>OZ024875.1:33631455-34831455 GCA_964017185.1 Rugalucina vietnamica
CTAAAACAAAGGCGCTGATCAGCTGTGCAGTAACTGCATAGCTGATCTGAGCCTTCGTTTTTGCCTATGCATGTTGTTGGTGTTCTCATGCGGCGGCTCATTTTTAAGGTCTGTTTGTAGACTTGTAGAAACCAGAACCAGAACATCCCAGAACAGCACAGATTCTTCTTCGGTTCACAGGTGTTATGTACTTTTCTTATGAAACTTTTTAGATAATCGGAAATTTGCTTTTCATATCTGAACAGAGTAATTAGAAAATTTGCTTAAAAGCATATTGCATACAAAAAGATGCTGATCGGCTGTGCATTCCCTACAGTTTGATCTGTGTCTGCTATAAAATATTTCTTCAGAGGATCTACTCCTCCAGTTCAGGACACAAACTAGATTCTGTTGTTGCTGTGTAATGCCTAAATTTGTTTAATATAAATCTGAATTTTCCAGGTTGGGGGCTAATTTGTCTTATCTTTCAACATGCATATCTGTTTATGCAGTTGCGAGTATATTAACAACAATAAAATGCTGCAGTTCTTGTACCTGGTTCTGATTTTTTTGCCACACAAACCAAGTTTTGTGTTTCTGAACAATTTTAATGCACTCTGGAATATCATGATGCAGCAATTGCTGCACTGTCTTCTCCGCCTTATGAAAAGCATGCATGTGTCTAAATTTACTTCTCTTGTGAGAGCTCGGGACTAATCCCCACCGGTCAAGCCCCATCCCCCCTGGTGTGGTATTGTCAGTTTGACATTTCACCAGTAAACTATTCTGATTCTGATTCTGAAAATCTCTGACCCACTGGGAAGACATGTAAGGTTAAATGATCGAACTTTCAGAGAAGCAGTTTCCTTTCAGTTTGTATTAAAGTAAAACTTTGTTCATACAGTTTGGTGCATGTAGCGATACATATATTATATGTTGATGCCAAATAGGATCTGACTGTCCTTTTTAATGATATCATATCAAATCTTTATTTCTCCCAGTCCCAGTACATATGCGCAATTATAGCAACATGAGGCAAAAAGAAGATATTTTAGGGATCATCACAATATTTTGCTTGAATGCCTCTCTGATACTTTATTGCTGATTTTTTTTGCATAGCCTGAATATTTGGAGCTTGTTAAGCATTATCGCCAGCACCTGGCCTAAGTTTATTTCATTTTTTCATTTCTTCATCTTTAACAGTATCTTTAGTTCAACTGTCTGTTGTTGTTTTATTATAGATTATCAGTTTATCAGTCTGTGGAAATATTATAGAGTTCCAAGTGTGAAGTGGTATTAAAATCATTTATGTTGTCTGATGTTAAAAAGAATTCATCTTTACCATTTTGACCTATTGAGTCTTTTTGTTCTTTGATCATAACTTTGAGGTGTCTGCACTTATTGTCAGGCAATTTTGCAAAATATTGGAATATTTTGGTGCCATTTTAGGTACAAACAGCTGACTAGGTGCTAAACATGCTCGATTAATTGCTTGTTATGAGATGTTCTGATAATAAAAGTTTTGGATCTATTGCACTAGCTTATTATGCATGATCATTGCTTCAGACATGCAATAGGGAAAGGTTCCATATGTCTCGGTGTGGTACCCAGTCCTTCAATGTTTGTTTGAAAAAAAAAGAAGAAGAAAAAACTGACCAAAAATGTTTTTCAGTCTGCAGTGTTCCCAATGTTTTTCGTTCCACTAGAATTTTTGCGGCTTTTGCTTACTGGTAGATGTCGGATGACGTAGAATCATGCTTACATCAAGTCTGCAAGTTTGCCAACCAATTACCGCAGCATAAACATTCATTGAGCCACCACATTGGAAAACCAACAATCTGCATAGGCGAAAACAAAGGCGCAGATCAGCTTCGCAGTAACAGCAAAGCTGATCAGCGCCTTTGTTTTCGCCACTCGGATAGTACAGTTCCTCTACTTTCTAAATCCAAAATTTCCAGCCTGTAACCATCTTCTGTGACTGTACAGCCTGGTTTGTGTTGAACCTGGTCGGAAATCCCATGGACCAGTTTTCTTGCGTCGCGGCTCAATTCACATTGGAACAGAAGAAATTGCTTAGGAATATAAAATAATTATGGAGTTTAAGCAGTGCATGCTTATCAGTCATTGTACTTATATACTGTGACTCTGGACTGCATTTGTCATATTGTCCTGACATGAACTTGGCTTATGAAAGTATTATTTCAGCTATTTCCTTTCTATTTCATATTATTGTATTAGCCAAAAGGTCTGATTCAGATATGCACTGTTTTCCATTTGGCCACTTGGGTCTTTTGAGTACAAGGCAGCGTCGTGTGAATTCCACTGAATTGCGTCTTCCAGATGAATGTCATTGAACCCAAGAAATCTCCACAACCACCCACTCACCCACCCCCATGGTAGAATGGAATAAGATGACGCCTATCTGAAAAAAGTCAGGAAGGGATCTATCTACCGTAATGTTTATGATGGTCAGCAAAAATAGCTTCTGTTTCTACCTAAGTGTTGACCATCATGATATAAATCAACTATGGTGTCCTCAGCAAACATTTGTTTTGACTGTAATGATGCTTTAGGGTTGTATTTATGTTTTTTGTAGACATTTATGATGTAAAATTGTTCATGGGCATCATAAATATGTACCATTCAATTATAGACTTGTTCACTGTCATTTTCCTTGTACAGAATATGCTCTAACATGATGAAATGGTGGAAAACAAGGTGACCAGTCTAGGAGTCAGACTGGTCGTTTGTCATATTTGAGCCACTGCATGAGAAAACCAACAATTTGCATAGGCAAAAACAAAGTAACTGTGAAGCTGATCAGTGCCTTTGTTTTTGCTACACAGATAGTACAATTTCTCTTCTTCTTAAATTCGAAATTTCAAGCTTCTAGTCTGCTTCTGCGGATGTACAGGCCGGTTCGTGTCGGACCTGGTTGGAAACTCAAATTGTTGATTTTGTCACGCACAGGCATATTTATGAGATACATCACCTCATTATGACAGTAATAACCGCTTCATCAGATGGTATATCACACAGGAGGGTCACCCTGGTCTAGACTAGAGATGACAAGAAAAATTATTATTAATAAGTTATTCTGATATAAATATAAAACGATACAAGTTTAGGCTTTTTGAAAATGTCAGTCATTTTACATTGTTGAATTCCCATGGCATTTCATTGATAGTAAATTATATCTTTGGAATTAATTTTCATAAAATCAACAATATCGAATATTCACCTTGTGATTTAGGCTATTTCATTCTAATTTTACATAGATTTACCTGCTTTTCATTCACAATTATGGGTGCATTTCTTCACATTCGGATTGTGGTCACATGACATTAAATCTCAGTTATAGTTTTCATGCAAAATTTCAAAATCAGGAGCTCAGGTACATGTACGTGCTAGTATTCATGAATATCCTTGAAGGTGTAGAGCTTATCATTTCCTTTGTTGATATACTATTATCTTTTTCAAGTGAAGAATGTAGCCTATGATTGCAGTTACAGATATAGTTTTTTTTCTATGACTGATAAGTCCCTACTTGATCCATAGTATCACAGGTTTTGTGAGTGGTGTACTGTTCTATCCAGACTGTATCATATAGCCCAAAGTTTATCATGAGTTTTCTTCAGTTTTGTGAAGAAAATGATCTTAAAATTGAATTCTGAAGAAGGTTAAATGAATAATTGAGATGAGTTTGATTTTATCTCAAAACATAAGGGCTGCGCTTCATGAGAGAAACTGCTTTTTGCCAGTGGAAAAATGAATGTAGGTCTGCGGTGAGGGAACTGCACAGCACAACAGGATTTTTTTTTCAACTTTTCACTACCAATGCAATACAATCTCTCTACTTCCTTAAAGTCAACAGTTAAGCCTTCAAAAATCTCATCTGGTTTTGTAGCCTGGTTTACATGGGACTCGACAGGGCAGTCCAAAGGCATATTTCCTCATGCGGCATCTGAATTAAGCCTGTCACTGATGCTGAGAAGATGAATTTGAAAATAAAACACTGTTGAAAATACCAAAGATTTATTTTCTCATATCAAACACAAAATATAGAAACCATTATTTTTAGATTCACTCTAGTTTTGGGAATCTTTGAGCTTAATTCTTTATCTATATCTGTAACTGCATTTTTTTCTGAAATATTTCTTAGATAATATAAGAGTTATTGCTACTTGCTTGAGTAAATCGACACACGACTAGGTCAGGTAGTCATGATAACATGCCATGCAACAACCTGTTGCAGATACCTGTAAATGTTCGGCAATGCGAGAAAACCAGGCTTCCGGGTTCCGGCGAGGTCCAATACAAACCGACTGATACAGTCACAGACGAAGGCTAGATACTTGAAGTTTTGGATATAAGTAGAAGAGGATTACTGCACAGCTGATCTGTGCCTTTGTTTTCGCATATGCAAAAATCCGGTTTACTCATGATGCGGCTCAAATAATAATGCTTTGCAGAACATTTATTTAGAGCATTTTTATCTTTCTGCAGTTGCAGCCAATTCTAGAGAATTTCTTCTTTTTTCTTTCCTTTTATTTCTTTTTTTTTCAGATTTTACAAATCATATCTTCTACTGCTTATTTTTGTCATGGTTTTTGACTCTGGTTTCTGTGTTATATTCTTACATCTGAGCCGCCTCGTGGGAAAACCAACAATGTGGTTTCCGAACAGGTCCGACACAAACCGGGCTGTACAGCTACAGAAGCAGGCTAGAAGCTTGAAATTTTGGAGTTAAGTAGAGGAGGAATTGTACTATCCGAGTAGCGAAAACAAAGGCGCTGATCAGCTTCCCGGTTACCGCGAAGCTGATCTGCGCCTTTGTTTTCGCATATGCAGATTGTTGGTTTTCCCATGGAACGGCTCATCTTTAATAAGAGATTTTGAATTTCTCTGCATTTTTGCTTTCCAATTTTCTGTAATATCTCAGTAATAAAGCAAGAGAGAGTACAGCTTATTTGAGTTTTGTCATGAGAAAACAGGATTTTTGCATCTGCGAAAACAAAGGCACAGATCAGCTGTGCAGTAACTGCACAGCTGATCAGTGCCTTTGTTTTCGCTGCACAGATAGTGCAATCCATGTTCTTCTTAAATCCAAAGCCTTCTTCTGTGTCTCTACAGGTCGATTTGTGTCAGACCTGGTTGAAAACCCAGAAGACTGGTTTTCTCACGTCATGGGTCATTTCATAGATCTGCGAATCTATATTATAGCACTTAATAAAATTGCTGCACAGCTTGACAAAGAATTAACAGATTTTTATGCAATCTGCAGTCAAGTAATGCACAACAGCTGTTGACATGGAGTGCGAGAATAGTTTCAATGTACTTTTACTTCATTCTCATATTAATACACTTAAATTTGCAGTTGCATTTGTAGTGTTTGAAAATGAACTGGAAGAGTTGCCCAACTCCAACTTAAAAATGGCTGCAGAAGCACAGAAAAATATGCAGTTGCTGTTATAATTTGCTGCATATTCTATTCTGACAATTTCCTATCCAGATGCTTGCTTGGTCCTAGTTGAGGCATAAAGATAGAAACCCAAGATAGAATATTGACATTTTAGACTGTTTTGCATTGTCCGCCCAATAAATTTTCCACAGACTAATCTTGTATCTGATACTCCTGTGTTGGTTTTATTGCAGTTTCATGGGTTCAGATTAACACTTTGATTCAGATGTTAGTTGATACTGTTAACTTTTATTTTTCATCTATGGCTACTTAATTATTTAGGTGAATGAAACTAGTAGTTTTATGATGATTTTAGGCCCAATTTATTGAAATCTTGGGGTGAAATCTGTCATAGTTTGTGGAGGGTCAGACTTTCTGGCCTCTGAATTTGATACCTTCTCAAAACAGAGCTGATAAATCAAAGGTTTTGACTTTTCAAATACAGACATAACTCATCATTAGAAAACTAAATAGATAAAACATGCACATGTATAATTTAATAGCATTGAAATGGAAACCATGAAAATAAATTATTTTCAATTTTGCATATAAAACAAAATTAAAAGTGTGCAGGGTAGCTCTCTTTTGTAACTACATGCAATGATAGGAAAACAGTATACATTTGTTATTTTTCTATGCATTCATGTCTATATTTTTGAGCTAGCATTGACTTTCTAGACCATGATCAAGCAGGGGTTGCTGTTTTCTCAAGCAGGGGTTGCTGTTTGAAAGAGTTGTATTGTGCTTGATCTTTCTAAATACAGGTAAGGCCAAATTGCTTTGTCAGCAATATATTTTGTTGTTAGAAATTGTAGGACTTTCATCTGTGTACCTCGGGCCCAGTAATGGGTTGTCTTTTTGGGCTATCAGGCCCTTTCAGAGATTGTGCATTCATTTATTACAAAAACATCTGAACACACTTGGAGGCAGTAACTCAATGAGATTCATTTCTGAGATTGGACAATTTGAGCCGCCTCGTGGGAAAACCAACAATCTGCATAGGCGAAAACAAAGACGCAGATCAGCTTCGCGGTAACCGCGAAGCTGATCAGCGCCTTGGTTTTTACTACTCGGTTAGTACAATTCCTCTTCTACTTAAATCCGAAATTTCAAGCTTCTAGCTGTTTTCTGTGCGTGTACAGGCCGGTTTATGTTGGACCTGTTCGGAAACCACATTGTTGGTTTTCCCACGAGGCGGCTCATTTGTACCCAACTATTGTTCAACACAACACCTCCATTGATTGTTTATAACCACAGGGTCAGGGGACCCACCCCTGTGAGGTGTTTGCATAACCCTACCACTTGACACTGGTGGCTTCAGCACCGCACATCAGTCAACTTGACTTTTTTCAATTAATCTGGATTCAAAATTTCTATCTTAAATGCACCAGGGGCTGATGAAGTGTGAATGTGTACTTGAACATTTAACCATTTTTGTCAATAAATGATCCGCGCCACAGGGAAACGGGCTTTTCACATGTGCAAAAACAAAGGTGCAGATCAGCTGTGCAGTAACTCAACACCTCTATTTTCGCTACATGGATAGTACAATCTCAGTTTTTCTTAAATCTGAAATTCCAACCTTCAAGCTTTCTTCTGTGACTGTACATGTCGGTTTGTGCCGAATCTGGTCAGAAAGCCCATAAACGGCTTCCTTGTGTCGCAGCTTAAATGATGGGGGTGTAACTGAGTTTTCCCTCTCTTCTGCTTGATTACCAGGTAATTAGGGGGCTAATTTTGACTCAGTGACCTGATGATGACACCTGGGTACTTCAGACCGGAATTCAGTTTCACCTGTACTCACTTGATGGGTCAGCCAGGTAGTAGCATTCTAAAATTGTTGTACATTGTATTACCAAAATGCTGATTTATTTTAGAAGCCTCTATGACTTAATTGTGAAGCCAGTGGCCTTTCCTTGGCTTCGCCAGTCTTTCAGATGAGACTTCTAATTGAAATCTTCTCTCCATATTACCGTAGCTGTTGGTAAGAAACTCCAAATGAGCCACGACGCGAGAAAAACGGTCTTCGGGGTTTCCGACCAGGTCTGACTTAAACCGACCTGTACAGTCACAGAAGCAGGCTAGAAGTTTAAAATTTCGGATTTAAGAAGAAGAGAAATTGTACTAAACGTGTAGCGAAAACAAAGGCGCTGATCAGCTTCGCAGTTACTGCGAAGCTGATCTGCACCTTTGTTTTCGCCTTGGATTCAAAATAACCCGGATAAGGCACTAAAGCGAGTGTCATGTTGTCTCTGCTTGATTTGAAGTATCACAAAACACATTAGGATGGTCTAAAATGAGTTTAAGTGACAACTAAGGCTCTAATAAGAGGTTTTTATCATGTTTGATCAAAAATTTTAAGTTACTTTGAATGCAAATGGAGTTTTTACCTTCATTTTTACCAAATTCTGGTGATTTTCTGTCAAAAAAGCTGAAAACAGTGAAATTTGATACCTAGTTTTCTTGACGATTTGTGCAGAACATGTTGGTTTCTCCAGAAATAAAATGATACTGTCTTAAAGTTAATATATTAGGCTATTGTTTTATGAAAAAATATCATGGATATTTGCTCAAATAATTAAATTATCAGCTTTTAAACTTTATCAATTACAGCTTTGACAATCGTAGCGGAGACCACATTTTCCAATAAATACCATAAATATACCGTAGTTACCTATCGGGGATTTATTGGATCCGAGTTTTCGCATAGGCTCAAATAATCCTTCAAACTTTTGAATGTACAATGTTGCATTTGCAATCAGCAGTGCAAAGTTGCTCATTAATACCAACAAAATATTCATAAAAATGCATTTATGTTCTCTTACACCTGATTTACTTCAAATTACCATGTTATAAAAGAAACACTCTATACTTCCTATTCAAGTATTGTAAGGTCAACCCAGAAGTGTTGCTGCATAAACAATTATCCACTGACCAGTCTATTGTTTTGGTCATCTGTTTTACCAATCACTTGTGCTACTGACCACCTATCAGATACACATAATTTCATTCAGAAACAAGTTGTGGCAAATCTGAAACTTCTGTTAAGCTAGTGTTGAATTGTGGGTGGGAGTGTGCCCAAATCCCTTCTTGCAGCTGCATTTATTTCTGTTTCAAACATGATTTTCTGTCTATATGTAAGTAAGTTAAAAGTCTATGTTGGTGAGTAGAGCATCGTTGGAGGAAATGCTAGTACCGGTAGTAAAAGCTTTCTCATGAAGTGGCTGAAATGCATTGACATACCATGGTTCATTTACAGCATGCCATGGGTCATTATCATGAAGATCTAAATGACCCCTGTTAAAAGAAATAGATGTCATGTAGTTTCACCTCAAAATTCATCAAAGGGACATATACATGTAGAGTCTCTGTCCACAATTTTGTTCAGAACCTAAATGGCCTACTCATCTTGCTTGAGCTGTTAGTGTGAACAATCTGTTATTTGATAAATTCTGGAGTGTTTACAACATGTTTTTCCTTTTCTTTTTCTGGCATTTTTGTCATATTGCAGTTGCAGATATAGTTCAAGTGGTTGAGTACACAGTTGTTGGACTTTTGTGATTTGCAGTTGTAGTTATACATAATTTTGTAATATCCACAGTTGCTCCACCATATTAGACAAAAAAAAGTTGCATGCAGACAGACCCAACTCAACACCTTGAAAAGGTTAAATAATGATTTTTTTTTATTACCCTGAACTCATACATACCATAACTTCGACCATATCCAAGGGATTCTAGTCTTCAAATATATAAAATGCATACACATTTTCATGATAGCCTGTGACTATACAGTTCAAAATGGAAGTACAGTATGGTCAAATAAGGTGACTGACATGACTTTGAACCTTGTTGTATAATTAAGTCGGGGAAAATCATATGTATCTTTACTAAATCTGTAAATAGACCTAAAGAGTTAAGCAAAGACAAACAGGAATTGCATGAAACTACAATAGAAGTATAGTGACAAGTGGTGAAAGGCCTTCAAAATCACTCCTTATCTGATCTTATATGACTATATGAATGGGTAATATGTTTGGATAAGATTTGGTGAAGGACCTTAAAAGTATATTTAAAGAAGCTTCAACTATAGTAACAATGCTTGTTTGACCCCAGATGACTGTTTGATTTGTAATTGAATCTAATATGCTACCAGATTTCTTGTTTTTCTAGACAGGTTGAATGAATGAGACTGCATAAATATGTAAACTTTCCATAATGTTGTGAGATTTAACAATATAATACTGACTAAATTATGTAAATTTCATATAGTATTGCTAGAAATCAATGAAAATCCTCTATAATTGGTTTAAGCCTAGATACATTGCCTTGGGTTCACCTTACTTGAACTTTATACCCACACAGAAAAACAGTTTCCCAAAAGAAAACTGATACATGTAGTTGGGAACATGAATGTCTGCCACTGGAGTTTGTAGGTTTGATTCTTTCATGGTCATTACTTATGTGCACTAAGGACTGGTTAATAATTATGGTAAATGGCAGATGAATTGCTTCCTTGGTTTGGTGCTTACTGAACTAAGTTATCTTGTTCAAAAGCCTAATAGAGTGGGTCCAAACCCACAACCCAAGTCTCTCTCTGGTCTGACATTCTGCCACAAGGCCACTGCGCTGCTTTAGTACATGTAGAGACTTGCATATTATTGCTGTGGTCAAATTAACCCATATCTGACGAATGGATTTTCCCATCATTATCATATGGGTGAGTCCACTTTCATTTTTAGGGGTGTTAGGAGTGATTTTTATTTTTTTTTCTCATTTTTTCGATGAAAATTCTCTGTGCAAACAGAATAGCCCCAGATGGGACGCAGCGTTCTGCGGCGTCACATCTGGGGCTATGCTGTTTGCCTATGTCCCACAAAAGGGACGCCAGGCTTAAATGAGTTAAAATGTAGTCAATGCTGTTTATTCAGACACTATTATACATTAGGCTCCTTACTACAACATGTATCTTGTACAGTTTCAGTGTAACTTGTCAATTGATTCAAGTCGTTCTCACCTCATATGACCCTGTATCATGTCTGTTAACATTGTAACTAGATATCTAGGGACACACACACTGACCAACTGACCAGTCCTTGCTCTTAGCGAAACAAGGTATTCACCACTGCTGCAATTTGTTATTAGAAGCGAACTGATGAGATTTTAGTGTTGCGATGTCATCCTGATTGTGGTTTGGTCACTTGCTTTGAAAAAACAAAAAGAAAAAAATTCATTTTGCCTTCCTCTGGCAATGAAGTGGCGCAGTGGTAGTGTTCGACTCCAGAGCGAGAGGTCAGAAGTTTAAACCTACTGTTTCAATGTTGTCTCCTTGAACAAGACACATTTTAAGCTCCTGGTAGCACTGATGTAATTGAATCACCTCTATGACTGAATTTGGAGTTTTTGCTTTCTGAAATTGCAACCTTACTTAACATCTTTTAAAATTTTCCACACTGTTTCTCTCTTAGACTGTCCAGCTATCAGAACTGGTGTCCTGACTTTGTCCTAGCTAATTAGGTAAATGGATTACACCAATTAATAATATTGACCACCTACTCTGGCCTGCAGTAATGATGATATTTGATAGATTTTGACAATAATTTTGATATGATTGACAGCTCAAGTCATACAAGTTGTCATTATTTCTCACCCAAATAAAGATGAATCGATCTAGTTGACATATCATCAACAACTTTTGACCAACATTTAGACATTCATGTAGATTGATTGGTCTTCAAATGGTCAAGTTGGCCTGCCACAGCATCTGAATGTTTTGTTTTTAAGTGATCCAGCATGTAAAATATTTTAATGATGTTGAATAAAATGGGACAAGAGTTTTAGTGCTGAAAAGTCATTGACTTGGTCTGTAGTGAGGCTGTTTACTCTCATCTCAGTGTGGTGGCCTAGTGGTAGAGCATTGTGACTCTGAATGGATAGCTGGTCCTAGGTTCGAACACCACTGGTGACAGGTTGTGTCCTTGAGCATTCTTTCCCTTCCACTAAGAAGGGCAATGTTAGCTAGTTATAGCAAAAGAATATATATAGAATACTGGTAAACTACCTTCAGGATGCATGCCCAGGGACAGAGGGGCATGATAACTGACCAATTGGACAAGTCTTACTTCATACTGGCCATTCGTCCTATAAAAGCCAGTGCCAACTTTGTGCCATTTCCAGTTCACCTGCCCTATCTCGGTACAGAGAAGCCGAACAACCAGAAAACATTGTTCAATGTCAGGATTACCTGATTATCAAAGAATCTAAGTCCAGACATCTCCGGGCAGGGTGTGGTGCTTTCCTAACATATGAGCCGCTCGTGGGAAAACTGACAATGTGGTTTCCGAACAGGTCCGACACAAACCGGGCTGTACAAGCACAGAAGATGGCTAGAGACTGGAAATTTTGGATTTAGAAAGTAGAGGAATTGTACTATCCGTGTGGCGAAAACAAAGGCGCTGATCAGCTTCGCAGTTACTGCGAAGCTGATCTGCCCCTTTGTTTTCGCATATGCAGATTGTTGGTTTTCCCATGAGGCGGCTCATATCAATAACGGCAATATATTGATTGACATTGTCAAAACACCTGATTTCTGGTATTGATACGCATTGTTACAAGGGTGTTCCTTCTTTCTGTAGCTGGTTGTGGTAAGAAATTGACATGAATTCAGGTAACTGATTGTAATGAAAAGAAATTTTTCATCAAAATTTCTTTAAATCATATGTTGTGTGTACTCATTTGAATCGCCTCGCCCAGGCGATTCAAATGAGTACCCACAACTTATGTGTTGATGAAATGATGAAAAAAAAAAGAAAATACATGTATTGCCTTCTACCATGATATTCATCGTCAGGCGTATCTTCTTGATTTGTGTTGTTGTGTTTGTATCTTGTCAGTTACAACATAAATAAGCTTTGATCATTGGGGTTAAAGGGTGGTAACCTTATCAGAATGAATAAAATGAGAATAAAATTTGATAAAAAAGAAACTAAAAATCAAATTTACAGTGATGAAACAGTTGATGCCAGCCTCTATCTGGTAGATATTTGCTTGAAAATCAAACATTTTATTTTACAATCATCAAACATTTTTAGGTCATTTCGGTTGCTGTTTTTTTTTAACAACATACTATGCATATTGGTCTCTCAAAGAAGTTTACCAGTATTTAGTATACATTCTTTCACCAGTAACTGTCAGCTTGCTCTTCAGAAGAAAGAGGCTTGCTCTTCAGAAGAAAGAGCTAGTGGTGCTTTTGGCAGCTAGCAGTCTTGTGGTAAAAGATAAAATCCATGCACTGCCGTTTGACAACCAAAACCAGTCTACAGGTCAGTCACAGCATCTCTTGCTTAACAATAAAATACAGACCTGTGCGCACTACCATCATGATACCCACAGTCCTTTTCGTTCAGTGAGGCTCATATAATATGGTAAGAAGTCAGGCTTGCTCCTGTCCACAAGTGGCCAAAAAGAGAGTTTGAAAAGTACATTTGATGACTGGATTTTCCTCACAATAGTTTACTGACCTTTGGTATACAGGTGTGAACCCCTTTCTTATGGAGGCTGAAGGACTGTCATCTCTTATGAAAAAAACTTTTAATCTGTATTTCATGAAATGATTTTCACATAATGGACATGTCACTTTTGTAATTTGGCTGACATGAAAATATGTAGCATGATGTTATTAAATATGTAAATTCGTTGGAACCCATCAGTCTTTCTTTTGAATTTTTAGATGGTTAGATACCAATCTTGATTTTTGTTGGTTCATTGTTAGTGTATGGAAAGTTAAGGGATTAATACAGGTTCCTCAGAGGTCATCAACTTAAGTTGGTCATCAAGTAAATTGTGATTCGCTCATCCATTTAACGATAATTTCAGGACACCTGAAAAACTTGTTGTTCTCCCTCAGAAAGGTTAAAGAATTCCAAAATATTTGTGCCACCAAGAAGATAAAAAGACTTGCTAACATGGATAACCTGGATCAATGTGCATATTTTCAAGGAGCAGTACCTTCATGTATTTGATTTTTTTTTTTTTTTTCAAACAATGCTTAGGCCCTGACACTTTCAGTTGCTCTTTGTAATATGACTTTCCATCTGATAAAATTTGTACTGAATTGTATTTATTTATAGTCACATCCTGTACCTAGCATTTTCAATCACAAATTTTCATGCTTATTAATATTTTTCCTTATCATATTTTGAGGTAACAGTTACTTTTTATGATTAATTAAATTGATTTCTTGCCTCATAATTTAAATTGTGTGTGAAAGTTTCCTGAAATTTTGATGTGGAAGATAAACTTGTTTGTATATTAAGATAAAATCAGAATCGTTTTGCTGTTGATTGAAATCAATCTACTATGTTTGAGATATTTTTCAAGATTTCCATCTTTTCATTTTCATATATTTTATGTATTTTGATTTCATAATATGTAAATTCTCAAAAAAATACACCAATCATTTTCTTTGATCAATGACTTCATATTTCAAGATGTCATTTATGTAGAGTACAGACAGAATGGCTCCCATTGCAGACCCTTGTGCATCAGATTTGCGTCTCTGGTTTGCACAAACTGGTCAAGGTTAGGCAAAATCACTTTGATTGCTAAATTTTGCCTATCTTGCTAAAATTGGGGAATTTTACTGTAACCCCAGTGAAAATGCAACTGAAATTTCACTGAGATTTCAGTGTTATTTCAATGAAATAACAGTGAAATCTCAGTGAAAGAATTGGTCAAAATAACACTGAAATAACATTAAGATTTTCAATGAAATTTTGTTGAAATTTTGTTATTATTTCAATGAAATAACACTGAAATCTCAGCGAAAGAATTGGTCAAAATAATGCTGAAATTCAGCAAAATCTCAACGAGATTTTACTGAATTTCAGTGTTATTTTGACCATTTCTTTCACTGAGATTTCAGTGTTATTTCATTGAAATAATGAGTGAAATTTCGCTGAATTTCAGTGTTATTTTGACCAATTCTTTCACTGAGATTTCACTGTTATTTCATTGAAATAATAATGAAATTTTCACTGACAATTGGAGAATATCCAATATGGTCATCTGCTTAATTAGAAGGACTTTTAAAGCCTGCACAGGAGAAGTGTTGAAAGTAAAACCATCCATGCATATAAGCCTTTTTTTACTTGGATGCACTATGGTGATTTATTGCTGCACTTTGGAATGTCACATCATCCCAATTTTGGGTGGATGTCCCATATAAAAAAGGAGGCAATGTCCCAATATGACCTTCGCTGTTGACTGGGATGTTAAGCCATAATTCAAACAATCAAACTACCTAGGCACTGGGTTTGACAGTAAAGATTGTCCAAATGACTCTTGAATCAAAATATGGTTCTACACTCTCACACAATGATTTGTGTGGGTGGGGAATTGGAATGATGCAATTTAACAGAAAAAGCATCAATACAAGTCACATGATCTGAAGGAAAAGATATATACAGTTAAAATACATGTAAACATTGTACATGTCACTTACTGCATCAATCTTGAATGAAATTAACTTCTTATTATTGAGCACCTTCTCTTTAAACTTAAAAAAACATATATTGTGTCTGTTTTCTTTCCCCCCATTTTAGACAGGAAGTGATGTCATAGAGTTGCTATGAGCATGCTCAGGATTTTTTTCAGTGAAATTTCGGTGCAGTGAAATTTCGGTGAAATTTTGGTGAAAGTTTACAAGCTGATATTACACTGAAATTTCAGTGAAGTCATCAAAACAATACCAAATGATCTCTGTGGACAAAATGGTAACAAAGTGTGTTTATATGCACCTAAATAAAAACAGAACCTACGTTTCTGAACCACCAAATCTTGTAGAGCATAGCTGAACTATACAGATATGAGCACTGAAATATGCTGATAAATGAGACTAAAGTCATAGCAATTATGGTTGTGTACTGTACAGAAATGCTTACTTTTCATGCTTGTTGATAGTAAAAAGTACATTATATAATCACCAGTTACTGTTATTATTATCATGTACCATGTGTTATGTAAAATGTCATTAATTTTTAGCTAAAAAAAAAAAAAAAAACTATTTTATTTTTCTGCTGAATTTTTTCTGCTGACATCAATTTTTTTTTGAAATTTCACTGAGATCTATTTGCTGAAAATTTTAATAAAATTTCTATACTGAAATTTCAGTGAAATCTCTAGACTGAAATTCCGTTGAAATTTCATTGAAATTTATAATTTCTATGACATTGAAATCTCAATGAAATTTCGTTGAAAATTTCATTGAAATTCCTGTGACATTAAAATTTATTGAAATCTCAATAAAATTTCACTCAAATTTTTTCAAATTTTGATCATTTCGGTGAAATTTACCAAAATATAAGGATTTCAGTGAAATTTCACTGAAATTCATCAAAATTTCACTGAAATTTCAGTTACATTTTCTCTGGGGAAACCAATAAAGATTACAGAGGTTAAACACAAAAACCACAAATGAAGTGCTATATTTCCATTTGTGAAATTGGAGAAATTTTATTGACAATGTGCAAGTGGTGCATACACCTGTTTTAACCCCGATTTTATCAACATTTTAAGCATTTGCTTTGGTTGAGCCATGTTATGAAAAATAAACTTTTTTTTTCTAAAGTGTAAAAATATAGCCTAAGTAATAAAGCTCACATTATGTATAGTTTGGAAGTTAAAACTGTTTCTGTAAACAAGATTTTATGCCATCAGGCTGCCTGCTTTTCCAGATCCTAACCAAGTTTAGTCAGACAAACCAAAGACATGTTTTCTTGAACGAGTGCTCATTTTTAAATAACATTAAATCATTTTAAAAAGTGGATGTGACTCATTCTCTAAATATTTTGTATTTTAATTTCAGTAGAATTTTTAAAACTACCCTCATTGTGCAAAGGGGTGTTTCTTTTATGTTTAGCAATGTGGAAATTACATGAAAATTTAAGTTCTTTCATTAGAACAGTAAATTTTACATTCTTTTTCTTCACATTCAGATTAATTTGATACAAATGGTACATAAGTCATTTAATTGATAAGCGTTGTCACAGGAAAACATTCTTAATAATTTTATTTTATTATGTATTGCCATCCAAACACAAATGGGTTTGTTGCTTTCTAGTTTGCTTCATTTCTCAGATTTGTTGTCTGAACCTAGCTCCTCATCATTGTCGCCTCTTTCATCATCATCATCATCATCATCATCATCATCATCATCATCATCATCATCATCATCATCATCATTTCTGTATACACCACCACCATCATCATCATCAGCAGCAGCAACAGCATGTACCACCACCACCACCACCAGCACCACCACCATCATCATCATCATCATCATCATCATCATCATCTGTATACACCACCACCACCACCGCCACCACCACCTCCACCACCATCATCATCATCATCATTTCTGTATACACCACCACCATCATCATCATCAGCAGCAGCAACGGCATATACCACCACCAGCACCACCACCATCATCATCATCATCACCATCATCATCATCACCACCATCATCTGTATACACCACTACCACCACCACCACCACCACCACCACCACCACCACCATCATCATCATCATCATCATCATCCGCAGCAGCAGCATATACCACCATCACCACCATCACCATCATTATGGTCATCATCATCATCAGCAGCAGCATTTAGCTTGTTAACATGTGGAGTTTGTCTTTTTGAAGGAAAAAAAATGATTTGTACATTTCTCTGCAGAGTTTATTCCAAGTTTGCACTAACTTGATGGGCTGTTATGGTGTCTACTTGTCATTGCCACATCTTTTGTCAACCAATCCAATAAAATTTTAACTGTAGATATAAAAGAAACAGAATAAACTGCACCTCACACAGTCACACTGCCTCCTAGAGGGTGAAGTTATTATATTATTCCACATGAGCAGGGGTTCAGTTGGTGTCAGTGCGTTTTGTTTGAAATTTGATCTTTTCTCATATCCCACCCAGTGATTTTAAGACCATACACAGCTTACATTATTATAAAACATATTCATTCATGATGTGAAATAAACAACAATAAATATACAGGGCTTATTGCAAGAAAGTCTGTTTTTACATTTTCCATAAGGAGAGCATAATAGCCTAGTGGATAGATATCAGGAATGGGGTTCGATCCTCACTGGCACTAGGTTGTGTCCTAGCAAGACACTGTAAACTACGATAGTAGTAGTTAATGCCCAGGAAGCGGTGGCTAAGTCTTCCTGACTTGACTAAAAAATTGTTGGTTGGGATGATAACCACAAAACAAACACACATTTTCCATAAATTTGATATGCATAGTCAGGGAGGGGCAGTTATGGTCAGACAGACATACAGAATAAACAAGTAGACTCATAACATGGTCAAGGATTTGCTTGTCAAGGATTTTGCATTGGCACAGTTGTAGAAGCATGTCTGCGTTGTGGTTGGTCATTCATTAGTTGCATTATTTGTCAGATATGGCAGATTCTTCCATCACTAATTGTCTGTTACCTGTCTGGTCTAGGCTGCACTGTTTGCTTTTAGATTGGACAAAAAATCTAATTTATATGTACATTCTTTCCTCACTTAAAGCAGTTTGTCTTATCAGTTTATGCAAGAGTTACTGGACTTTGCAGTTGCTGCTATACTTCCCAAATTGTATACAAGCAACTGCAATAAGATCAGTCGCTGCTATTCTTTCAAAATTGTATACAAGCAACTGCAATAAGTGAACAGTTGCACTTATGATTCTATATCAAAGCAACTATATTCAAACATTTTATCGCAAATCTTCATAAATGCAGCTGCTGACTTGCAAATTATTCAATAACTGAAGGTGTTAAACCCAGAATGCTGCTAAGATAAAAGCAGCAAATTCATCATAATCAAATATGAGCCGCCTCGTGGGAAAACCAACAAAGTGGTTTTTGAATAGGTCCGACACAAACCGAGCTGCACAAGCACAGAAAAGAGCTAGAAGCTTGAAATTTCGGATTTAAGTAGAAGAGGAATTGTACTATCCGAGAGTGGAAAACAAAGGCGTGATCAGCTTCGCGGTTACCGCGAAGCTGATCTGCGCCTTTGTTTTCGCATATGCAAATTGTTGGTTTTCCCATGAGGCGGCTCATATGCTGGAAGCTACTGAGCTTGTGGTTTACTCATAATTACTTTAATGAAAATCTGCTTCATTCTGAGCTGTCAGAAATGCATTACTTGCTTACATATTGAAATTACATGCGGTGATGTTTATTACTAGAGCAGAGAACATGATGTGTTTGACAATTCGCAAGCGTAATGCAGGACAAAGTTCTCCATGTGGAGTGCCTTTAAAATATCACTTTCCTACGTGTCATCTAAATGGGTTGCCTCACAGGTGAAACATGCACTTTGCTTTTGAAATGAGCCGGCTGAAATAGCTATAAAAACTAGCTAAAAGACTGAAAATGATTAAGGCATAACATACTATCAAGACATTTGAAGCAAACTACATGTACTACTGACCAACCTGCAGAGAAATGGAGCTCATTGTTTTGTGTGTTTGTATTGTGCAAAATGCATGTTATCTCATGGAGCAGGTCAATTTGAATCCACCCACACCCCAATTAAATGTATGAGAATAAGTGGTGTAACCGCAGGTATCAATCCAGCATTGCATTGTGAGAAATCCACAACTAAATGATGCTGATATCTTTGCTTATTACCCAGGCTCAGTAGCAGTTCCAGATTAGGTACTAGGATACAGTACATTCCTTTATCACCAGTTATCACCTGGCCCCCAGGTTATAAAACTTTTTTCAAGCTCAACTCAGCTGAGCATGAAATTTCAGCTGCGCATAAATGTTGAAATAGTCAAACATAGTGAAAACTTCAGGTTCGAAACTAAAAAACTAGTAATTTATCCTGCTCATAAATGTTAAAATGCCAACAATTGTTGGCATTTTAACATTTATGAGCAGGATAAATTTTAGTCTCAGCTGAGTTGAGCATGAAAAAAAGTTTTATAACCTCGGGGCCTGGATGAGCACTGAGAACTTGTTAAAATCCTATGTTGAACCTATTGAGGAAAAGTGTGATCTGAGTGACTGGTCTTCCAAGCCGACCACCTCTAAAGGAAAAACTTAAATGTCCATAGTGACTAGGAAATGTGCTTGTGCAACCAGTGTCTGAAATTGTCACTGGCAAATGTGATTGTACAACCAGTGTCTGAAATTATTGTCACTGGCAAATGTGCTTGTGCAACCGGTGTCTGAAATTGTGACCGGCAAATGTGCTTGTGCAACCGGTGTCTGAAATGTCACTGGCAAATGTGCTTGTGCAACCAGTATCTGAAATTGACACTGGCAAATGTTCTTGTGCAACCAGTGTCTGAAATTGACGCTGGTAAATATGCTTGTGCAACCAGTGTCTGAAAAATTGTCACTGGCAAATGTGTTTGTGCAACCAGTGTCTGCAATTGTCACAGGCAAATATGTTTGTGCAACCGGTGTCTGAAATTGTCACTGCCAAATACGCTTGTGCAACCAGTGTCTGAAATTGTCACTGGCAAATGTGCTTGTGAAACAAGTGTCTGAAACCGTTACTGGCAAATGTGCTTGTGCAACCAGTGTCTGAAAAATTGTCACTGGCAAGTGTGCATGTGCAACCAGTGCCTGAAGCAAATGTATTTGTGCAACCAGTGTCTGAAAAATTGTCACTGGCAAATGTGCTTGTGCAACCAGTGTCTGAAATTGTCACTGACAAATGTGTTTGTGCAACCGGTGTCTTATCTTGTCACTGGCAAATGTGTTTGTGCAACCGGTGTCTGAAATTGTCACTGGCAGCTGGTGTCGGAAATTGTCACTGCATGTGCTTTGGATGGCTGAAATTCTGCTGAATCTCTCTCATACTTTCTCAAGCACATGCAGCAGTTTAGACAAAATTTTCTTTGGTATGCAAAGTGCATCAAGTGTGTCTTCAAACACTTTCTGTTTCCAAAAACCACAAATATGTAGGGCTGACAAGTTATGATTAATTTCAAAGATGATTTCTCTCTCATAATGATAAAGACATAAAAGCAGTTCTGTGCAGTCTGCAGAGAGATAAGCTGTGAAACTGTGATGTAAAGGAAAATAAAATTGGTCCTTGATCATCAGCATGGCAGGAATCCTGAAGTTGTTGTCTCATATTCTCACACATTTCAAATATCCTCTTTGATACTAGTTACTATGAATAAGTGCACATAATTTTCTCATTTACAGTCAATTTGCAGCATGAAGTCTAGAGGCTATTCTTCTCTTTTTTTGTAGGTTTTTGTTGTCCTTAAATGTGCATCTTCCGTGTGTCAAATTAGTATATTGATGAGATGCAGTTGCTGTTATACAAAGTTTGTAAAAAGGAAGGTGCTATGATAGGAACCCAAAGGCTACTCTGTTCATAGGCTTGACATGAATGGCTTCACCATTTAAAATCATCTGAAGCAAGTTGTCCAAAACAAGACAATAATTTTTAGAATTCTTCAACAACGGACAACTCTTACTGTACTGCTGTAATGATAAGTGCAACTGCATTGTTTATCAAGTGCAACTGGGTTGTCTTACTTAGAATTCTTCAACAACTGACAATTCTTACTGGACTGCTGTAATGATAAGTGCAACTGCATTGTGGGTTGTCTTACTTAGAATTCTTCAACAACTGACAACTCTTACTGTGCTGCTGTAATGATAAGTGCAACTGCATTGTTTATCAAGTGCAACTGGGTTGTCTTGCAATCATTGTAAATCTAATAGATGTATTCATTTTATTATCAAATTAATTAGGATTGACTTGGCTATTGTTTGCAAAATATTTGAAGTCTTTAGGTGTTAAGTATGTTGGCAATATCATAGCTACCCCTGCAAGGTTATGTTTGATCTTTTTTGATATAGTAAATGATAAAATTGGTGTAAAATCATCACCACATAATGGATATGTCTGTGAATATTCATATCCATGAATGAATGATGTGTAATCAAACATCCTTGCGTTAGGTCAACAAAAATAATAAAACAGTGTCTGAAAAATCTTCACAGAGGGTTTCTACTTGGTGTTGAATCCATGGGGTACCCTTACATGTGGTAACTTTAAAACAAAAGACAGTTGCATCGTTGATATTATCCACGCCTTTGATATTTCATAAATAATGTATTTTTAACTTCTTTGCGCTTATGTGACTTTGTATCAAAGGCTTTTAGTGGTTTGTTTGATTTGATACTTTGATTATTTGCCCCCTTGCTAAAATCATTAACATTGTTTTTACAACATCAAACAGTAATATCAGAGGTGTTCCTAATGAACTTAAAACAGAAACTGTAGCAATCAAGTGTTAAGCTCTTTTTAAATGTGTTGTCTTTAGCATTTTATGCAGTCTTATCTTTGATGGCACACATGCTTGGTGTGCGGTTTATTGAGACCCACACAAGGTGAACCCAGAAAACTACCGAAACCATCTAGTAATTTGCCAGTAGAAACCCATATGAAAATATTAGGAGATAGCCGATGTCATGCACAAAGTTGACTATTGAGATTTCTGCCTATTAAAAAAGACATATGTTGTGCCATTGATAGGCAGTTGCAGTTTTGCAAAGTTTGGTTTATTCAAAAAGACATTCTAATATCACAGTCAGAAGCTATCAAAAATGCACATTTAAGCCTGGCATCCCTTTTATGGGACATAGGCAAACAGAATAGCCCCAGATGTGACACCGCATAATGCGGCGTCCCATCTGGGGCTTTTATGTTTGCATAGAGAATTTTCATCGAAAAAATGAATAAAATTTAAAAATCACTCCTGATGCCCCTAAAAATGAAAGTGGACTCATCCAAATGAGAATGATGGGATAATCCATTCATCAAATATGGGTTAATCTGTCAGGATATAAATGACCTGTCCCACGCATACACAGCCGTTGATGGAGTGATGTGGTGGTATATTGCATGTTAATTGGTGAAATTCACAGGTGATATATTTGAGTGGCAACACGAGAAAACCGGTCTTCGGGGTTTCCGACCAGGTCTGACATAAACCGGCCTGTACACTCCCAGAAAAAGGCTAGGAGCTTGAAATTTCGGATTTAGGAAGAAGAGGAATTACTACAGGTCAACCTCATTATAACACTATCTTTGGGGTCCATAGGAGCAGACCGTGTTATAAGTGAACCGTGTTATAATGAGGTTACTTACTATAGACATGTATAGCAAAATAATCAATTTGGGAACCATGGCATGGCCGTGTTATATTGAATACCGCATTATAATGAGGCGTGTTATAATGAGGTTGAACTGTATCTGTGCAGCGAAAACAAAGGCGTGATCAGCTTCGCAGTTACTGCGAAGCTGATCTGCGCCTTTGTTTTCGCATAGGCAAAAATCCGGTTTTCTCACGACGCGGCTCATTTGTCTCACAAAAAAACAAAATAGGAACTAGTTTACTTGGTGCAGTTCCAAAGTAATTAACAATAAGATGTTAAATTGTATTTTGTTTTTTGTTGTTTTTTTTGTTTTTAATCAAAATTATTATTGTCATGTTTTGCCTTGTCACACACTTGCCATTTTCATTCAGGTACCTGTGGCTATATATACAGACAAAACATTATGACTCCCTGGACCTCAAGACCACATATCCTGAGAGGCCAGTTATAAGAGTGTCTAATGAGTGACATAGGATTGACTGTCAAAATTGTGGGACAGTAATAATGAATAGTATATAATGATTCCCTGGCCTCAAAGACCACCTGCCTTAAGAAACCAACCTTTCTGCTTCTTAAGAGTGGTCTCTTAACACAGGTTTCACTGTCAGTTTTGTGAGACTGATATTATGAACAAAACAATCACTATTCCCTGACCTAAGAGACAACCTGCCTTGAAAGACCAGATAGACTGCTTTCCATGAGTGGTCATTGAACACAGGTGTAACTGTCAGCTCTGTGAGACTTTAAAATTTTGAAACAAATATGTGTTGGTTCAATTTGACTGTTCCCATGAGTGTACACATTTAAAGTGAGACTATCATGATATAATGAAAAATAAATATGATATTTTCCCCTGTCCTAAGAGACCACCTGCATTGAGAGACCAGCATGAGTAGTCACTTCACACAGGTTTGACTGTACATGACAGAAAGCGATTTCTTTACCTTTGGGTGATTTAAGGTAGAAAAGGGAGAAAATTGTCTTGATGAATATGTTGTAGTGAAGATCAAATCCATCTTGAGGATGAACCTGTCTAGGAAATCACATGTTATTGTAACACAAGTTTTGTGTTTATCTACATTTTCATAACAATTTACAAATTGCTTCAGATCTTGGCTTGCTGACGTAACACTATGACATATAGTATACATAGTAGCTGCCTGTGAGGCTTCACATGTGAGTTTATCTTTAGTAAACCTGTTTTTGAGGTCCCAACATATGATTAGTTGGTGTCATTTGGCCAGTATTAGAAAATGGTGGCAAATTTGAGGATTGGTGTCGGATTCAGGGAGTCATTACTAAAGCGAAAACAAAGCACTGATCAACTGCAATGTATCCTTATAAGCTCTTTAGTGTGAAATGGAGGTTTCCTTATGTTGAAGCTCATGGATAGATGGATTGGGATGGATGGATTTGGATAGATGGATGGATTTGGATGGTTGGATTTGGATGGATGGGTGGATTTGGATGGATGGATGGATGGATGGATTTATTTGGATGGATGGATTTGGATGGTTGGATTTGGATGGATGGGTGGATTTGGATGGATGGATGGATGGATGGATTGATTTGGATGGTTGGATTTGGATGGATGGGTGGATTTGGATGGGTGGGTGGATGTATGGATGGATTGATTGTGTTTGTCTTAATCCAGCATGGCTAGCTGGCTGACTGTGTGACTGGGTAGATGGCTAGCTTATAAACATGGCTGGCATAGGAAAACCATATGGTAGATTGATTAGTGGATGGCTGTATGAATGTGTGGATGGTTGGATCTGCAAATGGCTTACGATTTGAATGTTTTCAATATATTTGTCTTTCAGTAAAGTACTGTGTGATATTAAACATGAATCTCAAATTTTGTGTATTTTATTTTTCAGGCATGATATTTGCCGAGCCCCAAACAAATGTGATACTTTAGGTAAGTGTACATGTAAATGATGCAGGCTGGTGGTTCTATGATCTAAACTGAAGTAGCAATTTTTCTTTCATAATTTTTAACATCTGCAAAATTATATTTACAAATGAAACTTATGACCATAATTAATTTAAAAAAAAAAATGTCAAACCAGTATAATTACAATAATTTATAATAACTTTCAGCAACACAAAAAGTCACTCACAATGCTTAATTGTCAACCTGACTAAAGTTTTCTTAATTTATATTTTTGTTTTTCAATATTTTGAAAAATACTGCATATTCTGTATGAATAACTTAACAATTTATTGACAAATTCACAAAGCCTTATTACATATGGTTAAAAAATCTTAGACAAAAATTGTAAAAAATTGCAACCAATTTCAATTTCATATGGAAATCCATAAAATGAATAAAAAAGACAGATGGTTTGTTTTCATTCATAACTTGAAAAAAAAAATGTCTTGTCATAAATTTAGTATAAAAAATCAAGGTTATAGTACTGCACTCAACTTAAGTGTGCATGAAATGTCATTCATAAAAATTATTCATGTTTGACACTGTGTTTTTAGGATACGAAAACACTAAAATAGTAAAACCTCTTGCAATCAAGTGGTACATGTGCAGAATTTGATATTTAGTGACATGGAACGTTTTTTTCTCACAAAACCATAACATTTTTTTTTTTAGTTTTAAATGCTACTGTGACAAAATATGAAATGACTTTGGTTACTGTAGTATAAAAGTTGAATGAAATACTTCAAAGGACCTGTTGCTATAAATTTTGCATTTTGTGTCATACTGTGATGCATTTCAATGGTTACAAATTATGCAAAAATTTCATTGTTTTTTCACTTCCTTCAAAAGCATAGGGCTGAATTTCAATTCCCTTAAATTTTGATGCGAGACACAAAGATTGTATGTACAAACACTTCGGTTGCCATACACTTATCGAACTAGCGGCCCCGGTTAAGAGCGCTGTTCCTTAATCACTGGATCATCTCACTGCTTTGTCTGGTGTGGGTTCGAGCCCAGCACTAGCCACATGTGAGACATTGCAGGTGTGCCAGGTGGTTTTTCTCGGGGTTCTCCCATTTTCGCCCACCTACTGGTTGGCTCGATCGTCTCATATGAGCTGAAATAATCTTGAAAGGGATGTAAAACTGAATTAAAAAAAAACAAAAAAAAAAAACTTACCGAACTAAACTTATTTTGAGAATTCTAAAAGCAGTTACGACAATTGGATTGAGGTTGCACAACTTTTTCATGCTCATATCATCGACATGTGAATAAAAGTGAATGTGAATAAAATTTGAAATTCCAAAAACAATATCAATGTGAATTTTAGGAACCAGAAAAGCCAGTCAGTTTAATTCTACTTACAACACTTCAACCTCTTTATAACACTACATATTATTGGGGTCCAAGGCTATTCAATCTGTGTTATAAAGAGAGCAAAATATATAAATATATAGCAAAATTAGTCTAAAATGACCATTTTGGATCCAGCAATTATCCATGTTATATTCAAAACCATACCATGCTATTAAGAGGTCCAGGTGTATGAGCAGGATAAATTTTATGCTCATTTGAGCTGAGCATGGAAAAACATTTATATCTTCATGCCTGATTTGCACTTGGGGCCATAATAATTAAAATACAGTGTACCCAAATGACAAACAAATTGCTACCCTTGAACTTATCATTGATTCTATTAGCATGTTTTTACTTTTTTGCTTGGCGCGACAGCGTCAAGCAATTGAAACGGAATGAGGATTTCTTCTCAATCTGTTGGGCTTTTCCTTTAATCTGTGGGGTTTCCCTTTGACATCCAGGGGCCTGGTTCCAGTCGCAATGTTTTTATACACTTCTTGCATAATAAATCAATTGAAGACGGAAACCAGACTTGCTCTCCGCCGTTTTTATTAGGACTTGTGGGAAGAATGACGTACTTGGATCTAACGTTAAACATTTAGTTGGCGTTCTGGACGGATAATGCTAAAACCCGGAACTTTGTCCTAGGACCGACCAAGTACGAAAGCTTGAAATCCACCGTAGCGAGGAAGTGTTCATGACCGATGCGACCCATCGAGTTACCGAAAAACTCCACAAACCTACGAAAAACCACAACACACGGACAAATATTGGTATATACAGACTAGCCAAGCGTTCCTTTTAACAAGGAAAATTTATTCTTTGACAGGTTAAGTACCTTAGAGTGAGGTTTAAAGCTGGAATTATGTGCTAGAAACTTAATTTTGACATAACCACTTGATTATGTGTGGGCCTCATCACAGGAAAAACTGATTTTAGCTTCATTATACAGAAAAGAAAGTGGCTCATCAGTTTGTTAGTCTACCTGCACAACCCCAAAAACCTTTTAGACAGCCCTCATATTTTTGCATGGCAAAATATTTCCATGGCCTCTCATGGTTGATCATTATTTCCAGTTAGCGCATGTGTTCCCCAAAAATATAGGTCAAATATAGGTCACAGTGACCTACATTTTGATCATATCCCAAGATGCTTTAATTTTGCTAATGAACATACATAGCTGGAGACAGTCATGTCACGCTTTCCTTCATTAGGGGTTGGGGGTCTCCAGGAAGATATTAGTTGCCTGCAACGATCAAGTTTCATGTATACAGGGTGAGGTCCCCAGTTATATGCACAAAAATTGCAAAACTTTGGCCACCATTGTCTTCCCACCATCATGAAGTTTTGCCCTATACAAATTATGCAGTTGATGACCACAAATTTAGGAATTAATCTTTGTCCAGCTGCAACAGATACTTCAAAGTTGCATGATTAATTGAGTTTTGGCAGTAGAAAAGTTGTGTTTCGGGTTTCCCACGCACCAGGTGAATTAAAATAAGAGGAAAGTTTGCATTGCAGTACAGACCTGAAAAGGTTTTGAACCTTTTGGTAGTGTAGCAAGAGCATATTTATGTATGCCAGTAGTGCTGCTCAGAATGTCACGTGCCATGCACTATTTTAGAGACTGTATTTATATGTTTGTTGAATTACAAGACAGTCATGTTTTCTCATGAGTTTAGGCAATTAATTATGAGCTGAGACAATGATTTATTAAGACAAAAACCTGGACAAGGATTTTGATTCATTCATAAAAGATGGTGACCTAAACGTTCCCAGTACATTGTGGTTGTGGAAGTCACACCACTGGTCCAGCAGGTTTTTAGCTTCCTAAAGCTTGAGCTAAGTCCATGTCTGCATTGTAGGACTTTCTGCTGTTTCTATTTGCAGTCCTTGTAGAAGCCTTTTACGATTACATATTTAGTGCACATTCTTTTGTCAGTAACTGACAACTTATTCTACTTGAGTCTGCAGAAAATGAGAAGAAAGTGCAAAATATGAGGTCATTGCATGTTACAGATGGAGATACAGCATTGGTTAGAACCATGAACTAATGCCCAGCAAAAGTACATAGTATTATACAAGACCAATATTTTAGATGCCTAATGTGACCTGGCATTTTCCAGCTGGTGCAAATTCAATTATCAAAGTTGGCAGACAACAAAATGTTCATGTTTATTTATTTTACTGGATTCAATTGTTATGTTTGGTCTTACTCAAGGTTGTTTGACCTAAAAGTCTTTGACTTGTGGCCAACTGGGTAAGATAATGGCTTAATTTGCGCTAACATGTCATGATAATTCCCTACTCATAGTTCCTTATTGAAAAAACAGTCAGCTTCATCTTTTTCAGATTGGTTTCTTAGTACTGCTGAAGGTTCTGGAAATGTGGCCTTGACCTTGGTCTGTAATAAGGGTAAAACCCAACTCTGTTGCTAGGGGGTAGCACTAATGGCATTTGTGGTCACCCTAAAATGTGCGCCTGTCTTGAAATAAAGATGCAGATTGAAATATAAATGGATTGGTCCAAGTTTATAATATCCAGCTTACTCAGGCAGTTACATAAAGGGCAACAGTCTACCCATTACTGACAAGTTACTCTATTTCTCACATAATTGACCTGTGAAGAGGCCTGAAGAGGTCATTCCTACTGCTAATATTCACTGAAGAGGTTAATCCAATAAAAGAAAATTTATGTTAGGATGTATAACCTCTGTTGACCTATCTCTCAGCAAAAGAATGATAATGGTTTGGGAAGAACCTGTCTTTATAGCTTCCTTCACTAAGTTACAGGGCAAGCACAAAAATCTGCTCAAAGGTAACTCA
Organism: Rugalucina vietnamica; assembly: GCA_964017185.1. Taxonomy (NCBI): domain Eukaryota; kingdom Metazoa; phylum Mollusca; class Bivalvia; order Lucinida; family Lucinidae; genus Rugalucina; species Rugalucina vietnamica. The sequence continues at coordinate 33,660,216 of OZ024875.1, forward strand.
GTTATAGAAAATGAGTTCTTGTTAGAAACCTAAATGTGCTGATGATATTTTGCCTTTGCTTCATCTGATCTGTCCGCATGTTTGCAAGGTTTTCAGTTTCTCATGGAGGCTCATGGTTATTGTGGCTTCAACTGCTAATATCGCCTGCTGCTGCTAATTGTTGGATTTAACTTGAATGATGTCAACAGTTATGCCCCTTTATGTGGGTGACCCTTTCCCCCACATGAAAGTCCCTGTGATTATGAGGACATTAGGACATTATCTTACTGGTTGAGCTATAGTTGCACATGATAAATGTGATTTAGGGTAACCCTTTAAGGTTACCCATTAGGGCACATTGACCACCTAGATTTTACCATAACCTTTTTAGAAAGTTTGCAATTAATTAAAGGCCTCAGTAACAAATCTGAATGTCTGGAGCTGAGTTGTGCAATGATTTAAAAGGAAAATTAAATCGGTAGCCTACAAGTTACTTGGATAAAAATCCTGACAAGCAAACAGTGGTTTGGATTATACAATTAGTGCTTCCTCAGCAGTTTTATATTAAAGCCAAGATATGAGGAAGAAAATGTACCACCAGGAGAGGCTTTGTCGAGCATCAGGAGTCACCAACGTCCACTGTTTCTATTCCTGAAATCTAATGCATTATGTAAATGAATGCTATACATAACCTTTTAGTGCATGGGCACTGAAGGATGATTTTACAGTAGATCATTCTAAAGACCAATATATCCCATATCCCATGAATGGTCTATGATTTATGTATAAAGCTAATAATTCTTCCTAGACAGAAACTTTGGGGCACTAATCTATGGAGCTGGTATAGCTACTTAGAAAAGAATTCTTTTGATGCTCTCAGATAATTTCTAAGATTGTTTAGTTATTTAGCAACTGATTACCAAAGCTCCAGATTATGAGGAACTTTAGTTGACCCAGTGCTCTGAGATACACCGGCTAATTAAACCTAATGATCATTAGATTATCAAGCAGACCTTTCAGCTACCAAGAAATGCTTGATTAGCAGCCTGAGTAATTGAATAAGCATCATGAATTTTGTCACTTTCGATGTCCTTAGAATACCCATATGAATTTGGGTAAGAAAGTTCAAGGATGCACATATTCAATTGTCTCAGAGAGCAAGATTGCAACTGGGCCATATTTGGGGCCCAGCAGCCCAAACTTATTGGGGCCCATGACTCACCATGGTAAACTAGACCTTATTAACAATGTTAAATTTCAATCGCAAGTCCAAAAAAAGCCATATTCCTCTTCATCAGTAGACTTAGCAACAAGCCATATTTAACCAGAAATTTAATTTAGGGTTCAAGTCCAAAATTTAGAAGCACTGAGCAAAATGGCCTCAGTCTGTTTCCATGTAATTCAACATGCAGTGTTTGATAGCTTGTCATATGTTTTCAAAGTTTTTCATTGTCATTGTTTTCATCATCATCATCATCATCATCATCATCATCATCATCATCATCATCATCATCATCATCATCATCATCATCATCATCATCATCATCATCATCAATGTTATCCCCTTGTCTATTTTCAGGTTTAGCAGAATTAGGAACTATGTGTAACCCAGAAAGAAGTTGTTCTATAATAGAAGATAATGGAATTAGTGCAGCTTACACTATTGCTCACGAACTTGGACATGTGTAAGTACAATATAAGAACCATAATACACAGACAGGCATAGTGGTTTGATCCCAGACTTCTCCAGTCTATCAAATGAGACGTTAAACCGAAGTCCCTTCTCCGTATGACTTTGGCTGTTGGTGGGATGTTTTAAAAGCCCAACACAGCAATCTAACATGAGACATCAACTATGAGCTATATCCAAGAAATATGGACTGAATCTGAAGAAGTCTCCCTTATACACCACCATTGATCATTGACATGGTCTTATGGAACATATTTTATTATTTTTGATCAATCATCATGCTTCATGACGGCTTACAAAATTGCAAGACCAATCTTGAGTCAACTGATCTATCAGGAAAACATGTCCTTGCAATATATACCCTCCTTAAACCACACTTTTATATAGTAAAACAGATATGCAGGGGTATACCTATTTTTCTTATTTTTGTTCCAAAACATAGATTGTGGGTACTCGTTCGAACCGCCGGCTCTAACCTGTACCCACAACCTATGTTTTGAGCAAAAAAAAGGAAAATATTGAACATTTTCCACTGAAATTTTCAAGTTTTACAAAAAATCTCTGTATTTTACATGGGTGTGTTTTCATATTTTCCAGATTTGATTTACCTCATGATGATGATGTAAAATGTCGGAAGCCATTCTACGAACGTGATCCGAAAGCCAAAACCCATGTGATGTCACCAACTATAGACGAACACACAGATCCCTGGTCGTGGTCGGAATGTTCATCCAGATTACTAACAGAATTCCTTGAGTAAGTCCTCAGTGTTTATGATTTTGGCCCTGAGCATGATATCTAAGTTGCTATTGTAAGACTGTGTCAAATGTAAATTGTCTTATTCCATGATTTATGCATGAAAATTCAATTGCAAAACTACCTCCATTGCCTTCAAAAATGTCAGTTGATGGCAAAATAATGTGCATGCAGTGCTGGTGAACTGCCTCTTTGAGGAATATCCAGAATCACGTTATGCAATTAATCCATATTTGACGAATGGATTTTCCCATCATTATCATTTGGGTGAGTCCACTTCAGTTCTTAGGGGTGTTAGGAGTGATTTTTTTATTTTTATCTCATTTTTGGATGAAATTCCTCCAAGCAAACAGAATAGCCCCAGATGGGACGCCGCGCTCTGCGGCGTCACATCTGGGGCTATGCTGTTTGCATATGTCCCACAAAAGAGACGCCAGGCTTAAATGAGTTAAGGTAAGTGACAACAAATTTTGGCCTGGAATGTGTTGAAGGGCTGTAGTACTGTAAATTCAGAAATGTTCGCGAGAACTTAATTTTCGCTAATATTTTCGCAAATGCGTTGTCTCACTAATTCAAAGTTCTCGCTAATAAAGAGTTACTATAAGATCTACAGACTGAAAGAGTACTTATTCACGAATTCAAGAAATCGCTAATAATTCGGAGAGAGAAAATTCGCGAAGTAAAAGTCACATGAAAATTTCTGAACTTATAGGACCCCAATTCAACTATAGAAACTCTGAGCCTTAATAGGCAGGTTTGAGTCAAGAGGCTTATGTGATCTTATAAAGAGGCATACTGCACTGTCTCAGGGGTGTGGTATGGGAATTAGGTGCTTTTCTATTGTCTAAGTGCAGTACTTGACTGTTTTTGCTTGGCGCGACAGCGTCAAGCAATTGAAACGGAATGAGGATTTCTCCTCAATCTGTTGGGTTTTTCCTACAACCTATGGGGTTTCCCTTTGACATCCAGGGGCCTGGTTCCAGTCGCAATATTTTGCTACACTTTTTGCTTAATAAAGCAATTGAAGACGGAAACCAGACTTGCTCTCCGCCGTTTTTATAAGGACTTGTGGGAAGAATGACGTATTTGGATCTAACGTTAAACATTTAGGTGGCGTTCTGGGCGGATAATGTTAAAACCCGGAACTTTGTGCTAGGTCCGACCAAGTACGAAAGCTTGAAATCCACCGTAGCGAGGAAGTGTTCATGACCGATGTGATCCATCGAGTTACTGAAAAACTCCACAAACCTACGAAAAACCACAACACACGGACAAATAATGGTATATACAGACTAGCCAAGCGTTCCTTTTAACAAGGAAAATTTATGTAACTTTCAAGTGCTTCTGCCAGGAAATTTGTCGGCTGTGCTGTGGCTTTGCAGTGGATGAGATCATAAGAATCTTACATGAGTGTCAGGTATGGATAGACAAATCTGTCCCGAGGGTCACATTTTGGCATCACGAGGCTCACCGAGTGATGCCAAACTGTGACCCGAGGGACAGATGTGTCTATCCATACCTGACACTCATGTAAGATTCTTTTTCTTGCGCGCCTTAATGCGGCGAAGCTTGATTTTCATACTATTTAGCTATTTACCTAGAAAAATGCTACAATCACGGCATCCGCCATTTTGAATTTAAACGTTTTGACGTCACAGTAACGTGTGCACTTAGCGACGAAATTATGTGATGTCCTGTACAACCAATGTTAAAAAAGAACACTTGAGCGCAGGGTGCGACCGGGGTGAGATAATGAGGGTGAGATAAGAACTTCTCACATGGGGTAAAACGTAGGATTTCTCTATCTGGTGTGCAAGAAATACTTTCTATATGAACTTTGATGGATTAAGTTGTCACAGGGGAGCCCGGGAGTAAAATTTTGATCTTTTCTGTAAATCTGATAGAATTACTGCCACAACTTGGGTATCAATGTCTTTGACAAATGAGCCGCCACACGAGAAAACCAGTCAACGGGGTTTCTGACTAGGTCCGACACAAACTAGCCTGTACAGTCTCTGAAAAAAGCTAGAAGCTTGAAATTTCAGATCTAGTAAGTAGAGGAATTGTACTGTCAATGTATTGAAAACAAGGGCGCTGATCAGCTGTGCAGTTACTTTGTGTCTTTGTTTTTTTCTTATGCATGTTGTTGGTTTTCATATGCGGTGGCTCAAATAATGTAAAAGTAGGCTGCCAGCAGGCCACCAAGCCATAAATGGGTTGAAGGATGCAGACAAAAAAGAATTACTTCCCTCATTCTGAAGAGGTTTGACATTTCCTAATGATGCTCATTAGGTGACTGCGACCTATTTATAATAGTGTAATAGGGCAGGCTCATGAGATAAGCATTCTTGTCTGTGTTGGGGACCTACCATTAGCCTGATTCCAGTAAAAACACTGATCTAGCTGGGCTGGGCTCCTCCCAGAGTCAGAGTAACACTGTTTCTTGCACATTGTTTGAATTGATGGTCTTGATTCTATAATCAAAATAATACACTTGACAGTGCCAACAAGGTTGCTCTGCTTCTCAAAAACCTTGATGATAGCATATTTTGCCTGAGTATATTCTTGTAAGTACACAAGAACCTGTTAATGACTGGGTCATGTTGATTATTACAACTATCTTTTTGAAATGGAAGCTGACAAGTTGTTTAAAATGATACCCCTAATGATACAAATAAAAGGCAGCAGCTTAAGTGGTCAATTTATCATGTTTGGGTGGTATTGTTGAGTTCAATCCAGTCTGGAGTGGAGGTTCAAGTTAAAGTTGGACTTGTTTGTAGGCAGACTGTGACCCCAGTCATCTAGGTCAGTAATGGAACTTCTTAGTTCATCTTTTATGCATAACCGCAACTGCATATACAGTGCTTATGTCATACAAGTTTAGATTTTGGAACATTTTAGTGCACAATTTTATATGAGCTGCCTCATGGGAAAACCAACAATCTGCATAGGCAAAAACAAAGACGCAGATCAGCTTCGCGGTAACCGCGAAGCTGATCAGCGCCTTTGTTTTCGCTACTCAGATAGTACAATTCCTCTTCTACTTAAATCCGAATTTTCAAGCTTTTAGCTCTTTTCTGTGACTGTACAGGCCGGTTTGTGTCGGACCTGGTCAGAAACCACATTGTTGGTTTTCCCACGAGGCGGCTCATATGGTTATGATCCTGTTCAGAAAGGTCAGCTTTAGCCCTTATCATGAAGCAGTTTAAATTTGAGCCGCCTCGTGGGAAAACCAACAATGTGGTTTCCGAACAGGTCTGACACAAACCGGCCTGTACAAGCACAGAAAAGAGCTAGAAGCTTGAAATAGAGGAGGAATTGCACTATCCGAGTAGCGAAAACAAAGGCGCTGATCAGCTTCACGGTTACCGCGAAGCTGATTCGCGTCTTTGTTTTCGCATATGCAGATTGTTGGTTTTCCAACGAGACGGCTCATTTGTCTTTGGATCTTTTATTTATACCTGCAACTGCATATGGTCATATGGGGCTCTTTATGTTTATGGTTGTTTATGGGCAAAAAGAGCTGATGATTGTTCACTTTGAATAATGCATTTATCAAAATTTGAATACTCTCTCTCAGCAAAGTGAAAAAAAAAAAAATAAAAAATAAAAAAAAATAAAAAAGAGTAAAATGTACAATAAATTTGTTTTTGTATATCTGCAACTGCACTTGTAATGTTTCTACGACTTGGGATATATCTTAAACAGAAGCCAGCTAAAACACTTGAAACAGAGCTCTTCTCTGGAGATAATGGTCCTGTTGAGTGTCCACACTAATTTCATCTGAAACAATAAGATATTGTTTAACTCATTTAAGCCTGGCGTCCCTTTTATGGGACAAAGGTATGACAGGTTTTATTGCGACTGAAATGAGCAGGAACACATGCATCAGTTTGTTGTTTTTATTGTACAACAGTGATCATACATAGAATAACATATCAGTATATATACATGAATACAAAGGTACCAGATGCATATCAATCGCCTTTTTACTAATTTAACTTACTTTGGGGAATAAATGCTCACTTGGTGCAAGAGGTACAAGCCGCTTAAGATTGATGTACATGCATCTGGTATACTATTTCAATGAATATCATTTATGACAATTTGTTTAATAACATAAGTTAAGATGTAAGAGCCTGGTTTATCCTTAACTTATATTTGCCAGAACAATTATAAATCAGTATTTTAATTTATCTACTAAATTTAAATACATTGAAATACTCAAGATAACAACCACAAATCCTAATCAACATTTAAAAACATTTGAAGACATGATGAATTCTTATATGTAAGCAATGTTAAGTTTAAAATATGAAAGTAAAATTCTTACCTGAAATGAGCAGGAACACATGCATCAGTTTGTTGTTTTTATTGTACAACAGTGATGCATGGTTGAAAGGCATAGACCTTATATACTGCCCATCTCAGCTTCAGGCTTCTTGAGATTTGAATTATTTATTATTTTGGTTATTTACAATGAATAGGCAAGCTGTCCCAAAAGAATGTCACAACCTTGCACTTGGTGCATAATAGATATAGAATTATAGTTTTTCTATTTATTTAAAAGGTAACCTAACTAATGCAATAAAGGACCATATGCCATACCTTCTGGTCCAAGTTAAAGCTACTACTGTATATTCTTTCAAATGATTTTGTGTATCTCGCCTGACACAATAAATGTTTAGATGAAAATAAACTTTTACAACATATAATATATCTAGTTATAAAATGCAATTTCTTTACAAATAATATTTACACATACACAATTCATAAAGCAATGTATTCTGTATTTTGCTTTGTGATAAATTCCCCGCCGCTTGGGAAAAATGATGCTCCTGCATCATCTCTGTACCTTGGAGAACACAACATTCTCTTTCTATGAGTTCATATATCACTTTGGAACTGTACATTGTCTATTATTTCACACAGTTAGATTCACAGTACTGTATTATTCACTCTGTCATTGATTGTCTTTTGTATCACTTCCTGTCATTGTCTGTAGGTGAGTCCATATGACACTTTCAGCAAGCCACTTATTTACCAGGTATCAATAGCTAATTTGCTACTAAGTACCACAAGAATGAGTGCACACACTTAAGCTAATATGACAAGTATAGTCATCATCATCCATTACTGCTACTAAATATGTTTTTAGTTGCCCATAATTAGAAATCAATAACTTACTATATAAGGGCTAAATGTGGTCTCAGTTCCTTATAATTGAATTTAGGAACACTTTATTTAGGTTTATTAAAAGTTATTGAATATTGTAAATTTCTGTGATAATCCTATTTTTATTCTGTTAGATCATTGCTATTGCCCTATTATTTCAACAGTGGGGTGTTAGAATCTGAATTTGAGGTGCCTGCACAAATAATGCCCTGCGGAGAACACTCTTTACACATGGGTTGACACAGTTTGATGGGTATACAAACATTATTATGGCTGATCCAAATAAACATTGAGAATTTGTTGGAAAGTACTTTCTTTAGCAACACTCCTTTATAAGGATTTAGTCTTATAGTGGACTGTAGTTGAAGTTCCGTTTTAAACATGCTATTTGTTATTGTCAAGTCACCCCAGTTTATTGTCAACTTAGGTATTATGCTTGCTGTTAAGGTGATATTTTTGAGTACATTAACTCCGGAAAAGTGACAAGATGCTATATTAGCTGGCAAGGTTTGGACATTTACCCTTATACACTCAATTCCATCTGTTATTTCCAAGACTAATATTGTTTTGAATTTAGAATTTAGTATTTTTCGGACAATGACTACTACCAGAATACAAACTGTAAAAGCAACAAGATACATGGTAGAAGTATCAGATATTTGAGCGAGAGTAAGTGCTGGGTATGTTGTTGTCATGGTTTTTTCTGTTGACATTGTATAGTAGAAGGAGGGTAGGCTAGGAAAAGCTGCTGCCTCGGGCAATAACTGATGAGCTGCTAATGCCAAACAAATATATCTATATTTGCGAAAAAGGATTATCAGAAAACCGGTAGCCAGCAAGGCAAGGACAGTTGCTATTATGGAGAGAATTAAATTTACTGAAACAGCCTTGGTATTTAGTGTTTCATTGGGCATTATTGCTTCAGCTAAGGAAGAAAATATAACCTTGTTCTGTTTGGAAAGTTGTATGATTTTTCTTAAATTTAGATGATCCTGATGATCATTTGCCACTATTTCTGAAATGTTATTGGTCTGCAGTTTAAATTGTGGAATTGATACCAAGTCTTCTGTTTCAAATGTTCCTTTTAATACATGTAATACTAACAGTTCATCGCTTAACATATTTAAACACAAGTATCTGTATGTAGTTGTACATGTCCTGTTTCCACATAATCATATTTTCTAGGCAAGGGCCGAAGCCCTTGCATTTGCTAAATTATCTTTACTGTCACATTTTTGTATTTATAATTTTTCTCCACTTTGAAATGAGATGTTGCTTTTCCAAAAGCTAGCATAGAACTGATCTTGATGCAGAGAGTAAAACTTTCTTTACAAAGATTTCTTTTGTTTAGAGAATGGACATACTGCCCAGATTGTACCTTTTGAATAATTTAGTATTTTTATGTTTTCTTTTGTTAATAGCTTGACACTTATATGTTATAAATTAGGTATCTTTAGAGTTAAACATAAACAATTATTGTACATCTGTTTACTACTTCTGCTCATTTTGGACAACTAATACCACAATGTCTCTTCTGAAATGTATAGATGTACCAACTTTACATCAAAAGCAAAGTTCACTATTTTTCCCTTGTCACAAATTTCTCGCCTCTTTTGAAAATGTTTTGTCCTCAAAACAGCATTTGATAAAATATATTTGTATATACATTTGTATTTTTTACAAAACATACATTTTATGCAATTTGTTAGAAGGTCTTATCTTCTGTGATATAATATCATTGCAAAACATTCAGGGTAACTTTCAGTGATCCACATTATTTATTAATCATTTTTATTTTATATTAAAGGCATTTCTCGGCAGTGCCACCTTTAATCAACCCATGACTGCTCATCCTCTGCATTACAAACCATTACTTTTTAATTTTTATGTAATATCTTTGGTCTAATGCATTAATGGCATCATCTTTAATTTTACTGTTAAGTTCACCCTTCATTGTTTTGAACATCACATTTCATAAAATATATAAAAAAATTATGAGACAACTATCCAATTCTTAAGTAACATACAAGATGCTTCTGTGATCTATATACTTATTGAACATGATATGAAGATGGACTGATTTCAGTTTATAGGCAGGATGATCAGTCCTCTACACACCTAGTTTCAGATAACAACATAATTCTTTCACTCCGGTATGAAAATAATGCTGAAATCACCTTATACCACATTCAAAATCTTAAAACTGTAGAAATATTATGATGTTTACTTATTGTCATTTGTTTTTAATATATTCTGCATTTCATCAATTTACGCTTAAACTTTTAGTTCTGTTAAGTTACAATTATTTTATTTTAGAAGTTTGCTTTTTAATTTTGACTTCAAATATTTCAATATGGCATTGTCTAAGGACATGTCCAACATGTACAACTACAAATGAAAACATAGGCATAAGACATACATAACATACAAAAAATGAAGCATACATGTGTGAAAACGACAAAACATTGGCAAATTTAAGTCCTAGTTATAATCAGAATTATGAATGAATGTTCCAGTATATTAGATTTTTCTCATTAGTAGCATCCAAGGAAAAGACACTGTAAAATAGTTTTCTCTTGAAAATAGTCACATAATTATGTTGTTGGTCCAAAGAATGTTTGTAGATACTCTTATCAATTTTAGATTTAAATGTCCTCTGTCTCGAATAAAGTGAATCCTTGTTTTCCAAAATATCACTGCTCATCACCATCATTTAAAATTTCAGTCAAGGTCTCCACCTGAGTAAGTTCTGTATCTTTGTTGAAGTTCTGTCATAATACTTTTTGAATTTTTGAGTCCTGGGGAATTAGAAATTTTGATTATCCTTTTGTAGAGCTGTCCCGGAATCGTTGAAAGAGCTAAAAAGTCTTTCAACCACGGTTCATCCACCAAAATTTATGACAGGTTTTATTGCGACTGAAATGAGCAGGAACACATGCATCAGTTTGTTGTTTTTATTGTACAACAGTGATCATACATAGAATAACATATCAGTATATATACATGAATACAAAGGTACCAGATGCATATCAATCGCCTTTTTACTAATTTAACTTACTTTGGGGAATAAATGCTCACTTGGTGCAAGAGGTACAAGCCGCTTAAGATTGATGTACATGCATCTGGTATACTATTTCAATGAATATCATTTATGACAATTTGTTTAATAACATAAGTTAAGATGTAAGAGCCTGGTTTATCCTTAACTTATATTTGCCAGAACAATTATAAATCAGTATTTTAATTTATCTACTAAATTTAAATACATTGAAATACTCAAGATAACAACCACAAATCCTAATCAACATTTAAAAACATTTGAAGACATGATGAATTCTTATATGTAAGCAATGTTAAGTTTAAAATATGAAAGTAAAATTCTTACCTGAAATGAGCAGGAACACATGCATCAGTTTGTTGTTTTTATTGTACAACAGTGATGCATGGTTGAAAGGCATAGACCTTATATACTGCCCATCTCAGCTTCAGGCTTCTTGAGATTTGAATTATTTATTATTTTGGTTATTTACAATGAATAGGCAAGCTGTCCCAAAAGAATGTCACAACCTTGCACTTGGTGCATAATAGATATAGAATTATAGTTTTTCTATTTATTTAAAAGGTAACCTAACTAATGCAATAAAGGACCATATGCCATACCTTCTGGTCCAAGTTAAAGCTACTACTGTATATTCTTTCAAATGATTTTGTGTATCTCGCCTGACACAATAAATGTTTAGATGAAAATAAACTTTTACAACATATAATATATCTAGTTATAAAATGCAATTTCTTTACAAATAATATTTACACATACACAATTCATAAAGCAATGTATTCTGTATTTTGCTTTGTGATAAAGGCAAACAGAATAGCCCCAGATGTGACGCCGCAGAATGCGGCGTCCCATCTGGGGCTATTCTGTTTGCTTCGAGGAATTTCATCGAAAAATTGAATAAAAAATGAAAATCACTCCTAACACCCCTAAAAATGAAAGTGGACTCATACAATTTATAATGATGGGAAAATCCATTCGTCAAATATGGGTTAACAAATCATATACTGTTACAACTCTGTTTCTGTTCAGGTGGTCTTCACTTTCTAGTGTATTCAGATGCACTGCTATTTTAATGGGATTCATGTCTAAAAAAGAGACAGAATTCTCAAAAGTCTATGCCTTTAATGACAATAAATTGTCCCATTTTTTTGAATCACGAAAGTCGGTTTCTTTTCTCACTCTGAAAGCTGAATTGAATGTCTGTTGAAGCTGTGATGAGGAGTATCCAAAATTTCAGGATTTTAGCTAGCCTCTACATTTTGGCAGGCTGGTTTGTACGAGACATGCTAAAAAACTTAAACATAAGACTTATATTCCAGTGATGAAGCTCTGTTTTGATAACATGTCAAAATCTTGCCTGTAAATGCAATTGATCCATTTTGATGTCAGTCATTGAACTTTTCTCAATCCAGCTGGGTACTGTTTTTTCTGCACTATTACACACTTCTGAAGATTTTTTTCTTGGAAAATATTTAGTGTATGCATGACAGACATATGGAAAATGAATACCTCACAAAAACCTCCTGCAGGATTACGTAACAACTTGAACAATTAACCTTTTCAGACCAGCATTTTTTCAATAATAGAAACAGCTCAAGTTTTCTAAGGTGAGCACCAAATATGATAAAGTGATCATAATCCCATAATTTCATATTAATGGATATTTGAGGTTGAATGATTGACAAGGCAGACTTGCATGAAACAGCGAGACAAACACTAGATATAAGGCTACCACCTGTCCAAGCCGCAGTTGCAGTTATAGCATGGCAAAGTCAGGCTTGAGTTGTCTCCCAATTAAATACAGAAGATCAATTTTAAAATGGTTTGTGACAATTTGGAATTACAACACCAACCCTTCTCTCACCTTACCGTGTATATACTTGTCTGCAAGTAGTAGTGAAAAGCTACTTCTATGCCATTCCTGCGCAAATGTTTGCGGATGCTGTGGATTAGTTATTTTACTCGCAGCTTGGCCCAAGAGGAAGTGTTTAACCTCACAGACAGATCAATGATTTATATCTAAGTGATATATGCAAAAACATGCTTAGGGCTAGATATCTCTAAGATGATCATAAATAGTTAGCATGATTCCTTGATGGTTGTAACAGTCAGTTCTTTAATCATTCACCATTCATCAGCCAACTTTTTGGGGCATCAACGATCAGTGTAGGTAAAAAACGGTAGCATTTTTGCACTTTTTCAATAAATTTTGATGGACATGACTTTGAATTGGAGCAGTCATAACTCAAAATATGAAAAATTATTTTTCTGCTACAAATTTTTCACACTTGCCCTAAAAAACATTCTGCACCCAAGATTAAAGTTTCATTCATTAGATGCTTAAAATATTGCAGAGAGATTCATTCTCATGAGTGGACCAAGAGAATGTAAGGTTTGGGGTGCCAGGCCACCCTAATATCGTCTATTTTATTTGGAATGGGCTGCAAACTGATAAGTTTTGTTGGACATCTCTCATGAATCTTGGACCACCAGAAGTAGCTTGAGTCATGAGTTTCTGAATCCGCATACTCTTTAAAAGACTTGCTGAGAATCAGTCATATAGACCCTTATCAGACTGCTGCCATACTGAAGAAGTCAAATTTTGGTCTGCAGGATCTGCTGCAGACTGGCCGTCAAAACTTGCACTACCTCTAGATTTGCTTATGCCTATAATCTGTTACAAATGAAACTCATGAAATTGGAGTTAGAATGTTGCAAGTGAAGCCAGTGGAACTCTACTCTCTTCCTCATATCTCAATATTCACAGGTAGCAGAACCACTTTGTAGTAATCAATCAAATATTCTCAAAACAAAATTACCTTCCAGCACTGTAGAAATAATCTGAACTCTGTGTTACAGGAAAGTCTGCTTTTTTCCACTCTACATGACACTTCAACCTCATTATAACACACGTCATTATAAAGCAGTTTTCAATATAACACAGCCATGTTATGGCTCCCAAATTGGTTATTTTTCTATATGTCTATAGTAAATAACCACATTGGTACACAGTTTCACTTATAACACGGTTTGCCTCTGTTGACCGCAAAGGTAGCGTTATAATGAGGTTAAACTGTAGGCTTCTCTAGAAAACCTCATGATTTTTATGTTACAATGTAGCTGTCCTGTACAATATTATGGGTTCTTCCCAGCAGGCACATGACGTCAAAATGACGTCATATCAACGTCGATGCAACATCATCCCTTATGGAAAAATCATGTCTGAATTTGTCTGAATCATCTTCTGAATCAGTCTGAATCCATGTCTGAATTTGTCTGAATCCATGTCTGAATCTTTGCTGAAATTGGGACAGATTCAGACAGATTCAGACATCTGAATCTGTCTGAATCTTCTTCTGAATCTGTCTGAATCCATTCTGAATTTGTCTGAATCATCAAATTACTGCATGTCTGAATCTTTGCTGAAATTGGGACATATTCAGACAGATTCAGACAGATTCAGACATCTGAATCTGTCTGAATCCATTCTGAATTTGTCTGAATCATCAAATCATTGCTTATCTGAATCTTTGCTGAAATTGGGAAAAATTCAGAAAGATTCAGACAAGATTCAGACGTCTGACCCTCATCAGCATATTATTTTCAATGGGCTGGTGACCTTGGAAATTAGGTCAAGGTCTACCTAATCTAATCTACTCTAGTCTTCTCAAAAAATGTTTCTCTGCAAGTTTGGTCATAATCCATCCATTTATTCTGAAGATATCCGCTCAGAAAAGCTAATTCAAATACTTTTCATGAGCTGGTGACCTTGAAAATTTAAGTCAAGGTCATCAAAATCTAATCAACTCTTTCCCCTCTCTCAATCATGTATCTGTGAAAGTTTGGTAAAAATCCAACTACTGGTTCAAAAGATATCTGATATTCAAGCATATACCATGTATTTGATGTGGGTGGGGTAAGGATATTTAGGTACAAAAATGAATTTCAGAGCAATGCATGCATAATAGGTATGTTCAAGCAGCCATTTAATTCTTAAACATGTTCTTGACATGTTTCTGTTAGTTTCCCTCATCAGTCAGATCTTAAGATTAAGTAAAAGCCTACTAAATAGATATTTCTGTTGAGTTTGACCTCTCTTCTGCAGCAGACATTTAGAAAAGGACAAGTCCCAGCATGCCTTAAAGTCACATGACTTCCTTCTGAATCATTCAGAATGATTCAGACAGATTCAGATGATTCAGACATATTCAGATGATTCAGACAGATGGGTGGGGCTAGAGTTTAAAATATAGAATACAGTTGTCAAAAATGTTTTACTGCTGTATAATTTCCTTTTACACATAAAGCATTTTTACTTTAAACTGATTAGAGGTTTTATGACATCCTACCAAAGGGTTTGAGCCTATATAAATTTGGCAGTGTAATGAAAACTTAACAGACTAGGGGAGAATTAGCAGGGTTTTTACCCGTCATCATTAAATGACTGTCCCCCCCCCCCCCCCAGTGAAAAGCTTGCTGGATGAAAAGTCAAACTTCCTGGTATCCCTGTCTGGGTGTGTGTTTGTAGGGGGGGGGGGGGGGGGCTGGTAACACACATTCATAACCAATGCATAAACTGAATAATTTTGAGAGGATTCATAAAGATTCAGACCTAAGATAACTTAAAGTTAATGTTACATTATTTATATAAGGGAGCGTGGTGCCGTAGTGGTGGAGCGTCAGACTCCGAATTGAGAGGTCCTGGGTTCTATTCCCACAGGCGTCACCATGTTGTGTCCTTGAACAAGACACATTTACTTCCTATAGTACTGGTTAAACCCAGGAAGCATTTGCTCTGTCCCGACATGACTGAAAAATTATTGGCTGGGACGTTAAGCCTCAACACAAACAAACAAACAAACGTTATTTACAATAAGGTCCATTATTAATCTGAATCAATCAGGATTGTCGATTCAGACAGATTCAGACTTCAGATAACTAATTACTTCAAGTAATTTAACATTTATATCAGTCTGAATCATTCAGAAATGGTTTCAGACCGATTCAGATCTCAAGTAATATTCAGAATAGATTCAGACAGATTCAGATCATCTGAATTCTTCTGAATCAATTCATAAAGATTCAGATGGATTCAGCATGGATTCAGAGACCAGCTAAACTGATTCAGTCAGATTCAGATGGAGTAATAATCATTCAGACTGATTCAGACAAGTTTCAGAAAAATTCAGACCGATTCAGCTTGATTCAGAATTTTTTATTCATGAGGGATGACATCGATCTGACGTCATTCTGACGTCATGTGGGTTCTGGTGGGTTATATCATTTGTCAAGTGTTTGATCCCCGTGCTCAGCACAGTCATGCTTTTGTGAAGACCTCCCTGCCACTGTTATAACTTATCAGAAGAGATTAGGTTTCAGTTTGAGTTAGTGTTGAATGAATGGACACTAAGTATTGATAAACTGCCAAAAGCTTGCCTTGACTATGGCATAGTGTCATTATATGTCAAGAGGTGACCAGCTCAAGGTACCCTGTTAATGCTTGATCAACCATAGTATGTCATACATAAGGAACATTTTCACTTTTCAGAAACCGTCATAAATATTTATTTTATAGGCCAAGGGAGATAATCCATTTCATAGGTAGCTCATCTTAGGAGATTAGCTCTACCAGAATTATTAGATTAGCATAATTAGTTAGATAAATATAAGTGAAAATATTAGTTATGCAGCAGAGATACAGATCAGTCATTTTCATTTGGTGCTTGTGGATTGAGCAGTGCAGTATCCTTTTTTGTTAGACCCTAAACTCCTTTTCTAGTCATAGAAAATCCTAAAAGACAAATATTTTAGTTGTTGTGATAGATTCCCTTTATTCTAAACATGATTTCCCTCTGTGTTTTTCAGTGCAGGCTATGGTAACTGTCTCCACGATGTCCCGAGAGTTAAAAAGTACCGTAAACATATCAAGCGTATCCAGAAGAAGCACGCTGGTTCCCTGTATTCGGCCAACAAGCAGTGTGAGCTGGTGTACGGCAGAGACTATAGGCTGTGTCCATTTCTGGTGAGCTTCTTTTGGGTAATCATACTTTTTTCATATGGTGTGAGCATTACGAAAACTTGCCCATGCAATATACATAGATTTTTTTCAGCTGTAAAAATTGAACATTTTATTGGAAAAATTTGGATATTTTCAATATCATTGCTCAAAACATTGACTGTGGGCACACATTAGAACCACCTCCATGAGGCGGTTCTAACGAGTACCCACAATCTATGTTTTGGAGCAAAGATAAGAAAAATAGATCTACCCCTGTATAATCCAGTTTTAATATATAAAAGTGAGGAGGTATATTTTTCACGGACATGTTTTCCTGATGAAAACATACCAGCCTAGGTTTCACCCAGGCTGATTTCGACTCATGTCACTATAGCTTGTTCATAAATTTTTGTTAGTTGGAGGAAATTTTTCAGTAAAAATGATACAGAGAGAAAGTTATGATTCTTGGTGAGTATCGGATCAGCATCTTAAACATTGTTTTGCCTACATAGCAAAGTACATGTCCTAGTTTTTTCAAGCCCTCTGACTGTACAGCCTGTTTCACCAGGTCAGCAACCTGACATGTTTTTCTCTATTAATTTAAGTTTTTATTATACTTTGATGTTATATAAAGTAATTTTGCTCTGTTTTATCAAAAACAAATGATCTTCATTGGAGGTGTTTGAAAATGTTTTGTTTTACTTTTGGGCAATTTTTGCATCAATTGATAACATTGTTAAGTAAGTGGAGGTTAATATGATTTGTAGTAAATGCACCTTAAAATCTTGTGTCTTTGGAAGTGTAAGTCCAGGTTAGACACAAAATAAACTGCTCAGCTGCAGAAGCTATTTTCCTAGTGGCCTTTCTCCGCTTTGGACTAGGTAGCAATGAAGAAATGTGCTTTTAGTCAACGAAATAAAGAAAACTTAAAAAGAAAACAGCAACATTCAAAAGATGATGTATGTTGAGCATAAAGATGAAAATAAAAGTGAACTTGTACTTTATCAAGGATGATTAGTGTCTGTACTTTAGCAGTCTTGAATATTTTGAACTTCTAGATCAGACAGTCATAGGGCTTTAGAAATTTGCATCTTGTTTAATTTGAAAATTTCAATGAATTCTTTATGAAGTTGTCTGACACAACCCCCGTACACGGATTAAAATGTCTGTTCAGCGCTGTTTTCAAGTATGCTGATAAATCAGCCACCTCATGAGAAAACCAATAATCTGCTCATGTAAAAACAAAAGACTCAATTCAGCTTCGCAGCGCCTTTGTTATTGCTACACAGATAGTACTATTCCTTTACTATCTAAATTCAAAATTCGCAGCCTCTAGCATCTTCTGTGCTTGTACAAGCAGATTTGTGTCGGACCTGGTCGGAAACCACATTGATGGTTTTCTCATGAGGCTGCTCAAATGCCACTTCCATATTCAGCTTGAAGAAAATTGTATGGGCAGTCTTCCATTGCCGCTAATAATGTCTGGCATTTGATTTTAATGAAAAAGTCTGCCATCCACCCACATCCTAAGACAAGAAATAAAGGACATGAAGGAGAGACCGGTATTTGATCTCGGTTTTGTAAACTGAGAAAATCCAAATGCCATATACAATGTGGATATTTTCAGAATTTTCTGTTGCACACTCTTGCTAATTGGGATCACTTATCTCAAAATATCACCTGAATATTACAGTCATAGACAATGTTTCAAATGTTTTTATTCACGCTTTCATTGCAGCCTAACCAGTTAAAGAAGTACATGACTTGATATTTTATAATTTATTCTTTCTTTTGAGGTGGGTTGTCATATCTTATGGTGTACCAACAACATACAGAATGGTTGTCGAACACAACACATGCCCATGGCAGACGGGACAAAATGTGGACTCAACAACAGAACTTACTACCCTTTTGGAGAAACTTTGCTCAATATTTTATATTTCTTTTCTTTCTTTTGAGGTGGGTTGTCATATATTATGGTGCACCAACAATATACAGAATGGTTGTCGAACACAACACATGCCCATGGCAGACGGGACAAAATGTGGACTCAACAAAGTGAGTACATTGTCCATTTTCAGATTCTTTGCTGTAATATGAGCCGCGATATGGGAAAACCAGCAATCTGCACAGGCGAAAACAAAGGCGCAGATCAGCTTCATGGAAACACGATTACCGCGAAGCTGATCGGAGCCTTTGTTTTCGCTACACGGATAGTACAATTTCTCTTTTATTTAAATCCCAAATTTCAAGCTTCTAACTGCATCTGTGACTGTATAGGCTGGTTTGTGTCGGACATGTTCAAAAACCACATTGTTTGTTTTCTCATGAGGCGGCTCATATTATGGCTTGAAAAAATATTTTTAGGATGCTTCATTTGGCTGTCTCAGTGACACGTGTTAACATGGTCATAGAATGATGGCACAACAATTTTTGTGGGCCTGGTATGTGTATGTCTTTTTTGTAGCAGTATGTGCTTCTTTTGCTATCTAAACCAGTTTGATGACTTAAGAAACCATTCAGCCCTTAATGTTAGAACTTGAATTTCTTCTCAAAAAGGGTTGGTTCAGAAATCAGAGGGAATTTCATTGAAGTGTCATTGAATTTAGATCAGTACCTGCAAGACCTCTTTGTAAATGGCTTTTTGTCTATTTTTCTATGTCTAAAATACTCAGAAATGTTAAGTACTTAGCACATATTAATTTCTTTCAGTGGTGTTTGCGAGGCCAGTGTGTAAAGCGCAAGTCTGAAAAGAAGGTCCATGGTGGGTGGGGTACTTGGAGATCTTATGGAAAATGTACTCGGACCTGCGGTGGCGGCATCAAGAAGGCTTACAGGGAATGCAACAGACCCGAGTAAGAGTTTGATTATTTTAAATAATTTTCATAGGCTGTATCTTCCATGATTACAATTACGCAGTCAGGCATGGGATGGTGGCATGAATAGATAGGGCTTTACTATTATACAATTGTTGCCCTTTAATGAGGGTGGCATGACTATTTGTTCACCCGAGGCAGGTATTACCTGTTGATGGTCAACAAATCGTCATGCAACCCTCACTAAAGGTCAACAATTGTTTTATTATACCAAACCCTTTTTGAAACAAATTAGCGACATACCACAGGACAAACACATGTGACTACAAGTGCAACTGCACCTTTAGGCGAATATGACGTCAAAGGGTAATATGATCATGCGACATGACAGAATAGCACCTTCCATGTGCACTATAAACAAACGCACGTGACTGCAAGTGCAGAAGCACGTTTTAAGGCAGACATGACATCAGAGGGTAATATGATCATGCGACATGACAGAATAGCACCCTCGGCGTGACCTGCTCTGGACCAATCAAAATCCAGCCAATGAATATTAATGAGGTATAATAATAGGGTTTGTCTGGGTATGTATTATTCAGTAAATGATGTTGCCTGTTTGATTCTCCAGTCTGGCATATTCTTTCATTTGATGTCAGTTACTCATGAAAAGACGATCAGTGAGCTCTGGAAAACTGCTAAGGGATACCTGTTCACAAAAGGTGCTTATTATCCTGACAAGAAATCAGTATATCATTGAAAAATGCATTGTCTAAGATTCTTTTTTACCAATGGTACTTGACATTTTTCTAGCTTTTTGACTAGTCTTCTCCATTAGTACACAATGTTCTATTGTTAAAATGAAGATGTTCTTATGAATTATGGCCGGGGAATGGCACACTAACACAGTCTTCCAATTGCATGCACAGCAGTTCAGAAAGGTTAGCTTTTGCAAAATGTAAGTGACTAATAAAACTTACCCATGCATTATAGAAGGATTTTATTTGTCTTTGAAAATGCAAAAACGTGTTGAATTATTATGATATTTTCTGCTCAAAACATTGATTGTGGGTACATGTTAGAACCGCTGCATTGAGGTGGTTCTAACAAGTACCCACAATCTATGTTTTAGATCAAAAATAAGAAATATTTTATACCACTTCAAACCTCAGTTTTAATTAAATTGGGGTTCAAGGGTGTACACTTTTCATGGACATATTTTCCTGTTGAAAAGGTCCTTCAAGGACATCCAGATTAGGATTTATATATTACTAGTTAGCTCTGTTCTG
Organism: Rugalucina vietnamica; assembly: GCA_964017185.1. NCBI lineage: Eukaryota > Metazoa > Mollusca > Bivalvia > Lucinida > Lucinidae > Rugalucina > Rugalucina vietnamica. The sequence continues at coordinate 33,680,977 of OZ024875.1, forward strand.
AGAGTGAGTAAATACCAGGCTTGCTTAGCTCTTGGATGAAACTCCTACAAGCAGTTAACCAGGATAAAATGTTCATTCTTTTTCCAATAACTGACAAATTGTCCTTAGTTCAAATAGAGAAAGGTTTATGTGACAGAATATGCCTGACACATGGACCGTTCATTTGGCTTGTTGCATACTAAGGACTTAATACATGTCTAGTTTGCTAGAAAAAGGATGAAAAAAAAAAAGAAAGAAAAAAGCAACCTGTTGATGTTTTCTCTCTTATTTCTTTTTCAAAACAAAAAGATGTTTACTTTTTCAAGGTACAGTCAAAACAATGACAGGTAAACAGCAGTAGAATGATATATTAGCCTTCGCATGAGAAAACCAGATTTTTGCCTATGCGAAAAAAAAGGCGCAGATCAGCTTTGCAGTAACTGCAAAGCTGATCAGCGGCTTTGTTTTCGCTACATGGATAGTAAAATCCCTCTTCTGCCTATATCCGAAATTTCAAGCTTGTAGCCATCTGCTATGCTTGTACAGGTTGATTTGTGTCAGACCTGGTCAGAAACCCCCAAGACGGTTTTCTTGCTTCGGGGCTCATATGTTAATATAACTGGAACAGCAAGATTCCTTGGTGCAAAACCATAAAACTCTGCCAGACATCATTAAGATAATTCTTGAAATGGATTATCTTTTACTACCCAACTTCACAGAAAGATTTAGAGTTGAGAAACAAGGATATTGCATAAAAAGTTGGCAATAAGATAATTATTGTTTTTGTATCTATTGTTTGGTAATAATAACTTTGCCAAGGTACAATATTATGTGTTGGAAGATGTATGCTAGGTTACTTAGGTTCATAATTAGTTTTTTATGTATTTTCTCACTTTTTCCACACCTGTACACACTGAGACAAAATATCCCCCCCCCACCCAATATCAGATATCTTCATGGAAAACCTAGAGGAGAGTGACAATGGAGTGGCAGATTTCTGAGCAAGAGGCCCTGGGTTTAGAACCTACCATCACCATGTTGTGTCCATGAGCAAGTGACACACAGTTACTTCCAATAATCCTAGTTACCCAGGTACCTGTCGCTCGGTCCTGACATGACTAAAAAATTGTTGACTTACCATAGAGACTCACGCCAAGAGTTTGAAAAAGTGGGCGGGATTTTCCCTATACTTCATGTTATATTTTTACTAGATGCTAGTAACTGATAAGCCGTCAGTCCTATAGGTAGACTGGGACATAGAGACAAAGTATCCCTTCGAATATCAGGCAACTGCCATACATATCAGATGATGTCCATGTTATCTAAATGTTTCAACACAAAACGCTTTGCTGTTAAACCATATGATTGTGATGTTCACATGAAGTTTTTGGTGTATTTCAGGCCTCGAGGTGGTGGTCGGTACTGCACAGGCAAGCGAGTCAAATACAAACACTGTAATATCAAGGTAAGGTTTGTCTTCGGTTGAAAGAACCTTTGATAAAAAGCATGTGACAAGAGCAAGTGTTTGGCATTACATTTCATGTGCGTGCTTTGAAATGTGCCATTCTTTAAGCAATGGACCTAATCCAGCAAAACAACTTTAATGTTAGACCACAGAAGATGATTCAAAGGATTAAGAGAACACGAGTTGAACCTTCTCTGTAGAAACACAGCTCGGTGATAATGGATATTTGCTTTTGCAGATACACTTCAGACCCGTTATAACGCGCTGGTCGGGGTCCACAAGTCGCATGCGCGTTATAAGTGAGTCGCGTTATACAAATCTACCGAGTCGGACCAGGCTGGTCGCAGCTTCTGTAGTTTTTGGTGGGTGGGGAAAAGCGCCTATACGGTGTGTTTATTGGCTTAACCGAGCAAATTGGCGGTTTTTCGCGGAGTCCTTTTAAAATGGAATAAACAAAAGTGAAACCCTGCGTGTTCCGACATTTTAATTCGTTAAAAACGATCTACAACGATAAAATTCGTTTGTTTACAACGTATGATTGAATGCGAAAAGCATCCATGACACCGCGCTTATGTTGCTGTTGTTGTTGTATCGTATAGAGTTCCGCCTTTGACTTATTGGCGCACCTGGGTATTTAACGTGGACAAGTTTTTGCCGATACAGTATTTATAATTATTTTAATTCGCCGTTCTTGATCGAGAAAGTAGAAATGCATTTTCTGATCGGACAAAATTATACAAGATTTAGGTGTCCCAATGCTTAGACAATCTTTGGTTTGCATCGCCGTCGAAAGTGAGCAACGTTGCGTAACAGGTGTCATCAATAGCCTACAGCAACCTGTGTTTACGGTCTCGTTACGGTCTATCGATAATCCCCTAGCGCGTTTGGCTTATTTTCACAACTTTTTAGCTCACCTGAGCCGTCAGGCTCACAAGGTGAGCTTATAGGATGGCCATGATCCGGCGTCCGTCCGTCCGTCCGTCGTCCGTCCGTCGTCCGTCCGTCGTCCGTCGTCCACCATTTTCAAAGATCTTCTTCTCTGAAACCGCTTGGCCAACCAAAGCCAAATTTTACATGAAGCATCTATGGGAAGGGGGAACCAATGTGTATATAAATAATCCAGGTCACATGACCAAGATGGCCGCCATGCCCATATATGGTAAAAACCCTTCAAAAATCTTCTTCTCCGGAACCGGTGGACTGATTTCAACGAAACTTGGCATGAAGCATCGATGACTCAAGTACTACAATGTGTATATAAATCATGACCTTGCGGTGACCTTGACCTATTTTACGGCAAGGTCAACATAGGTCGCCAATGCATTTGAATGGGGAAAACTTTTAAAATGTCATTTAAAGTGAAAGTCTTGCAGGAAATGGGCAGTAGGACTGAATATTAATGATTCTGAAAAAAATTGGAACCCAGGGGCTCATATGCCCCCACCCCGGGGCAATATACATGTATATTACCATAATATTCAAACATCATCTTCTCTGAAACCGCTTGGCCAATCAAAGCCAAATTTTATGTGAAACATCAATAGGAAGGGGTAATCAATGTGTATATAAATAATCCAGGTCACATGACCGAGATGGCCGCAATGCCCATATATGGTAAAAACCCTTCAAAAATCTTCTTCTCCAGAACCGGTGGATCGATTTCAAAGAAACTTGGCATGAAGCATCGATGGCTCAAGTACTACAATGTGTATATAAATCATGACCCTGTGATGACCTTGACCTTTTTTACGGCAAGGTCAACATAGGTCGCCAATGCATTTGAATAGGGAAAACTTTTTAAATGTCATTTAAAGTGAAAGTCTTGCAGGAAATGGGCAGTAGGACTGAATATTAATGATTCTGAAAAAAATGGACCCCAGGGGCTCATGTGCCCCCCACCCTAGGGCAATATACATGTATATTACCATAATATTCAAACATCTTCTCCTCTAAAACTGCTTGGCGAATCAAAGCCAAATTTTATGTGAAGCATCTATGGAATGGGGGAATTAATGTATATATAAATTATCTAGTTCACAGGACCAAGATGGCTGCCATGCCCATATAAGGTAAAAATCCTTCAAAAATCTTCTTCTCCGAATCTGGTGGACCGATTTGAAAGAAACTTGGCATGAAGCACCAATGGCTGAAGTACTACAATGTGTATATAAATTATGACCCTGTGGTGACCTTGACCTATTTTAAGACAAGGTCAGCATAGGTCGCCAATGCATTGGAATTGGGAAAACTTTTAAAAAGTCATTTGAGGTGAAAATCTTGCAGGAAATGGGTAGTAGGACTAAATATTAATGATTCTGAAAAAAAATGGACCTAAGGGCTCATATGCCCACACCCGGAGGCAATATACATGTATATTACCATACTATTCAAACATCTTCTCCTCTAAAACCACTTGGCCAATTGAAGCCAAATTTTATGTGAAGCATCTATAGGATGGGGGAACCAATGTATATATTAATAATCTAGGTCACATGACCAAGATGGCCGCCATGCCCATATATGGTAAAAACCCTTCAAATATCTTCTTCTCTGAAACCAATAGATTGACTTCAATGAAACTTGGCGTGAAGCATCCATGGCTATAGTACTACTATGTATATATAAATCATGACCCTGTGATGACCTTGACCAAGTTTATGGCAAGGTCAACATGGGTTGCCCATGCATTTGAATGGGAAAAACTGTTAAAATGTCATTTGAAGGGAAAAGCCAGTAAGAAATTGGCAAATGGACAGAATATTGATGATTCTGAAAAAAGAAAACGGCCCAAGGGCTTCATCTGCCCCTGCACTGGGGTTAAATACCATAATATTCAAACATGTTTATTGGTATATGCAGCAGACTCAGGTGAGCGTTTACAGGACCATTGGTCCTCTGGTATTGCTAATCTTAAGAAAACAATGTGTCATTCACGCTTCGCGAGCGGTGGTATATGTCAGTCTAAAAATTACTGAAATGGCAATTATCACTAGTGAATATACACGCAGCCGACACGGTTCGTAAGCACATTATGCTTTCTATTAGAAAACGCGATCTTTCAGTTTTAAATGTGCAAAAGATAATTTACATTGATTGTTCTCATTGTACCGTAAAGAGAAACTGTAAGAAAATCGCACCTTGGCAAATGCCTATGTTTTTTTTTTTCTCTCTCGAGTACCATAAAGAGAAACTGAAAGAAAACTGAACCTTGCCGAATTCCCTGCAAACGATCTTTTTAACAGTGAATTCATCTGCACATAAATGTCTTTAACTGTAATACAATAAAGGAATATATAAGGGTGAAACGGCGCCTTCGTGTCGCCGCGATTTTTTTTTTTTTTTCAAAAGTGGGTGGGGGAAATTTTGGGATCCAAGGTGCCCTCGCGTTATATCCAACACCACGTTAATTCAAGGCGCGGTATAGCGGGTCTGTCCTGTACTTTTATCATTTTTTTGGCATGGTTTAAAAACATAATTGTAGGAATTATTTTCATCTATTAAGATGCTACATTTTAGTTTTGCAACTTTATTTGGCACAATTACATGTGTTTTCAGCCATGTCCAACAACCGGTGACGATTTCCGAGCTCAGCAGTGTGCAGAATATAACAGTCAGATCAGCTACTACAATATCACTCCTGGATCAAGGTGGATTCCCAAATATGATGGAAGTACGTGGCATTCTTGTTGCATTAAGATTTTAAATGTTGGCTGTAATCAGCTCAGACTCTAAACATACAGTCCTTTGTGATATTTTTGACTGGAATATTTAAAGATGTCTATTTTCCAGTGGGAATGTTTACTTGCTGGTCAAAAAGATGACACTGTATCACTGTTTCCATTAATAGCTAGACAATGCCACTTTAGTCAACCAGACATTTTAGTATTCCTTGGCTTTTGCTTCTACATCATCAACCAAATTGTTTTATTATGTTTGATTTATGTTTGTCCTCTGCATTGGTGCTTACGCTTGTTGGCATTTTGGGGTAATTTTGGAAGAAAGCTGTACTATCCTCACTCAAATGAATTATGTCATAACTATTCATTTCTCATTGTAGTTCAGGAGAAAGACTGGTGCAAGTTGTTCTGTAAAGCCGACTCAAGTCCGTCCCATTTCTACGTTCTCAATCACAAAGTCATAGACGGCACCAAGTGTCGACCTGACGATGACGATATATGTGTAGAAGGTCAATGTCGGGTAGGTGGCAGTAAGATTGTTTTGTTACTTACAAATGCCAGAACTTAATTTTGCTAGTGTTAACAAATTAATTTTGAATTCAAAGTTCGAGGTAATAAAAGTTCTACAAGCTTTGTAGACTGGATGAGAACTAAGTGCTTGTGAATGCAAGAACTTGTTAGTAATTCAGAAATAGAGAATTTGTATAAATAGAAGTCATACCAAAGTTCGAAATTGACAGTATCATTCAAAGCAGGTACATATTTTGTAAAGGTTTTAAGACAGGGATCAACGCCAAACCGGGCCATTGTTTTTGTGTATATGTAAAATCTGGTTTACTCATGACGCCACTCATTCGTAAAAAAAGGTAATATCAATGTGCTGATAAAAATGGTTCTTCCATTTTAATTTTGAGGAAATCAATACTTTCAGCGTGGTGGCTGTGATAACAAACTTGGGTCCACAATGAAGCGAGACCGGTGTGGTGTATGTGGTGGCGACAATGCCTCATGTAAAACTATCTCAGGGTTCTACAATTCGGTCAGTTACGGTAAGTTATCTCTGGAACTTAATTGGTGCGTTACTTTAAGGTTTTATTCCTGTCCTTTATAGGAAGTTGCTTATTCTAAAAAATGGGAATTAAAATTTCAATAATACAGTACATGTATCTTTTAAAACCAATATTTTCTACCACTTGGAGCTCAGAGACCTAGTGGAGAGGCTGGGTGCGAACCCCATTAGCATGGGGTTGTGTTCTTGAGCAAGACATTTTAACTCCCCACAGTACTGGTTAATGTCCTGGAAGTGGCGGTTCCATCTCAACATGACTGAAAATTTTTGACTGGGGTGTTTAACCACAAAATGAACAAAACTTTATTTAACTTCAGGGTATCATAATGTGTCCCTTATCCCCGCCGGTGCTACCAACATTGATATACAACAACATGGCTACCAACACCTCAGAGATGATGAAAACTATCTGGGTAAGAATGCACTGTCAGAGAACAGAATAGAACAAATGCTTTATTTCGCTCAGGTCACAGAATGACATATGAGGTTGATCCAAATATGTTTTACAGCCAGTGGTAAAGAACTATTAGGTAAAAGATAAAAAGTGCAGACTGGTCCTGATTTTCCCCATACTTGAGAAATTTCATGGCATTACTCTAAAAAAACCTGCTGCGCAAAATTTTATAAGATTTGTTTTTAGAGAATCTTTTACAAAAATGTTTTTTACCAAATTTTCCAAGATATTTTCTGTCCGGTTTTATATTCTCTGAATTATCTCGGATCCAATATTTTGGATCCATGGAATTATCAAATGAACTCATACTTTTTCAGCTCTTGTGAACTACCGGAATGAGTATCTTCTGAATGGGGAGTTTATTATCAGTATGTACCCCCAGAAAATCAACGTTCTTGGTGGTTCACTACAGTACAGTGGCTCAGAAACCGTCCTCGAGAGGATCAACTCGACTGGCATGCTACGGGAAAGCATTCTGCTACAAGTAAGTTTGCACAGGAATTTTATTTGTTCAATGTTTTGCTTTGCATCCTCAGTGATCTGCTGAGTTCATTTGATAATTGTTACCATACTGCATTTTACATGAACAGCCATCCTAGAGGTAGTTTACTATTACTGAGTGAATACTCTTTCACCATTAACTGACAAGTGCTATTCTTGAATCAGAGTTAGAGGAAAACTTAATATTTTGACAGGCATGCCCATTTCTGAAATAAGAATTTTTATAAAAAGACCTGCTTCTATATAAGAAAAACCTTGCTGAACATAAATGTGAAAAAAGTGAATGCAGCTTTAAAGTGACTTGAATAGAATAGAATAGAATAGAATAGAATAGAATTTTATTCCAATCAAGGGCCCTTGCGGGCATACAAATCACAGTATTCAATATACAACACATGGATTAAATGATTGAAAAAACATGAACATAATTATACAAAATTACAAATATACATTTTAAATGGAATGTACAAGGGCTACCACAATACAAGATAAGCTTAACTTTAAAAGTTGATTGACCGTAAATATGTTTCACAAAAATATAGAAATTTACAGTGAAACTTTACCTTGCAGGTATTGTCTGTGGGTAACCTCAATCCACCCAACATCCAGTATTCCTACACTCTGGCATTGAAGGAAAGTATCAGCTTTGTGTGGAGAGAGGACAAACAATGGACTGATTGTGATGACATTTGTAATGGTGGGTATTAATTAGATTTTATGTAAACATTATGTTAAAGGTTTTCAACTGATATACATGTAGATGAGAGTCCTATTTTACTTTTTAGCTCACCTGAGCCGTCAGGCTCACAAGGTGAGCTTATAGGATGGCCATGATCTGGCGTCCGTCCGTCCGTCGTCCGTCCATCCGTCGTCCATCCGTCGTCCATCCGTCGTCCGTCCGTCGTCCACCATTTTCAAAGATCTTCTTCTCTGAAACAGCTTGGCCAATCAAAGCCAAATTTTACATGAAGCATCTATGGGAAGGGGGAACCAATGTGTATATAAATAATCCAGGTCACATGACCAAGATGGCCGCCATGCCCATATATGGTAAAAACCCTTCAAAAATCTTCTTCTCCAGAACCACTGGACCGATTTCAACCAAACTTGGCATGAAGCATTGATGACTCAAGTACTACAATGTGTATATAAATCATGACCTTGCGGTGACCTTGACCTATTTTACGGCAAGGTCAACATAGGTCGCCTTTGCATTTGAATGGGAAAAATTGTTAAATTGTCATTTAAAGGAAAAATCTTGCAGAAAATGAGCAGTAGGACTGAATATTAATGATTCTGAAAAAAATTGGGCACCAGGGGCTCATCCGCCCCCACCCCGGGGCAATATACATGTATATTATCATAATATTCAAACATCTTCTTCTCTGAAACCGCTTGGCCAATCAAAGCCAAATTTTACATGAAGCATCTATGGGAAGGGGGAATCAATGTGTATATAAATAATCCAGGTCACATGACCAAGATGGCCGCCATGCCCATATATGGTAAAAACCCTTCAAAAATCTTCTTCTCCAGAACCGGTGGACCGATTTCAACGAAACTTGACATGAAGCATCGATGGCTCAAGCACTACAATGTATATATAATTCATGACCTTTTGATGACCTTGACCTATTTTACGGCAAGGTCAACATAGGTCGCCAATGCATTTGAATAGGGAAAACTTTTAAAATGTAATTTAAAGTGAAAGTCTTGCAGGAAATGGGAAGTAGGACTGAATATTAATGATTCTGAAAAAAATTGGACCCCAGGGGCTCATCTGCCCCCACCCCGGGGCAATATACATGTATATTTCCATAATATTCAAACCTCTTCTCCTCTGAAATCGCTTGGCCAATCAGAGCCAAATTTTATGTGAAGCATCTATAGAATTGGGGAATCAATGTGTATACAAATAATCTAGGTCACATGACAAAGATGGCCGCCATGCTCATATATGGTAAAAACCCATCAAAAATCTTCTTCTCTGAAACCAATAGACTGATATCAAGGAAACTTGGCGTGGAGCATCGATGGCTAAAGTACTCCAATGTATATATAAATCATGACCCTGTGATGACCTTGACCAAGATTATGGCAAGGTCAACATGGGTCGCCTATGCATTTGAATTGGGAAAACTGTTAAAATGTCATTTGAAGGGAAAAGCCAGCAGGAAATTGGCAAATGGACAGAATATTGAAGATTCTGAAAAAAGAAAATGGCCCAAGGGCTTCATCTGCCCCTGCACTGGAGTTAAATACCATAATATTCAAACATGTTTATTGGTATATGCAGCAGATCTCAGGTGAGCGTTTACAGGACCATTGGTCCTCTGGTTTGCATGAATGAATAGAAAGCATAAATGTTATCTAGTGCAAATAATCCTCAAATGTCTGCCATCCCTTTGAAAAGCTAGAACGATGGTTCTGAATTTTCAATTACTTTCCTCAAATTAAATTTTACCATATCTGGCAAGACACTTTTCTTTTGGCAACATACTTAATACTATGTCAAATGTAAATAAACATTGCAAAAGACAACAAAGCTAAAATTATATATTTTTTTCATTTGCCAAAAGTTTACTAGCAGTATATTTCTTTTTATTTTTAGGCAAGAGATACCGTAAGATCAAGTGTGTACGAGAGCAGGACGGTTCCCCAGTATCAGACCAGAGGTGTGAGAATGAACCCAAGCCACATGTAGAGTGGGAGAGATGTAACCCAGTCTGCACTGTCAAGTGAGTTTCTTCATATAGCTACTGTAAACCAATTTATTTTTTCATGAGGAAGACTAACTTGCAAAATGCAACATATAATTCTCCCATAGGCCATTTACGCAGTTTGTGAAAATAAATGGTCATCAAAATATGCATGGAGACAAAGTCACAAATAGCTGTGAAACGAAGTTCGATTACAGTACATGTATATGGTTACATTATTCATGGAAATTTAGGTCTTAGGTCTCAAGCAGTGTTTTACGTCTTTCTTAGCATGTCAACTGTGTATGTAAAGAGACCCATTTTTGCAAGCTTTTTGGGTTTGCAGCATTTTTGTCCCAGTGGTATACAGCATTAGGCTCTTATTCAAAAGTGTGGAGGTTAGAATGTCATTGGCGCCAATTTGTGTTCTTGAGCAAGTGACATTAAATCCACATAGTACTTTTTGCAGTACCCAGAAAGTGATGGCACCTTCAGAAAATGACAAGAGAATGGTCGACTAGGATGTTACGAATCAAATCCAAGCCAAACAGTTCAGGATTAAAAACTTTTGCCAGTAGCAAAGGTGGTTCATTTGTGTCTCGATTATTTCAGTTGGAAAATCGACAGAGATGCCTGTTCCTCCCACTGTGGTCGAGGCACCGCCAAACAGTATATTGCCTGTTCTCTCACCACTCGGTACAACACTACACTGGTCGACATGAAACACTGTGAGAAACGGATCTCGGAGATTGGTCCAAGGCCAAAGGAGGTTGTTGTCTGCTATGGAAAATGTCTGGAAACCAACTGGAAATACTCAGAATGGACACGGGTAAGAATATCCGAGCATTTAATTATAATGATGATGAAAAGCAATTGTGAACATGTGTCTGTGTATGTTGAAATAAAAACCCTAATTATACTATGTAACAGAAATAGACTAAGATAATGAAGATTACTGAAAGTAACAGATCCATAGAGCTCTGTCCCTCTCAATTCTTAATCATTTTATTTTCTCCATACCAAATATTCAACTGTTGGTAGAACCTTTGATGTGGACAAAAACACACAAAAATCATCACTCTATATTTGTAGTGTACAGCATCTTGCGGTGGTGGTGCCCAGAAGAGATCAGTCAAGTGTATGGATAACCGTGGTAACTCGGTTGCCGATAGTTACTGTGATATCAAGGAACTGGTACTGGAAAGATCATGTAACAACCAGCCATGTGCTAACTGGAACATTGAGGACTGGTCTGGGGTAAGATTTGATTTCCTTGTTTATCAATTTATTGGTTGACATAATGTGATCATGTCAGTCTATCAGTTATCTTGATTATGGATACAATGTTTGGCCAAAAGAATGTGCAGTAAGTACTGATAATATGCCTCAAGAGTGTGGTTTGGATTGCGGACTATACCAACATATTTTTTTAGTTGGTTACTGTGGTCATTGCATCAAACTAAACAATACTTTAAGATGCTAAAGATCACTTGCGGGACAGAGGAAAACACTGAAGAGGCTGCATTATTATCTGGTATCTGAATATTATCTTCACACTAATTTTCTGTCTTTCAGTGCTCCGTTAGCTGTGGAATGGGCAGTCGTTACAGAAAGGTGGCCTGTATGGACAAGGACACAGTGGTCGCAGAACAACATTGTATCTCCGAGAAACCCTCGTCCAAAGTTGACTGCTTCATGGGCAACTGTCCCAAGTGGGTGGAAGGACCATTTAGATCAGTAAGTTTGAAAATTGAACCACCGCATGAGAAAACCAACAATTTGCATAGGCGAAAACAAAGTCGCAGAGCAGCTGTGCAGTGACTGCACAGCTGATCAGCACCTTTGTTTTGGCTACAGGGATAGTACACTCCCTCTACCTCTTAAATCTGAAATTTCTAGCCTGCTTCTTTGACCGCATAGCTCGATTTGTGTCAGACCTGGTCGTAAACCAAAATTGTTGGTTTTCTCATGCGAAGGCTCAATTCATAATTTTTGGATGCCTGGATATTGATGAGAAACAGATAGGAGAGATATGCACAGCTGAAGCATACCCACACTGTTGTTTTTCTCTAAACATTATGCAAAATTGTCAAGTATACAGCATAAATGCACCACTGGAAATTGGGTGTAGCCTGCATTAAGTTATGAAGTTAATTCCTTTAAATCAAAAATATTTTCTAAATTCTTCATAATCTTGAACTAAATGACAATAAACCAAATTTTTTCACACATTTTATGTTTTATCTAAAATCTCTTCATTATTTATAATGGCTTACTAGAATCAAAATCCAATAAAGCTTTAAATTTTCTCTTTTAACTTGTTAAATTGGTTTATATAGCTTGTTGCATTAGTTTATAGATCATATTTGCCTGCACCACAGGTATAGCACAATTTATAAGGATGCTGATTTTTTGAGCTGCATTATTTTAGTAACGGGCAAAAACAAAGGTGTTGATCAGCTATGCAGTGACTGCACAACTGATCAGCGCCTTTGACTTTGCTTCATGGATAGTACAACCTCTTTTCTTCTTGTATTCAAAATTTCAAGCTTCTAACCCTATTTTGCGACTGTGCAGGCTGATTTGTGTCGGATATTGCCAGAAACCCCGAAGACCAGTTTTCTTGCTTCGGAGCTCATTTGAAAAGCTATTTTAAGAGATTAAAACCACCAGGCCGCTAAGCTGTAGAAGATGGGGACTTTGATTTTAGAAATAGGGTGATAGTACTTTGTTTATCTCGAAGAAAGGCCCTGATCAGCTGTTTCTTATGAAAAGCTGTTATGACTGGCTTAGCTTTAGCATATGTAAAAACTTACTTTATACTTATTCCTCAGTCTTTTAAATATGATTAATATATTTAAAAAATGGGGTGGCTAGAGATTAAAGCGTGCACATATGAGGATAGCACTAGTATGTGGAATGTACATGGGTACATATACAGAAGGTGACAAATGATAGACTCATGGCAGAATGCTTTTTCTTGCGTACCTGATGCGGAAAAAGTAAATCCAAGGTTTTGGTCAGGGACCTTTTTAACATTGGCTGTCGTTAAACGCACACGTCTCAACGATGTCAGAAACATTCTATTTCAACATAAATATTATGAAAATCAAGCATCCCTGCATTAAGGCGTGCAAGAAAAATAATGCAAGGTACGGATGGACAATCTGTCCATCAGGTCACAGTTTGGCATCAATCAGCGAGCCTCGTGATGCCAAAGTGACCCTCAGGACAGATTTGTCTATTCATCCCAGACATTCATGTAAGATTCTTATAATCTAGCCATCAACTAGATTATCAGTTTAATGTTTTCATGGTTTCTTACAACTTAATCATCATAAAACTGCAAGAATTTCATATAATGCAGAATTGCAGATAGTTTTATTGCTTATGAAGAGAGCAACTGCAGCCGATGAGAAGGAATAATTTGCATCTTTGCAAGAAAATCTCATTTCTGGATTTGGGACATGAGATTCTTTATTTCTGATTTTAATAGACAAGATTAGACATCATTGTACTCTATATATTGAAAGTATAAGTGCTGATCAGTCACTGTGCAGATGATCTGCGCATTTGTTTTGGCACATGCAGAAAGGAGCTTTTTACATGTTGCTGAATTGTAAAAATGAGGGTGTGAAAGTTCTCCAGTGCACTTTCAAGTACTTCATCAAAATCTGTGATTAATGCATGTAAACAAACATTGCACTCTTGAGAAAACGTAAATTTCAAGGTGAGTGCTTCTTACAGAATTGGGTGCAAATTGAGTTCCAAAAATTTCAGTGAAGACATGGAGACTTAAAAGAGTTGTGATTTAAATAACCTTATCTCGTAATCTTTTTCAGTGTTCTGCTTCCTGTGACAAAGGCACAATGTCCCGTACAGTGGAATGTCAGTCAGCCGCAGGCCAACTCCTTGATGAGGCAAAATGTGACGCAGCAGTCAGACCGTACGAGACTCAGCCCTGCAATAATGGTCCATGCCCCACAGATGCACCAAAGACGACTACAGAAACCCCTAGGTCAACGACCCAACTCAGTCTGTCATGGACCACAGGAAGTTGGACACAGGTTTGTCTCCCTTTGATATTTTCATTTATGGTCCATGTTTGAAGGGAATGGGGTTTATTTTACGTTTTTGAGGGACGAGGTTGAGTTCTATGCAATTCGGTGGATCTGTAATTCTGCCGTTCTTTGATTATGTAAAGCTTTATGTAAGATCAGCTTTTGTTTGCTACATGTTAACAGAGCACATATATGTATTTCAACAAGCCGTGTCAATAAACTGGATTGTTACAGCGGTTTGTATTTGAACCAGTGCATGAGAAAACCAACAATCTACATAGGCGAAAACAAAGGCGCAGATCAGCTTTGCAGTAACTGCGAAGCTGATCAGCGCCTTTGTTTTCGCTACACGGATAGTACAATCTCTCTTCTTCTTAAATCCGAAATTTCATGTTTCTAGCCTGCTTCTTTGACTGTGAAGACCGGTTTTTGTCAGACTGGTCAGAATCCCAAATTGTTGGTTTTCTCAAGCACAGGCTCATATGTATTCCATTGATGTAGATACATGTAGACGTGGTATGTGGGCCGTCCAAAGGCATGAAAGTAATACATGACATCTATTAGGGCTGCTTATCCGATGGGTTTACAAGAAACTGGGTGACTGAAAAACTGGCTGTTATGAAAAATATTAAAGATGTAAAACACATGTTCCACCCACCATGTGGAATCTGGTGACCTCTCTGAGGTAGGATGTCATGACCTTGACCTCTAGTGCTAATTGGATAATCTGGCACCAGCTCATCATCAAAGACATTGCCTGACCTTTAGTTAATACTGCTAATAGAGTGAAGTCTTGAAAAAATACAAAGAACAAATTGATTACTGGGCAAAAAATTTGTACATCATGATCTGAAATAATCTTGTTCAGTACTCAGGCTTTTGTTTCTTGATAAGAATAGCTTTGTAGATAGCCTCATCAATTGTGCAGATCGGTTTGCATCAGTCCTGGTCCGAATGATCACTAAAGATGGGTTTTCCCAAAACAAGACTCAATTGTTTTACTTTGACTACTGGTCTACTTCAGACTAGCCACAGTTTGACAAAAGATTACTGAGTACATGAAATATTGAAAGGAGACAAGTCTCTGTATCAGCTTAGTTCAAAGCCTTTCTAGTCTCAGTGAAGATCCTTATGACCCAGGTCTACAGCCAAGGCTCAGATCAGCCATGGCATCTGTGGAGTCAGATCTGAGTCTTAGCTGTTGGTACATGTTGGCTAATTTTGCCATTTCTTGACCAATCATAATGGAATTATTCTGGAAATTCCTTGGTTTTGTTTATAATAATTTCTCCTTGTTATACAACCCACCTCAGAATTATATAAACATACTATATTACTACTATCAGGTGTTTTTAGCTGTCATCAGAAAACTAGCTTTTTGCAGAAGACGAAAATCTTAGGCTCTGATCAGTTCTTTTACCTACGGGTATGCAGATTAATCATCATTTTGATGCGTATGAATTAATTCTAGTCTCTGTATATAAAGTTCAATCTGTCACTCTACCTATTGTGAGTCTGACTTGGTAGGAAAGCGCTAAGACTTTGTCTCAACAACTGATCAGGTGTTTTAAGTTGTTCTACATGAGTGATTGATTAGTCGAATTTTGGAAATTGGGTCACAGACAGTTGGCTGACCTAGAAATGAAAATACCTTTTACACTTACATGTCTGTGTTACACAATAAAATAAACCCATATGTCGTTCTGGGTAGCCGAGTTTTGCATATTCAAAAGGCAGTTTTTTGGCTCAGACAGTATAAAAGCTAGTTTCAAAGAAAAGAAAGATAACTCTCATTTGTTTAGGTAGAACCTTTGCCGTCCAGTTGTTCTCATCATAAGGCAGAGATATGAGCCGCATCGTGAGAAAACCGGATTTTTGCCTAGGCGAAAACAAAGGCGCAGATCAGCTTCGCGGTAACCGCGAAGCTGATCAGCGCCTTTGTTTTCGCTACACGGATAGTACAATTTCTCTTCTTCTTAAATCCGAAATTTCAAGCTTCTAGCTCTTTTCTGAGCTTGTACAGGCCGGTTTGTGTCGGAACTGGTCGGAAACCCCGAAGACCGGTTTTCTCACGTCGCGGCTCATGTTATACATAGTGTCTCCCATTTTCTGAAATTAACCCCCTATTATTAATCTGCTGATTCAAGAAGAACAGTTTCAGTTAATGCTAATGTGCACAAAGTACTTCACTTGAAATATGCTCAATGGAGGCTTGTCCATGAATAGTGTGGTTAACATTACTGATTGTCTTGATATAACCTCATCGGTTGACTGGCCATAGATTGATTCTTATAAAAACAACAAGGAATTTGTCTTTAATTAGAAACCCTTTTCAGACTTCTTGTGATGTAGCTGATGTACAAATAACATTTGAGCCGCATCGTGAGAAAACGGGATTATTGCCTATGCGAAAACAAAGGCGCAGATCAGCTTCGCGGTAACCGCGAAGCTGATCAGCGCCTTTGTTTTCGCTACTCGGATAGTACAATTCCTCTTCTACTTAAATCCGAAATTTCAAGCTTCTAGCTCTTTTCTGAGCTGGTACAGGTCGGTTTGTGTCGGACCTGGTCGGAAACCCCTAAGACCGGTTTTCTCGCGTCGCGGCTCATTTAACATTGTTCTTGCAGTGTTCGGCATCCTGCGGCCAAGGATTCAAACAGCGGTACGTCAGATGTATGGACGGGAATGGCAATATTCACGACTCTTCGGAATGTGACCAGAGTTCAAAACCCGAGGATTCCGAGACGTGTATACAGAGAGCTTGTGGTTACTGGGCATCTGAAGACTTTGGCAAGGTACATATTCTTCTTGTTAACATCAGTTCCTGAAAAGGTTTCCACTTACTGGACCCATGCTAAAGCTGTAGGAGTGCAATGTCACAATGAAGCAAAGTAGATCTAATATAATTGGATAGTTGTGATGAACAAACTTTAAATGCCCATAGAACTTACAAAAACTGTCCTGAGTCTCAGTGGGTAGCTTCCCCAGGTTCAATTAATGGGTTTGGCACCTCAGTCTATCATTTACTGCTAAAAGGATGGGCACTGAGTTTTAGTCAATGGCTAAGGTTAATCTGTGCTTAGGTAACAATAATTTGTTTATATTTTATTTTTCCACTATAACAGTGCTCAACAACATGTGGAGACGGGATACAGACTCGTAAGGTTACCTGTGTGTTGATGGACCGGGAAGCAGACAGCGAGTTACAATGTGACATGGACGTCCGACCAGACACCGAGAGGCCTTGTAACCTAGGAGATTGTAAGCCAGAGGACTATGATATTGCCGTTATTATAAAGAATACGGTGGTGGGAATTAGTCATTGGAGGACAGGACCTTGGAGTGCTGTAAGTAGAAGGAATTTAAGCAGTAGATTTCTTTTGAACAAACATATTTTCTGTTTTTAACAGAGTTTCTATTTTGAAGAAAAAACAAGGAGTTATAAGTTGATTATCTGAAGATATGGCTATTTCATGGCCCATCTAAGGCATTTCTCTTGTATGAATACATACCATTTGTTGTCTTTTCCCTATGGATTAACATCTTTATAAAAACATAAGTGGGACAGTAACAAATAGCTTAAGTTTAAAAAAAAAAATGAACAGAAAAGATACAATTTTAAAGTTGAAAGTAGTTGACCTGTCCAAATGCTAGTCAAGGCAAATTATTATTGAGGAAACAATAAAGCATCAGTATCTTTTAGCAGAATTTCTTATATTCAAGGTTCATACAGTCTTGAAAAGGCCTTGAATTTTGGAGGTTGTCTTAAAAAGGCCTTAAATTGCATGGGAGGCCCTGAAAAGCCCTTAAATTTCGTCTGAGAGGCCTTGAAACCAATACGTTTGGGCCTTAAATCTAATTCTCTGCTGATTTGGTCTGTGTTCTCTCCAAAAATTTGATTTTTCCCCCATGGAAATCGGTAGCCATTCTCCGATGCTCTTTTTTTCTGTCTCCGGTAAATAGTAATACCTACACGTTAGTCACGCTAGTAGTTATTTTTTTTGCAACATCTACCATAAAACGTGCTTTTTTGCGCAGGAAAATTGAAATTATGTAACCTTAAATTTGCTTGAAAAAGCCCTAAAAAGGCCTTAAATTTATGTTTGAAAAGTCTGTATGAACCATAGTCTGTATGAAGTTTTGCCTAAAAATTTAAACATACATGGATGTCTTTCAGTGTTCTAGTTCCTGTGGTGAGGGTTGGCAGAGGCGACAGGTTCTGTGTCACGACGAGTCGGGACCCAGTGACACCTGTGACGGGGAACAGAAGCCGGTGGAGAGACAGTCATGTGACGCTGGACCCTGCCCTGCCTGGAAATATGGGGAATGGACACAGGTACTGACAGCTTGTGAAAATCTTAAATGTTCAGGTATTCCAAGAAAATTGTCTTGGAAAATTGGTCTAAAGAAAAGCTTTGGATCAACCACAGGTTTGCAAGAGGGGTAAATATACCAAATTGTTGAATTGTTTAATAAGCCATTGTCATCATTTACAAAGGCCAGCAAAAGCCTTGAAATTTTGAACACTGAAACAAGACACTTTCATTTAAACACTGCTGAAATTTACAAATGCTGAGATTGAAAAATGGTAGCAATGAAATATTGAAACTGCAAGTTTAATAATACCCAAAGAGAAATTCTACAATAAACACATGAAAAATTCCTTCTCCCTTGATGTAACTGTAATCTGATTCTTAACATCATATTGTTTTCCAGTGTTCTGTATCTTGTGGTGACATGGGCATGCAGAAGCGAACCGTTCTGTGCCATTCGGGCTCCGGACAAACTCTCCCCGATTCCAGCTGTGATATCTTCGAACGACCCCCGGACAGCCGAATGTGCAACAACGGACCCTGTTCTAAAAATAGATCTTGGCAAGTGGGTCCCTGGACGCCGGTAAGATACCCCTATCGTTATAACCCCTATTACGCATACTACAGACATTATTACAATAGGAGGAGGGGCTGAGAGGTCAAGGGTGAAGGTCATTGTGCAATATTTCAAGGTCACCAAAAAAGTGTGTAAGGGAAAGTAAAATTTTGTCATATTTTGTGAAATTAAAATATGACTGTATTTGTAATATATTTGTGATGCGGTTTATGGTTATCAATAGTTAAAACTTTGTATGTACAAGTGTTAATTTTATCAGGTAATAGTGTATTGCAATATATTTTTGCATCAAGAATAGAATGACTATTTAAACAAAACTGTGCAGAATAAAATGAGAGATGCAATGATCACTTGGGTACATGTGGTAGTGTCTATGGGCTACACAACTGAGAAGTGTGATTTTACAAGACATACAGGTGGATTAGACACTCGAGAACTCAGCGCCATTTATGAACAACTTTGTGTTGACTCTTATGAATTCATATGAAATGACAGTTCTGTGGTAAAACTAAAGTTGTGAACTTCTTTCATTGGCAGTTACAACATCATCATGGCTATTGACATTGTTTTATAGTTTAATGTGACAGTGCTGTTGTATAGGGTCGACCGATTTTTATCACCTCACGATATTACGTAGGCTGTCCGGAAAGTTTTGAGACTGTGTCTATATCTCAATAACTATTCAAGAGAATCAGTTGTGATTTTACACAGGAATATATCATTAT
Organism: Rugalucina vietnamica; assembly: GCA_964017185.1. Lineage (NCBI taxonomy): Eukaryota > Metazoa > Mollusca > Bivalvia > Lucinida > Lucinidae > Rugalucina > Rugalucina vietnamica. The sequence continues at coordinate 33,700,497 of OZ024875.1, forward strand.
ATCATGAGTTATTGCTGAAAATTTTAGCATATTTGCTCACCGGGAACATATCGATATAATCATTTTAATACGAGCATGTTGCTACTCTCGGAGCACTAATTGACGTCAATAACGTCGCGTCCGTTATGATTTTACAAGAAAGACCTGGCTGATCGGATGCATTTTAAAGTGGCTCTCCAGGTCATCGGGCACCAATGCTTGATAGTTTCATGTTTATTTGATTATTCTGAGGGCAACAATACAAAATATATCAGGAAAACACATTCGTTTTCATTTGGCTACCTCCAAACACTTTTGCGCCGATTTTAAATGGGGTTTCGCTTTTTCGCACGCATCGAACGGCCTGTAGCCCTTCCTCTTATCACCGATTTCCTGACAAAAACTTTTCGAAAAAGCGAAAAATTAATGATCTTGCATAGCCTGGATTTTGTTTAACCAACAGTGAGAAATTTTGATTAGATTTGTGAACTCATTACGGCAGGAGCACTGTATGATAAAAAAGCGCTGCTTCATCCGATGCGGCGACGTCGAGTTTCTTATTAACATTTTGATCGACACATGCACATCTGTTAGCTTTTGCAAAGTTGATAACCGTCGAAAGACCATGGAATTTTGCGAACATATTGAACAAATGATGGCATGATACCATGCAAATTGTTGCTATATTTAAAAGCCATATGGCCAATTCGTGGGCAATTGTTTTCTTGTCTCCAGGTTTTAGAAAACACAAAATTCAAAGTGCTCCGAGAAGCGCCACATCGGTTGCCTTGGAGACCAATATCTCCAAGTGTATGTAGGTTTTGATTCCAATTTTCCCATATATTATTCAGGAAGACCTTATCTATAAACTCATATATCTTTATTTGTATAGCATAATATATTTTTAAGATATCGGCACAGTCCTAAAACTTTCCGGACAACCCTCGTATGTGATAAGCAAATGGATCAAATGAAAAACAGTCATATACAAATATTCTTACCAAGGATGAAAGAATTTTCACAGATATGGATATTATCACATTAAATAGACATAAGAGCCGGTGCTTGACAAAACCAACAATTTGGGTTTCCGACCATGTCCGACACAAATTGGGCTGTACAGTCACAGAAGATGGTTATGGGCTGGAAATTTTGGATTTAGAAAGTGGAGGTATTGTACTATCCGTGTAGCGAAAACAAAGGCGTGATCAGCTTCGCAGTTACTGCGAAGCTGATCTGCACCTTTGTTTTCGTCTATGCAGTTTGCTGGTTTTCCTATGCGGTGGCTCATAAGATTTCGAAAGTGACAGTGACACTTTGAATAGTAGACTGTTGGTGAATTGTTGGTGAATCAAGATGCAGCTTATCAAAGATACAGATGGAATGACCAAAAGTGAAGACATGAATGAAACTGACACATAATCTGTCTTCAAGACAGTGACTTTATGAACGCTTATCAGCCAGTTTGACAAATCTATAAATTGGACTGGATTATCATGTGAACCTCTTTATATTTAATCTTAACATTACGCATAGGTCTAGGTTGTGCCATATATATATGAATTGCCATATACATGTATCTGTACTTGGGCATTCTTGTTTGTATGTTAATTTGTTCACATATTACATGATACAATATAGTTTATTTATCATTATCATAGTATATATTGCTAAATTACAAATATTGAATTATATTTTGCTCGTTTAATGAAATTGTACTCAGACCAATTCTTTGAAAAAGTGTCGATTGCATGTGCCATTGAATTGAATTGGTGAAGCCACTCATGTTGTCAACCAGAGTTCCTGGATTTAATTCCTGGCTCTCCATATTTTGAATGAGACATCACGCGAGAAAACCAGTCTTTGGGGTTTCCGACCAGGTCTGACACAAGCTAACCTATACAGTCACAGAAGCAAGCTAGAAACTTGGAATTTCAAATTCAAAAAGAAGGGAAATTGTACTATGGGTGTAGAGAAAACAAAGGCGGTTACTGCAAAGCTGATCTGCGCCTTTGTTTTCGCATAGGCAAAAACCTGGTTTTCTCACAATGCGGCTCATCCTGGTCCTGTCTCCATATGACCATAGTTTGTTGGTGCATGTTAGATCCCATCTCAATATCAACAAAAAGCACAATTCTGAGGGGAATGTAGTGGCCTAGTGGTAGAGCATCAGGCTCTGTATCAAGATGTCTTGGGTTTGATCCCCACTGCTACTGAGATTGTGTCCTTGAGCGAGACACATTAATTTCTAGCAGTACAACTTCTGCTGATTTTTCATATAGATATCTAACCGCCTAAATATCTAACCGCCTAGAGTTTTGAAGAATCTACTGTTGATTTATTTGAAGCTGCTATATTGCCCTACAAAAATGATCTTTTCACACCAGGGTGGCTAACATCAAAGAAAATAGCCGGTCAAAATAATGGATTATTTCATATTCAAAATAAGCATTATTTCTCTCATGAACAGGGGTCAGATTTTTGTCCAGATATCTGTGCCATTGCACTTTAGAAGCCATTGGATTAGATGGGTTTCTAGCTGTTTTTGGCCATGTTAATAGTGCAAGGTTTGAATAAGAATGGATTTTTCGTTAACTAGTATTTCAAGAAATGCACATATTGAAGTGTCTGACTTGGGTGCTGAAGCTGTATACACGCTTGAGGGAGATGGTGGTTGTATATTTCAATACTCTAGGCAACACTATAAAAGAATAAGATGACATACAGTTTTCATTCCATGCATAAGGTCAAACGTAGCAACATAGATGCAGATGCAGAAGGGATAACATCCATTTACAAACAAAAAAGAAGAAAATGAACAATGGTATGTAAAGGGTGTTAAGAAAGTTCGTTCCGCAGTTTACCACATGATTTGAAAACATTTTATAGACAAAAACGTATTAAATGATTCATTTCCATTAAAATGTTGTTTCGCAGATACAATATAGCAGTTGAAACGCCGTCTTACATCGAGTTGCTTCACAGAAGTATATCTTCTATGGATACTATATTTCACAAATTCTGGAATAATTCGATTTTTTGTAAAAAAGTAAAGATTTTGACATTTGATTTTTCTTTGCAGGTTTATAATTGAAGATATCCCAAAACTATTATAAAAAGCGAATAACTAGCCCATTTAGGCTTCATTTATTAAATCATAGAGGATTTTTACACATTGGTCTAAGCATGGCTAAGATATTTTCTACTATACGCCCATTTTTGTGTAAAAGTTCAAGGGTTAGAAAATGGGTGCCACTGTTTGATGGCCATTTGTTTCTTGATCATGCATCCGATTTAATACTTCTTTGCTTTTATCGTTTCATAAGCATACAAATAAAAGCCTGGTTTTTCATTTTTGAGTTTCGAAGCATTGAAGTCAAGCTATCAGGAAATCAATTTTTGTGCGGAACGAACTTTCTTAACACCCTTTACATTTCAAAATTTGTTTTGACTTCTTCCTGGTCCAAAGCTTGACCCGTCTCTATCCAAGAAATTATCTGAATCCTGTTACCAATGTGCAGAAAGTATCTAGAGGGGAGTGCCGTGGCATGGTGGTAGAGCATAGGACTCCGAATTGAGAAGTCCTAGGTGTTGGCGACGTGTTGTCCCTAAAGTACTGAATTACACCAAGGATGCAGTGGCTCAGTCTCAACATGACAGACAAATTGTTGGCTTCTAGTGGCTTGACATTGTTGAGGGAACATACAACCAAAGAGTGAAAGCAATGCCCCAAATTAGATGTGCCGTTTCCATGCATTTGATCTGTGCCTTTGTTTTAGCATACCATAATCATTGTGGCAATATGGTGTTTCTTTTTCGCTCATGAAGCGGCTGATGGAGCATTTATAGAAGTATTTTAGAAAACTGTGTCATTATTTTCACAGCAGACAGAATCTTTTCAAATGCAGGTAAAATTAGCACTACTTTGTTTCATGGCAGAACATCAAAGAGCACAAAACCCATCAAACAAGTAGTGCAGACAGCTGTAGTAAAATTCCTCCACCGAGTTAATTTTACCTGGCTGCCTACCAAACCGCAATCTCAAGTATAACTCCTTGACATGAAAATGAAACTGTCGGCATATTTGGACATTTTGAGGCTCATTCCATTTTAGGCAGGCTCTTGTGTATCTCAGTATAATAATCCCTTTAATGCTTTTAAAATCTTTTTTAAGCCCTCAAGACTTGGGTGTTTGGTGATGGATTTTACACCTAAAGTTTTCTGCAGACGACATTCCAAAAATTTTCCCATGATGCAGTTTTAGTTGCATCTGTCTAATCAAGACCACATGTGGCGTAATAGTTACACCTTGATTCAGACATTTGCACCCAGTGATGTTTTACCTAGATCTGTCGATGCTGTTGAAATGCAGAGATGGAAAAAATCTGTACAGCTTAAGCAGCAGTTTCTGCAAATGACTGGAAAAATCTGTGTCAGTAGAAGCATGTGTTTTACTTGATGCAAAGATGAAGCAGTTGCGTTTGGTAAATGGTCAAAGGTGGAGCACTCCATCTTTATGAGCTTCTTTATTTTTGGTTTCAGAAGGATATAGAATGTTTTATGAACAACAAACCATTCTGAGACCTGAGTCTGCCCAGGAAAATTGGTCAAGTCAAGACATTCATACATAAAGGCCTTACTGGTAGCTGTTTTTGTATGTGGTACAGTATGGCAAGACACTGGGAAGGCCCTTGGCAATGCAGCCCAACATGGCCATACTTAAATGCCTTAGTTGTTTGTGTGTGTGGTGCAATATGGGATTGGTATTTCGTGCATTCCCAGTTTCAGGTAGAGGGCCCTTTGCAATCCAGGCAGTAACCCAGCATGACCATACATGTAGCTGTATACTAAAATTTTAAGCAACAACACATACAAACAAACAAAGTCATGAAAGCTTGGGTTTGGGCCTATGATAATGATGCATGTACCAGTCTTCGTTTTTGATTGGAATGCACATACTCATCTGAGAGCTACATGAAACCATATTAAAACCTATTTTTCGAATGTTTAAGCAGGTCTGACACAAGCAAGACTCTAGAGGCAAAAAAAACGCAAAAAGCTGGAGGCCATCTTGATCATGTGACCTTGACCTTTTATATAAACCTTTGCTCCCCCATCCCACTGAGGTTTATCTGGTTTTCTGGTGATGTTGCTCATATTCAGTAACAATATTGCTTTTCTCAAGTTAATTACGGAAGTAAGGACGGCCTATTGTACGTAGATAGATCTATATTTTACCTATTGTTTACGTACCTTGTCAAAGTATGGTAAACATAGAGTAGCAATCTGGTTGCATCATGTAATTAGCGGTTTAAAAGCCTCCACCCAAAATCGTACTTATAGTACTATGGTATTCCAAGAATACAACTGGCTTTTAGGTCGAGGTCATTGTTTGAATGGCCAGCTTTAAATGAAAATTTCCACAGAATAACATTGTTACTTGCAACGTCTGATGCCCTGATGCTTTTCCCTGCAAAATTATATAGCAATGTCTTGAGTAGATGTAAATGAAAGAGCAAAGTACATGTATATAGAGCAGTCTGAAAGAACAGCCTCATCTTATGTAACAAATTATTGACTAACGATGTCATTAATTTTGAACAACTTGGCCAAGTTTAGTACATCTACTCAAAATAACCTTTTTGTCATAAGGACTGGGGAAACCCTCTGAAAAAGTTATGATGCTTCTAGCTTAGAATTCTGTACATTTTGATTGTAATTATTAATGTTATCGTTTCTAACCTCTAAATTAGGTAGACTGCAAAATTTGTTTAATTTAATTTACCAAATAACCCTAGCTAGGAGACTTGCAGAACACCTACATAAAAGTCAAAGCCCTTAAACACCTAAAATAGATGCTGTGCATTTCTCCCAGCCTTCTTTTTCTCAATTCATAAACTCCAGAAACCAAATGAATCTCCTATTCCAAAGAGGCACACCCAAGTTGGCTTCTTCAGTATGTCATTAGAGTAATTTTTAATTAGTTGACGAGCTTAATAGTGTTTTATTGCCAAGTTTAAATGCCAGCTGAAATTACCTGTTCCTAAGATCTACTGGTGTTTCTCTCACACACTCAATGTTTTATAGAAGTCTGTCTGCCGAAAGATGACATCATATTGCCATCTACAATGAGATAATCCTGGCAGACAAATGAGCTGCGTCATCAAAAATCTTGTCTTTGAGGTTCTGGCCAGGTCTGACGCAAGCAAGACTGTATAGTCACAGAAGATGGCTAGAAACTTGAAATTTGGGATCAAGCAAGAAGATTAATTGTGTTACCCATGTAGCACAAACAAAGATGCTGTTTGGTCACAGGATGTCTACATGGCTGATTTGCGACTTTCTTTTCATTGTTAAGAAAAGGAAGTTTCCCTCCAATGTTGCAGGAATAGGCCTAATTGACAGGAAACTGTGGTGGGTAATGCATCATTATAGACTGGTTGCTTGGGTAAAATGCATTACCTGACAGGTGTGACAGTGTCATTTTTTACCCCTTTATATTTCATTGCATTTTCATATTTGTGTCATCTTGCTTGAAATGTGGTCAAATACATTCAATTTGCTGCTTACCTTGAATAATTGATTGCCGTTTAACCCTCTGGTTGCTGGAACAAGATTGACAATGAAGTGTGTTGCCTTTTACTTAGCTATGTCTAAGTGTATCATTAATCAAGAGATTATCTTTGCAAGAGATAATCCAGCAGAGATAATCCTATCAGGAGCTATTTCTAGGTATTTGGCTAAGATACTACTTACACTTTTTATCTTGCCACATACATATACATCTAGACCTCAATGTTCGATTTAAAACATGTGGAAGCCCCTATCCATCAGGGTTTAGGGAAGTGGATAGGCCTCAAGGTTCACCTTTGCAAAGCTACAAACTCACTAAGCTAAATCTCTGCGCCTGAGCCTGCCAGTGAAACCTTATTAATGTTTTTCAAGGTTAGCGCTTTATTGCAGGGCTAAGGACGTTAATGTTGAGTAGATCTAAGCAAGGCCCTTTGCTTTTTGGACATTTGCTTTGTTGTGCAGCTATTCTTACATTGTTTTCTTTTGTTTTATTTTATTTTATAAAACAGTAATGATTGGTAATAGGCACAGGTGTGATTAATTTCCTGTACTAATTTCTGTTACTATATCTGGGTCTTGTTTGTAGGGCAATGTATGAGCCACCTCATGGGAAAACCAACAATCTGCATAGGCGAAAACAAAGGCGCAGATCAGCTTCGCAGTAACTGCGAAGCTGATCAGTGCCTTTGTTTTCGCTACTCTGATAGTACAATTTCTCTTCTACTTAAATCCGAAATTTCAAGCTTCTAGCTCTTTTCTGTCCTTGTACAGGTTGGTTGTTGTCGGACCTGTTCGGAAACCACGTTCAACTTGTTGGTTTTCCCACGAGGCGGCTCAATTATGTATACATACTCCCACTCAATCAGATCTCTGGAATCCAAATCGAGTGGTCCTGGTTTTGAAACCTATGTCCGCCATGTATTGCCCATAAGCAAGACATTGTTAGCTCCCTAGAGTACTGGTTAACCGCCCAGGAAGCAGTGGCTCCATCCTGACATGACTGAAAAACTGTTGACTGTGATGTTCAACAACAAAACAAACTAAAAATCAAGGTCAGACCAACCTGCTTGTTGGCACAATTTCTACCTCCTATTGTATATTTTAGAATGAAGAAAATAATCATGTAGTAATTGATTGAGTCTGGGTTTAAGGTGTCTGGAGTTGAGATCTGTTAGTCTGACTGTATTGAAAATTTCTTTCCGATGTTAGCTCACCTGAGCTGAAGGCTAGCGAGCGGTGGCTTTCTTGTAACTTTTCCATATAACATTTAATTTCCTCCTCTGTCTGTCTGTCCAGCACTTTCTAAGACCTCCCACAACTAGTATGACCATCAAAGCCAGATTTATAAAATATTGTCTGGAGCCTCGATGAGTAGTATTTATTTGGGATTTATACCTGAGACACAAGGCCAGTCCTATATTTGGGAGCCATGCCTACTGGTACCAGCAGAAAGCATATCCAATTGAGTCTGTCAGTTGTTCACTTAAATGATGACCTTGACCTAATTAATGACAAATTCGATTTAAGTCTCCTATTCTTTTATAGTGAGAAAAATGATAGATGTTTTAAAAATTATTAAATGGATGACATTATGAGTGACAAAAGATTAACATTAATTTTTTAAGATATTTTGATATGTCAAGAACAAGCTTAAGGTGAGCGTTTACAGGGCCATTGGTGCTCTTGTTATGTTTCAATGCATAGTAGAGGATCTGTTTAAATGTCATCTTTAATTGAAACAAATCTATTTTGAAACATTATCATCATACCTGCATCGTTTTTGTTTGTTACACTGACATTGTGCAAACTGCATTATAGTATTGTTGCAAAGAAAGCATTACATGTTTTGCATACATGTGCGATGACACCATAAAGGCACAGCTGCGTTAGCAGGGAGCATGGTGGACTGGTGGTTAGTGCATCTGAGACTGCAGATCCAGAGGTAGGGCACCTTGCATCCGCATCCTGCATAATACCTGTGAAGCAGTGTCTCGTCTCCATCCCAACATGCATAATGAAGAATGAAGGATTGTCAACTGGGACATATATGATGTGAGTCTAGGTAGCTTTGGTTATGGCTGAACATCCCAGTCGTCATGAAATGGATCTGTCATTTACTAAATGTAAATCATTACTGTGGGGAGCGTAAGGTGTCTTGCTGCTCAAGGACATTACACAAGGGGGCAGGTATCGAACTGAGGACCCTGGCTCGGGAAACCTGGACCTGAGGTTATAAAACATTTTTCATGCTCAACTCAGCTGAGACTAGAATTTATCCTGCTCATAAAATGTTAAAATGCCAACAGTGTTGGCATTTTAACATTTATAAGCAGGATAAATTACTAGTTTTTGAGTTTTGAACCTGAATTTTCTATACTTTTTGACTATTTCAGCATTTATCAGCAGTTGAAATTTCATGCTCAGCTGAGCTGAGCTTGAAAAAAAGTTTTTATAACCTCAGGGCCTATACTCTTCCACTAGGCTGCCACACTCCACTCTGACCAGTTTGTGTTGGACCAATATATTACATACATTAGAAGCAGGTTTTCACCAGTTTAACATTACCTGCACCTGTCGAGATCGAAATCAAAGCAATCGTCTCTTTCTGACAACAAAATTGCAACAGATACAACTAAATACCATGTAGTTCAGATACTATTAGCGATTATCTGTAGCGTTATCCTAAAATTTTAGATTGAATAGTAATACTTCTCATAGTACCAGACCATTTAACAGAAGGGAATTTACAAATTCTGCAAAGGGAGACAATTTGATTGCCTTTCTTTGCAAACTTGGTAAATTTCCTAACTTCTAAATCTTAGGGCTAGAATATTTAAAGCATATTTTGTAACATAAACCAAAGAGGGCACATTTGTGCAATCTTGTTTATAAATATTTATATTTTCTTCATTAAATATTATGGTTGTGGATGTACATTTTCTGAACCTCATTAACCTGTTAGTGCATTATAATTTGAGCCACGACACGAGAAAACCGGTCTTTGTGGTTTCGGACCAGTTGCGACACAAATTGGCCTGTACAGAGGCTTGAAATTTTGGCTATTAGTAGAAGAGAAATTGTACTATCCGAGTATAAGCGAAAACAAAGGCGCTGATCAGCTGTGCAGTAACTGCACAGCTGATCTGCGCCTTTGTTTTCGCAAAGGCAAAAATCCGGTTTTCTCATGATGTGGCTCATTTTGTAGTAATATAGTGAATTGGATAAGTGTGTTGGATAAGAACAAATTTAAGGTATGATTTTTTGTTCTATCTATTTTATTGCAATTATTATCATTTTTATTTTTTCCGCAAATTGTATTTTCAGTAATACGTGAATATCTGTATCTTTTTGCGTCAGTATGTTAGTAGGTTGAGAGATAGAATCATGCGGTGCCATGATAAAGCGTTAGATTTCATATTCAATAAACGTTCATCTTGTCTGATATACAATGTAAATTGGTTTTTACCTCAGATGTGAAAATACGAGCCAAGACATTAGAAAACTGTTGGTGAGACTTCCGATCGGTTCAGACTCAAACCAAAACCTCCAAAAGCTGGCTACAGTCTTGAAACTTTGGCTAAGGCAAGCATATCTTTAATGTTTCATTGTTTTGATGAATAACAAAGATGGAACTCAGATGACATTGATACCAAGAAGGATTTGGTTTTGAAATTTCCCTAAGTTTTCTCATGGCTTGGCCCTAAGATGAATTATTGTTCGATTCTCTGTATGTTTTTAACGCTGTTGTATGCAATATTTTTGTTAAGATGTTACAATAAAAAGGCGAGGTTTCTGCCAAAATAGGCAGAGCCTTGCCTCCTTTAATTTTTTAAAACTCATTTTGGATGACCTTTGACCCCTGTAATTGGATACTGATTGATCATTAGTATTCATCATGTGACATGATGCTCAGCCCACTTTTAAGATGTAAGGGTTTTGATTGGTCGAAATGTAAACAAGGCCGGTGAAATGTAATCAAGGCAAACATAGGGGGGATTCCAAATGAGATTTTGATTTAGAATGCGCAGACATTAGGGTAGTCCTCCTTAATAGTGATTGACGTCAGAAGTGTCTTGTCCAAAGAAAACATGTCATCATCGTTTTTGACAATGATTCAAACCTGCTGGCTCAGCTGTTTTTATTTTTCTCAAGATGTGAATTTTCAAAAGTAGGAGCTAAAGGTATTAAGCTAGATTACTATTCATGGAACTGCAAAGTTGCTCAGGGACTGCGCATTTAGTATTCACATTAATTTTGTGTAAAAGCTGTTTTTCTCATGGCAATGCTCATTTTTGTTTTATGAAGAAGACTATCATGTTTTATCTCTAATATGTTAAGAAAATGACTTATTGCTATTCAAATAGACATACTACATACAAATGAAGGAATCATAGTGACAAAGATTGAGCCAGCACACAATATCTGTAACAATTTGTTGTTTCATTTGAGAGTTGATTGTTTTTTTTTCTTTTTTCTTCGTTTGATTTGTTATATTAACATCCCGATCAACAATTTTTCAGTCATGTTTGGATGGAGCCAAGACTTTCTGTATTATACCAGCACTATTGAGGCGGGGTGGGGGGCGGTGAAAATAGGGCTAATGAAGGACACAACCTGGTTGAGATGTGGTTTAAGGACCCCTTGATTTTGGGACCTACATTCAGAAAAATGATTGTCATGAAGCTTTGCCAATATTTGGGTATTATAGGAAGAAACTTAGCCCGACTTTGACACACAGTTTTCAAAATTGTTTCATGGCCTAAAATCTTCATATTGTCTTAGTTTTTTTGTTTTATGATTTAGTTTGACATTAAGAACTTGATACATTTTAACACCTGTTAAAATTTTGTAACACTATGATACACCCATGACCTGCTGTCAATAGCTCTAATTGAGCCACCTCATGGCAAAACCAACAATTTGGTTTCCGAACAGGTCTGACACAAAGTGGCCTGTACAGCTACAGAAGCAGGCTAGAAGCTTAAAATTTTGGGGTTACGTAGAGGAGGAATTGTACTATAGGAGTAGCGAAAACAAAGGCGCTGATCAGCTTCGTGGTTACAGTGAAGCTGATCTGCGCCTTTGTTTTCGCCTATGCAGATTGTTGGTTTTCCCATGGGGCGGCTCAATTGATTGCTTCAAAAATGGAATTCTTAAAAAGGACAAATGCTTGAAGAATTTATGTAATTTTCAGTATTAAATGTATGAACAATCAAGTATATATATTTCCGCCCATATCAAATTTTCAATCATTTCACGCCCACCCAAACAAGTTATCTTTTTTCAGGTCATTTAAAGATTATTTATGGATAATATCACACTCTCGCCTTCACCAAAAACAAATTTTATAATGTTTTTGAAAAGAATGATATAAATGTCTTTTTCCAAGGACATAAGTTATTATTTTATAGAATTTTTGGTGTCTGTGAAAAACAAAACATCTCTATAGTAAGGTCCCATTTTGTGCATTAAGAGTGTCTTTGTAAACAGAGGACAAAAAGGGCAAAAATAAAGAGATTCACCTGGTTTTAATAGCTAACAGTTAAACCCCCATTTTAATGTTTCCTTTATTTTTTCTGGCTATATAAAATATTTTACACCTGAGGCATTTGAAATTTGCTTTCCAGACAATAAATTAGAATTTTGTAGTTAAGCTTTATTAATTTGTTGAAAGACAAAATTTCTTATGCACATTATTTTGGGCTGCGTAAAGATAAAACATATCCTTTAGATTCATTACCATACCATTGCCATGACTTAAACGCCCAGAAGATGGTTAGTGGCTAGCCAAATCAAAGGCACTAGTCTGCTACATCATGTAGTATGTCCCCCACCCCACCCTCACCCCTACACACACACAGTCCATTTTCATAAAAATCAGGAACGCACATGATGTGTCTTCTTTAGAAGTACTTAAAAACATTTGCAGGAAAATAAAGCATACTTTCATTGTTAATAAAACCTTGGAGTTTTAATGGCTGCTCCATTAAACCTCTCAAATTAACAATTTATTTTATGACAACATGAGACTAGTATGCTGATAGAAAATAAATTTTCATTTTTGTTTTGGTTTAAGAAGTGCAGACAATGCATTAAAACAGTTTTTTGTGCAGTTAAGACGAACTTTTAGGAAATTAGGTGGGTGCAAACAAGTGCCTTTTCCTGCCTATAAACTGGTGGGTCTTGTCTGTCATCAAGATAATTCGAACACACCCAGGTCAGGGTACATAATTTAATTTTTTTGTTTTCCGTATTTTTTACTTTTCAAGTTTTTGCACTGCATTTTAGGTTCAAAAGTTAACAGTTCTTTAATAAGTGTATAATCACATTATAAGCTGTCATTATAAATACTAAATTAAGACATTTGTTTTTAATTTGGAAAAGGCTCCTTATGATGTGGGTACAGCATAGAGACATGAGTCACATGCCTCATAAAATTTTAAGTGTTTAGCTCAACTTTTAGTACAAGAAGTTTTTTTCTTCTTCAAACGATTTTCAAGATACAATAGTAGAAAGTTCAATGACATTTTAAGAATCTCTTGGCATTTTTCTCACGTACGTTTTTTCCTGGGGGGTAAATGATTCTTTAAAATAGTTTTCTTGACTGAAATCAATTTAGCCGCTGCATCAGAAATCCAACAATCTACATATGCAAAATCAAAGGCGCAGATCAGCTCTGCAGTAACTGCACAGCTGATCAGCGCCCTTGTTTTCATTACCCGGATAGTTCCATCCCTGTTCCTCTTAAATCAGAAATTTCAAGCTTGTAGCCCTCTTCTGTGACTGTACAGACCGGTTTGTGTCGGACCTTGTCGTAAACTCAAATTGTTGGTTTTCTCATGACGTGGCTCATTTCATATTGAAAGATATGATTGTAAAACAAATTGTTTTTTGATGAAAAAAGTAGAAGAAAGCCATGTTCTTTTATTTTCATCAGGTAGTTTTTTGTCTGATAAAAGAGAAGACAAAAATTTGTTCAAGGGTAGCTTGGTGCAGGGTTACTAGTGAACATCAAAATCCTTGCATAGACAGAGCTTATGGTGAAGTTTAAGCACAACATGAATAGAATGAAAATGGCTGGAAATCATGATTTACTCCATGCTAGATGTCTTTTGGGAAATCAACCTGGTAATCACTCATAATTGATGGTTTTTACTTTCCTTTTTCTCCTTATTTTTTGCAGATTTATTCCCAGAATTAGGTTTACTGTGCTTTTATGAAACCTGATCATAAAATAGTTCCAGTTTCCACCGTTAATACATGTAATCAGAGTCAAGAACTATGAGCCACAATGGAGCATTTGAAATAGCCTACCATTTCTTTCATTCAGGATAGGAGTGCTCGCAGTTTTGCCCTGCAATAAATGATTGCTTAGAATCTTATTTCAAAGGAATCGCTCCTTCCATTTTCTTGTAAAATCACTATGATTAAAGCTGTAGAATGATTAATAAAGGGAGAGCCCGATCTGTAATATTGTGTCATAAATGCCGATTTAGCTTTATTCTCATTCAGAGCAATGACTCTCCTAGTTGAAATAAAAAGTAAGCCTATTGTCAGAAACCGAAAAAAAAATCCATTTCTTGCACTAAACTGTAATATGAGGGCCGAGATATGCGTGAAGAGAAAGATGACAAGCTCTTTCCCAGCCAGGTAGCAATCTGGCTAACCACAAACATAGATGAGGAGCACAATAGAGAGGCAGACACTGAATGAACAGACACCATAATGATAAATCACAAATAACAGGGATGTCTTTGTTATTGGTTTTTATCATTGTGTGCATGGAACCCATTGTATGACAGGAGTGTGTTTGGAAGCCTTATTCGGTGTAGGGAAGCCTTATCGTGAAAAGCATATAATTCACTGATCATGGCAAGGAACATCAGGGGGAGTTTTAGAAAAAAAAATTACCACCAACATAAAAAAACATAAAAGCAGTCTGTCCCATTACCTGTCTCTATGAGATTGTGATTGAGCCGCCTCGTGGGAAAACTAACAATGTGGTTTCCGAACATGTCGACACAAATAGGCCTATACAAGCACAGAAAAGAACTAGAAGCTTGAAATTTCAGATTTAAGTAGAAGAGGAATTGTACTATCCGAGTAGTGAAAACAAAGACGCTGATCAGCTTCGCGGTCACCGCGAAGCTGATCTGCGTCTTTTTTTTCGCCTATGCAGATTGTTGGTTTTCCCACGGCTCAATTGTTATAGATCTAGTTGTTTTTGATTATACTGTCTGCTTCCAGTGTTCTGCAATTGTGTTTTGACCTAGATCGAATATTATTTGACATAATTATGAGAGTCTTCTGGGTTTCCAATTGCCTTGCTATACATGTAGACAAATCAGAGGCTGAAAATTTGATATGAAATGAGAGCTATGGTTGTATATAAGTGGCATCATGAGAAAACCAACAAACTGCATATGCAAAAACAAAGATGTGGATTGTTTTCGCTACATGGATAGTACATCTACTTTCCAAGTCCAAAATTTCCAGCCTCAAACCATCTTCTGTGCTTGTACAGCACAGTTTGTGTTTGACCTGTTTAGAAATCACATTGTTAGTTTTCTCATGATGCACTGATCTACAGAGGCTTATCAACACCTGTAATGTTAGCAAAAAATAATGCAAAAAATAGGTTTTCTTGAAATAATGCTCAACTTTCATCAATGGAAGACAGGAACAAGTTAATCCTAAATGTGGAGAAAATGAATTAATTTAATTAGCAACCTTATAGACAACAAAAAAGTTGATGTCAACAACCCTTCATCATATTGTTCATCTTAACACTGAATCCCTTGGCTTATGAAAGAAAATAATTAAGATTCAATTTTTTTGCCATACGCTGCTTTTCATAAGATGTCCAAAGACTGGTACGAAAGTACTGTTTTAATTTAAACTTGGCATTGACTCACAGACTCCCCCAACCTGTGTCTGGCAACCTGTTAAACAGTCTATGATTCTTCTACCTTGACTTTGAATTCTGGGTAACTTTGCAAGCTCTTTGTCTGCTGTTTTTTGTTGTTGTTGTTTTTTTTTTTGTTTTGTTTTTTCAAGATTAATTCAAAATATATGAGTCAAACAGTTTTGACCCAGGTCTGGGCCAAGAGCATTTATGGAACATTTGCAGTACAGGAAAAGAGTTAATTACTTTTTGTCTTGATTTCTTTAAACCTTTAGCCAATTTCTTGATGCATTGTGGTTTAGTCTAGTTGATTTTTTTCTGCATTTTGAAATAAATAAACAATTTTCTTGTTATTGTTAACTGGTTTTAAATAAACAGTAGAACCAAATTGTTTACAAGTACATGTAATAAACTGTTCTTTAATGTTGTCGAATTATGAACACGAAACTTTTTGTACTCTTTAAATACATGTACCTTGAAATATTGCACATATATCCATTTACACCCCGCCCCCACTCCCCTTACAGATGGAGGGCCATAAGTTGCTATAAATCTTTCCTTGTTTGTAAAGTTCAGATTTTTCAGCTCCTTAACACATTTTAGATCATACTGAAAATTGTCTTTCATTTTTTCCACACTTTTTTATGTGCTTGCATCATTCGGACAGTTTACCACTTTTTCATTCTCATTCTTTAACTAGAATTCACTAGAATTAAATAATTTGGCTTCATCTGAAAGTTGTTATTTTTATCCATGTGGTGCATTTATAATTTATCTGTTTACAGTGTTCTGTATCATGTGGCACTGGTCTAAACCAGAGAGAGGTTATCTGTGTGTCGGAGACCGGTAATGCCCAGCCGTCGGCAGAATGTGAGGACCCCAAACCAAGGAACACCAAGAGATGTACATTACCAAGTTGTCCTACCTGGGTGGCTGGTAAATGGTCTAAGGTAGGTGACACTTATTACAATATAATTTTGCTTCTAATTAAAGTTTCAAGACCAAACACACTAGGGTATTGGCAGCAGACCCATGCAGCACATTTCTTCTGCTGATGATTCAAGAATTGGTGAAAGAA
The DNA here is from genome assembly GCA_964017185.1 of Rugalucina vietnamica. Classification (NCBI taxonomy): domain Eukaryota; kingdom Metazoa; phylum Mollusca; class Bivalvia; order Lucinida; family Lucinidae; genus Rugalucina; species Rugalucina vietnamica. Next base: position 33,717,032 of record OZ024875.1, read on the forward strand.
ATATGGTATGGATTGCATCGTAAACTATCTTTGTAGGGTTAGCCAAGGAAATCTTTGGTATCCCAACATGACCACATTTGGATAACCTCAGAAGGGTAAGATTTGCCATCCTCAACATGCAGTTTATATGTATATAGTTTAAATCTCTGGTTTTGTCACCAAATGTCATTCTTTTTCATGTGTATCTTCTGCTTGTAGTGTTCAGTTACCTGCGGAAGCGGACTACATCAACGTGATGTCGAGTGTCGTATGGGCCAGGAATTAGTGCCAAACGATCTCTGCATTGGCGAGGACAGACCCAGAAACACAAAGAAATGTGAAGAGAAATCGTGCCTACAGTACAGCTGGACTGTGGGCAACTGGTCGGAGGTAAGATTCATAGTTACTAAATTTTTGGATAGCATAAAAGTAACCGTCATCAATAAACTTTGAAAGAGAAAATTTACCATAGGTAAATTATTTAGATAGAATTATAATTGCAATCAGTGAGGACCTTGATCTGACTCTTCTGTAGCATTTCAAAGTGCCAGAAAGACCTCCTGTTTTTGCTTTTTTGCTTGTGGTGATTTAACTAAACCAGTTCTCTACAGATTAGATATGGCTTAATATGTAAGCTTGATAGATTTACTGGTAAACAGCTTTGGGATGCATTTTACAGAACTGGATGGTGCTGTAAGTGACTGCTGCCCAAAATTAATCTTTAGCAGCGAATCATACTTTTATGGTGTAAGGGAGATAATTGCTTTACTTTTCATTAGTTTTAATACTCTATACTTTCTTATCATTTAAAACATTTTCTTTCTTATTCAAGTGCTCAAAAGACTGTGGCTTTGGCAAGAAAACAAGAGATGTTATCTGTGAGGACGTATCCCATAATCCTGTCAATGCCTCTTTGTGTCCGCAAGAGAAACGGCCCAAAGGTAGAAGACGTTGCAGTGAGTTTCCATGCCCCTTCATGTGGAATACAAGTCCTTGGTCAGAGGTAGGAACTTTTAAAAACAGTGCCAAATAATTTTATTGAGTGAAAGCTTGAAGGTTTGAAAAAAGATGAAGGTTCCATAACATAAAGAAATGAATTATTACATGAGTACGTATTGACTAGAATACTGTCTATGTAGCACTTGAAGTTTTTTTAGCAACAGAAAACTGTGAAAAGTATGAGAACGTTTCATTGGAGATATAGCCACAGATTGACTGGTTCAGATCATTCATAGGTCACTCTTTGCACTTTCAGAGCAGCTTTAATAGGGGCTTAATACCCTTTATGAAAAATTAGTTAAACTTCTCTAGTTTCCATTTGCTATTACGAGTACTTCATACTCAGTGATCATAAATCATGTTTATGAAATGAAAGAAAGAAATAAAGGAAAATAATAAAAGAAGAAGCATAGGTCAAATTCACCTTTAATTTCTTTTCTATTACACAGTGTTCAGCTACCTGTGGACCCGGTGAGCAGCAGCGTCGTGTGGTGTGTCAGGCTGTAACCAAAGAGGGTTGGATACTCCCTGGGGAGGTGCCGTATGGGTGCCGCCCCTCCGAGAAACCCACAGAGACTCAGTCTTGTGACTATGGACCATGTCAGTCAAGGTACAGGTGGATGACCGGAATGTGGGGTGAGGTAAGGGATATTGACTTGAATTTGAAAAAAAAAAAGACAAGTTTTAGGGGTTTTTTCAACGAAGTAAAACAGAAACCACTTGTTTAAGGGGAGCATGATGGTCTTATGGTAGGAGTCAAACTCCAAAGTGAGGTGTGGAGTGTTTTCGAATCTCAGTCAGTGCCAGATTGTTTACTTGAGCAAGACACATGAACTCCCCATAGAGCTGATAAGGTTCCCAGGAAGGAAAGGCTCTGTCCCATCATAATAGAAAAATGTTGACAGTGATGTTAACAAACTAGCCCACTGTATAGGTACAAGAAAAAAGTTGCATCTAATAGTGTGGTTAGTATTCAAAATCTTGAGTTCAAAGGATGCTAAATTAACTGAAAATTATTTTTCAGTGTTCCACCCGCTGTGGCCATGGTTATGAGAGAAGACAGGTCCAGTGTGTAGACTGGAGTGGTAAACGTAGGAAGAAGAAACTTTGCTCAAAACCTCACAGACCAAAAGGAAGACGAGCTTGTTACAATGGACCTTGTAAGTTTTTGGTATAGACCAAAATGCACCATACCGCTCAACTATTTGTTTTTTTTTATAAAGGAGAATAAAGGCATTTTATTCTTTTCTTCCTTTCTATGATTGGAAGCAGACTGTCTTGATACTGTTAACATTTTAGGCAAGGCCATCAACTTGAGATTGACCAAAATTCAGTGTATTTTATTAAGATTAGCTCATATACATAGGAATATGGCTATTCTTGCATTGATCAAAGTCAAGAAAAACAATTGTGGCTCAATGGCAAAAGAATGGAGTAAGTACGGGTAATCTGACTCTGGCAGGCACCTCTTGTTAGGATAACTTATAGTGCTCCTAAGGTCATTGGGCTGTAAAACCATTTTAAAAAGCAAGAAGTGTGGATAAATATCATTTAATTACATGAAACTTGATTTCTTGAAACTGCTCTGTCTTTTCAGGTTATGCCAACTCCTGTTCCCAGCTGCGAGAGCAGACATCAATAAGACAAGATGGTAGCTACAAACTCTTTGTACAGGGTAGACTCATTGAGGTAAGCAAAACATGTTCTCTTGTTAATTCATTGAAGATTTGTGCCAAAAGTCCAGCACCAATTCAGACTGCTACAGCATGAGTACTGATTCACTTTCCATTTATGATCATTTCAAGGAAACATTTTCAGGCATCTGACTTTGAATAAGTGTAAATTTGAGTAAAATGCAAAATATAATTAATATGACCACTAAACATTGATCCATCACTTTCAGATATATTGTCGGCGAATGAAGCGACCAGTTCCTGAAGAATTCCTTACGTTACCTGCCGGTGAATCTGAAAACTATTCAGAAGTTTATCCTTACAGGTAAGCTAATAAGGAAAATCTTTCCAGATGACCGAGGTATTTAATATGTTAAAACAATTTGAATTATACTCAATGGCAAAATTAAGCCATAGCATACCAAGCAGTATTGAATTAAGCCAATCCAGCTACTCATGCCACGGAAGCATTTATCCAAGTTCACTGAATAACTAAAATGATAAAAATAAACTAGGAGAAAGACGGACCTTCTCCTTAGTACATGTTTGTGCTTATTCTGAATCTTTTGAATTGTACAAACATACGTTCTTTTGAGGAAATTTGTTGACACAAACCAATATTCAGAGCCTGAGATATTAAACGATTTGAATTTGTATCTAGGTGTATCTAGGTGTAGCAGAAAATTATTTTAAGTCATTATGTTCAAAATTGCAGGTTAAAGCGAAAGCGGACATGTCCTAACAATGGTACAAGACAAGAGCCATGTAAATTGTGTAGGAAGAGCACATACAGAAATTCTGGAAAAACTTCATACAGTAGAATAAAAATAGACATTTTAACACTCAAAGTGCAAGGTAAATGATCATAAATAATCTACACTTTCATTAGATTTACCTTTTATCTAAGGTAAAGAAAGTGATCAGGAATAAGTGCAATCAGAATCAATACCCACCCCAAAAACTAGAACATGAAAAAAATACAGTTAGTTAAAACTTGAAGTGAAAGGTTTATTATGAGTAGCACTTTCCCTAAATAAAGATCACCTCTCTGGCAGCAACCAAACCAGTTATTTTATTTAGACATGCAGACGATGTAATTAGTATGAAAGAAACAGTCATCAAAAGAAGGTTCATAGAGGACTACAACAAAAGTACTATCTGGAATGGTCCATAATTCGGGACCAATCTTTCATAGAATATAGAAAAGTCTAATTTATGAACAATCAAACCGTATAAAGTGTATTTGAAAAAGCATTGAAATTGTTCTGAACTTTCTCTATTTTCAGTATCTGATTTAACCTATTCAACATCAATCAAAGGCAAAAACATTCCATTTGGTGCAGCAGGGGACTGCTATAGTTCAAGTCATTGTCCACAGGTAAGTGGCGATGTTTCCATTTTCAGGTAAAAGCCTCATTGATGTAAGGTAAACCATTGTAAGGTAAACCATTGGTCATAGGTTCAATTTTGGGCTTCTCAATTTTCATATAAATAACTGGTTTTATGTTGGGTAAGAATAGAGGGACCAGGAATCGATGCAATTAAATTTAAAGCCCCATCATAGACACCAGGTGGGAAAGAAAATACATAAAACACAATAAAACATTTTTCAAACACTTATACAGTAACTACGAGGGGGAAGCAAAAAGTTCGTGGACTTTCTTAATAACTTTTATAATTGACGTCCGATTGTTTTCGTATTTTCACAAGTGTAATAATGGTCTATTGTCGACATTCATGTAAAATGTTGTTTGTCAAATCTTATTTTTGATTGGTCAAATTACATCGACAAACACGTGGGGTTTGCTACCCCGGAGCACGGCGTAAAATCTCTGTTTACGTGTTTATAAATATAAAAATATTTTAAAAAATGTCATTTCTAAATCTCCTTAAATTATGGAAATATTGATAATGATGTAATTTGGCTTGAAATTTGAAATTGCAGTTCTCGCATTCGAAAGACAACGCTACAGCGACACTTTTTGAAAGACAAGTCTAAGCAAAAAATTAGTAAAAATGACGTTACTGGTAAATGGCGGAAACTTGCACATCGATAAAATTTGTGCGTGACTTCCGAATAAAACCTACAGAAACGTCTGATTTGTTACAAACAGCTAGAGACACATCAGAACTGAAGCATACAACAGTGTTCAATGATGTGCAAAGTGTTAGTCACAACGAAATAGCTGTTAAAAACAACAAGTAAGCACAAAAATCTACGCGAACAACTTTAACGTCATGGCATGCCCCATATAATCCTAGCGTCTGTCGCAGAAATTGTCATAAAAACTAAATTTTTCTATCGATTTGCCTTAAACTTTCTACTGTTATCCTTCATGGATGGGGAATAAATATATGAAAATTTGCTAGAAGTCGAATGAAAAATAATGTTTTTATAGGAACTTTTGACTCGGCCAGCGTATACAGAAACCCCGTTGGCAAATGACGTTAACGTCGTGGCGTGCTTCGGGTAGCGCTAACACGCATCAAACAAATTGCCATAGAAACGACGTTTATCAAGCGATTTGTCTGAAACTTTCTATGCTTGTTTGTATTAAATTGATCGCAAACATACGGTATTTTCAGAGAAATCGCATATGTACTTTTGATTTTATTGACAAAGTCCACGAACTTTTTGCTTTCCCCTCGTATAACAACAGTGGTTGTTCGTCTCTCACTAATGAGAAAGACCATCATTATTTCTTGAATAGGTTCGTGTGTATTGGTGAGTTCTTTGACGGCTGAGTAGGCCATTTCTAGCTCTAATTCTAGAGCTAGAATAACAACAGTAACCACTTTCAGACAACATAAAAAAGATTTGGCACGGTGATGAAGAAATTGAGTGACTATCAGAAGATAGATTATGTATACATTGGTCAATTTATGCATTTTGCACAACTAGGAACATTGTATATCTGTAAAGTGTAACTGTAATATTTTGTTGCCATTTTCCAGGGGGAGTTCAGTATTAACCTATCTGGTACAGGGTTAATTGTGACGTCCAATACGACCTGGGTCTCACAGGGGTCCAAGACCTCACAAAGAATAGAAAGATTACAGGTGAGGGGAAGTTAGAAACAAGAAAAATATTTTTGTCTATTTGGGTTTGATACTCTATAGGAAGAGAACAACTAAGGAACAACTGAACTGACCAGTGACCGATGCACTTCTAATATTAGTAGGATGATAATTGGCTTTTGTGATTTAAAATTGAAGTACATGTATGCAGTAATTTGGCTTTTTCTGTATAAATGAGCAAATTCCATACTCAGCTGAGTTGAGCATGAAACAGATTTACGAACCTCAGAATCTGAACAGTTTGATTAAGCTCTGCACCATTTGCTGAAACATTGCTGTTGAACAGAGGAAAAATAAAAATGCTATCATGTAAAAATTCATGCAAAACTAACATTGGCAGAAATTGATCTCCTCTTTTTCTTACTGCATTTCAGGATGGTGAAATTATAAAAGGTCGATGTGGTGGGCTGTGTGGTTGGTGCTCACCTGAGTTTGGTATACAGCTTCAAGTCTTGTCCTAGCACCAGGTGGGGGTGGGGACACACTAGAGGGGGTGGGGCAGTGGAGCCGCAGGGTTCTCAACACTTGTCTTTCATGTATATACCACAACTTTTATATTGTTGGTAAGTGTTATGAGAGAATCTTAAATATTTCCAACAAAGCTGATGTGGCTGTACACATATAACTTGAGGGGAGCTTGGTGGTTCTAGCGGTAGTGTGTCAGATTCCAGACCAAAAGGTTGGGATTTTGTACCCCACCAGTTGTATCCTTTAGCAAGACACCTTAACTCCTGGTAGTTATGGTTCATACCCAGGAATTGTAGCTCCATCCCACCATGACTGCAGTGTTGTTGAATAGGACATCAAAACCACAATATTTACTTGACCTTAAATAGCCAATAGCCTTAAATATGGAATTTTGAGAATTTTTTAAAGAAAAAGTAAAGAAATTTCATAGGGATGATTTTGAATATTTTACCATAAAAACCTGTGATTTTGTCACTCATCAAAGGCTGTTGCTTAGCTACTAAGAAGCTACAGGCTTAAAGATATGAATAGTGGTGACCTTATGTCTTTAATACCAGGAGGATAACGATTCCATTTCATAATCTTTTGAATTTATTTTTCATTTCAGATATTTTTGACAGAGTATGAAAGTAGTTCCTGTGCCATTGTAAATATCATTACGCCATGATGCCTGATTGCTTGGGGATATGAGAGCTGATGGACCATTAATTTATTAATTTTTATACTTTTATAAGTTGATATTATTATTTGTAAGTGTCTGAATGAGGAAAGGTACATAATGGATTTTGTAGCAAAATTGTAGAAAACAGAAAAATAATTCAAAATCAATGTAAAACATAGTTTTTCGGAAAACAAGTTGCACTACATGTAAGATTTGGCTGCTACTGTGATTTACAGAGTTAATCTTGGAGAGGGTCTTGTTTTATTATTTGTTTTGAAAATATTCTATGACACAAATAAGTGGCATACAGTAGTATGTCATCACCAGCAGGAACATACAGGCCAACCTCATTATAATGTGCCTCATTATAATGTGTTTTTCATTATAACACGGCCATGTCATGGCTCCCAAATTGATTATTTTGCTATAGTTAGGAACCTCATTATAACAGGTACCCTTATAACACGGTCTGTTTCTATGGACCCTGAAGATAGCAGTATAATGAGGTCGGTCTGTACCATTTTGTACTTCTTTATCATTCAGCCACGATATTCTGGTAGCTGGTTACATCCTTAGTGCTATTTTTGTTTCTTTATCTACTGTCAGATTTTTGTTACAAGCGAACAAATTTAATATGGATCAATAAATACATTTGAAAACCAACAATTTGGGTTTCTGACCAGTTCCGACACAACCGGGCTGTACAAGCACAGAAGATGGCTAGAGGCTTGAAATTTTGGATTTAAGAAGAAGAGGGACTGTACTATCCGTGTAGCGAAAACAAAGGCGCTGATCAGCTTCGCGGTTACCGCGAAGCTGATCTGCGTCTTTGTTTTCGCATAGGCAGATTGTTGGTTTTCTCATGCACAGGATCATTTGATTTCATTATTGTGCTTGATATGTTGTAAAGTTTCTTTATCATTGCGATGATTTAGCTTATTGCTAACTCTGGTAAATTTGAATAGTAGGTAAAATAGGTTCCAGAAAGAAAAGAAAAATATTGTCTTAAATTGAATTTTGATTTTGTTGGTGTTATTAGCAGAACGACTTCTTTAATTTCAGAAAGTTATTTTGAATTCTCAGCAATCGTTTTGCTATAAAATTTGAATTTTTACTTAGGCTAGTAGCTCTGGGTTGTGTGTGCAACCATAAATTGAGCCGCATCGTGAGAAAACCGGATTTTTGCCTAGGCGAAAACAAAGACGCAGATCAGCGCCTTTGTTTTCGCTACACGGATAGTATATTTCCTCTTCTTCTTAAATCCGAAATTTCAAGCTTCTAGCTCTTTTCTGTGACTGTACAGATCGGTTTGTGTCAGACCTGTTCGGAAATCCCGAAGACCGGTTTTCTCGCGTCGCGGCTCAATTGACTTCGTAGAATGATGGCATGCTTCAAATATTTCAGAAAAACCCATTACGATAACTTACCCATGCAATAAACAGAGATTTTTTTAGCTTTAAAAATTGAACATTTTCAGCTGAAAAAATTTGATATTTTTCTTATTTTTGCTCAAAACATAGATTGTGGGTACACGTTAGAACCGCCTCGCCGAGGCGGTTCTAACGAGTACCCACAATCTATGTTTTGGAGCAAAAATAAGAAAAATAGGTATACCTCTGCATACCCCAGTTTTACTATATAAAAGTGGGGTTTAAGGGGGTATTCATTGCACTGACATGTTTTCCTGATGCCTAATACAAGACACAAAAACTGTTAATTTCTTTCAGTTTTGCATTTATCATATGAATATAAAATGGACAGAACACAAAGTCATAGCATAGTAAGAAAATTCATTTGGCTCCTAGGTCATGAAACATTTTTATGCTCAACTCTGTGGAGAATGAAATTTATCGTGCTCAATGACACAAAAATGGTTGGCATTAAAAATTTATTGGCAGAGTATGAAAACATTTTCATTGGTGATTTTAACCTTGACTTTGTTTCAGTTCACAATATTGATAGGCGAGTTTAAATTCCTTGCTTATTGCTTAAATTTCATGCTTTGCTGAGTTGAGCATGAAAAGCTGGGACCTTAGTTCTTCATTTTTCGTGATGTTGGGTAATTTGTACATAGCATTGTGGGTAATATGTGTAATAATATTCCGTCCCTGTGGCCAGTGAATATAGTGCAATAATTCCATCCCAGGTAAAGATATTTTACATGCATTCTATAAGGTTCACATTATTAAAGCATATTCAACAAATTTCCCTCATAAGAACAAAAGTAAACAACAAAAATCTGGAATTAAATTGTATATTACATTTCCCATTTTCATCTCTTTGGAGATTGAAGAAAACAATCATTTTGGTTTGTGCATATAGTCTTTTATACAGTAGTATATAATAGAACTCCATTTGACCATAGTACTTTGCACCAGTACAATGTATTTCTATACATTTGACTAGCAATTGGTTGAATGTTTGTAAAGGGAAGAATCTCTTTTTGACTCGTATAAGCCTAGCATCCTTTTTGTGGGTATAGCCCCAGATGTGACGCTGTAGAAATAGGCATTCCATCAGGGGCTATTCTGTTTACTAAGAGGAATTTCATCGAAAAATGAAATAAAAAATTAAAATCATGCTTGACATCCCTTAAGATGAAAGTGGACTCGTAACACAGCTGTCTATACAATTGTCTAAGAAAGTTTTAAGTATTGTATAAACCTATAGTATTTTCATTTATGTCATATCTGAAAGTTCAGATATGCATTTTGATAGACATGTTACATAATGATGTTAATATGTGTTAATATCAAATTTTTATGCGACTACAATATTTCATTTGTAAATATTGATCATAAAATGTGTAACATAGAGATTCAAGTTTGTACATGATATTAAGCTGTATAGTTCTTGGTCAGTTTGTAAATCTCAGATTGTAGTATTTTGCATATATATAATAGTTTATTTATGTACCAGGTTTGGGTCAAGTGCAGAAGCAACTATATTTCCAAGTTAGAAGCGTTTTAAATTGATCGGTATTTAATTTGGTCAAAGTCTGAAAACACAATACATGATGTCAGTCTTGTAAAAGAAAGTAGTATAGCACCAGTTTTAAGTAAGAGTTTCAAAAAGTCGGTAGCCCAGTCTATTAATTGATTGGTCCTTGTGTCTAATTTTGGTCGGAATATCTGCTTTTGCATTTGACCCTGACCTGTCTTTATGCCTCAGTACGTTGAAACAGTCCCATACTCATATTTGTTGTTGTATGTTTTAATTTTGTTTTGCCAGTAAAAGTTCATCAGTAATCAGTGCTGCTTGTTTGTTTAGCTGTATTGCAAGAAAATGTGCCTTTGAGGTTTAAGAACAGATCTAACACAACCAGGTTGTACAGACAAACATGGCTTGTGGCTTAAAATTTCTGATATTGGAAGTTGTACTATCTAACTAGTAGAAACAAAGGCTCTCGATGTAGTATGAGAGTGTGAATAATGATCTGTATTTTGTTGCTTGTTGATGATGTAACCCATTTTATATATGAAATATATATGTATGAGAGAAAGCTACAAAAACTGCCTAAAAACTTCTCAGTATAATAATCATATTCATTTTAACATAGAACCACATTAAGATGGCCATTGGTATTATCATGTTTATCCTTTTCAGTTCTTGTATCCTATGCTGCCTGACTTATCAGCCACAGGACTTTTCTATCGTAAACAATTTTCTGGGGGTTATTTCCGCTTACACACATATATATTTTTTGCGAGTGATTTTAATTGAAAACTTGTCTGCAAGATTTCTAAGGTTTTTATGGGGTGATTTAAATTCAGCTTCTTTGCTAATGGTTGTTCCCACTAACAGAAAATGCCATATTCATAAGTTTAGATCTGTCTCATTGCATTACATTTTTTCATGTTATGCATTTTCATGTATTGCTTTTGTTCATAAGTGTAAACTATGTGTATATATGATCATGAGTGTTAATTATGTATTGTTGTTTTTATTATATTTTAAGTGAAAAAATGGGGTATTTGATAATTAATTACGGACTTTATCATTTTTATTTTTTCTGAATCTCTGTGAAAAATGTCTTTACGAAAACATGCCCATGCAATATGTAGAATTTTCTGAAGCTATAAAAATTGGAAAAAAAAAAGTTAGAACCGCCCCGCTGTTCTAACGAGTACCCACAATCTATGTTTTGATTCAAAAATAAGAAAAAAAGGTATACCCCTGTATACCCCAGTTTTTCTAAATAAAAGTTGGGTATAAGGGATTATACATTACACAAAGATGTTATCCTGATGTTGTGTTTGTTGCCCATTGTCGGCAACATGATATAGATTTAATAAAGAACATGAGGCATTATCATAAATTGATATCATTGTTTTTCTGTTTGTCACTTGAAATCCAGATTCTTTAAAACCTTGGTGCGAAATATCAACCATGTTAACATTAAGATTTTTTACATCAATTTGTAGACACGTCTGATGCTTTTTCACTGTGTTAACTTTTAACCAGCATTTAAATGGCCAGTACAAACTCGCTAAACATATGGACAAATTTTTTATTAATTAATTTATTCTGTTTAGATATCCATGTAATAGTCAGCAACAGGGAGTGCATTGGCCTAGTGGTAGAGCGCCGGACTTGGAATCAAGAGGTCCTGGGTTCGATCCCCACATGTGCCATCGTGTTGTGTCCTTGAGCAGGACACATTAACTCCCTACAGTACTGGTTAAACCCAGGAAGTGTTGGCTCCGTCCCGACATGTCTGAAAAATTGTTGACTGGGATGTTAAGCCTCAACACACACACACACAAAAAAAAAAAAAAAAAAATCCTGATACTTATAGTATAATAAAAATCCACTTAATGGGCACGAATGTTAAAGTGAAAGTAATTACACAGCAGTTTGCTGGCCCCTAAAGCATGTCATGTTATTTGATGGGGATCAGCAGGGACAAAAAATACCCTAAATTAATATTGTTGAGTTTGTTCTGCTTTAGTTGGTATATGAGCTAACTCGTGAGGTTTTGACATTTTTCGCAAAGTTTGCATTCAAAGCAGGGGTATATTTTTTCAGTCATTTCTTTCTGCTTGTACTGAGTTAAATGGCGTTCCACAGCCAACACAAGTATTTTGCATTCATGTCTTTTACACCTGTGAACACTTTGGTGTCCAATTAGCATCTAAATGGCGGGACAATTTTTTTCAGTTTTAAATGGGTCAAAAAATCTTCAACATAAAACTTTCCAAGTGATAAAAACTGCTAAAATCTCATGGGTGAGCTCATATGTAGTATGTTATGTTTCCTGTGTATATGATTTGTTATAGTTCAGTTATCTTATGATGTAAAATGATTTGAATTAAATATATTTATTTCTTAAAATCTCCTTTTACTTGTTATTGCCTGTCCTGGATTGTTTTTCTTTTGAAAATGGGTCCAAGTATCCTAGATATGCTCAAACTTTCTGTTTATGTCAGAGGAGCTTTTGGAATTTAATTATACCCCCGGCATTTATGCCGACGGGTATATAGCTTTCGCTTTTTCGTTCGTCCGTTCGTATGTTAGTTAGTTAGTTCGTTTCTTCGTTCGTAATTCCGGAACGTTCGTGGAATTTACGTCAAAGTTTTGGTTAAAGTTTCTCTAGAGAAGTATATCTCATGAACTAATGGTCAGAAACCATTCATATTTGGACCATAGGTACCCTATAGGGTTTGCTTTGTTTCTATGAGTTCGGACCCCTGGGCCCATGCCCAGGGGTAGGGCTGGAGGTCAAAATCTAGGTCACCTTTAAAATATGCTGTTTACAATTTTAATGTTTCTTCTATATGTCCATATCTTAACAAACAATCATAGGGATGTATTCTTATTTAGTTCATAGATACCCTATAGGGTTTGCTTTCATACCCCATGCTCGGTACCATCTCCAGGGGGTGGGGCTAGAGGTCAAAATCTAGGACTTATTTATAGTATGATAAATATCATGATAAATTTTCTGTAAGTCCGTTTTCTTGAAATCCACAAAGTTTTAGCAGAAAGCATTCATACTTAGACCATAGGTACCATGTAAGGTTCAGACACTAGGGTCCATGTGCGGGGGGTGGGGCTAGAGGTCAAAATCTAGAACTTCTGTAAAAAAATGTATTTCTTTACTTTTCTTTACCACCATGTTTAGAAATGATTCATACTTGCACCAAAGGTACTCTGTTCCTAATGACATAAGGCTCTAGGGTCCATGCCCTGAGGGTGGGGCTAGAGGTCAAAATCTAGGAATTTTTTTTTTTTTTTTTTTTTTTAATATTATTGAAGAATGACATTCTACTTTACATCTAGGACCGAGGACCTGACCCTCAATGTCCGCGATCAAGTCCTAGATTGAGTATGCAAGTCAGCTCTGTATACTGCTCTAAAATAGATCTCTCAATCTGTTACACCCCCCCCCCCTCCCCATGGTTTTAGACAGTGTTTTTTGCAAATACAAATAAGATTTACTTGTTGAGGGCGCTGCCATGGGCGGATCCAGAGGGGGGGGACAGGGGGTCCGGACCCCCCCCCCCCCCCCTGGAATTGCCAGATTATTGATTTTTGCCATGTTGAAAATTTCCATCAGACCCCTTCTGGGAATTTGGACCCCCCTGAGAAAATTTTCTGGATCTGCGCATGTGACGCTCTCTTTCATCAGGAATTGACGTTTAATGTGTCACTGTCAGTGAGCATGTCTGGATTGGGGGCGGTGGGCTGAGGGGTGGGGGCATTGGAGGGAGCTACCAGCCAGGTACTTTTTCTAGTTTAATATTGTTCCAAATTGGATGTGTCTATAGTGCCTAAATAAAACGAGCTGATGCAGGACAGTATAGCTCGCCTGACTTGTGCTTTGCCACTAAAACTACTAAACTCTGCTTTCAAAGTCCATGACCTTGACCTCAAGGTCACTCAGATGGGTCACAATGGTAAGGCATAAAACTTGGACCAATATCTAACAACAGGCAAATTATCAACTAGATCTATCTGCAAGTTTGCCAGTTGTAGAATTCGCCTCGTCCCGCCTACAAGAAGGAATATATCTGTATACACTCGTAAAATGTACAATAAAGCTAACTTAATGCACAGTACCCAGGAAAACAACACATAAATTGCAGAATTCATCATGCCAAAAGTGTTCCAAGCATTGCAAAATACTGTTTGAACATCTACATTTTGAAGGTTACGTTTTAACGCGGCAAATATGGTGTGAATGTATAAAACTGGTGTACAGTACCAATGTACTTGTATAGCAGTGTGTGCTTATGCATGTTTTCTGAAAAGACCAGGGTATGCACTTATTGGAGCATGTGCGCTAATTAGAATGAATGCAGTATGTCGAGGATACTGGGTCAAGGTGGGTGTTTAAAGAGCTTGTCAAGCATAACTATAATTCATGGTTTCATGCGTACAGATGAAATACACAACTCCACAAACTGCTATAGAGAAATACACAACTCCACAAATTGTTGAGGATGGATGTAAAATTGAACTCCTATAATAATAATATCACATCCTGCTATATGCAGGTGCAATAAAAACTGTGTCAAGTTTGTTTCTTTTATTATAGCCTGTTCTTTCTCATCAGTCAACAATGTATTGAAGTTGTTTAAGCTGTTCAATTTAATGCTTTCACACTATACAACTGTTTTAGGACTCAATTATTCTAGCCACATTGTTCCAGGGCATGCCTCCCTGAAGCACTTTACCATTGCTTAGTGCACATTTCTTTCACAACTGCCAAATGCTCCTCTTGAATCAGTTGGAGGGGATATATGAGTAATGACTATAGAATATTTAACACATGACCAAATCTTCATGAAAGACAGTTGGCAGAAGTTGTGGTTGAGCTCCACCCTGCTTCAAAACAAATGAGCCGCATCGTGTGAAAACCGAATTTTTGCCAATGCGAAAACAAAGGCGCAGATCAGCTTCGCAGTAACTGCCAAGCTGATCAGGGCCTTTGTTTTCTCTACACGGATAGTACAATTTCTCTTCTTCTTAAATCTGAAATTTCAAGCGTCTAGCCTGCTTCTGTGACTGTACATGTCGGTTTGTGTCAGGCCTGGTCAGACACCCCGAAGACCGGTTTTCTCGCGTCATGGCTCTAATGATCGTGCTGCTGATCAAGCTAAGATGCTTGGTATTCAGATACATGAATATGGAATTTCTGAATGGTCACTGGTATATAAGGAAGCAATTTTGAACTAGGGACTTTTTGTTTTATTTCTCAGCGATCACAATTTAACCATACCATACACAAATGCACCAGAGTTCATTATTCAAGCATTGATACTGATTTTCATTATGTTATAAATAGAATGACAATTATCATACAAGCCGCGTCATGAGAAAACTGGATTTTTTCATATGCAAAAACAAAGGCCCAGATCAGCTGAGCAGTAACTGCACCTTTGCTTTCACCACATGGATAATACAATTCCTCTTCTAAAATCTGCAATTTCAAGCTTTCAGTCACCTTTGGCTGCACAGATGGTTTGTGTCAGGCCTGGTCAGAAACCACGAAGACCCGTTCTCTCACGTCGTGGCTCATAAGTTAACCATACCTTATGGTGGGCACAGCCCAACATACGAGCCGCCTAATGGGAAAACCAACAATTTGCATATGCGAAAACAAAGGCGCAGATCAGCTTCGCGGTAACTGCGAAGCTAATCAGCACCTTTGTTTTCGCTACTCGGATAGTACAATTCCTCTTCTACTTAAATCCGAAATTTCAAGCTTCTAGCTCTTTTCTGCTCTTGTACAGGCCGTTTTGTGTCGGACCTGTTCAGAAACCACATTGTTTGTTTTCCCACGAGGTGGCTCATACAAAAGCAGGTAAATTGTCAATCTTTTAATTAATGCCAAGACAACTTGTTTTCTGTGACCAACAATCTTACTTAAAGTAGGCACCACAGACTACCGACAAAGAAAATTCTAGAGCAATTATACGGAGCTGATTTCACCAGCTTGTAATAAATAAAAAAAACATCACTACATAAACCAACAAATACATGTAACAACTTGGCAGAATAAAAGTATAAGTTAAAATACAAACATTACACATATCAGATCAGACATTCTGTTATTATTTGTGTTGTTGCAGGACGTCCTAGTCAACAAATTTTCACCACTTCTTGGTATTAAAAAAGTACATTGTGCTATGGGGAGTAAGTCCTACACAAGGAAACAAACATTTTTCCTTACGTCCCTTTCAAGGATTTCAGACAGGCCAAAGTTAAATTTAAATTTATTTCAGACAGGCCAAACAGTAGGTAGGAAAACAACCTGGTACACCTCCAAACAGAACCTGGCTTGTTTCACATGTGCCCTGTATGGGGTTTGTACCCACAAAAGGCACAGCATTGGGATGATTGAATGATTGTGTGAATGAAATCAGGGCTCTTAACCACTTGGCTATGGGGGTCGCCCTAGGGCACACATGATACAGGTAGGTTTCGAACCACTGAGCCACCACGCTACCAAATAAGACAGAGATTAGAATATGGTCTGAAAATTTTTGTTAAAAATCTGAATTTCGAAAAGGAAAATCAAGAATATGACACCATTTACACATAAAAAAAAAAAAAATAACATGCCAAGGCGAAAAAGGCGCAGATCAGCTGTGCAGTAACTGCACAGATGATCAGTGTCTATGTTGTCGCTACACAGTACAAATCCTCTTCTCTGTAAATCTGAAATTTCAAGCTTCTAGCTGCTTCTGTATCAGTTCAGGCCAGTTTGTGTCAGACCTGGCCCAGAGGTTATAAAACTTTTTTCAAGCTCAGCTCAGTTGAGCATGAAATTCAACTGCTGATAAATGCTGAAATTGTCAAAAATTGTGGAAAATCCAGGTTCAAAACTCAAAAACAAGTAATTTATCCTGATCATAAATGTTAAAATGCCAACAATTTTTGGCATTTTAACATTTATGAGCAGGATAAATTTTAGTCTCAGCTGAGTTGAGCATGAAAAAAGTTTTATATCCTCGGGGCCTGGTCGGAAACCCAAAGTTTCTCATGTGAAGGCGCAAATACATGTACATGTATTTTTTTTCTTAGAAGAAATAGACAATTTTAGTATGTCAGACTTGTTGAAAATTTTTTGGTGTATAAGCATCATCCAAGAACATACACCTGATATGAAGTGTAATATTTTCTAGATTTTCAATTCATATTAAATCATGGTTATACACTTACATGCATTTAAGAGCTGTTGAAGTTCATATATGGATCATGATCTCTCTCATTATTGTGTAACTTGTAGAAAAGACAAAAAGTAATTTGATACTGAAGCCGTCCAACAATTTTACAAACTGTTTAAAACACTAAACATGTCATTTAATCATGATAAGCAGAATATCTGGTTATAGGCAAAATGTTCTGAACTCTGATGTCTTTCTTGCTTACATTGCAAGGAAACTAATTTCCTGAACTTTTATGGTCAAAGGATTACCAATTTATTCACCATTTTCTGCATTATCGGCTGGTTTCGAGCTTGGACATAAGCAATATTGGACGTACAGGTAACCAAAACCACCCTGACCTTGATATTGATTTTTGTAAGCTGGAAACCAGCAGATATTGCAAAAATGGTGAGCCTTTTATTAAAAAGCACTCGACTTGACATTAAAAAATGTTAACTTCCTGCACTAATGCTGTAAAATGTTCACTCCCTGGGAATAACAACCAGATTATGCTCAAGTTTAGCACTTTTACAACTGAGCCTGTGCGTGAGAAAACCAACAATTTGGGTGCAAACCAGGTCCAACACAAACCAGGCTGTACAGTCACGAGGGTCTGGATGGGGTATAATGATTAATGAATAATGGCCTAAATTTTTTAATGAGAGTGAATAAAGAGCAAAAAATTTAATGATTAGTGAATAATGAGGTCCTAAAGAATAATGAATAAATGTAAAGTTTTAATGAATAGCAGAATAATATAATGAATAGTGAATAATAACATTTTAAAGAATAATGAATATGGATATGAAATGGTCTTAGATGACCTCCCTGACATTCCAGAATTTCATTTTTTTCTTGGGTCTGGGGTCTGGACGCCCCCAGACCCGATTAAGTTCAAATGTTATATTCATATTTTAGAAATCCTTGAATGTTTGGAAATACATGTCTGGAAGCTAAGCATGTAGGGACTCACCTCATGGGCCAATTGAAAATGTGTCATTTGAAGGCAGAGAAAAATGAATTAAATCATTCTGGATGTTTACTGAGCCAGATACTATTTCACTGTTTCGTTTGCTTATGCATATGTATTTTCTTTTTATTCTATTACCCCACTTTGTCCTTATTATGTATGTTCCAATCCTATAATGATAATATTTTCTGTGGATGGACATCATCTTGGTGTCTTATATGACAGACCATAATTATAGTGCATTTTGCAATCAGAAACAAGGCAGCACAAAGAATGTTCATGCCAATCCATCTGACAATTTAAATGGCACTACATATTTTTTTCCTCGCTCGCTTCGCTCGCTCGGTATTTAAGACATAAATAAATTGTATTGTACAATCAGGCGCAAGCACAAATCCATACATCACATATTACTCCAATGCTAACTAGTTTGCTAAATAAAAACAACACCATTTTATTATACCTTTACCCCCGATGTTACATTTTTTTCATACCCTTTGGTATTCATAATTGAGGAGAAAGATTCAGGGTATTTAGTATTTAAGGTGGAGGGGATTATACTCCAAACAAATTTAAAAGGCTAAAACAATCGGCTTATGGCTTGAGATAAGGGATGTCTTAGGTGGGGACCTTTTTGCTTATGCTTATTAGCTTGGCGAAGAAGGTGCGACTAGTAATATATATTTTAATGAATAATCAAGCTAATTTTAATGAATTAGCCAAAATTTTAATGACAGTGAATAAATGGCTAAATTTTTAGTGATTAGTGAATACCAGGACCCCCCATCCAGACCCTCAGTCACAGAAGATGGTAAGAGGCTGGAAATTTTGGATTTAGAAAGTAGAGGAGAAGCTGATCTGCGCCTTTGTTTTCGCCTATGCAGATTGTTGGTTTTCCCATGCGGCGGCACAACTATTATCACAACCTGGCGCTGGACTAATTTGAGCCACCTCGTGGGAAAACCAACAATGTGGTTGCCGAACAGGTCCGACACAAACCGGCCTGTACAGCTACAGAAGCAGGCTAGAAGCTTGAAATTTTGGAGTTAATTAGAGGAGGAATAGTACTATCCGAGTAGCGAAAACAAAGGCGCTGATCAGCTTCGCAGTTACTGCGAAGCTGATCTGCGCCTTTGTTTTTGCATATGCAGATTGTTGGTTTTCCCATGGGGCGGCTCATTTGGCACTTAAATGGATTGAAAAGAGCAGTTGTACTGGAAATTCGTTTTAGCAAAAATGAAGACATTACTGATCAAAGCATTTATTCATCTATATTGTGTTCAACAGCCAATGCAACTCGTCATTTAATCATCATTTAAACTTGAGTACCTTTTTATGGATTTGGTCGATTCATCAAAAATTTGGCATAGATGAAGCTCAACCAGTCTCAGAGACAATTTTTTGTGAAAATCATTTGTCAGACTTTTTTCGTTCGACTACGTGACCACGTGACACTGAACGTGGTAAATCAGGCAATTTAATAGTACCAAAAATCAATTGCAATTTCTGGTGCTCAGTTGTAGCTTTCAATAGTAATTGGCATACACTCATCGGGCGATCTTCCAAGATTTGAAATGTCTGCAATGGTTTTGATCACAGGCCATATGCACAAGGCTCAGAAAATGCATTTTTGTACCGAGGTAAGAATCCTAGCATGCACAGTATTAGATTTCATAACACAGAAAGCTTTTCAGATCATTTTAATGCTGTTTGGACACAAAAGTTTTCAGGTACATGTAATTGGCCGATTTGAAAGATGAGAGGGAAAACTAAAGTTTGGTTGGCTGTGGAAGTCAATATAGTATGTAGATAGCACAATTCATCTACTCCTTTTTTATTTTAAGCCCCTATCCACAACTAGTCTTTGCTGTACATATTAGTTAACACTGTACATGATCCAAAACGGCACCAAAAGACTTTTTACATAATTAAGAGGCTTTCACACTCTTATTTTAGAAGCATAATGGGAAATCTGGCTTCAAGGTTTATAAAACACTCAGCTGAACATAAAATTTAAACTGCTCATAAATACCAGAATAGCCCAATATTGAAGGTTTAGAACTCCAAAGCAAGTAATTTATCCTGCTCACAATTGTTGGCATTTTAACATTTGTGCGCAAGATAAATTTTAGTCTCAACTGAGCTGAGCATGAATAAAGTTTTACCTTGGGGCCTAGCATCCGAGTTTCAGATGAGGTCTGACAGTCAATGAAACTGGCCATATGCTTATTTTTCTTTTTTAAACATAGAGGGTTTATAAACAGATGTAGCAAAAATCACAAGTACTGATTTGTACCACTGTTTCTGCATATGGTAAAAACTGGTTTTGGTTTCCTTACAATGCTGCCCACACTTAGCAGCAGAAGTTTTTATCTTTGGCGAACTTTCAAAACAATCACAGACATAATTTTCCTAGAATGTAACAGAATTCAGTATAAATAGCCTTGTCTCTTCTTTCTTAATCCAGTTAAGAAGTTTGTTAATTGCATTAATAGCAATAGCTTTGGTGACTAGCGGTCCAAACACAGCGTACAGCTCAAACCCTTGTGTTACCTGCAACATAGTAACATTTCAGATTGAGAATGCCTATTAAAGGATAAAGAAAAAGACCTTTCTCAAATAGAATGGGTCCAAACTAAATGAGCCGCGACGCGAGAAAACCGGTCGTCGGGGTTTCCGACCAGGTCTGACACAAATTGGCCTATAGAGTCACAGAAGCAGGCTAGAAGCTTGAAATTTCGGATTTAAGAAGAAGAGAAATTGTACTATCCGTGTAGCGAAAACAAAGGCGCTGATCAGCTTTGCAGTTACTGCGAAGCTGATCTGCGCCTTTGTTTTCGCATAGGCAAAAATCCGGTTTTCTCATGGCGCGGCTCAAATTTGAATATCTATTTGTCTGTGGTATGAAGTCCCAGTCAACAATTTGAATCATGTCAACACAAAGCCATCACTATTTGGGTATTAACCAGTGCTATGGCCAGTGAATGTCTTGCTCAAAGACCCAACATGGCTCCATTGGGGTTCAAACCCCGACTTCTCCATCTGAAGTCAGACACTCTGCCTCTAGGCCATTATGCTTCTTTGAAAATGGAAAATGCTGAAAATAAAATCATCTTAAAGCAGTACATTTTGTTTGTTTGTTTGTTTAATGTCCCAGTCAACAATTTTTCAGCCATTTCGAGACAGAGCCACCGCTTCCTAGGCATTAACCAGTAGTATGGGGAGTTAATGTGTATTGCTTTCAATTTTCAACTTCAGTTTTAAAGAGAAAACCATCTTACCCATCCAAGTAGTGTTTCATACTGCCCTACATGATAGAGTATTTTCAGCGGCCGTGCCGACGAGTGGATTCTGTGATGTAGATAATGATACAACCCAAATAACCGCTCCTGCTGCTCGGCAGTTAGATATGGTGCCTCTAGCTCTGGACTTGTGTACTGGGCAGTGCTCTTTGACTTGTACAAGAAGTGTCGTAAATCTGATATTCCACACTTCTTTATGCTATAACTGTCTCTAAGCAGTGAATCACTAATTGCTTTAAGCCCATTGTATTTTATAAGTCTCTAAAAGAAGAAAAAATAGACAAGTACATTCATAGAAATTAAATCAAAACAGTCAATACAGGAGATTCTTTGGAAATATGTAGTATTCAAACCACCAGGAAAACATATCTGTGTACATTGTAATATTTACCCCCTTATACCCCCACTTTTATATCGCATTTTTTATTTTTGCTCCATAACATAGATTGTGGGTACTCTTTAGACCAGGCAGTTCTAACGTGTACCCACAATCTATGTTTTGAGCAAAAATATTAAAAATATCAAAACTTTTCCAATGAAGTTTTCAATTTTTACTACTGAAAAAATTCTCTGTGTATTGCATGGCAAGTTTTCGTAATGACATTCAAAAAAGCTGACACAATTTTATTTTATTTAGTCTTCATAGGAGTAATAACACTTCACTTACACACTATTACAGTTAAGTCCACAAAAGTGCTCTGCTTTAACTTCAGCTGTGGGATTGGAATATACTTCAAAATATGTTAACATAAATGTTAATGCCAACATCGATACTTACATCCCTAATTTTATTTTTACACTCTGACAGTGTGAAAAATGAGTCTCTATCAACAGATAGTAGTAGCAGACAGGTCTGACAGCTGTCGTCTAGGTATGATATGTGAGCTTGTAAAAATCCTCTGAAAATTAAAGTTTGGCAAAGTTTTGTTTTGTTCTTTTATTTTAAATAAAATTAATCAATTCTACTTCCACACATATGTATAATGGAATTTATGTTATCATGCCAATACGCATAAATTGGACAGCATTAGCTAAATCTGCAAAATTTCATTCTCAATACATGTACATATACATACACTTCAAGTCTCAAACCTCATTATAACATGCCTCACTAATGCAGTTTTTCATTATAACACGGCCATGTCATGGCCACCAAATTGATTTGTTTGTTTGTTGTTTAACGATGCATCAACCCTGATGGGTCATTATCGTCTAACAAGGTAAAATGATACAAATAAATTGAAATCATATTAAAATGTAACACAAAGTATCAAAGCCCCCAAATTGATTATTTTGCTATATGTGTATAGTAACTATCCTCACTATATTATGGTTTCAATTTTAACACAGTCTGCTAAGACTCTGCTTCTATAGACCTCAAAGACAGCATTATAAAGAGGTTGCACTGTACATGTACAGAACTAAAATGAAACTGAACTTTTCAAAAAGGAGCCTATCACTTCACAAACACTTCAAAAGACAAAGTACGTGACAATCGGAATTTTCTATCGTTTCTAAACTTACGTTGAATCAAACTTTGGAAGACAAATGGGTGTCCAGGACTCTGCAGCTTTGAAAGACTCGGCTGAATTGATTAGGTTGATAATAATATGCAAATCCATCGGATGTAAGAAGTATCTTTTCATTCTCACCAAAGTCACCAACTGGCTATTGGCAATGATTAATGCAAACACCAGGTCCTGTAAGAGAACAAACAATAGAAATTACAATTTGCAGAGATTAAATGAGTATTTTGATATTTCATTGAGTTTAATGCCTGAAACATTATGGGTATATGTAATAATAACAAGGAAACACTTCACATACATACATTTATAAAAGAGTTGCAATGAAAAAAAAAACGCACACAAAAAAACAACAGCAAACTTCTCTGACATTTTGGTTTCCATAATTTGGTGATGGAATTTCATCAACCACTTACTTTAACAATATAATCACTCACTTAAATAGTTAAGAGAAAAAATATGGATGTTTCCAAAACCAAGCTGAAACTGAAGGCTGTTTGCTTAGCAAGCTCACAGCAAACTACAAGGTGTGGTCTGCAGTGTCATCAGGAAAACATGTACGTGAAATGTGTACCCTGTAAACCCCACTATTTTATAGAAAAACTGGGATTTGCAGGGGTATACCTACATGTATATTTATTACCGGGTATTTTTTGCTCCAAAACATAGATTGTGGGTACTCGTCGAGGCGGTTCTAACGTGTATCCACAATATATGTTTTGAGCAAAAAAAAAAGAAGAAAAATATCAAATATTTTCCAATGAAATTTTCAATTTTTACAGCTAGAAAATATCTCCATATATTGTATGGACAATGTTTCGTAATGTACAGATGTGTAGAATACCATACCTTTATTTTGCCATGCTGGGCTATACTTTGAGCAATCATATCACGTATTGTGCTTTCTAACGGTAAACACCTCACAGCGCCTATCAAATGTCCAGGCTCTGTATCCATCATATTTAACAAACTGTCCAAGAACTTCTCTGACCCACTCAACTGCCGACGTAAGTCATAATTCCGTCTCTGTTTAAATATTTTTCTAAGTGATGATAACGTTAGAACACTAAGAATCTGGTTGTATAAATATGATAACTGTATTAGTAACTGCTGTGTCGAGTCTGTCGTCCTACTGACGCACACTAAAATTAAATGTTCTCGGACTAAGAATACAAATTTGTGGTCCCCTGCGATTATGGAACGTATAATGTCACCACCTGAATCCTGCACAAATGATGTCAGGGCCTGCATCACACCAAATATAGTAACTAGTTTGTCTTCATTTCCATGTCTGAAAATCCACCATTTTTTTATAATTGAAAATTTAATATATGTTAAAACATAAAAATGGTCAGCCCTTGATGGCGAGAAATGCTCTGATGAAAAATGAAATTAAGTAGACAAAAATTATGCAACCTAAGACCACAGCATTATCAATTATTTAAAAAGGTGATCACACTGTATTAGCGGCTATGTGGAATGTGTGATTTTATACAAAAATGCGTGCCCACTGCCAAAAACTTAAAGACGCTTTAGATTGCCAAAAAACATGTGTTGGCAATCGATAATGTTCAATTTACGTTCTACATCGTCCTTTTGGCTATCCGAAACGCCTTTTTATGGCAATGCAGAACACTTTTTGTTTCTCAAATTGGTTGTTCACCATTGCCGCTAATACGATCATTCATATGATTCTGAATTTGATAAATTTACTGCTGGAATACCAAAATAAAAAGGCTGTGACTGGAGGAAAGTCTCAGGTACTGAAAAATTAGCCTATAAATGACAAAACCTTTTCAGAATGATAGCAGACTCATATTTCAGTCTCATAAGGGTCAGCACTGATTTACCTAGAGACCTGCTTGTTTAAAGCTTAACAATTTGCAATACCTAGAGTATACAGGCTTCCCAGAATCACTCAGAATAAAAACATGCTTCTTCTGTTGTCGCCATTCAGGACTTCGAACATCTTCCTCGTCAATGTCCACAATCAGTTCACTCGGCAACCGATCTCTAATCTCTAGTTTCTCGGAGAGATCTTTGGATATGGATGTCTGCAAACAGGAATAACATCTTTTGAAGTAGGTGAAACAACAAAATTTAATCTGTTCAACATTCTGTCAGGTGATGAAGCGTTGACATTAATTTTAATATAGAAAACTGACAGCAGAAAGCAACATTTGTGTGTCCTTGGACAAGTCATATTTTCACAAGTTCTGAGCATACATGTGATATCTCCCGATCTCGTCGGGTTTTCCCGATTTTGGGCTTCCTAACCCGATTGTCCCCCGCCGAGCCCAATAGGACCCAAATCTCCCGATTTCAATATTTGCCTATCCCAATTTTTCGGCAATGGTCCATTTTTAATATTGCGGTAATATATGGTATGTGTGATCAATGACCCGATAATACCTTGGAGTAATGCATGTCACTTTATTGGGTAATTGGCGAAGTGAGAAGGCAAATTGTCAGTCTTACAGGTACAGTGTATAATGTAAACCCCTAATTTGATCAGAGTTCACCTTTAGAAAGATTAATGCGTCTTTAATTTGGAGGGCTTGGATTAAACATTGCCGATAATCTCAATAGGACAATTAATTATGATTGTCCTTTAAAGATTATCGGGCATTTTGAACACGTGGGACCGATTTATCTTTCATTTTTGTGCATTTTTATCGGTCTGAGTAAAAACATTTGTTCCGATTTTTCCCTGAAAAAAGTTTGCCATTTTTTTTTATTTTATTTTTTTGTTCGATCGGTCCTTATATTCAAGTTTCAGACGCAATATACCACTATTACACACATGTCAACATGATAATTGCCCCTGTTAATTGCCTAGTTATCAAAACAATTTTCGCGGAAAAGTGTGAAAGTTACTGAAACGTGAGGACTGGCAACCTTGCGTTTTAATGTGTTGCGTAAACATCGCAGTAATTCATGCAACAAGTGCTGATTGGCCCATTGTAACTAACACGTGGGCGGAGCTTCTTAATAATCTACCGAAGCCGCTTTGACATTGTGCAATTTGCTGTAATAATGTCCGTCTGTCGTTTCAACACTGCGTAACAATTTTCTGATTTTGAGCTCGGAGCCAAAATTTAATATTAAACTTCAGACATATAGTGACCAGCGATAATTGGGTAGCGGCGCGATTCAAATGATTGAGTTTAAAACAAATGCCATATAGTTCTGAAAGATCAGATTGAACGGGTATTTCATACACATGAAAATGCCGCTTGCGTCGAACGTAGCGTAAGGCAAAAGTCGGGTAAAGTTTCCGACCTACAAACTACATGTATGGGAACAAAATGGTTATAATAAGGGGGAGCAACTGCGTTATCGAACCCGAAAAATGCGGGGTACCAGCTAATAAAGTAAACATTGGAATTACAAAAACTGGAAACACAAATTTCTGTGGAAAATGGAAAGAAATTAGTACGTTTTTCTGCTTTTTTCGTTGTCTGTTTTATTTCAATACATTGAAATCTTTATATTTTCTTGAATTGACGTTGATACAATGGACATAAAGTATGAAATAATAAATGTCATTAGTTTTCGCGACTTCTTGGATACGCTTTTTACATGCATGTTGTATGTCCATGATGACGTCATCACTTAGCTAGACCGATTTGGGAATTAAAATTTCCTTAGCTGTGATTATATTTAATTATGGAATTACCACCCATTAGCAAATTCATGAAGATATAAGGGATCATAAGGCATATAATGCATCTAATAATTCTTTTGCCAAAAAATGGCAAAAAATCTTCGCTTTTTAACCGCGCTAAAATCTCCCTATTTGAGACCCAATCTCCCTATTTCAAAACACAAATCTCCCTATTTGGGCCAAAGAAGATATCACATGTATGGTTCTGAGTTAATGATTAGCAATTGATTTGTTTAAAATGATGCAAAATGAAGTGAAAATAAAAATAAATGAGTCTGACTGCACACAGATTTGGAAGCGAGGTAGCAGAGTGGTTAGTGCACTGGCTTCTTGTGCTAGAGGTCCCGGGTTCGATCCCCGCCTGAGGCGAGGAAAATTTGTTGGTCCGAACACGCTTCCCTTCGTGTCATTTGCAGGAATGACATGATACAGTGCGCCGTCCTTCGGATCGGGACGTCAACTGGAGGCCCCCTGTGCAGGGAAAGTCATCCCCTGCACAGGTTAAAGATCCCTACACAGGTTCTATCCTCATGCATGTATATAGGCTCATCCTGCAAACACACCGGTGTGTACAATGTACACCTCCCAAGAATAATCAGAAATTGATTGATGGGAGTAACAAGAAAACAAAAACAGATGATATATGGTTAACCGTACATCGCTTTGTTCACCGGAATCTTCTCCAGTTGATGCATCTCCTGCATGATTTGTTTCTTTGAAGTTAACTTCAATGATATCAGCAGAGGAATCATCACCATCATCATTTTCTTGTGAAGCGTGTCTCACAATGTCACTTATTTGGCTCTTGTGCAAAGCTATTGGGTCATCTTCTTCAATATTATTTGCTAGTAAATTTTCAAAAGAGTCAGACACAATCAACATAGAGCTGGCAGAGTCACCAGGCGCCTGATCTTCGAGCAATTCTTCGTTTTCATCGTTGATTGCACTTTGTTCCGCCTCTTTGGCGGCCATGTTTTAGTTTTTGACCTTTAGTGGTTTTCTTTAAAAGAGTTTCGGACTATTTTCCATCAGGTTTTGGGATCGCTTGCCACCGAACCGAACCAAAGAAATTGGGTTTGTTCCTCCAAAAGTACTGGAAGTATAGGTCTAATAATTATTTATTCCAAATTACTTTAGGTTCTTATATAATCTGTGATTTAGCTTATAAAATGTGCTTTATATGTATACACACGTTAGTAGTGATTGAGAGCGACATACCGCCCTGTAGCTAATGGTAAAGTCGAAAGATTTAATTAGCTTAATGTGACATCTGCGACTGATGGCAGAGTCGAAATATTAAATATGGTCGATGTGCTCACGTGTTTGTTTAGATTGTTTACTGTTATTGTTTGTGTCTCTATTGTGCAAAGCATAGCATTATTTCTTTGGTTGAATCTAGTGCTATTGTGAAGTTGTGCATCATGGATGAAATGAATACGTTGAATCTTGTAAGTCTACTGTATTACGAAATATAGTAGTGTTTCACTGTGCCTGTGGCATAGCAAAAGTTTATAATTTAACACATTCGTTGTCCCGGGGTTCGAGTTTGGGCGTATTTCTTTTTATGTGTATACTTAGTCTAACGTACTCTTGATTTTTGTGATGTACTCATGATCAAATTTGCACAAGCATTATTTTAATATAGATCTCTGATCCAATAAACCCATTTTCATGGGTAACTTATCAAACATGACCAAACATGATAAAAACAACCTTTTATTAGAGCCTTAGTTTGTTACTTAAACTCATTTTAGACCATCCTAATGCGTTTTGTGATACTTAAAACCGAACAGAGACAACATAAATTGACATTTGCTTTAGTGCCTTGTCCAGGTTATTTTGGATCCGAGTATAGATACAATACGTCCATTAGTTTTTCTTCCCAGTCAAAATTTGAAAGATGAAACAAAAATTTTTTGCAAAACGACTTTGCAAATGTTATCAAAATGATTGGTAAAGAATATTTGTTTAAATATGTAGATTTTGAATCCAGAAGAAAAATGTAATGTTCCCGCTGTTTCGTGAGGTTTCGTGAGATTTTACCACCACCGTGAAAATAACATGATAGTTTTGTAGTATATATAGTTTTTACTGCTTTGAAAATTTTCGGGAAACGAAAAAAAGAAGAAGAACAAGAAAGAAAGAAAGAAAGAACGAAAGAAAAAGAAGTCTGTGGCGATTTCAGCTCTGTTCTGGGGCTGCATCAAAGCAAAGCCAAGGCATCTGAAATGCTGTCTGTGCAGTAGTATTTCTTTTCGGGTGTATAGATACTATTTATTTCGTGTTTTTTTTTTCGCACAGAATATAATGAGATATTTCTTCTACAATAAGGCATCAAATTTTACTTTTGATTGCCTAGTGCACGATATGGAGCACGATGCATGACTGATGCATATGACCCGTGCAAGATGTGGTAAATGCCTATTTTTGGCGAATGTCTCAAGCACCAGTGTCTGTACTTGTATATGGAATGAATAGAGATTTAAGGAGAATTCTTTATTAGTTTAAACATATTTTATTGTTAAACTCAAAGGGGTTGGGCTACAGACAACATTAATTACAGCCCGTCCCCTACAACATATTTACAACAACAGCATACATGGCAAACATAAACAAAAATTTATACAATGCATATACCTATTTTTCAAATATTGTAACAGAGAGAGAGAGAGAGAGAGAGAGATAGAGAGATAGAGAGAGATGGAGTTTCAGTGTCAGATATCGGTTTGGAGAAATCAAAACTGGACGAAGTATGGGACTTATTCGTCATACAGTGACTACTCAACGAGCCTTGTATCCTTTATGTACTGTTGGACAGCCTGAAAAAGAAGAGAGATATCATCATCATTTAGAGCAGATTTTCCATACAAAATTGTATTTAAACTCAGAGGGTGATAATTGCGTGTATTTCTAAACATAATCAATCTTGAATCTCTACAGTTTTCGCATTTAAAGAAATAATGTTCAGCATTTTCCATAATATAACCGGGAAAACGCTTTCACATAAAGATCGATTGAAAATTATCTTAAGTGGTTTTGATATAGCAGTCGCAACTTGTTTTTATCATTTTATTACTAATCAGGTCAGGTCCTGAAGCTTTATTGGGATCGAGATTAATAATAACATCTTTGATTTCATCTTCAGTGATGTCGATTTTATCTAATATTTTATCTGTAAGTTCATAAAAAGGGGGTAAATCTGCATTTGAGTCGTCCAAATGTCGAGATGGCAGCAAAATAATTATTCAAACAGTTGGCCTTTTCTTCACCAGTAACATGTGAAATATGTGTACCAGACGTATTAGTTGTGCTGAGGGGAGGAATTGATGATACTGTATCCTTTTTAGCAGTGAAATGTTTGACAATTTTCCAAAAGTCTTTAATTTGAAAGTAATGATAATTCCAAGTTATTACAAAACGTTTCTTTTGCATGTTTTCTCAAAGCGTTTACTTTGTTACGAAGTAATTTGTATTTAGTCCAAACGGACTGCAGACCTGACTTAGTAGCTTTTGATTTTTGACGATCGCGCTTTCTGGAATATTTACGAATTTCCGAATCGTACCACGGTTTATCATTAGGCCTTATTGTGACATCTTTATGTGGTATACATTCATTAACAAAGTCCAAAAATTTATTTGTAAACAGAGTACAAGAATCGTTAACAGATCCTTCTGACAGACATTTCCAATCAAATGATCTTAAATTATCATCAAGCTTTGCGAATTCAGCCCTCTTATAAATTCATACTCTGCGAGTGTACACAGACGAAACAGAATAATCATGATGAAGGACTATGTAAGTAGTAAAATGGTCAGATATGTGATGCGGCGTAGGCAAAACTCCAGAATCATAAACAGTTAAATCGTTAGGAACAATGATAGGATCCAAAAGTGCGTTTTCCCTTGTTGGCTGATCAATAACATTTTGAAAATTCTTTATGTTAACCTCATATAATGCTTTTGAATGAAATCAATATTTAAGCTAGGTAGAAACTATATAGAAAGGCAGAAAGGTGGTTTCTGAAAAACAGTGTAAGGATATTAGTTTTACTTTCCATCAGATTTTAGGATCACTTTGTAGCCGTAGCGAATCAAAGTCTAAATAGGAGTTTTACTATCAGTCATCCTTTCAAAATTCACCACTAAAGAATTGTAAAGTATGACAGCTTAGTGTATCAACGTAGATATACTTCGTGCTATTTCGAATCCAAAATATTGGAACATAAATCAAAATGCGGCTCAATATGACTTACAATATGTCTACGTCGGTAAGAAACGCCAAGAAACACAAAAAATAAAACCAACACCACTTTTACATGTTACCGAACCCGGGAAATAAGGCATTAGTAGTAACCAGCTACGATTCACCCTATGGCTGATGGAAAAATCGAGAGCTCGCTAATAAGATCGCTATTATGAAATACATATCATGCTTCTAAAGTAAACATAAACTTTAAAGGGTTTTCTTGTTCTCAAAAATGTCCAAAAGGGACGTCGTATTGTGTTATGGATAAAAACCATAATATAAAAATGCTACACTGACAAACGCTGACAGTTGAACCATTTGTCTATTTGTCTCTAAAGTAAGGGTTACCCTAAATAGGGCAAAGGAGTTCTTTTCGCTAAAAGGACTTCAAATAGCGAAAAGGAGTCCTCTTCGCTATATCAACTGACCCTAAAATAAGAAGAGGACTTCTTTTCGCGAAAAGGACTTAAAAGGACTTCTTTTCGCGAAAAGGACTTTAATGTAATGAGAGAAATATAGGGAAAAAGGGATAATAGCTACATGTATATACTTGATTTTTGCACTGCCACATCCAGCTGGCAACGTTCAGTGTAGTATTGTCTTCGACAAGGGGAGGTGTGACTAGGACAAGACTACATAAAATCTATTATAGGCTGTGCTGTTTCCTGAGGACCATTTACCAGCCATTTTTTTAAGTTGAATATTTTTTTAAAAATTTTATTTTTATATTTGTAGCGTTATATTTCGTGGTGATAAACGAAAACCTCTTCCCTGCATATCAAGCCTATCACCCATACATGTACATGTATGTGTTAATCTTGACTTTTCTTGGCCGGCTGTTCTCAACGTTTCAAAAAGGTCGCAAATGATAATACACTTTCATAAAGATCTTTTTTTTTTTTTTTCAAAAATATATTACTCGCCGATGCTGGGGATCGAAATGTGCTCAAGAAAAATTAGTCAAAAATCAGATTGGGGATTCATTGTTAAATTAACGTAAGTTTTGCATCGCTTTTCTTGTCCTCGTCAACGTTAGAATCTTTTCACTTAACCTGAAGGTACTCAGACACATCATTACGAAAACAGGCCCATGCAATATAATTACGAAAACATGCCCATGCAATATTCAGAGAACTTTTTCAGCATTAAAAATTGACAATTTCATTGGCAAAATTTGGTTAATTTTAATATGTTTGCGCAAAACATTGATTGTGGGTACACATTAGAACCGTCTCACCGAGGCGGTTCTAACGAATAGGCTCACAATCTGTGTTTTGGAACAAAAAATAAGAAAAAAAAAGAAATAGATATACCCCCTTAACCCCAGTTTTTTTTTAAATATAAATGTGGGGGGTTAAGGGGGTATAAACTTCACGGACATGTTTTCCCAATGTTTTGTTCTAACAATTTTTCTGCACTTTGTTCACACAATTAGCATGCATTGTCAGCTAACAAATCCTTGCTTAGCGATTGCATACTGGAAATAAACCTTAAAAACCATAATTAAAGCAGATTTTTAAAATCACAACTGTTAACAATTATTTATCAGCCATGCCCGATTAAAATGAGATTTTTGGTCGCAATGTAATACACAATGGTTTAAAGTGTACTTTTATTTTTCCTTTGTGCTATTTAGGGTAACCGCTAAAGTAAAGCGAATGCTCTTCAATTGCAGTCAAATGTACAATTGACTTTTTAGATATACGCCCTTAAATGTTTGGCACTTTTCACCATTTTATTTTTAAGAAATATTTTTATGTCCATAGACGGCTTCTGAAAAAGACGGGGCGGCTTCTTTTAGAAGAAGAAGAAGAAGAAGAAGAAGTTTATTATCCTCGTAATAGGTCAATGGAGGTCGAGGGCATCCTCCATTCACCGTACAAACTAGCAAATATTATCTGCAATAGGTCATACATGACCCTTGAGCAAATAAGTATAATAAAGCATTTCTGTATAGTGTTATGGATGGCGGACAGTGTATCAATGTTTACGAAACAGTGTGATTATGTTAACTAACATGTGATATCACATAACATGTATACAGTATATAATAAATATGTATCTCTATAATATTTAAGCAGTTTTACTTCATAACATATATGGTGCTAGAAAACCTGCACATATCATGACCATCATTAAGAGAGTATCCGTTCAACAACAAAAATGGAAAATCTTGTAAACTGCATAGACGCTAAGTACTATTTAGTATAAATAATATCAAATTTCGTTTTGTTCTATACTCACTCACTAATATGTGCTACTTAATATATTTAACACATCTAATATTTGAATCACCTACGTAGAATAGCATCAGTACGTATCTCAAAACATTTATGTATGTACATCGCCAGTTTCTTTAATATTTTTGAATTAGTTTCTTGCATTAATTCTACCGCTTTAAACATGCTTGTATTTCTTAAATAGTAAGGTTTGAGATGGAATATTCTTTCATTATTGTACAATGTACATTCAAATAATAAATGGTACTCGTCTTCTATCTTGTTGCAAATAGTACAAAGACGTTGGTCCCTTGGAGTGCGACGGGGTTTTGTCCATCTTCCAGCTTCAATAAAAAGTCTATGAGAAGACATTCTCAGTCTCGACAATGCAACTCTAAATTTCTTTGTAAGTACCTTATCCAAGTAAGGTTGAAACATAAAAATACTTATAGGGTTATAAAATGATGCTCTACTTGATTCTGCTAATCTGGCTCTCCAGTTCTGAATAAAGTTGTCAGATAGTCTTAGTTTTAATGCCGAAAGAAATTTGTCAACATCTCCTACTCCTTGTTCTAACCATACATCACGAAAACCCAGATTTGACAGCGTATTTCTGACTAAAGATGCCCAGTTCTGTATATTTTGCCGGTCAGTTATGTCATCTAACATCATTCTATACATTTGGTTAATATATTTTCTGTTATCGGAATATACAACTTTTAACCAATATTTAATAATAATATATACTCTTCTAGTATAATAATTTGTACGCCCCAGATCCCCATATATAAAATCGTTTTGTGTACTGGTTTTTACCCCTAATAATTGTTTGCAAAAAAGCATATGAACTCTTTCGATCTTTTTTGCTGGAGTAAACCCCCATATTTCACTACCATAATTCAAAATAGGAGTGACGAGCTTATCGAATAATTCGAGCTTGTGCCTCGGTGTTATATTAGTGAAATTATACAGATACCTATTAAGTTTATAAATAGCTTTAAGTGCCTGACCAGCTAGTGTTTTGTGACACTCAGAAAATGAGCCACCTGTTGAAAATACAATTCCTAGGTAAGAAAAGTTATTCACTATAGATAATTCTTCATCATTATAATAAAATTTTAAATCTCTGGGCAAAATACCACCACGTCTGAAAACCATGATTTTTGTCTTTGCAGTATTAACTTTAAGTCTGTTTCTATCACAGTATTCTGATAATATATTTAAATTGCTTTGGAGTTCTTGTGCTGACGACGCAAAAATAACGATATCGTCAGCATATAAAACCAAAAATACTTTCAACATACCTATATCTATACCTTCAGCTCCTTTTAATTGAAATTCCGTTTCTATATCATTCACATACATCGCAAATAAAAAGGGAGATAAACATTCACCTTGACGCACACCTAGATGACATTCAAATCCT
Source organism: Rugalucina vietnamica (assembly GCA_964017185.1). Taxonomy (NCBI): domain Eukaryota; kingdom Metazoa; phylum Mollusca; class Bivalvia; order Lucinida; family Lucinidae; genus Rugalucina; species Rugalucina vietnamica. The sequence goes on from OZ024875.1 coordinate 33,751,403, forward strand.
TTGCTTATTTCGTTATTAAATTTTACTTTTGATTTAACATGGCTATACATAGACCTAATTACATTAAGGATTTTCCCCCTGACCCCTAATCTTATTAACTTATACCAAATTATGTCATGTACTACGTAGTCAAATGCTTTTGTAAAATCAACGAATGCACAAAAAAGTTTTTCATCCCTATTAATAGCATGGCTTATTAATCCGTGTAAAACAAAGATATTATCTACTGTACTCATAGATGCCCTAAATCCTGCTTGTGCTTCAATATAGACAGCGTATTCCTCTGCCCAGTCTGTTAAACGATTATTTAAAATACGTGTGAAAAGTTTACCAAGCGTACTTAACAATGTAATACCTCGAAAATTATTGACATTATCCAAGGGTCCTTTTTTGTGCAAAGGTACAATAAAACCTTCACTCCAAGATTCAGGAAAATATTCCAAGTCAAGAATCTTATTGAATAAGCTATACAAATATGCTAGTATATCGTTATTACCGTATATAAAGAATTCATTTAAAAACTTGTCGGGGCCACCACTGCGACCATTTTTTAACTGTTTAATTGCATTATTAATTTCATCACAGGTGATCGTACAATTTAGTTCATCAAACATAAACTGAATTTCAGAATTAAGAAACCTTTCGTTAAAATAGAGCACATCTTCATCAGCCTGGAAAAACGGATCTTCTGGATTATTAATAGACTTAAAATAAAGATCAAAATCCTTTGCAGATAAGCTTTTTGGCTTTGGTTGTGATACAGACTCCTTCAACAATCTCCAATATTCTTTTGCGTTTTTTAATTTAGCATTGATAAGTTTCATACTTTTTTTTCTATCGACTTGAAAATTGAACTTTCTTACTGTGTTTTTATATTCAGTTCTAGCTTTAACCATTGTTTGTCTATTCACATCTGATTTATGTTTGCGAAAATCATTTAAACATTGGTAAAATATTTTTCTCTTCTCCGAACAAGATTTGTCAAATTCAAACTTAGAGGCTCGATTTTCATATATGTTTGATAAATTTGCATACGAAGTTTTACCAAAAAGCGGAGTACAGACAGTCTCCATTAACTCAGAGAAGCTTGATATTGAAACATTTAAATCTTCGTTACAGGATGCATTTTCTACCGTTTCAGTTAGAGAAGAAAGCTTGACTTTAAAGTCCATAGATGAAATTGAAGCTTGATACTTTTCCTTACAATCAGTGTTCCATTTAAAATAATTAAAATGTGAATCTTCTTTATGGGAGTGCGTTTCTGGTTCAGGGATAAAATTCGATAAAAATGAAAATTCAACAAGACAATGATCTGACAGTACGTTTGGGTCATATACATAAAACGATGAAAAACATGACAAAAGTTCAGGATTAACTATGCAATAATCTACAAGGCTGCTGCCTCTGCTACCCACATAAGTATATGCACCAATATCTTTGTCTTCGCAAACGCGTCCGTTGGCAATGCGCAGGCCAGTCTGTTTCAAAAATTCTAGCAACAATAAGCCATTAGAGTTAACGACGTTATCTTGTGATTTTCTAGGAATTTCTTGATCTGGAATGTAATCATCAGGTAGAACGTCCATATGGGTAACATAGTCATCAGCCACATAATCACACTGTTGACCAACTCTACTATTTAAATCTCCAAGTATTAAAAAATTACATGCGTCATTTGTAGTATCTTTAATAAACAATATATTTTCTAAAATATCATCATAAATAGATGATTCGATTATGCCTTGTCTGCTAGAGTTAGATGGAGGAATATAGCATAAACAAATATATATATCGTTCACATAGCCCAAACAAGTCTTATTAATCTTTAACCATAAGTGTGAGTCGTTACATTTAAGGAACAGTATATCATCACAAACCAGTTCATCTCGCACATAAACAATAATCCCACCAGAGTTACGTGTGCACGACACCTTCTTTTCAGTTCGATGAAGTTCATAATATGTAAAGCCGTCAAAGTCAAAATTCTGTGAAGGGTCGCCCCATACTTCAGTTAAACAAACGATATCATTATTGTTCAATACTCGACGAAGGTCCTCAGTATGCAATTTATTAAGTCGTCTAGTTATCAATCCCTGGATATTGAGTAAAGCAAATCTAATATGTTTTTGTTCATAATTAGACTGTACACTGCCCTGATTGTCCTATACCGTGGGCGTCTGTTCTATATGTCCCGGCCCTGGGCCCGGTCCGGCCTGCCCAGCACCACTCATTGACACGTTAGATACAGGGCCTTTATTATTACTACGAGATTTTACACTACTCGATCTACTTCTCGACCTTTGAATAGTATCCTTCGCCGTTGTCCGGGGCCTACCACGTGTTCCTTGCTTATCCACTGATTGCGAACGATCACGTGCTACTGAAGTGTCACGACTGACTGGACGAGATGACATTCGTGTATTGTTGCTGAATGAAGTTGTAGTATTCGTGTGTATATTGTTAATGTTTTCACTGTTCGCTGAAGTATTTTGTTGTGAGTACCCACTCAGTAACGATGGAGATAACTGAGACTGCTGAGTTTCATTGGCTGTACTATGAGTTACTGAAGGATTAACCGTAACATATTCCCGTTGACCGGCCATATATGGCGATTGTGGGCGTGGTTGTCGTGGTAACTGACCCATGCTCGGGTAGAGTGCTTGAGGTAAGCCAGAGGGTAACAAAATCGAATGTGGAGGGGGTAGGGGTGGGTATGGTGGGGGTGGAGGCGGTATCTCCGGTACCCTGAAGATAGTACTGTCAGAAGAACTAAGGCGAGGAAACGCTGCTGGTGTCCGTACAATTCGATTACCACTGTTTGGTATTTCACCCGACGCTGTCGAATTTGGGACACCGTTATATTGTGACAAATTAGCAACAGGAAAACCTGCCGATGCCCTTTGTATGTCCTCCTGCATAATATATCGAAAGTCAGAATCCAAGTTCGATTTAAGCGCATCCTGCCAATGGGGAAACTCGTCTCTCACTACCCGACCATTAACAACTATTTTCGCAGGAAATTTTAACTGAATCGTGTCACTAGAGCTTGCTGTGCTGCGTCGTTGTTTAACCTCTGGCCACAACTTTTTTCGTGCTGCGGCTATCTCAGGTGGATAATCTCTGTCGATAGCATAACCGGTATCTTTTAAACGCCTCGTTTCATTCATAACTAAGTCAACTTCGGAATAGTGGCTAAATGTACATAAAATGGGCCGTTTACGAATTCGACGCCTCCCGTTCTCAATGGAGCCCAATCTGCGTGCATATATAAGATACAGGTCCAGATCATCAGTAAGTCCCAGCTGCACAGACAAGAATTCACGCACCAAAGTTGATATCCTGACACCCTCCCGTTCTCGCTCTTCCAACCCGTATATTATTATGTTTTTATCACGATGACGGGTTTCTAGGTCCAAATATTTGTATGTCAGGAGTTGATTTCTGTATGTGTTTATATCCACGTTATTGATTGAACGCTCGAGGCGGGTCGCCGTTGTGTTCACTCTCGACTGTATGGTCGACTGCATAGCTTTCAACTCATCTTGAGAATCTTCAATTTTCGACAATTTTGCAAACATTGCACTCATTTTATCATCTTGTGACATACTTTCAAAGTTAGGATCTTTATAAATGTTACCTGTATTGAAACGTTTCCGTTTTATAGGATTATTGCTTGAATTGTCCATGTCACGATTCCCCACCCGCGCACTATCACCAAGGGCGGAAAATGCATTGCTCGTTTCAACCGAATACTGCACAGTTTCGTCCATATTTTCATCCAAATCATCACCGCCAACAGCTCCAATATCACTATCACTTAGCATTGTCACAAAATATAATGGTCTAACGCACAACAGACACACATAAACTAAGAAAATATTCAGAGTACACATAGTCCGCGACATTCACTGTCCGCCATCTTTAATTCATATCATAATTCATAATTTAAAATTATTATGGTTCGGTCCGGTCCAAGTTGTTGGATTTTACTCTATCTATTAAAATCCATTGCAAATGTCATCTGAATTTGAGACATCGAATTCAGACGAGGAAACAAGCGCATCTGACAATATTTTGCTCATATTGACCGATGCATTTTATCATTTCATGAATTATCTCACTCATTACTCCGAAAAATTCCAAGAACTGTCTTTGCATGGTCAGATTTTGACCATTCTAATTGCCTGGCTGATCCTCAACATTCTGTTTATTTACGTTGCATGGAAAATATATGGCCAAACAATTTGTGATCCAAAAACAACAGGTAGTATGTCATGACAAATAATCATCGTTTTTAAACTGACAGAACGTCTTGTATGACTATCAAATGCCTTTGTCTCGTTGTTTTTGAACTTGCTCTTGGAAAGTTGATGCAAACAAATAAACATTTTTATTCAAATAAAGATCGGGCTAACCATCAAGACAGAGAATATGCAACAAGATACTACTGCGTGTCGGAATGGCATATTGATTGATATCTATTTGACAGACACATACCATCCAACAACCAATTGATGTGTGAAACAATTCAACTATAATACTTCTGTCAAATGTGTAAAGCCACTCTCTTGAATGTGACAAATTGGAAGACTTGGTGGCATTGTTGATAGGCCAAGATTTGACTGACATAATTGCAAAGGATTCATCACAGGTGCACAATATCCTCATGACACGTGATTGCTTTGAGGTGGTGTTATGAATATGTTTTTGCTCATGCAAAATTTTGGTATGTCCAAAACTTGCAAATTTCTTTTGTGAACTGCTGGCAACAAGTTCTTAGTGATACTGGGAAACCTTGCCACATGACTGTTTTCTGAATTGATTTGCAAAAAAAAAAAAAATTGCAGGGGTTCCACATGGGGCTCTAACATGTACCCACAATCTATGTATTGATCAAAAATAAGAAAATTAGCAAAACATTTCTGATGATTTTTTTTTTTAATTTTTACAGCTGAAAAAATCTCTTGTATATTGCATAGACAAGTTTTCATAATGTACAAGTACAATAACATTGTGTATGTTTGTTTTCTGATTCCAGAACTGGTGAATAAATATTCACAGCTGAACTTCACCGACGACAAGAAGTCCAAGAAAGGAAAATAATCAAAATGTCTCTCATCAAAAAGTTCTTCCAGAAAAAGAAACTAGACATCAAATTCAAGAAAGCTGGGGAAGGTCATTCGCTAAATGAGGAGCGGCAAGCCCCAACCCCTTCAAGTTCGAGGGGACACCAGGCAGGGCCAGTCAGGTCTCCTAGGGCACCGGGAGAGGAGGCTAGGCGGGCAGCCGAGGCAGCATTGGCTAGACAGACTAGCAGAGACAAGGATAGGCCAGGTATTGTTCGGAAGGTTGCATTTTTTCAAACAGTTATAAAAAGTGAATATTATAATGAAAAAGAAAGCAGTTGTAGACTACAGTTACATCCTGTAGATTGAGCTGTGAATTGAAAACCTTGTCTTTTTGGCATTGTCAAACAGGTCCTGCTCAAAGTTGGCTGTCAGTTCACAAAATTTATGGTCTATCTCAGCAAAGGGACACAGGAACTGATTAGGCTGCAGCTGATCTGTAACCTTGTTTTGAGATAGTAGTCCAGTTTTATCAAATAACTAGCGGAGTGTCTGATTAATAACCTCAGAAAAGAGAAAGCAAATAAGTCACATTGTTTTATGATGATACATCGTTGGCTCGTTGACAAAACCTCGTAACTGCACTTTTTTAAAAAAATCGTTTTTTCACATGACGCGATTCAAAACATTCAAATTCAGCTTGTGACAAAGCCTTGTAGGTTATGTCCAATGGGAAGTTAGTTTTTCGATGACCTTACAAAACCTCGTAACTACAAATGGTAAACGGACTTGAAAAAAGGTGACAAAACCTCGTATATGCAATTTCAAAAAATGTAAATACAAGAAAATCTTTATCTTTTAGATATGCAAAAGTTGCATATGTATGATTTCTCATAAATGCATTCTTTAATTCATCATAAGAATCTGCTTCTAGCTTTCATTTATCAAGTTTTGTATATACGACAATTTGTAAACATACACAATTATATATCATTTATATACAAGTTTTAGTTTTTTGCTTCTCCTGAAAAATTTGTTTTTTTGCAGTTACGAGGTTTTGTCAACGAGCCAACGACATGTACTTTGTAAAGATACTCTCTCCAATAGCAGGCTGTTTGAGCATTGCTTTATTTTAAATTCAGTAATGGATATTCTTGCCAGAAGACAAATAAGCCGCGTCATGAGGAAACAAACACTTTGAATATGTGAAAACAAAGTCGCAGATCAGCTTCGCAGTTTGATCAGCTTCGTAAGCTAAATGACTAAAATTTCCAGCCTAGCCATCTTTTGTGCTTGTACAGGCTGTTTTGTGTCAGACCTGTTCAAAAACCACATTGTTGATTTTCTCATGACGCGGCTCTAATCATTGTTTCAGGTGACCCTACTATGGCAGCCAAAGCGAGGTTGCGGCGAGAAATGGAAGCCGAGAGGAAGAAGCAGGCAGAAGCTGAAGCCCTGGCTCAACATTACAGGGAACCAAACAAAGAGGTAGTCCAAGATGGCGCTCCAATGGCGTCCATATTGTTCAAGTGTCCCGATATTGGGGAAATGGTTCTGCCCAAAGATGAAATGGAGGCTTATATTCATGAATTTCTTCTTAATCAGCTGGCCGAAGAACCAGAGATGTCTTCAGCGTTAATGATTCATACCTTGAATAAGGACAAGGAGCAAGTGAAGGTTTGTGTAGAAACGCTGTGTAAATATATGGACAATATTATCGCTAATCCTGCTGAAGAAAAATTCCGTAAGATTCGACTGAGTAACAAAGCATTCAAAGAAAGTGTTGCAGCATTAAAAGGTACTGAGGAATTCATGCAGGCTACAGGATTTCAAATCAGAATGTTACCATTTGAGGATCGTGAAGAGAATTTTTATCTGATGGAAGAAGCAATGGCAAAAGATGTTGAAAGACTGAAAAGCATTAAAGAGGTTCTTCTTGCCGCTGAACCGATAAAACCACAGCTTGATAGAGCATTGAAAATTTTTCATCCCACCCAAACAGCTTCAAAGTTTAATATTCCAAATGAGTTTTACACGATATCTCCCGAGGATTTGAAAAAGGAGCAACAAAATCGTCAAGAAGCGGTAGAGAAAATGGGAATGTTGAGAACGAAAGCTATGCGGGAGAGAGACGAAAGACGTGAACTGAGAAAGTATAGGTACGCTTTAATGAGAATAAGGCTACCTGATGGAATTCTCTTGCAAGGAACTTTCAAGGCAAATGAGAAATTATCAGCTGTGTTTGATTTTATTCGAGAAAATCTGACAAATGACTGGATGCCTTTCACTCTTGCCATGCAAACTGGTCAAAAATTAACGGAAACTGATAAAAACATTAGCAGAACTGGGACTAACTCCTGCGGCAGTTGTTAATTTAGAATGGGATAAATCAATAATGGCTGATGTAGCAGCCCAGCAAGGGACATCAGCTCAAGCTTCAATATTGAAGCCAGAAATAATGGCTCTTATTCAAGATATAACATTAAATTAAAACAAACTTTCTACATTGTCAGACAAAGATATACATGTAGATTTGAGAGAGAATTATTGTAGATAGGGAATTATAGGACATGATTTAACAAATTTAAATATTTTCGAAAGGCTTAAATTTGACACAAACTTGAGGGATGTGTAACATATATATAGGGATTGAAATTTTACTGAAGTAGTGGCTGAGAAACTTTTTTTCTTATCAGTCATAGTAATTTTAGAATTTTAAAATTGGGCTGTGTCATCAAAAGAATAAAATATAATAAAAAACAATTGGGCTGTTTCATAAGACAACCTTTTGGGCTGCCACCTAGGTCTGACTCAAACTGTCTAAAGGCTCTGGAATTAAAGAAGTGGAGGGATTGTACTACGCAACAAAATCAGAGAAGACTCTATTTAAATTTGGAAAATATTTATCACAAATGGTAATTTCTCATGATAAATTGTGTGGTAATTTTCAATGGAAGCAGTGCGCTTCAATCATGCCTGATGTTTTCTTATCATTCCATAGGCTAGAAAGAGTTTATTTCATTGTTAATAGAACTTTTCATTAACAGAACATGAGAAGCTGCATGAGAAAACCAGCGTTTTGCATAATGTGAAGACAAAGGCACAAATCAGATGTGCGGTAACTGCAAAGCTGATCAGCGCCTCTGTTTTCCTAGCCTGGGTTATAAAATAACACATCAAAGGTATTGGTAGCCGTTATTGATTTCCGTAGATATTGACCATTGTCATGTATTGGTAGCCGTTATTGATTTCCGTAGATATTGACCATTGTCATTTTTGACCAAGAAACAAAAAAATAAAAATGAAACCAGAGGACCAATGGTCCTGTAAACGCTCACCTGAGATCAGCTGCATATACCAATAAACATGTTTGAATATTATGGTATTTAACTCCAGTGCAGGGGCAGATAAGCCCTTGGGCCATTTTCTTTTTTCAGAATCTTCAATATTCTGTCCATTTGCCAATTTCCTGTTGGCTTTTTCCTTCAAATGACATTTTAACAGTTTTCCCAATTCAGATGCACAGGCAACCCATGTTGACCTTGCCATAAACTTGGTCAAGGTCATCACAGGGTCATGATTTATATATACATTGGAGTACTTTAGCCATCGATGCCTCACGCCAAGTTTCCTTGAAATCAGTCTATTGGTTTCAGAGAAGATGATTTTTGATGGGTTTTTACCATATATGGGCATGGCGGCCATCTTGGTCATGTGACCTAGATTATTTATATACACATTGATTCCCCCATTCTATAGATGCTTCACTTAAAATTTGGCTTTGTTTGGCCAAGCGGTTTCAGAGGAGAAGACGTTTGAATATTATGAAAATATACATGTATATTCCCCGGGGTGGGGGCACATGAGCCCCTGGGGTCCAATTTTTTTCAGTATCATTAATATCCAGTCCTACTGCCCATTTCCTGCAAGACTTTCACTTTAAATGACATTTTAAAAGTTTTCCCCATTCAAATGCATTGGTGACCTATGTTGACCTTCCCGTAAAATAGGTCAAGGTCATCACAGGGTCATGATTTATATACACATTGTAGTGCTTGAGCCATTGATGCTTCGTGCCAAGTTTCGTTGAAATCGGTCAACCGGTTCTGGAGAAGAAGATTTTTGAACGGTTTTTACCATATATGGGCATGGCGGCCATCTTGGTCATGTGACCTGGATTTTTTATATACATATTTGTTACCCCTTCCTATTGATGCTTCACATAAAATTTCGCTTTGATTGGCCAAGCGGTTTCAGAGGAGAAGATGTTTGAATATTATGGAGATATACATGTATATTGCCCCAGGGTGGGGGCGGATGAGCCCCTGGTGCCCAATTTTTTTCAGAATCATTAATATTCAGTCCTACTGCTCATTTTCTGCAAGATTTTTCCTTTAAATGACAATTTAACAATTTTTCCCATTCAAATGCATTCGCGACCTATGTTGACCTTGCCGTAAAATAGGTCAAGGTCATCATAGGGTCATGATTTATATACACATTGTAGTGCTTGAGCCATTAATGCTTCATGCCAAGTTTGGTTGAAATCGGTCCAGTGGTTCCGGAGAAGAAGATTTTTGAAGGGTTTTTACCATATATGGGCATGGCGGCCATCTTGGTCATGTGACCTGGATTATTTATATACACATTGGTTCCCCCTTCCCATAGATGCTTCATGTAAAATTTGGCTTTGATTGGCCAAGCGGTTTCAGAGGAGAAGATCTTTGAAAATGGTGGACGACGGACGGACGGAGCATGGGTATACTATAAGCTCACCTTGTGAGCCTGACGGCTCAGGTGAGCTAAAAAAATGATCAGACTGGAACCCAGGCTACTGTTTTCCCTACTTGGCTAGTACAATTCCTCTCCTTCCAAAATTTCCAGTCTCTAGTCATCTTCTGTTACTGTACAGGTCGGTTTGTGTCGGATCTGCCCAGATTGTTGGTTTTCTCATGTGAATGCTCATATATTAGTGGAAGACGAATCGCTTTGTTTTATAAATTTATAAAAACAAATCTATTTTCTGTTATTTATCTCTGTGAAACTTGTACTGTTTGATGTAAGTAACTTGACACTTTATAAATGGCTCGAAGGACATGCACTGTCTTTTTATTTTATCTCCTATTTCGTAAACTTGAACAGATGAATGTTACAAACTTCTGACATCTATCCCATAAAATGTTTAAAAAAAATAATAAGCAACAGATCCCAGCTTGATCTTTCAGTGTTGTTGTGCATATAAAATTTGGTCAAATTCTGTCAATTCATTTCCAAGATACCTAGCAGAAACAAGGGCTGTCAAGTCTTGCAGAAGCAAGGGCTGTCAAGTCTTGCAGAAACTAGGGCTGTCAAGTCTTGCAGAAACGATGGCTGTCAAGTCTTGCAGAAAAAAAGATCCACAATACTCAACTAGATTAGGACTTCTAAGGGAAAAGGGGGAAAGACGAAACTAACGACCAACAGCGGTAATAATTGACTTTATTTGTATAGTTGCCTACGCGTTTCGGTCTATTAGACCTTCATCAGGACATGAAAATTCTGGTTGAAATTATTTCTAAAGTAGTGTTTGGCAGTACAAAAATGTCACGTGGTTACTATTGTTCTAAAAATAGGACTTGTCTAAAGCGAGGCTAATGGTGATCATGCATAACCATCCCTTGCTACATCTCATCAATGGTGGTGTGCATACAAAATTTGGGAAAATCTTGTCAATTAATTCTTTAATAAGACATTGCACAGAAATGAAGTCAAGGACAGTAACTGCATAAATTTAAAAAAAAAAATAAAAAATAAATAATGTCACAAGTCTTGACAATTGCCATTAATTATAAGCATGTAAAACTGCAAAATTCTCTGTCTATTCTCAAGATATTGAGTGGAAACAAATTTCTGCAAAAATTGTTATGTGACAATACTATAAAGCTAGATCTTGTCAATGGAAGCATAATGTAATAGTGGTAGAGTTGGACTCTAAATCAGGTTTGTTTCAAAGAGCAAGGCATTGTAACTCCTGAATGGTGACTCCGTCCAGACACAACTGAAAATTTGTTGACTGGGATGTTAAACCACAAAACAAATTCATGTACAATATTTTAGTCAAGTTCTGTCAATTCAGTCACAATATATTATGCTGAAACAAATCAGATGTTCATCAAGGGCCTATCTTAGTTGTGTCCTGAATTTGCGAAAAAAATGCCTAAAAATCACAAGCGAGGTCATGCCAATGTTAACATGCTTACAAAACTCCCTTAAATTCTCTCAATTCTTAAGACTGTGTACATACAGAATCACATGGTGAATCCAGTTTTATCACACTTTTTCATAGGAGGGCTACTGTATGATGCATATCTCCAGCTAGATCTTGTGCATGCTAATACTTTCTTGTGCATGCTAATACTTTCGTGATTCATGTTCTTATCTCAAAACCCAGATAGGTTTGCTCAAGATCCAGCACATACATTGTATGTAAGTAATGTTTTCACTGCAGTCTTGAGAGGTTTGGTAGTTCGTCTTGATTAATTACTAGATTATGATGTGTCTTGAGTTCTTTGATGACTTAGTTCTAAACTCTTAGTTGCAAAAAGAGCAAATCAGTGTAACTGTTGAAGAAACTGGTTTGCTAGGTTTTTAAGGTGATACTTCTGTTGTGGTTTCTGTTTGTTTTATGTTTTGGAGTCGAATTTTTGTACTGTTTGAACCTCATGTACGTTTTCATATTTTTAAGTTCGGATAACTGAGTGGCTGCCTATTGGGAAATAGCTGCTCACTCGGCTTTTGATATGTTTTTAAGTACGAGTACCTAATTGTCAATTTAGTTTTTGGAGTGGGAATTTCTTTCTGATTTTGCCTTTTCCCTACTTGTACCTTTTTACATTGAGGAGTTTTCTAGATCTTTACATTAAACATGCAGGTTTAACATCCCAGTCAACATTTTTTTAGTCATTTGGATGGAGCCACAGCTTCCAGTACTTTAGGGGGTAAATGACTTGCTCAAGGACACATGGAACCCCTGCAGGATTTGAACCCAGGACCACTCGATTCAGAGCCCAAAATCACTACCACTTGTCACCGCTCTCACATAGTCAATGATCAAGCTAGGCTTGGTTTGATTTGGAGGCCAATTATCTCAGTCGCACAGATTCGGGAAAGGCTACGTGCTACGCTGTTTCTGGGAAAAGCCTTCCAGAGACGTGCTTCATACATTTCTTTTTGATATCAACTGGCAATTGCAGTCTTAAGACTAATAAACAATATTTTCATGACCAAGCTTGGATTAAAGATGTTTTTCATTATGAAGTAGTGGAGTGCCAGGCCAGTTTTTCAAGATCTGCAGTCTTATTTAGTCTTGTGTTGCCTTTTGGTTGAACCCAAAGACCTCTCGATACTTTGTGCAAGTCCCAACATGGTCCGACAGAATACATTGTACACCGACTCCTGCATTCTTTGCTAAACTTTTTTTTAAGTCTGTCAGACTGGCATTTTTTTGCGAAGAATCATATTGGAACAAATTACTATTAAGCTCTGTGTGGGAGTGTGTTACCCAATGACAATTCCACAACCAGCCATTGTTTGGTTCTTGATTTATATAATAAATCCCAGTCATCTATTTTTAGCTCACCTGAGCCGTCAGGCTCACAAGGTGAGCTTATAGGATGGCCATGATCCAGCGTCCGTCCGTCCACAATTTCAAAGATCTTCTCCTCTGAAACCGCTTGACCGATCAAAGCCAAATTTTATATGAAGCATCTATAGGAAGGGGGAACCAATGTGTATATAAGAAATTTAGGTCACATGACCAAGATGGCCGTCATGCCCATATATGGTAAAAACCCTTCAAAAATCTTCTCCCAAACCAGTTGACCGATTTCAACGAAACTTGGCATGAAGCATCAATGGCTCAAGCACTACTATGTGTATATAAATTATGACCCTGTGATGACCTTGACCTATTTTACAGCAAGGTCAACATAGGTTGCCAATGCATTTGAATGGGAAAACTTTTAAAATGTCATTTAAAGTGAAAGTCTTGCAGAAAATGGTCAGTAGGACTGAATATTAATGATTCTGAAAAAAATTGGACCCCAGGGGCTCATGTGCCCCCACCCCGGGGCAATATACATGTATATCTTCATAATATTCAAACGTCTTTTCCTCTGAAACCGTTTGACCAATCAAAGCCAAATTTTATGTAAAGCATCAATAGGAAGAGGTAACCAATGTGTATATAAATAATCCAGGTCACATGACCAAGGTGGCCGCCATGCCCATATATGGTAAAAACCCTTCAAAAATCTTCTCCGGAACCAGTGGACCAATTTCAATGAAACTTGGCATGAAGCATAATGTACAAGCGCTACAATGTATATATAAATCATGACCCTGTGATGACCTCAACCTATTTTACGGCAAGCTCAACATGGTCGCCAATGCATTTGAATGGGGAAAACTTTTAAAATGTCATTTAAAGTGAAAGTCTTGCAGGAAATGGGCAATAGGACTGACTGTTAATGATTCTGACAAAAAATGGACCACAGGGGCTCATTTGCCCCCACCCCGGGGCAATATACATGTATATCTCCATAATATTCAAACATCTTCTCCTCTGAAACCACTTGGCAAATCAAAGCCAAATTTTATGTGAAGCATCTATAGGATGGGGTAACCAATATGTATATAAATAATCCAGGTCACATGACCAGGATGGCCGCCAGGCCCATATATGGTAAAAATCTTTCAAAAATCTTCTTCTCCGGAACCAGTGGACCGATTTCAACGAAACTGGATGGCTCAAGTACTACAATGTATATATAAATCATGACCCTGTGATGACCTTGGCCCAGTTTATGGCAAGGTCAACATGGGTTGCCAATGCATTGGAATGGGAATAACTGTTAAAATGTCATTTGAAGGAAAAAGCCAGCAGGAAATTGGCAAATGGACAAATATTGATTATTCTGAAAAAGAAAATGGCCCAAGGGCTTCATCTGCCCCTGCACTGGGATTAAATACCATAATATTCAAACATGTTTATTGGTACATGTATATGCAGCAGATCTCAGGTGAGTGTTTACAGGACCATTGGTCCTCTGGTTCAGTCATGTTGGAACAGAGCCACCTCTTCTTGCCAGGGTACATTATACTTTGGAGTGTGTTGCCCAATGACAACTCCACAACCATCCTTTGTGGAGACTACGTGCACTGCAGTTTTGATTCTTGGTTTGCTTAAACCGCTGTCACACTATTGCGTATCGACTCGCGTATCTACGGCGTATCAAGATACGAAAGGTACGTCACGCGTACATCATACATACGTTAGCAACTTAGCATACGTAGCTCATACTCCTCGATACGTAGCTCATACTCATACGCCAAGGTGCTACGTTTTTTATGTGTGCACGTACGTGGCAGGTCAGATATGCCGTGCTTACGTCACACATACGAAACCAACGTGGCCGACGTACGTGTGGCGTACCTCGCGTATCGATGGCGTATGTGCTACGTACGTTTCACTGCTGTGGCATATGTGTGACGTATTAGGAATATTTTGTGGCGTTCCGAGAGAATCTTAATAATTCTATATAAATGTTTTCGTTTTTCCTAAGTCATTGATAAGATTTTTCTCACGATCCGGACGCCGTGCAGGGTTCTTTCAGGGCTACGCTCGTAGCCTCTGTCTTTGTTCACGTCTCACAACAGGATGGGGAGCTTGGAGATGTTCTTCCCCTCCCCCTCGGGTTTTTTCCTTCGTTGTTAATCTAGATTACTCCGGTGGCATCTTCGGACTCCGACAATTGAGAATTGTATAACTAATGTGCGAATTGCATGAACAAAGTGAACACAACTGTTTGTTCTCATAGACATTAAATACCAATTGGTACAGAACATACGCCGCAGATAACAATTTAGAATGTAGTACATACGCCGTAGATACATCACACATACACTTCATACGCCATACATACGTCACAAGTACGTAGCACATTAGTCATACATACTCATGAATTCCATACGAATACATCATTGATACGCCACGGGAATGTAGCAGGAACGTCACACACGTGGTACATACGTCGCTTGAACAAAAAACGCCTCAGACCTCGGCGTATCGAAATTCTCATAGATACGTGAGCAATACGCCGCTGATACGTGAATATGTGACAGCGATATTACATTGAGATTTAACATCCCAGGCAGATAAAAAAAATTCTGTCATGTTGGGACGGAGCCACCATTTCCTGAGTATTAACAAGTACTCTGAGGAGTTAATGTGTCATGCTCAAGGATGCAACATGGTGTTCCATGTGGAGTTCGAACACAGGACTTTCACGGCTTGCGATGTGGAGTTCCATGCTGCTCTACCACAAGGCCATCATGCTCCCTTTTGATTCTTGGTTTTAAAACAAATGGGTATAGAAAAAGAATCTAAGACACACTTTTAAATGTTCTGGAAGTTTATTCCAATGTTTTCAAAGCCACTGAATATTCTGGCATGTACTTGTGTATGTAGTTAAGTGATAAAATGAACATGTGCACAGTGTATTGTTCAAAGCCAATTGCTATCTCAATTCAACCTCCTTGGTTACTTTGCTGTAATTCCCAAGATGGCTTCAAACAGATAGAAACCAGCTCAAAACAGCAAACTGAAAAGCCACAACGGCTCTAGACGACCATACAAGATCTGCTCAATATCTGTAGTGAAGTCTACAGCCAATAGGCCTTGGTGATAATGGAATGGGGGTGGGGCGTACATACCAATATGTTCAGTGGCCTTGCGTAAATGGTGACATGATGTGAATGAAAATGCACTTGGCCAGTAGAAACATGACTGATTTACTAAACAAGTTGAGAATACTCAAAGCAAAAGCAGAAATGATGATTTCTAACTTAATACATGTACATACGTTGAAAAGAAGTAAAGAGGCTTATTAGTAAGTTTTTGGTCCAATTCAAAAACAGCTAAATTGACAAAACTTTCAAACACGATTATTTTTTATGTCAAAATCAGTCATCTGCAGAAATGGAGATCTAAAATATCAAAACAACAATGAATGAAATATACAACATCTATGACGTGGAGAAAAACTTTTCAGAAAAGATTAAAACATTTTAAAGCTGTTTTATATTTTTGAAGTATACAATCTGATCTATAAAGTTCTGTCAGGTGGTTTTTAAATGTCTTTTCACTGCGGAATGATGTATTCTACCATAACTCGCCATCACGATCTTTGGCGGGCACCTCTATCACTCGTGGTTTGTCTATGATTCTGGCTGTGCGGTTCCCCTTCTCGACGATACCTACGATCCAGGCCTGGTAGCCTTCCTGCTTCTCAATGTCTTTACAGAAAGCCGCTGCTTGTTCTCGTGGCAAAGCAATCAGCAGACCACCTGAAAGAAGTATTTATATCGGCACTAACAAGTTTAGCAATGCCAGGGACAAATAAATACAAACATTTGTCAAATTCAGTGAAAGACAAATTACTTTTTACCTATATCTTATGACTTGAACTGATTTCTATGGGTTTCCGTTGGATTAACATTTTTTTCTTTCACTTTAAAAACAAGAATTGGATGAGTAATGGTTATTGGCTAAATTTCGGTAAATCTTTCATGGCCCAAACAGAGCCAATACTTTCTCAGTGATGTACCAGTACTATGGGGAGTAAACAGTGGAGGAGAGATGCCCAATTGAGTATCACTGACCTAGATTACTTTGACAGGTAAATGTTACTATTAATAGCAATTTGATACTCAATTGGGCATCTTTTTGTCATTTTTATAGTACACTAAGAAAATCGAAAAAATGTATCACAGTTTTTGACAGATTTCCACCAATTTTGGAGAGCTTAAAGATGAATGAATTTCCAAACTTTTGACCGTTCAGATTTTTTTTTAATTGTCTAGAAAAAAAGTTATTAAGGTTTAAAATCAGGATTTTTTTCTGATTTTCTGTGATTCCTATTTGGGAGCTAGAAAAAAAAGTGATGCCCATTTAGGAAACGGTGATTCCTATTCAGGAACATATAATAAGATCTATGATTCCTGAATGGGATACAAATAGTCTGTTATGCTTCCTTGTGAAGAACTTTGTTTACCAGAGCCTCACTGACTTAACTGTCATGTTATTTTCTGAATACCTTTCTGTATCTCATATCGATCATAGAGATGTTCCACATTCAACCTTTTTCTTCATTTTAATGGTCAGAGTGTATTCTAAACATTTATACAAGTGCATTCAGTTATTGATATGCCCCTACCATATTCAGAAATAAATTGGCAACTCTTCTTGCTTTTGAACAATATATATAGACATCTGGATGCATTTGTTTATATAATGTGTTAAGTGTGTCTATAAATATTTACTCTGTATATAAAACTTCCAGAGTTATGATGTTGTATGCCTAAATTGATTACATAACATATGGAGCCATTTTTTTTAACAAAAAATTCGCTGATATTTGAGTTTCAAAGAATCCACAAGGAATCATGGTTAATGGTTTGTAATTTTGTTTGTAAATTATCAAAGAATAACCTTGGTTGTCAGTACTGCAGCTGAAAATTTGGTGTCTTTATCAGCACTATTTACAAAGTTACACTCTGATTTTCATTCATTGTACATTTTAGAATTTCATGGTAAAGCGGTTGTTACAATATAAAACTAAGTATGTCAGTGTTATTTTGCAAGAACACTAATATTCTACCAGAGCGGTTTTACGAACAAAGCTTGCTTGTGGGTTCCTTCATGAGGTAAGCATGCCTTAAGAGTTTATCAATATTGACATGAGTGGGTGGGGTATGTTAAACAGAGATCTACTGTTTTTATCGCACCTGCTTATAGCAGGGTGCGATATAGGAGTCCAAATTTTCGTCCGTCCGTTCGTCCGTCAACATTTACGTCGAAGTTTGCCATTTATGTTTATGTTTTCTCTGCATTAGTGATAGCTGTGACTGTGACACCTTTCGTAGTAATTGTCCTTGACATACCCTTCAAGCACGCACCTTGACCCAGTGCCCTTGACCTATATTTCACGATCCATTGGCTTTGATAATTTTTACGTCGAAGTTACGAAGTTTGGTTTTCTCTGCATCAGTGATAGCCATGAGTGTGAAATCTCGCATAGTAATTGTCCTTGACATACCCTTCAAGCACGCACTTTGACCCAGTGCCCTTGACCTATATTTCAGGGTCCAATGACTTTGTTAAATTTACGTCGAAGTGACGCCAAAGTTTGTTTTTCTCTGCATCAGTGATAGCCATGAGTGTGAAACCTTGCATAGTAATTGTCCTTGACATACCCTTCAAGCACGCACCTTGACCCAGTGCCCTTGACCTATATTTCATGGTCCATTGACTTTGTGAATTTTTAAGTCGAAGTTTGGTTTTCTTTACATCATTGATAGCTGAGAGTGTGAAACCTTGCATAGTAATTGTCCTTGACATACCCTTCAAGCACGCACCTTGACCCAGTGCCCTTGACCTATATTTCATGGTACATTGACTTTGTTAATTTTTATGTCGAAGTTTTGTTTTCTCTGCATCATTGATAGCTGCGAGTGTGAAACCTTGCATAGTAATTGTCATTAATATACTCTTCAAGCATGCGCCTTGACCTGGTGCCCTTGACCTACATTTCACGTTCCATTGACTTTGCCCGATGCAGGTGCGATATCGACCTCCGCGGAGTTCTTGTTTAATCTGTCAATCAAATGATGATGTGAATTTATTGCTAATAGATGTCACAGATACAAGGAATGACTAAATATAGTTATTCTTTTAAAATTTTAAATAGCTTGTAGAATTGGAAATGTAACTGGTTTTGGTGGGACCCATTTCCTGGAAAATGGAATGCATGTGAATAAAAATTACACAAAGCCTACATGTCCAGGATACATAATCTGAAAAATTAAAGATTATTTTGGGGTCATGGAAATGTATTTCTCTGGAAAAAGTTAGTGTAAACATGTTTTTCTGGAAAATTCTCGAAGTGAGTATTTTTGGGCGGCTCGTGTGCACTTATTGTTTGCTGAAAGATGACATGCCTTTTGTTTCAGGTTTTTATGTGACTGAAGTCAATGACTACCGGGTGTCCCAAAAAAACGTAGCCGCTACAAAAAAGTGCATAGCTTTTTAAGTAATATAGATATAAGCAAGCTATTTTATACAGTGGTAGTGCTATTATAATTGATTCTGAATCTGACATCCATTTTGCTAGGTGGTGCTTCACTAGCAAGTGACATCATATCAAATCGATGATGTCATTTCCTGCTATCTGCTGCAACTTGCATTGCTGGAAATTGAAAAAAAGTAACAAAATACAATATCTAAGCATTTTCAAGCCTTTATTCTCCCTTGAAAATGTTATAAAGAGGAGGAAGTAACAATTATTATTAGAAAATCAAAAGGGTTTGTTAAACATGGGGAAAATGTGGTGAAATTTTATTCCAAAATGGGGAGTGAACGACCATAAAATGTGTCATGTAAAATTTTCATTGCTCCAAAAGGGGTCATTTAAACTAATGGTGGTCATTTCGGATATTAGGCGAAGTACATAATTGCAATTACTAAATATTTAAAGACATTGTTTTTACTGCTACTAAGTTTGATTGAGTTTTCTGTAAAAATGAAATAAATAGTAAACATATATTGTAGCGGACACGTTTTTTTTTTGAAGGGGGGGGGGGGGGGGACACCCTGTACATCGAAAAATCTGGCTTATTTTTTTTTTTTTTTCAAAAAGCTAAGAAAAATGGGTCCGACGATTTCAACCTGGAAGTAACTGAAAAATGACTCACTTGCTCTGAGCTGACCACTCATTTCACAATCATGTATACACAAATCCATGTATTTGCAAAATATTCAACAGCCCCATGATAAAGCATGCTAAAGAATATAATATTGTTGACAAAAATAAACAATGCTTTTTTATACAAGTAAATCTTCAAACATGTATATACAGTGACCACACATAAGTCCTTAAAGTACTATGGAGTCACCTATATCTTTGTATTCTGCCAAAACGTGGGTTGGCATTTCATCATAAAATTCATGGTTTGTTTTCTTGGCACAGAATACCAAAGGGGACTGGGACTTTCACAGAGAAACATTTATACTTAGGCTACATGTATGTCTCACTGCTCATATTCATGATATTTAAATCCTCTTGTATAGGCTTTAAGTCAAGGGAATCACCAGGACATTCACAGACAGACATTCTTCTAATACATGTATCAATAATGTATTTTGCGGATTCAGGATGAATACAAAGAATATTGCATTGTACAGTTGTATTAATACTACTAGTTTTTGACATCCTTTACTGGCATGTTAATTTCCATGACTTAAACCCTATAGAAGAGGTTTTGAATATCACGAAGAGGAGATACGAGTCATTGCTTAACAATAAATTTAGCCCACTTAGCCCCTTGGTGAAACAATCATGACTGTATGATGAAATGCCAACCCACGTTTTGACAGAATACAAAGTCATGGGTGACTTTAGAGTACTTTAAGACATGCTTACCTCATGAAGGAACCCATAAGCAAGCTTTGGTCATAAAACCGTCCTAGTAGAATAGAAGTTTTCTTGCAAAAACACTGACATGCTTAGTTTTATATTGTAACAGCCGCTTTACCATGAAATTCTAAAATGTACAATGAATGAAACTCAGCGGTGTTACATTGTAAATAGAGCTCATAAAGACACCAAATTTTCGGCCGTAGTTAAAAAATGGCTATTCTTTAGTAATTTACAAACAAAATTACAAACCATTAACCATGGTTCCTTGTGGTATCTTTGAAACTCGAATATAAGCGAATTTTTTGTTAAAAATTTGGCTCCATATGTTATGTGATCAAAGAAGGCATACAGCATCATAAACTCTGGAAGTTGTATATACAGAGTAAATATTTATAGACACACTTAACACATAATATAAACAAATTCATCTAGATGTCTATTTCTTGCCAGTGAAGATTGTTCAAAAGCAAGAAGAGTTGTCAATTTATTTCTGAATATGGCAGGGGCATATCAATAACTGAACGCACTTGACGTATAAATGATTGTGAAACTGAACTTAAAATATACTCTGGCCATTAAAATGAAAAACGGTTGAATGTGGAACATCTCTATGATCGATATGAGATACAGAAAGGTATTCAGAAAATGACATGGCAGATAAGTCAGTGAGGCTCTGGTAAACAAAGTTCTTCAACAGGAAGCATAACAAACTATTTGTATCCCATTCAGGAATCATAGATCTTATTATATGTTCCTGAATAGGAATCACCGTTTCCTAAATGGGCATCACTTTTTTTTCTAGCTCCCAAATAGGAATCACAGAAAATCAGAAAAAAATCCTGATTTTAAACCTTAATAACTTTTTTTCTAGACAATTAAAAAAAATCTGAACGGTCAAAAGTTTGGAAATTCATTCATCTTTAAGCTCTCCAAAATTGGTGGAAATCGGTTAAAAACTGTGATACATTTTTTCGATTTTCCGAGAGTACTATAAAAATGACAAAAAGATGCCCAATTGAGTATCAAATTGCTATTAATAGTAACATTTACCTGTCAAAGCTATCTAGGTCAGTGATACTCAATTGGGCATCTCTCCTCCACTGGTAAAAGGAATAAACCGGAAGAGTTTCAGACCTGTGACCTCTCCTTCATACACACACTCTACCATTGCACTCCCAAAACAAGCAAATCAACCCTTATAAGCAATGCCAAAGTTGAAAGAAATGTGTATTCACAGTTAAAACTATTTAGCCATGTTTGAAGTATATACCTGAAGTTTCTGCCGACTGTCCCTGTAGTAGACCAAACATATTGCCGCAGGCCTTGCTGATGGCAGCCATCTTGGCAATGATGGGCAGGTTGTGGATCACAAAGGACACCTCATTCTTCTGTATACCGGCCAGGTTCTTGGCGTGGCCGAGGAGACCGAATCCTGTGATGTCTGTCGCTCCATGGGCGTTGAACTTATGCATCAGGCGGGAAGCTGGGTACAAGAATATGCAACAAACATTATTAATCGTTTAAAAAAGATAAATTTTACAAAGATAAATCTTGTTTAAAAAGCTGACATCCTCAGGGGGGCTATAATGGCTAGACCATTATAATTCATCCAAGAGATTAGATACTTGGATGCCTGCCTTGAACATACAAATCCTGGACTACAAGACTTTTAGGGACTCAAATTCATCTGAAAATCTTACAGCACATTTCTACGGTTAATGTAATGATGGCAAGATATGAGTCACTAGTTATCTGCACATGCAAGAGCAAAGATTCAGATAATTGATGATGAAGTGATTTTGTTCCAACAACAATTTTATGACATCAGGTCTCTGGCTGTATAGTCCAGTTTGTGACAGATCTGGATTGATAACTTACTTTTTTTTTTTTTTTTTTTCAGTTTTACGTCCCTTTCAAGAATATTTCAGCTCATATGAGACGGGCCAATCAGTAGGTGGGCGAAAACTGGAGAACCCCGAGAAAAATCACCCTCAAGCAGAACTTGGTTTGTCTCACATGTGGCCAGCGCGGGCTCGAACCCACACCAGACACAGCGGTGAGATGATGATGATCGAGTGATTAAGAAACAGCGCTCTTAACCGCTCGATTACAGGGCCGCTTGTTTGGTTTTTAGATGAGCATCTTATAACAGGTTAACAGGAACTTCTATTCAAAACTGGGGAGTCTAGACATCCCAATGTACCACAATATGAGCCGGCGCCATGAGAAATTTTGAGAGATTTTTGCATAGATGCGAAAACAAAGGCGTAGATCAGCTGTACAGTAAATGCAGAGCTGATCAGCACCTTTGTTTTCGCTACACAGATAGCACAATCTCTCCTCTTGTTAAATCCTAAATTTCAAAATCTAGCCTTTTTTCTGAGACTGCACAGACCAGTTTATGTCGGACCTGGTCAGAAACCCCAAAGACTGGTTTTCTCGCGTTGCGGCTCACATAGCTCCATCCAAAAGGTGGGAGTAGGGATATAACTGACCTGTTCTGTTCAGCCTGGCCATACTGAACATGGCTCTCTGGTAGGCCTTCCGAACGTCATCCTCTGTGACCACCAGTTTGATCCTGTTCCACCGCTCGGGCTGGTCTAACCACTGGTATGCATTTACAGCAACCTGGGTACCCAGGGGCTTGGTCATCACGAGTACATCACCAACCACAGCATTGTCGGGCCTGCAATATACAAAATATGGTTACAATATTTCTACTAAATACTGTAATAATTATTTTTGCACTTTGGTCTTGGACACATTCAAGAGATTTATTTTCATGAATAAAAAAAAAATTATAAGTTATTCCTACCACTTTGTTCTGAATCTACTAAATGACTTAAATATGAATAGGACATGCTCATATTGGTGTCTGTGCCCCCCAAAGTTTGAAGTGAATCTGATATGTGAACTTACATGATGAACTCATTGGGCTGACATACGGTAGTTGCCACTCCACCAACAGTTAACCAAGGATTGATCACTGTCTGACCACCGGTCACTGATGTACCAGCTTCTTCAGCTAGATCCTATAGAAAGGCAAAAACTTAAATTTCAAATTTCCATAAAGTAACTTCTTTTATGCTAGACTCATAATGGAAAGCTTCAAATTTGATTGCCAACAATAAATTAAAAGGACATGTTTCAGGAGTTTAGCAGAAAAAAGATGTTTTTTTTTTTTTTTTATTATGAGCATTAACTAGTTTGTTGTTAATGTCCCATTAACAAACTGTGTAACTGATAATAGATTCTATTCTAAATTAATCTTTTGCAATTTAAACCTTTAAGAATTGTTTTTGTTTGTTTGTGTTGAAGCTCATCATCCCAGTCAACAATTTTTCAGTCAAGTCCGGACGGAGCCAATGCTTTCTGCGTTTAACCAGTACTGTAGGGAGTTAATGTGTCTTGCTCAAGGACACAACACGATGACGCCTGTGGGAATTGAACCCAGGACCTCTCCATTCGGAGTCCGACGCTCTACCACTACACCACCGCCCTCCCTATTCAGAATTGTTTTTGATAGCCCTATTTTTTAAAGGAAGAAATTGCTCATAATGTCAAATGATAAGCATTTTTAATAATACCCTGATTGAAGGCTAATTCATTGCCTTCATTATACAACATTTACCTTGAACCCTCTCATCATCATGGGGACGACAACATCACGTTCCTTCTCTGACATCTTGTTACTGACACCGAGGAGCATCAGCATGTTGTCACAATCTGTCACGCCCATTGCATACAGATCACTCAACACATTGGAACATGCTATTTTACCCTGCAATCAAATAAAACTAACTCTAAAGATGTAGTCACAGATGTAAACATAGACCCATTCGGCATTGAAGTTCAGATGATATCTGATATCTTTTTATTGTTTTTTCAATATTTTTACCTTTTGCAAAAAAATTTGATTCATGTCAGTCTGTGGTCTTTTCTTTTCTTTTTTTCTATAAAATTTAAAAAATACTGGAAAACTAGAGACAATTGCAGGAATTAAAACTACAAACCATCATGTATGGGTCATCCACAAGAGGATAAAAGAAATCTGTTGTCTGCACCAGGGACAGTCCTCCATGACGAAGTGGTGTTACAGCAGCATCCATGCCAATGCCTGCAGCAAATCAAGTTATACATGTAGTTCTAAGTTGATGCTATCCCTCGAAACATACCAATCCAAGATGCCATCTATTCATTTCAAGTTCTGATCACAGGGACTTGTAACAACTTCTACTATTTATGAAATATGCTTACTATGTTTATTATCTTTATAATAGATTATTCGATAATAGATAACAAACCTAATAGGAATTGTTACAAGTCTCTTAGTCTGGCGGGTCAGCCGTCAAAATGAATTTTTGATAACTGATTTATCATTTTGGCAAAATGAACCACTGGGTATGATACTTCATTTTGACGGCTGACCAGTCAGACTACAAGTCTCTGTGGTTCTGATTTAGTAATTGCTTTTCCAGTTTCATTCCAGCTGAACCCACACTCATCTTTGACAAACAAAATGCATTTAAACAATTTTACAAGTATAAGCTTTAACAAAAAGCTTGGTCTACGCTTCGCATTATATAAACTAGAATGTCAGAGAATCTGACCGTACTCCCATTTCGTCGTGGTGCATTTGACTGAACAGAAATAAAACGCTGCGAGGTGAAATCATTCATACCTGACAATCGACCGTCACAATACTGTTGGTTCATTTCATTCCGTTGTGGCTTGGATAGAATGTAAATGGCTACACGGCAGGCGGGGCGCGGTCAAAGCTTTCAAACCTGACCATATAGCGTCACAATACCGTCGGTTCATTTCATTCCGATGTTGCTTAGATAGAATGCAATCCTGCACCAGTTCCACAAATTTAACAATTTGCCCCAATTTTTGGTACCTACTGCACCATTGGTACAAATGTTACCAACCAAAGGGAGGTTTGGAGCGGCCCCCATGGCCGAGCGTTTAAGAGCGCTGTTTCTTAATCACTCGATCATCTCACCGCTGTGTCTGGTGTGGGTTCGAGCCCCGCTCTGGCCACATGTGAGACAAGCCAAGTTCTGCTTGCGGGTGCCAGGTGGTTTTTCTCGGGGCTCTCCCGTTTTCGCCCACCTACTGATTGGCCCGTCTCATATGAGCTGAAATAATCTTGAAAGGGACGTAAAACTGAATTTAAAAAAAAAAAAAAAAAGTAGGTTTGGGGGTGTTTACACGGTCCTTGGCAAAACGACCCGGAATCCTACTAATACGATGGTCAAGCCACTAGACTCAAACATGCAGTTGCAGTTGTACGAGTTGTCTTGTAAGTAGGTCAATCTCAAACCTTAGAGTAGTCTACGCGCTGGCCCGTAGACAATAAATGCATGTTTTATTGAATCCTAGTGTGCCTTTTTCAAAGTCATTGCTTGTATTTCAGAATCTATTTTTAAATTGTCACGTGACCAACCATGATCATGTGACCACCAAATCTAAAATTAGATCACGCCATTATCAAAATTGAAAACCGACAGGGATACAATTTCTATAATCAATAAAATACACCTCAATTGATCTTGCATTATCATTGAACATTCACCATCTAATTTTGATGGCCTTTTCTTGAAATAATGTTTGTGAATTT
Organism: Rugalucina vietnamica; assembly: GCA_964017185.1. Taxonomy (NCBI): domain Eukaryota; kingdom Metazoa; phylum Mollusca; class Bivalvia; order Lucinida; family Lucinidae; genus Rugalucina; species Rugalucina vietnamica. The sequence goes on from OZ024875.1 coordinate 33,777,607, forward strand.
AGTGTCAAACACAGCTGCTCAATTTATAAATATGGATAATTTTTCGGATTTGACCTAAAATTTTTACTTAGAGCGACAATGGATGCCGGCTCGAGTAAAATGAATAAAAAAATCTTACCCATCCTCGGAACTTGTGCAACATACTGGAAATGCGCCTGTTCTTGATCCTGGGCACTGCTGTCCTGTTGTAGCCCCTCAAGAAGTTTGAGCAGTACTTCCTGAGGGACTTTACACCCTCATCCCTTTAGGTCAGCAAATTTTGTGAGTCGGAAATTCGGATCCAACTCGTGTGCCACAGGATCGAATGGACGGCGCAGGGCAACTCCGGGCGGAATCTCCATGTTTTAGCGTCTGTTCAGTTCTGAAATATGTAAAAATGATAGATAGTTAATCAATTATCAATGAGGCATGCATATATATATATGTCACCACGTGAAAATGTCAAAATTCCAAAAACAATACGGAGTGTTTTGTATCCGTCTCGGCTGTAAATATGGCGACCTCCCCTCTATCCACGCCGCGCACTATGCAGTGCCCGGATGATCCAATTAGGCGACATAGAAAGGTCACACACCCCGAATATGGTATGATGACGTCATAAAAACAAGTTCGGTTAGAAATAGTCCAAAGAAAATTTGCTTAGCAAATCATTTAACACAATTAAATGCGCTTAAATTCCTTTATATTTTTTAATCGGACGTGTTTTTATTGCATGCCATGCAAATAACACAATTTTCTTTAAAAATTGGATCAGTATATAGATGCAATAAATTAGTTGACTGTGACCTTTTTCAATTGTACAAGCACGTGACAGCTTCTAGGGAGATATCATTTGCAATAGGTTTTTGCCGTCCAAAGAACCGCGGTTCCTTTCATTTTCTCGCTGAATCCGGAAAGACATTGACATAGAAATGAATTAAAAAAATATATTAATATATAAAGATTTTAATAAAAATGCAATAGCAGTTTGCGTTAATAAAGTTTTGAATTGATAAATGATCATAAATGTTTTACTTTAAAACTTTTTAACCTATAATATAACATAATCAATTAATTTTATGTTAAGTGAATATCTCCATTAACGTCATTAGACATTATGAAAACATGCCCATGCAATATATAAATTTTCTGACGTGGTGACAATTATTGAAAAAAATATGTTGAAAAATTTGAATTATACAGTGAACTCGACAATGGAGAATCATCGACAATGGCGAATCACTCATAAAGATATTGCAGAATTTCTTGAATCTTAGACAAAATATTACTTATTATATAACCCAGTCATTTAGTTTCATCTTTGCCTTGATGTTTGGTAAAAGAATTGAGTCTAAATTCCACCGGACCGTGATAAAATCAGGGTTGCTGAAACGCTTGACCCCTTAACTAAGATGTCTAGTTTATTGTTCCGCAAAAAGTGACGCCCAGATAAAATGTGTTTTTTACCTCGTTTCTAAGCATTTTATTATGACCATTTTTGCATTACTTTAATGCCTATTATCCCTAGTTATACATTATGCATGTTTTTGATAAAAGTTTTGACATTGAAGGTAGATATAAGCGTTGAAAGATGTACGTGTAAATTCGACAATAGCGAATCATACTTTGTGTGGTAAAAAGAATGTGCACAAAGTACTGATAATCTACCTTTGGAAGGCTCGCCCAGGAACAGTTTGGTTTTGTGTATGATGTAACTAATATTGGTGCAAGTCTTGGTTTAACCCTCTTGATTTTAGGCTTACATTGATTCATTAAAGCAATAAGTCATGCTGAAGTCGGTATAATTGACCTTTCCGATAGGGCGTTTGCTGTTGACAGTGAACGTAAAGCACCAAAGCAAATTAACACAATATCATCGTACACCATTTAGTTTCGCATAATGATGGCATCATTTGTGTGCAAAAGTAACCTTCTAAAATGGTTTCTTTAGGCTATGGACTATATGATTCGCCATTGTCGAGTTTGGTTCGCCATTGTCTAATGCAGGAGGTATCATATCAACAGAGTTATCTCCCATTAGGAAATTAAATGAACTAAAATTATTATTTTCCTGTATAGCCGAGATATGTTCGATGTTCTTAGTACCAAATAGAAGGTCGTATTCAAAATAATTGCGTTTGACCTCTAAGTGGTTCGCTATTGTCGAGTCCACTGTATGTTTCTTAATTATTGCTCAAAACATAGATTGTGGGTACACGTTAGAACCCGGCCTCGCTGAGGTTCTAACGAAAGATTCGTTTTTAATTAAAGCATAGCATACCGTTGTTGTGTAGTTCGTCGCGATAAGACCACGTGATTCAAAACTGGTTGGTGCCATCTTGAGCTTTAAGATCAACTTCCGACCAACTTAAGTATCTCTTAGGCGTGTTAGGGGTTATGTTGAATAACTGAAAAGGACCTTAAGTTACGGTGACAACTTCACAGCATCGTAACTTTACGGTCAACTCAAGCCCACCTTAGCCTCGTTTTACGAAACAGTTACGATAGCTTTGAGTAACTGGAATATCAAGGGCATAAATTCTAAGGTGGTCATCTTAATTAAGACCATCGTAAGTTCGCCGTAAGTAAGGGGACTTACGATGCCTTCGAGTTACTAACCCCTGGCCAAGATTCGAAAACTAGCCAAATCGCTGTAATCTGCTAGAAAAATAAGTTAAAGAAAAAAGAAAAAAAGTTTAAATAAATACATGTCTTCAAATTCCAAATAGGCCTAGAATATATCTCGTCACCAAACAAAACTTGAATTCTCACTCCTGCACTCGTGAAAATGCTGATGCTCCAGCTAAATATAATTATACATTGTATACGCACTCAAGAAAATGCTGATGTTTTCATCGGCCTACACAAATAAAGTAACAACAGACACCTTTCTAGATACAACCGTATGTGACAAAGATCTATGACGAAACCACAGTGTTGTCAAAGAGTTTCCGAATCATTTTCAGCATTAAAATGCACGCCACTAAAGTTAAAATCAAATGACACCGTCCCGTTGTTAAGTCGTTATCACTTACTCGTTACGCTCATTCATGATTTTACATTGTAGATTTAGTATGTTTTATGAGAATAGATTATAATGTATTTTTTTTTTTTTTTTTTTTTTTTTTTTTTTCGTAAAAAGTCATAGCCATGTGTAGATTTCATAGCACCATTAGATTATCATTCCGGCACTCCTGACATAAACGAGGACAGCTATAAATCTCGGATGAGTTCGAAATTCGGATAGATTAGGCAGTGGAGTTAGCTGCCCTTGAATGTCTTACCACAGGTATGTTTGGAGGCTACAGAACAGGCCCATAAAAGTTCCATATATTTTCTGTCTAAACGTTAATAATGTTGGTGTGAGAATTTGGGTTTCATCTGCTTAATTAAGCCGCCGTCAGACTAGCAGCAAGCCGCATTTCCACTACGTAATGTCAAGACGTTGTTGAATTCGGAGCGTCGTGATATTGCACTTGATAAATCTTGAAACGGTGTCCTAACAACGACCGAAGTGTTTGGCACGGAGCTTGGGCTCACTGCGTAGTCACTGAGTTCCCATGGAATTCCATTTGCTACATGCAGTACATACGATATCATGAGGCTTTCAACATGCTTTCTTGTCGCTTTTAGCGCTAGAGCGATTTTATGGCGTTCCTACTTGTTAAAACGCTCGTAGGAAAAAGCAGCAGTGAATTCTGTCATGTTTTTCAAAAGTATATAACATACGAGCTCAAACCTGCTCAAAACGTCTAGCTGACTGTCGGCATCAATTGAATGTGAACATCGTAACGGCATTTCGGACCTGCATATTCCAGCTTGCGACTTTAGTCAATGTCGTATTGCAATTGCATTGTCAGTTAGGGAACCCCTGAAAACATTAAAATGTATGAATTTACCTTGCTGCGTTGCCAAAGTGTGTATATTGTCAAACCTTGTCGGCGCGCACCTCGAAGTTCTGCATCTTTAGCTCCCCGAAAGCTCAAAAGTGTGTGTTTTTAGGGTGGGATGCCCTTGTGCATGTGAAAAATGTATTTTATTGAATCTTTTTATACATCATATGAGCCGCCTCGTGAAAAAAAACAACAATGTGGTTTCCGAACAGGTCTGACACAAACCGGCCTGTACAGCTACAGAAGCAAGCTAGAAGCTTGAAATTTTGGAGTTAAGTAGAGGAGGAATTGTACTATCCGAGTAGCGAAAACATGATCAGCTTCGCTGTTACCGCGAAGCTGATCTGCGCCTTTGTTTTCGCCTATGCAGATTGTTGGTTTTCCTATGGGGCGGCTCATATATGGGGACAAGAAAGTCCCAAGGGCACGGATTTGAAAAAATGCCCATAAGACTTATAAAGGTGAAAATGGTGTCCACCCTTTAACTTATCCAAACAATAATGCACCAGTCATTTGCATCCCCGGCTCCCCCGGGGCCGGGTAATAGCGGGGCTTTTAACTTTTTAATTTTTAAAGCCCGGCTAAAAGCCCGGCACTGCCAGGCAAGAATTTTGGTAAAACCCCTGCTAAAAGCCCCGGCTCCCCAGGGGCTGACAATAACGTGAAACAACAGCTGGGAGTTGTTCTGATGAAACTGAAACATGGGAGAAGGACATCAATTTATGCATGTGAATGTTTAGGTGCATTTGGAAATTAAATAAGTACCATAAAGATAATTAAATGTTAAAAATATCATTAAAATCTAATTTGAATTAATGTGACAGTGCATTGGCGGGAAATCATAACCCCGGCAAATCCCCGGCACTGCCGGGACACATCAGAGGTTAAAGCCTGGCACTTTAGCCCCGCTATGTCCCCGCTATCCGTGGCCCCGGGGGAGCCGGGGAGGGATACAAATGACTGGTGCATAAGCACAAGAGTTTGGATGTGTTTGATATTCTGCCAGATCTAGGCTAACAACACCGTTATTTTGGCTGGATCTTTGGAACAAGGACACACAAAACCTGTCGAGTTCGCGACAATGTTATGGCTTCAGATACAATACGAAAATTTGCCCATGGAATATTCAGATTTTTCTCTGCTGCAAAAAAGAAAAAAAAATATTTTTCAAACAATAGATTGTGGGTACACGTAAGAACCGCCTCGCCGAGGGGGTTCTAACGAGTACCCACAATCTTTGTTCTAGAGCAAAAATAAGAAAAATATCAATTTTTCAACCTGGAATCTGTAAACGATTTGTATGTACGAAAGTAAACATCCTCAAAGGAATTTATTAGTTTTACAGTGGAAATGGAATCTTTTGAAATGACTATTTTGGTCTTTTTTACTGGACTGGACCCAAAAACGTGACTAGATGGGCATAGTTAGCTGCCTAATAAGGGAGAAAATTTTGTCATCACATTTTCTCTGTATTTTAGGACAGGCACATGAGCTTAGATGAATTAGAAATTCTGCCAGATCTGACCAGGGATTGTGCAGCTACCTTTCTGTGTTTGAAAAAAGAAATGTTCACATACCGTTAGTGGGGGAAATGGTGTATGTGCCTTAACTGCTCAAGATTCTTTTTCTCAATCTTTTTTAATACATATGTACTTGTAGGGAGCACCGGTTACTAGAGCTAGAATGAGATGGAAAGTCTATGGAAAGTCTGTCACGCACAGGGAAGTTAACTGCGTTTGAGCGTCTAAATTTGTGACATTTGTATGGAGAAAATGTTGTCCGTGTGTTTTTTATTTTATTTTTGATTTGATATTTCCAATATTCGCAACTAGGTTAAAAATTAGCTACCTTTGTGCATTTGAAAAAATAACATATAATAGGAATAAGAGTTGTTGCAGGACAGCGTAGCTCGCCTGACTTGTGCTTTGCCACTAAATCTATTAAAGACATTGACCTCAATGTCACTCAGGTGGGTCTTGACGGTACAGCATAAAACTTCAGACCAATATCTACTAGCATGCTAAGTTCAACTTGATCCATGTACATATTTGATATAGACTTATAACATAAAACTTCTAAGTCTGTGACCTTGACCACAGGTGAGTGTCAAGATGCTACAGCATAAAACTTAAGAATAATATCTAACAGCAAAGTATCAACTAGATCCATCCATCTGTTCCAGCAATATACAATTCAAAACACTTTAAGCAAAAGCTTTAACATAAAATTTCAAAATCAGTGATCTTGAACTCAAGGTCACCCAGGTGGGTCATGATGGTACAGCATAAAACTTCAGACCAATATCTACCAGCATGCAAAGTATCAACTTGATCCATCTACATATCCAAGAGATAAAGACTTATAGAAACTTTAACCAAAAATAGAATCTTTAACCAAAAACTTTAACACAAAATTTCTTTCTAAGTCAGTAATCTTGACCTCAAGGTCACCCAGGTGGGTCATGATGGTACAGCATAAAACCTTAGACCAATATCTACCAACATGCGAAGTATCAACTTGATCCATCAACAACTTGAAGAGATATAGACTTATAAAAACTTTAACCAACAACTTTTACACAAAATTTCTAAGTCAGTGACCTTGACCTCAAGGTCACCCAGGTGGGTCATGATGGTACAGCATAAAACTTCAGACCAATATCTACCAGCATGCAAAGTATCAACTTGATCCATCTACATATCCAAGAGATATAGACACATAAAAACTTTAGCCAAAAACTTTTAACATTTTGAGCAATGCCGACGCTAACGCTGACGCCGGGGTGACTGCAATAGCTCTTCCTGTACTTTCGTACAGGCGAGCTAAAGAGTGTTTGCACATTTTCTTCCCTATTTACTACTTGCAAAGAATATTTACAATTTGCAAAGAAACAGGACATGCATAAGAGCTCAGATGAATTTTAGCCTAAAAGGACTACATGCCTCAGAATTGGCAGTTAATAGAGAAAATGTTGTCAGCCTTTTTTCTTTTCAGTGTTTCTTGCAAGAATTAGGGCATGCACATAAATCATTAACTTGGATGAGTTAAAATTGGAGTATGCTGGAGTTTGTTTAAAACTGGGAAATAGCTAAAATATCAAATATGCATGATACAATAGGAATAGGCAGACTGCCACAGAGTGAGAGCAGTTATTTCAAAATGGTGGCCACCAAAAATATGAAACGTGCCATGAAAAAATCAACACTATGGTTTCTGAACAGGTCTGACACAAACTGAGCTGTACAAGCACAGAAGATGACTAGAGTCTGGAAATTTTGGATTTAGGAAGTTACAGGAATTGTACTATCCATTTTAAAACAAAGACGCCGATCAGCTTCGCACTTACTGCAAAGCTGTGTAACTGCAAAGCTGATCTGCGTCTTTGGTTTCGCATATGCAGATTGCTGGTTTTCTCTCGAGTCGACATAACCATCGACAACAGAACTGCAGCCTTGGAAAAAATGACTTGTTGCAGAACTAGCCTACTTGGTCTTGCAATGAAATTACTAAGGAGGGGAAGGTAAGCAAAACACTTAACAAATACATGGTCCTTTGTTCAGTGCATTAAATGGTATTTTGATTGATTGTATTGTGGTTTAAGGTCCCAGTCAACAACTTTTCAGCCATGTCCAGACTGAGCCAATGCCTCCTGGGTATTAACCAATAAACAGTACTATGGGGAGTTAATGTTTGAATTTATTTGTTTGAATTGATGCTTTATGTCCTAGTCAACAGCAATGGTCATGTCGGGACATTGCCTCCATTTTATGGGACATTTACCCAACAAAAGGATGCCATGACACTCAAAATGTGCTTCATAAATATAACATTAAGGCTTATTGTATGGATGGTTTGACTAAACCATTTTTCCTGGGCAGGCACAGTCTTGAGCGGTTAACCAGTAATCAGATGGTCGGTCAGTATTTAAGAAGCAGCCCATCTATTTCTCCTGGGCCCCAATGGGCGGGGGCCTTGGGGGTTAATATGTCTTGCCAAAGGACATAACAATGCGTGAATGCGCTGGTGGGGTTCAAACCCAGGAACTGTAGGATCGGAGTTTGTCACACTAACACTACGCCACCAAGATTCCAGCGATAATATTTTTTATTTGATAAATAAAAGAGAGCAGCACACAACATATGTTTCGCTGATAACTGAGTCATCTCATTTGAAAACTTTATCAGCAATTCTGACCAAGGTGCAGTAACTGCACAGCTGATCAGCCCCTTTGTTTTCACTATAGTACAATTCCTCTTCTTTTTAAATCCGAAATTTCAAGATTCTAGCCTTCAGCTGTGACTGTACAAGTCGGTTTGTGTCAGACCTGGTCAGAAACCAGGAAGATAGGTTTCCTCACATTGCAGCTCAAATGATGCTGATACCATTGCTGAGAAATCTTATATGCAAGTGTCTCAGGATATTTGTTCATCACAAAGATTTCAATGATAAGGTTGGTTCTATCAAAAGCTTAATTCAGTTGAATTAGCTATTTGAGCCGCATCGTGAGAAAACCGGATTTTTGCCTAGGCGAAAACAAAGGCGCAGATCAGCTTCGCGGTAACCGCGAAGCTGATCAGCGCCTTTGTTTTCGCTACACGGATAGTACAAATTCTCTTCTTCTTAAATCCGAAATTTCAAGCTTCTAGCCTGCTTCTGAGACTGTACAGCCCGGTTTGTGTCGGACCTGGTCGGAAATCCCGAAGACCGGTTTTCTCGCGTCGCGGCTCATTTCTTTTCTTGGACAGCACAAGCCGAACTGTCCAGACCTCATACAACAACTTGCTCAACCTTATGAATTTAGCCTGAATCTTCAGTCACTCCTTTTCTGTTGGCTTGATACTATTTCATGTCTTTGACTTGAAGGCCTAGCCCAGGACACTTTAACTCGAGTCAAAAGGTGACAGAAAATTTCCTCCTTAATCTGTTGCTTTAAAAAAAACTTGAATCATTCCATTTCTGCTAGGAGTCCACTTCACTTCCTAAGTCCAGTCTTCTAAATTTATCTAGATTGTAAAAACATGCTTTCACCACTCGGCCTCCGAAGTATCGTCCATTTAAGTCAATTATTGCTGAAAAATAAAAATAGTTTTTTTAAAGTCTAATGAGTACAGAACACTATTTTTCAAAATTTTGGGCCCTTAACTGTAATGTTTACAATATTAGAATTAGAAAAGTCTAAAAATCAGTTTTAAAGATATATGGAATAATGAATGTCATTGATGTATAGTGGGATTTCTTTCATACTGCTGGTTCACCTATAACATAGATGTCACACTGCTGGTTCGACTATAACATAGATGTGCATTTGTTCATCAAATGGGCATATTTTCAATATACGGTAATGCAATTCTATTACGGTAAACAAGACATGCTTGTGCGCTTCACATGGCACGGGAAAAAGTCTAAAGCAAGTATGTACCACTTTTTTAGTGTCATCTCTGACAGGTAAACTGGTACAGTCAAAGTATGTTTGCTGTATCTTCTTTATGCAAACAGTAAAGTCAGATGAGGTACATGTACTGTGTTTTACTGTTTCATTGTTTATCAAGAATCCTGGTTTCAAACCAAACAAACTACCTTTTATGGCTGAGTCTATTCTATCAAATTCAACAAAAATTCTAACAGCTTCCTCCTCTACCACATTAGGCATCTACAAAGGCAAAGACATATGGGACAGGTTATTTGGATGGTCATTAAAATTAACAGTATTTGTTTTGAAATTCTTAATCGTTGTGAACTGAGAAAATGTAATTTCAATGGTTTCAAAGCTAAAAGATTTAATGAATAATTTAGGTTAATTTCATTAATGATTTTGTCGGACAGACTTTTATTTTAAACAGTAAGATCGTCGAAAATGCAGGCAAGATAATGTAACTTAGTTCAAAACCATTACACTGGTAGTGTTTATATTATACACCTACCTCAAAAATGAGACATTTGGTAACTTTGCCATATTTGCCACATTCTTCAAAAGTTTCAGGTTCTAAGTATTCATCAACTTCACCGGGACCAACCATATTCTGGAAAATAGAAATACATGTACAATGCTTTTCATTTAATGTATTTTCTACTTCTAAAAGTTATTCATATTTTTTTTTATAGACTTTAGCATTCTATTAACTGATACAAGTTTCATTTTTAAATCTTTGTAATTTTGTTGAAGCTTTATCAATTTTCATAAACTTTCTTGCAAAATGTTCATATTCATCTTTTTTTGTGTTAAAAACATCAAAGTTTGTGATCCTATTCCTTAAATGTCAACAAAGTGTAATGTATTAAAGTAAACTGACATACGGGGGATGATCCAAAATAACGTAGACTTTTGCTGTAGCTTCTATACAACTCATTCAAATGCTTGTAAAATAACATGAACATAAATCGGAATATGTCTAGTATACTGTGGCAAAATATCAGGCAAAAATAACGACTCGTTAAAAATCTACAGTCAAAACAAAAAGGTCACTATGGTCTACCCGGCGCACGTCATCTTTGATTTCGTAACGTCGTTGACGTTTTTATTCATTTTGAAATGAACACCCTCTCAGCGCGCTCACGGCCATCTATTCAACATGTACCATAGATAAAAGATTGTTTGCTTATTGTGCTCTGTACTTCACAAATTTTCCGTCAGTATCCAAAACTCGGAACAAATTCTTACTTTAAATTGCTTCAAAATCGCCTCATCATCAGCCGTCTGCATGCGGTCAGCGCATTACCCATTTACGTCACCATTGACGCGCGTTATTTTTGTTTCTTTTTCCATCTTTGTTATGCTATTTTATCGTCAGAATAACAACGGGAATATTTTTACACACCTGATTTATTCATTGAATATTCCCGTTTTGTCTACATTTAGTTATTTTCGGTCTTTATGTTGGCGCTTTTAAAAGTCGCGGCAAGTTTAGTAATAACACAGATTTAAGCTGTATCTAGTGACGACGTTTTTAACGTTAAATGCACTCAAAAAGCGCACATTTGATATTAATAGTTCAAAAACGCAACACTCAAATTTGTTGAAACTCATGCACAGCATTATCTAAACACCAAACTCTTACTGGACTAAGTTTGGCGCGATTCGCGTGCCTATTTTACATTTTGTCGAGACATGTATGACACGGGACAGGACCGAAAATTCGCGTGCGCCGCCTATGCGTCACCATAGTTTTAAAATGGCACGACGTGTTGCAGATACTTATGAAATGTGTAATTGTTTTACCTTATCTTGTTATACGAATGTTCTGATTTATCGCAATATACATTTTTCTAAAATTTATCTACGTATGTTGAAGCTACATCAAAAGTTTACGTTATTTTGGATTGTCCCTCGTACAAGTAGTTTAATAACATTATCAATTTGTGTGCACCAGGCATCAACAACTTACTCTTAATAAAACAACTTTTGTGGGATTTCTCATAAGGTTGGCATTGGTCTGTTGGGCCTGTGGTTCTCTAGGTGTATCTACAGCAGAAATGCACATCAAAAATGAGAATCTAACATGCTGTTTTTAAGTAATTCTGCCTGAAAAACTTGCGAACAGCTATTGTTGTATTTTGTGTAAATTGCCATTAAATGTCCATACGTATATCAATCAGAATATATGTAATTTCCATTTTATAAATATTTCACCCAGATGGATGAGAACAGTCTATGGAAAGGAAATCTTAATGACTGGTTTTGGAACAATTTTGACAAAAGAATGAATTTAAATTTCTTACCTTTCTATTTATTTATTTTTTTTTCAGAAGATTTCAAGATAAATCAGAAAAGACCCAACAACCGTAACATCATTTATGCTAGCATGTGCCACACTGCCACTTGCAATGCTGTAATTTCATATTATAAATAATCTACAACTAAATGTATTCCTATTCAAATATATATTTTTTTTATTCAATTTTACATCCCTTTCAAGATTATTTCAGCTCATACGAGACGGGCCAATCAGTAGGTGGGGCTAAAACGGGAGAACCCCGAGAAAAACCACCTGACACACCCACAAGCAGAACTTGGCTTGTCTCACATGTGGCCAGAGCGGTGCTCGAACCCGCACCAGACACAGCGGTGAGATGATCATGTGATTAAGAGACAGCACTCTTAACCGCTCGGCCACAGGGGCCACCCCTATTCAAATAAAGCATACTGTGACTAACCTTTAGGCAGATCTCTTTCATGTATAATTTTCCCTCCTCTTTTACTGGTTTTCTCCACAAACAAGGCGGTACTCATGCCCTGCTCTGACTTCCCCAGACCCTGGCCCTCTTTATAACCCATCTTGGCCATGATCTTAGAGGCCACAGACCTACAAACAGTGGAAAGACAAACTAAGTCACAAATTCACAACATGGAATTTTTTCAATGAAATATATTTTTATACAATGTGTTCACCATGCTTGCATTATCATCATCTTTAGGAAGCATTTTTGATTTTTCATAATTTCAAATCTTGCACTGCTTTTGTTTTTAGAAGTAATCATTTTTGTGGTTCAGTAAAGCCATAGCTTAAGGATATATGCATAACTTAAGCATGTTTTAGTACTCAGCATGCCGAGAATGTCTGTGATGGCATGTAGCATTGTGTAAAGAAAGGAAGATGTGAGATAACTCTGAAGTGGTACATTCTAGTGCCCAGACGATAACAAGAAATATTCATATTTTATGAAAGCAAGGAACTTAAAGGCAGGGCTGGGGTCAATTACATTGCAATGTAATCGATTAAATTACAGATTGCTTTGTCCAAAAAATGTAATCAATTACAACTGATTACATAAGAACTTGAATGTAATCGATTAAATTACAATTACTTTGACAAAGTAATCAGATTACTTTTGATTACTTCAAGGTAAAATGACAATTAACATCTCTTTTAAATTGTTTTCTTTAATACAAGTGCTTCCCATTGGTATTCAGGTGGAAACAATAGCAACACACTAAAAGTATCATTTGAACTCAATTCCATTAATTTAGAATTAATTATTATATTATTTTCCTGGAAGCCAAACCAGGCATGATTTGGGGAACTAGACACGATTCCAAATTTTAAACCAAGGGTGGTACTCCCACCTCCATGACCTTAGTTGTTGGATAAACTGTCACATATACTTTTCAATGAATTGTTAAGTTTTGTCTTTCATTGAGTTGTTGTTATTTTGCTGAATTTTACAAAGTAGGCAAGGATGATCAATTGCATATTTATGAAAGTCCTGCAAAATATAAACAGATCATCTCGCTGCTGTGTCTGGTGTTGGTTCGAGCCCCGCACTGGCCACTTGTGAGACAAGCCAAGTTCTGCTTGCGGGTATGCCAGGTGGTTTTTCTCGGGGTTCTCCCGTTTTCGTCCACCTACTGATTGGCTCGTCTCATATGAGCTGAAATAATCTTGAAAGGGACGTAAAACCGAATTAAATATATATATATATATATATATAATATAAACCTGCATTTAATGCATATTGTTTTCTAAAACATAGAAAGAATGCCTTTCATGAGTAAAACAGTAAGCAGTGACTAAGAATGTACACAATTATAAACAAGCCCCTAACCTTGAAAACCAAACTGGAAGAAGCTAAAACTGTGGTTTACTTCACTAACTTATGATCTTTGGTTAACTTAACATGTCCCATTTGTAAAGAAAATATAATTGTCCACTAATGCATATCTTAATTATTAACAGTTTGTACAGGTGTGGTCACAGGTAAATCTCCCATTTGTTTGACTCATATGCATAATCAAATTAATTCATCAGCATACAACAAAAGAAATTGTTCTCACCCTGAACAACCTTTGTTTTCAATAGACCAACAAGCCAATTAAAGTGACACTGCCATATATTTAACTAATTGGTGCATTTGTAGGCTGTTAGGTACCTGTGATTGCTGTATTAAAAATGATTTGTATCTTAGGGTGTTAGATAATGTAAATTTTCAGTGAATATGCAGTTTCCATATATCAGACTGCAAATGGCATCAAAATGTATATCAAATAAGTCTGTGATGTGAATATCAAATAAGTCTGTGATGTTCATTTCATTTTATAACAGTAATTTACAAAACATCCTTTGCCTGTGCCATTGCATACAAGGAAGACATGTTTCATGAATTATTTCCTGTTTTGTGGGGGGTGGGATGTTGGATTTTGCCCAAATTCTTGTATACTTTTGATGTACCTTAACATTTAGCATAAAACCATTCGAAATCTATCTTATTGTAATCAGATGTAATCAGAATGTAATCATGATTACAAGCCATTTTTTCAACTGTAATTCAGCGAAATAGATAACGATGCGTACTGCGTATGTACGCACGATTTTTTTGCTCTGTACACATAAAAAATTCAGACCTGTGCGTACCATGTACGCAGTAAAAATCAGCGGTACGCTAACAGTTTTCAGTTTTATGCGTACTCCGATAAAAATACCTTCAAAATTGTCACAAAATGACAATTGTTCAACTAGTTTTGTCTGGCTGCTCTTTCAACAATCGATAAGTAGTTGCAATATTAATGCAGCTTTTGATCGTTCCATATTACATATCATGCAATATATTATGTATCTTCAGTAGTTATACCATATACGTGCTCTCCGTTCAGTACCTTGGCCAGATAAATTGTTTAGCGAAGGTTTATTCATGAAGTTTAATGATAGTCTGTCGCTTTGGTTTATTGAGTAGACATTTTGCATAGATTTCTGATCATTGTTTTCAATTTAAAACTTGATGTATCCATGTTCTACAGCCATCCCAGTCTTTCATGTTTTCTTCATTTGGTTCTCTTATTATCTATGCACAGGACTAAAGTATAGTTTAACATGCCTAAATGATAGAATGACATGTAATTACAGGATAATCAACCAGTTTACTTGAATTTTCATACTTGATTAAATGGTCTTATCCATACGTGTACCTTTATCTATAAGTTGGATTCTAAATGAGAGGTTAGAATAGAATCCTCAGGAAACTTGTACACATTGTATTGTCGGTACGCACTGAACAGTTATTTTGATGCGTACAGTACGCATTGTGAAAAATAATTATCTACATCACTGGTAATTGATTAAATTAAATTACTTGTAATCAGAAAAATGGCTGATTACTGATAACAACTGATTACTTCAAAATCTGTAATCGATTACAGCTGATTACAATTACAGATTACGATTACCTCAGCCCTGCTTAAAGGCTATTAGTAGAAGAAATGTCGATGAAATCAACTTACCCAAATCCTACATCTTCATCTGAAAGAAATGAATATGAAATGTATTTATATTTTGAAAGCTTTTTTGCTACTATTTCAATATATTTTGCATATAAAAGTGTTGATTTCCCAAAGAGTAGTCAGAGTTGGGACACAATCAGAGCAAACTATTCAAAGTCCAGAATCAATTGCATCATAAAACTGTGGGAAGCAATAAAACCAGGCATTTATTCTGATTTTTAGCTCACCTGAGCCGTTAGGCTCACAAGGTGAGCTTATAGGATGGCCATGATCCGGCGTCCGTCTGTTGTCCGTCCGTCGTCGTCCACCATTTTCAAAGACCTTCTTCTCTGAAACCACTTGGCCAATCAAAGCCAAATTTTATATGAAGCATCTATAGGAAGGGGGAACCAATGTGTTTATAAACTAGAGGACCATTGGTCCTGTAGCTCACCTGAGAGATTATCACATTGTAAGCTCACGAGATTTAAATTAATTGAGAATCGACCAATGAAAGTCTATGCATGGACACTATTGACCCCCGGGGCATGGCCAAATTTGACCCAGGGGCATGACTGGCACAATTTATAATGGGGACTACCAAACATTGCTACATCCAAAATATAGAAGCTCTTGGCCTTTTGGTTTCAGAGAAGAAGTTTTTTTTAGTTTTTCCCATTGTAAGTCTATGGAGACTATCTACCCCCGGGGCGTGGCCAAATTTGACCCCAGGGGCATGGCTGGCACAATTTATGTAGAGGACCATTAGCCATTGCCACATACAAAATATCAAAGCTGTGTGCCCTGTGGTTTCAGAGAAGAAGATTTTTTAGTTTTTCCTATTGTAGGTCTATGGAGACTATCGACCCCCGGGGCGTGGCCAAATTTGACCCCGGGGACATGATTGGCACAATTTATGTAGAGGACCATTAGCCATTGCTACATACCAAATATCAAAGGTCTGGGCCTAGTTTATTGAGACTATCAACCTCCGGGACCTGGCCAAATTTGACCCCAGGGGCATGAATGGCACAATTTATGTAGAGGACCATTAGCCATTGCTACATACCAAATATCAAAGGTCTGGGCCTAGTGGTTTCAGAGAAGAAGATTTTTTAGTTTTTCCTATTGTAGGTCTATGGAGACTATCGACCCCCGGGGCGTGGCCAAATTTGACCCCGGGGACATGATTGGCACAATTTATGTAGAGGACCATTAGTCATTGCCACATACAAAATATCAAAGCTGTGGGCCCTGTGGTTTCAGAGAAGAAGATTTTTGATTTTTTTTCCCATAGTAAGTCTATGGAGACTATCAACCCCCCGGGGCGTGGCAAAATTTGACCCCAGGGGCATGAATGGCACAATTTATGTAGAGGACCATTAGCCATTGCTACATACCAAATATCAAAGCTGTTGGCCTAGTGGTTTCAGAGAAGAAGATTTTTTTAGTTTTTTTCCTATTGTAGGTCTATGGAGACTATCGACCCCCGGGGCATGGCCAAATTTGACCCCAGGGGCATGATTGGCACAATTTATGTAGAGGACCATTAGCCATTGCCACATACAAAATATCAAAGCTGTGGGCCCTGTGGTTTCAGAGAAGAAGATTTTTAAATTTTTTTCCCCATAGTAAGTCTATGGAGACTATCAACCCCCGGGGCGTGGCCAAATTTGACCCCAGGGGCATGAATGGCACAATTTATGTAGAGGACCATTAGCCATTGCTACATACCAAATATCAAAGCTGTGGGCCTAGTGGTTTCAGAGAAGAAGATTTTTTTTAGTTTTTCCAATTGTAAGTCTATGGAGACTATCCACCCCCGGGGCGTGGCAAAATTTGACCCCAGGGGTATGGCTGGCACAATTTATGTAGAGGACCATTAGCCATTGCCACATACCAAATATCAAAGCTGTGGGCCCTGTGGTTTCAGAGAAGAAGATTTTTGGATTTTTTTCCCATAGTAAGTCTATGGAGACTATCGACCCCCGGGGCGTGGCCAAATTTGACCCCAGGGGCATGAATGGCACAATTTATGTAGAGGACCATTAGCCATTGCTACATACCAAATATCAAAGCTGTGGGCCTAGTGGTTTCAGAGAAGAAGATTTTTTTAGTTTTTCCCATTGTAAGTCTATGGGACCTATCTGTTGCCATGGAAACCACAATTTTGATACAATCTGCTCCAAAACCTAATGCCATCAATCCCCCAACCCAATTATGGTTCACATTAAATTTGATCAAGATCGGCCTACTAGCTTCAGAAATATTCTTCTTTGAAATTGTGGACGGACGACGACGGATGACGACGACGGATGCCTGCCTATCCTATAAGCTCACCTGTGAGCCTTCGGCTCAGGTGAGCTAATAATCCAGGTCACATGACCAAGATGGCCTCCATGTCCATATATGGTAAAAACCCTTCAAAATTCTTCTTCTCCGGAATCACTGGACCGATTTCAACGAAACTTGGCATGAAGCATCGGGGACTAAAGTACTACAATGTGTTTATAAATTATGGCCTTTGGATGACCTTGGCCTATTTTACGGCAAGGTCAACATAGGTCGCCCATGCATTTGAATGGGGAAAATTGTTAAAATGTCATTTGAAAGGCAAATCTTGCAGGAAATGCGCAAATGGACTGAAGGTAGGTAATTCTGAAAAAGATTTGGACCCCAGGGGTTGGTCTGCCCCCACCCCGGGGCAATATACATGTATATTACAACTAGAGGACCATTGGTCCTGTAGCTCACCTGAGAGATTATCACATTGTAAGCTTATGAGATTTAAATTAATTGAGAATCGACCAATGAAAGTCTATGCATGGACACTATTGACCCCCGGGGCATGGCCAAATTTGACCCAGGGGCATGACTGGCACAATTTATAATGGGGCCTACCAAACATTGCTACATACAAAATATAGAAGCTCTGGGCCTTTTGGTTTCAGAGAAGAAGATTTTTGTTAGTTTTTCCCATTGTAAGTCTATGGACACTATCGACCCCCGGGGCGTGGCCAAATTTGACCCCAGGGGCATGGCTGGCACAATTTATGTAGAGGACCATTAGCCATTGTCACATACAAAATATCAAAGCTGTGTGCCCTGTGGTTTCAGAGAAGAAGATTTTTTAATTTTTTTCCCATAGCAAGTCTATTGAGACTATCAACCTCCGAGGCCTGGCCAAATTTCACCCCAGGGGAATGAGTGGCACAATTTATGTAGAGGACCATTAGCCATTGCTACATACCAAATATCAAAGCTGTGGGCCTAGTGGTTTCAGAGAAGAAGATTTTTTAATTTTTTTCCCATAGTAAGTCTATGGAGACTATCAACCCCCGGGGCATGGCCAAATTTGACCCCAGGGGCATGAATGGCACAATTTATGTAGAGGACCATTAGCCATTGCTACATACCAAATATCAAAGCTGTGGGCCTAGTGGTTTCAGAGATGAAGATTTTTTTAGTTTTTCCTATTGTAGGTCTATGGAGACTATCGACCCCCGGGGCATGGCCAAATTTGACCCCGGGGACATGATTGGCACAATTTATGTAGAGGACCATTAGCCATTGCCACATACAAAATATCAAAGCTGTGGGCCCTGTGGTTTCAGAGAAGAAGATTTTTGAATTTTTTTCCCATAGTAAGTCTATGGAGACTATCAACCCCCGAGGCGTGGCCAAATTTGACCCCAGGGGCATGAATGGCACAATTTATGTAGAGGACCATTAGCCATTGCTACATACCAAATATCAAAGCTGTGGGCCTAGTGGTTTCAGAGAAGAAGATTTTTTTAGTTTTTTTCCTATTGTAGGTCTATGGAGACTATCGACCCCCAGGGCGTGGCCAAATTTGACCCCAGGGGCATGATTGGCATAATTTATGTAGAGGACCATTAGCCATTGCCACCTACAAAATATCAAAGCTTTGGGCCCTGTGGTTTAAGAGAAGAAGAATTTTTATTTTTTTTCCCATAGTAAGTCTATGGAGACTATCAAACCCCGGGGCGTGGCCAAATTTGACCCCAGGGGCATGAATGGCACAATTTATGTAGAGGACCATTAGCCATTGCTACATACCAAATATCAAAGCTGTGGGCCTAGTGGTTTCAGAGAAGAAGATTTTTTTAGTTTTTCCAATTGTAAGTCTATGGAAACTATCCACCCCCGGGGCGTGGCCAAATTTGACCCCAGGGGCATGGCTGGCACAATTTATGTAGAGGACCATTAGCCATTGCCACATACCAAATATCAAAGCTGTGGGCCCTGTGGTTTCAGAGAAGAAGATTTTTGACTTTTTTTCCCATAGTAAGTCTATGGAGACTATCGACCCCCGGGGCGTGGCCAAATTTGACCCCAGGGGCATGAATGGCACAATTTATGTAGAGGACCATTAGCCATTGCTACATACCAAATATCAAAGCTGTGGGCCTAGTGGTTTCAGAGAAGAAGATTTTTTTAGTTTTTCCCCATGTAAGTCTATGGGACCTATCTGTTGCCATGGAAACCACAATTTTGATACAATCTGCTCCAAAACCTAATGCCATCAATCCCCCAACCCAATTATGGTTCACATTAAATTTGATCAAGATCGGCCTACTAGCTTCAGAAATATTCTTCTTTGAAATTGTGGACGGACGACGACGGACGACGGATGCCTGCCTATCCTATAAGCTCACCTGTGAGCCTTCGGCTCAGGTGAGCTAAAAATATTCAAAGATCTTCTTCTCTGAAACCACTTGGCCAATCAAAGCCCAATTTTATAGGAAGCAGCTATGGGAAGGGGGAATCAATGTGTTTATAAATAATCCAGGTCACATGACCAAGATGGCTGACGGTAAAACCCCTTTAAAATTCTTCTTCTCCTGAACCAATAGATCGATTTCAACGAAACTTGGCATGAAGCATCGGGGACTGAAGTACTACAATGTGTTTATAAATGATGACCTTTGGATGACCTTGACCTATTTTACAGCAAGGTCAACATAGGTCGCCAATGCTTTTGAATGGGGAAAACTAAATGTCATTTAAAGTGAAAGTCTTGCATGAAATGGGCAGTAGGACTGAATATTAATGATTCTGAAAAAAATTGGACCCCAGGGGCTCATTTGCCCCAGCCCGGGGCATTATACATGTTAGTGTTTCCCCTAGCCACTTTTACTATGGCGCCGCGCCATGCCCTTTTTCTCCAGCGCCATGCCCTTTTTCCCAGCGCAATGCCCTTTTTCTGAATCTACATTCTGTGCCCTACATTTTGGTAAAAAGTTTGTCAAAATCCAACAAAAAATAAGGAAGTTACAAGACTTTTTGCTTGAGATCTGCAGAAACAATTGGGAAAATTCATGATCATGACTGTTGTTGATTGCTTTAATCCCTTGTTTATTGTCAGTGGCAAATGTTGATAATTACTCCATGACAATTACCCAATTTGACACCAAATGAGCTGTTAATCAGAAGGTGTGAAAATTGAATGTCCTACCTGGTGATATAAGTGTGCCATTTAATTAGTTCAGTTTTCAATTACAGTTTACTTTTCAAAACAAAACATGAGTGAGGTTATCTCTTATGTTAATTCAGTATTAAAGTAATGTGAGGCAGTGAGAAAAGAAATTTTCTAAGCTTAAAATATGGAAATTGAGGATAGAACAATTTAAACTGAAAGGCAAATTTGAAATTATAGAGAAAATATAAAGAGTGTTAAATTTAATGACTGTGCATAAATGTGCCCTCCTAGCATGCCATGAGCCACTTAAAGGTGCTGGCCGCCATGCCCATATATGGTATAAACCCTTCAAAAATCTTCTTCTCCGAGACCGGTGGACCGATTTCGAAGAAACTTGGCATGAAGCATCGATGACTCAAGTACTACAATGTATGTATAAATCATGGCCCTGTGATGACCTTTACCTATTTTAAGGCAAGGTCAACATGGGTTGCCTATGTATTTGAATGGGTAAACTGTTAAAATGTCATTTGACAGTCTTCGCGAAATCTTTTTTCAGCTGCAGGACAGCTGTCTGGCAGACCGCAAGATTTTGCTGGACAAAACCCAATTTTGTAGGACAGTTCTATACGTTATTAAAAATGTGATAATTTTTGCCAGACATTTGTCTGACAAAATAAAATATTTTGTCAGTCAGAATGAAATTTTGCTGGTTTTGACCGACAGACCGGCACTTTTCGTGAAGACTGATTTGAAGGGAAAAACTTGTATGGACAGTATATTGATTATTCTGAAAAAAAAAAAAAAATGGCCCAAGGGCTTCATCTGCCCCTATACTGGGACTATTTTCTATAACATTCGTATATACAGCAGATCTCAGGTGAGCGTTTACAGGACCATTGGTCCTCTGGTTTTTTTCTTATTTTCAAGGTTTGTCCACAAAGTGATATTTACCTTCTCTTTTAATAGGTGGTTCCTCTAATATTGATGGCGGTGGGGCTATAGCTGCTCCTGTATACAGAAAAATGAGAAAATTAACATCAACACAATGAATCACACTTTCATGCAGCTTTTGGGTGTCAATATATTTTAAAATTTTGACAGTCGTATAGAAAGTCTCATAAGCAGCTGTGGTATGTGCTACAAATACAGATGGTTTGTAAATGACCAATAACTGTATAATATTAAAACATAGTCTCAAAATGTTAATGTACTTCTGTTATGCAATAATAATATTTTATAGGAATGTATATTTTGCACAATAAAAAAAATATACTCACCACCGTCGGCTTTTCCTGAAAAATATTAATCAAATTATTTTTATTTATTTTCTTATTTTTCTAAATTTTGCATTCAATATACCAATTTCCTCAATTTCTGATGAAATCTGGTTCCAAAACTGTGTGTGGCACTTATGTCAAAAATATTCATTACACTGAAGTTTCAGGGAAATCTGAGAATTATATGTAATCATTTTCATCCTTACTTTGAATTTGCAGCAGTTACTACATAGCTTCTCAAGACACTTTTGTTCGCAATTCAAAGAAACAAATTTTCCACCTCCTAAAACTATTTTTTGTTGCTGTTACGGCCTAGTTTGTGTTGTACTTGGTATGAAACCAGAGGAAGACTCTTACGTGAATCTACCTTCATACTGGTTATCCCCTGCTACAATTAAGCATATTCTTTCAATAAATATTGATCGGTCATGACAGATGTATCAGTAGCTTGTTGAATTGTTTCGGATAAGATTCTACACAGTATAATCAAACCGGCAATCTATCGTCATGTCTGCATATTTCTTTCAAAAAGATTGGTTCATGAAAATATTTCTACAGCGAATCTTCCTCTTCAGCTGATTCAAAAAAAACATTATCTTACGTCTAACAGGTCTCTGATATTCATCTTCATCATCCTCTCGTCTTCTTCTTGATCTCTCCATTTCTCCAAGATTTCTGTCCTTCTCACGATCACGCTTTCGTCTGAAAGATGTAATAACGGAAAGTCCTAGAAGTCTTAGCTAGAACGAAATTGTTATTTGGATTCCCAATCGTGTAGTTTATCCGAATTGTGTAGTTTATGAGCCCATTTGCTTCAGTGCTTCCAATAATTTGTTTTGAGAATGGTCTGGTCAGATACGCAGGAGAGGAACTAATCCAGAGGACCAATGGTCCTGTAAACGCTCACCTGAGATCTGCTGCATATACCAATAAACATGTTTGAATATTATGGTATTTAACTCCAGTGCAGGGGCAGATGAAGCACTTGGGCCATTTTTTTTTTCAGAATCTTCAATATTCTGTCCATTTGGCAATTTCCTGCTGGCTTTTCCCTTCAAATGACATTTTAACAGTTTTCCCAATTCAAATGCATAGGCAACCCATGTTGACCTTGCCATAAACTTGGTCAAGGTCATCACAGGGTCATGATTTATATATACATTGAAGTACTTTAGCCTTCACTCTAAGTTTCCTTGAAATCAGTTGATTGGTTTCAGAGAAGAAGATTTTTGATGGGTTTTTACCATATATGGGCATGGCGGCCATCTTTGTCATGTGACCTAGATTATTTATATACACATTGATTCCCCTATTCTATAGATGCTTCACATAAAATTTGGCTTTGATTGGCCAAGCGGTTTCAGAGGAGAAGACGTTTGAATATTATGGAAATATACATGTATATTACCCCGGGGTGGGGGCACATGAGCTCCTCGGGTCCAATTTTTTTCAGAATCATTAATATTCAGCCCTATTTCCCATTTCCTGCAAGACTTTCACTTTAAATTACATTTTACATGAGCTCCTGGGGTCCAATTTTTTTCAGAATCATTAATATTCAGTCCTATTTCCCATTTCCTGCAAGACTTTCACTTTAAATTACATTTTAAAAGTTTTCCCCATTCAAATGCCTTGGCGACCTATGTTGACCTTGCCGTAAAATAGGTCAAGGTCATCACAGGGTCATGATTTATACATACATTGTAGTGCTTGAGCCATCGATGCTTCATGCCAAGTTTCGTTGAAATTGGTCAACTGGTTCTGGAGAAGAAGATTTTTGAAGGGTTTTTACCATATATGGGCATGGTGGCCATCTTGGTCATGTGACCTGGATTTTTTATATACATATTGGTTCCCCCTTCCTATTGATGCTTCACATAAAATTTGGCTTTGATTGGCCAAGTGGTTTCAGAGGAGAAGACGTTTGAATATTATGGAGATATACATGTATATTGCCCCGGGGTGGGGGAACATGAGCCCCTGGGGTCCAATTTTTTTCAGAATCATTAATATTCAGTCCTACTGCCCATTTCCTGCAAGACTTTCACTTTAAATGACATTTTAAAAGTTTTCCCCATTCAAATGCATTGGCGACCTATGTTGACCTTGCCGTAAAATAGGTCAAGGTCACCGCAAGGTCATGATTTATATATACATTGTAGTGCTTGAGTCATCGATGCTTCATGCCAAGTTTGGTTGAAATCGGTCCAGTGGTTCTGGAGAAAAGATTTTTGAAGGGTTTTTACCATATATGGGTATGGTGGCCATCTTGGTCATGTGACCTGGATTATTTATATACACATTGGTTCCCCCTTCCCATAGATGCTTCATGTAAAATTTGGCTTTGATTGGCCAAGCTGTTTCATAGAAGAAGATCTTTGAAAATGGTGGACGACGGACGACGGACGGACGGACGGACGACGGAGCATGGGTATACTATAAGCTCACCTTGTGAGCCTGACGGCTCAGGTGAGCTAATAAGCAGTATAGCTTCCGTACTGATCCTGTTTGATTGTGTACTCGTATATTCATGTTTGTAATGTATGTTATCAGATGAAATATATATGTTTAAACTAAAGGTCTGGTCAGTATCCAGAAGACAGGTTTTCTTGCAGTGGCGGATTTAGAGGGGGTTCAAGGGGTTCGCTCGAACCCCCCTCTGGAGCCAAATTATTTCGTTTTCATGGGGAATTTAAAGAAATTTTGAGTGAAATCAGGCTGACGAACCCCCCTTTTCTACATTTGAACCCCCTTTTAAAAAATCCTGGATCCCCCCCTGTCTTGTGATATACCAATTATACTTTATCTGCCATTAACTGTAAAAGAGACACTTCATGAGATAACCTGGCTTTGCTTATAAAATGTGCAAAGGTGCAATAGTACATTACCTCTTCTTTCTGTATTCAAACCTGTGGTTGTACTGCTTTAATTTTGTCAGACCTGGTTGAAAACCCAATGTCAGATAGGTTCTCTCAAGTCTTGTGACAAAACTCATTTACCCTCACCTATTCCTATCATCATCCTCTCTATCTCTGTCCCTCTTTCTTTCATCTTCTTCCTTCTTTCTCTCTTCTTTCTTCTTCTTCGTTATTTCCTCATAGTCGTTCGGCCGTAATGGATTATACTCATCTTTGACCCCAGTCAAGGAGGGAACTGGTTCCGAGGGAATGAAGGGGCTGCTTCCTAATGCTGGGCCAGAGTCTCTATCCCTGTCCCTAGACACTGGTGTTTCTCGTTCAAGCTGAAAAAATCAATCATTCAAAGTCCTTTTCATTTATACCTAGAAATGATTCAGATATAACAGCTTGAATTTGTCTTTGACCCCTCCAAAAATGGGAACTAGGTCTGATTTTCTAATTTATTTAAATTCTTATATGCAAAAATTTAACTTTCTTGCTAATTTTATATCTTTACAACAGGTGGGTTTGAGTATACTATTAACAGCACTGAAACATGAAAGACAGGTTAACATTGAAATGGCTTACATGTATTTTCTAACGTATGGTACATCTATCAGTCATAACGTTAAGTGAGAAGAGAAAGCTATTTACCCTTCCAGTTTGCATGTTAAACTTGAGTGGTCCCTCCGCACTGTCTGCCGCTCTCTTCAGATCAACCACTGGTGCCATGTTAGCATTCACACGACGAGTACTCTAGAGGGAGAAAACATTTGAGCCTGTGCATGAGAAAACCAACAATTTGGGTTTCAGGCCAGGTCTGACACAAACCGGGCTGTACAGTCACAGAAGATGGTTAGAGGCTTAAAATTTTGTATTTAAGTAGAAGAGGGATTGTACTATCCGTGTAGTGAAAACAAAGGTGCTGATCAGCTTCGCGGTTACCGCGAAGCTGATCTGCGGCTTTGTTTTCGCCTATGCAAATTGTTGTTTTTCTCATGCACAGGCTCATTTAATACATGTAATTACTATAAACAGTAAATGTTTCTATTTCTTCTCTAGTTTTTGCGGTATCATCAGTTTTATAAATCTCTACTTATAACAAAGTTGCATGTATTAAAGAAACATCCTAAATAACGAGTTTTCTGCAACAAGAAATTAGCAAAGAGCTGTGTCATGAAAACACTTGTCCTTGGGGCTTCCAAACAGGTCTGACACATTTTGAGCAGTACTTTTGGTTTGATTATACCTTAAAATCCCACTCATCAATGTTTCAGTCATGTTGGAACAGAGACACCATTTTCTAGGTATTAACAAGCTCACGTGTCTTAAAATATTAAGCTATATTGTTAAAGATAGTACATGTGACATTAAGGATGTTCGCTGCCAATGAAAAAGTATTCAAACTTTTTTTCTTACCACTCTTTTTTGATTCCAAAATACAACACAAGACATTTGAAAACAAAATAAATATAGGGTAGTGTGCATTTTTTCAAGCTACAGGCATCTGAATGAGACCTCTGAGCACCATGTTTAAAATTTGGTAAAATTAATTTAATTTATAATTCTTTGAAACATACCTGTCTTGAACAAAAATACACCTAGAATGCTTTCAAAAGTCATAATATTTACGTAGCGCAGACAATTTTGGACCAAAAGCATAGAAAAATTTGCAACTTGGAGTGGATGACAAAATTTTACGATTCCTTTTCTAACCCTACCCCCATACTTGAAAAGTCGGAAAAAATCAATATTTTGAAATGTGCCAAACCCATATTTGTTGATTCAAACTTTTTCTTGTATTTTCACACAACATAGAACTTGGTAATATTGTTCGAATAAAAGAAAGAAATATATAGGGTAGTGAGCATATAAGAGAGAACCAACAACTTGAAAATCGCCATTTTCGGCCTTTTTTCGTCTGTTTTGTTTCTAAAAGCCCATTTCATAAAACCACCTTAAATTTTAAAACCAGCACACCAAAGACACAAATAATGACTTAGAAGACCATGTACACATACACTGCTGCTAAAATAAACATCGAACTAGTGCAATTAATTTGAAGATGTGTAATATTCAAGTTTAATCTACCCTACCCCCTAAATTTTACTGACAACTAAAATTTTCTGAAACGTTGCAAAAAATGGGGTGAAAAAATGAAGTTTCTTAGATTGACAATTTTCATGACTCATTTGATGCATATTATCAATATGTATCCAAATATAAAATATTAGGAAAATATCTGCAACCGTTTACGAGATATTCAAGAAAAGAAAAACCGGAAGTTCCGAAATGTCAAATGTTAGCAGCGAACATCCTTAAATTTTGAAGTTAGAAAATTAGAATGTAGACCGAGCGCCAAGTTGTGACAACTAAGGTATTGAAAGACCAGTGGCTATGTGATTATCACATGGATAACTGCACATATGAACTTATAAAATGAGTTTTTTTTTTTTTAAATTTTCATTATAGAGCTCAAATGTTACTCACAAAAGGGTAATAAACAAACCATCCCTAGTCTAACAAATCTTACCTTAGACTGAATGACTGCTGCTTTCTTGGCCTGGAGCTGTGACTTCATCAACTTGTAGTTGGACGACCAGCCAGCTGAAAAAGGGATCATTTCATCACTTCATTCAATGTTTGTTGTTTCTAATAAAGCAGTCATTTAGGTATAAGTCTTAATATTAATGTTAGTCTTCAGATTAGACATTGCCAACACTAATTACGGTTTAGAAATTCAGGAAAATACCTTTAAGTGCTTTTGAAATGCAATATAGTCACTGACACAGGTCCATTTTGGAGTAGTCTGATCAGGATCTGCATACTGTGTTTTTGCCTCTAGAATGTTAGAAAATCAAAGAATTCAACAAAATTTGTATATCAGCTTCAAGGCTGGTCACTTTGACAACAAATTCACTGTTTATGTTTTACCATTAAAAATCTGTAGAGAATCAATTTTATAATTTGATAACATGTTTACTGTTTAATTACACTAAAACATCATTTTTTTTTTTTGTTATATATATGTCAGATCTTTATACCAACAACATCTTTGCCTCCTTTTGATTTCTCCTGATCAATATCTAGGTCATCGTAGAGAGACATTGCTGGACGATGATGAGTTGATCAGCAAAAAACTGTATCTCAAATCTGAAGTAAAGAGAAATTTGTGAATGCTTCTCTTAGCTACTTCCTCCAGGGTATAATATGAAAGTCCATGCCGAGCCAGAGCTGCTGAGCTCATATGCCAAGCCAGGTTTTCACTTATTATTGCTAAAAACTTGATTTTTTTATGGAAAATAATATACAGAAAAATATTTTCTAGCATTTGAAATGATTTTTGAATTATTGGAAACCATTACCATGCTTACATAAACTCAGTTTTGCTAATTTGCCAAATATATTGAATTTGATAGAAAATCTCAGCTTTTGTACCAGTCAAATTGAAAAGTGTCATCCAAGTTCATTTTCAAAGTAATCATGACAAAAAATACTTTTCACATCTGTTCTATCCATTTCAAAATATTAAACCATTCATTTGTGGTATTTTAAATTGAATTGGTGACAATAAGTAAAAAAAACTGGGCTCAGCATACGAGCTCAGCAGCTCAAGCTTCTGTCTATACACCATCTTTCAGAAACTGCCAGGGATTTTCCTACCCTTTCAAAACAGGGAACCGGGACCAATGATTTTGGGAAAAATAATACGTATATCAGTCAAATTGGGAAAATGGATACAAAACAGAACAGGTGATTATATGCATATTTGGTGTTAATTTGAGGATATTTCTCTGAAAAAATATTTTGAGGGTATGATCTACGTATCCACAACAAATGTACAAGGATTTATTTATTATTTTGGGATTTTTTACCTGAAAATTGGGAAATTTTACACATTTTTTCAATTGGGAAAGGGGCCCATAATGGGCCCCAAAATCAGCCTAGGAAAATCCCTGACTGCATTTTTCAAAATCTCACTTTTCTGAAACATGTGTCACTAAAGAAAAATATAACCATGTCATCTTTTTGCAACCCAAAGTCATAAAAATTGCCGCAAAAATGTTGAAAATCAGTTCACTACTATAGACACTTTCATACCCGACCTTCCTCTAGTCCAAACTTCTGTGAATCAATTTACATCACTATTTAAAAACAATTAAATGGTTTGAAGATCATTTAACAGTATGTCAGAAGGGCATTTATCAAATATGAATGTATATCTGAATGCTACCTTTCCCATTAAAATCGCGCCTCCACGACATTTCGTCGAAAATTACATTTGTCAGAAATGTCCCCATGCCCAGACCCTTACCCTAGTGGTTGGTGGCTCAAAATGTGAACCTAAAGGCTAGTCTTCTACAGAATAACTCTCAAATTTTGTGGTGAATATTTTACAAAACACATTTTCGACGAAATGTCGTGCATTGTAAAATCGCATGGACCTTTTGAAAAAGTCAATACTTGTCAATTTCCCCACCCACTCATAAAACAAGAATATACTACGTTGATCGCGGCGATTAAAATACTATGACATCGATGTTATGGTTCTGCATAAATCGCTGTAATGGAGGGTGTTGTTCCATTTACATATATGAAGAAATGATTGTGACACTATCTATCTATCTTCTGATACTGAGTCGATCAATTTCTGATCATCACCTCAGGTGTGGGGTGGGTGGCTAAATTTAGAATTTAGTCAAGGGAAAATTAAACATTTGGGGTGGACCATTAAAACTATTTACAAGATATAGATGAGAGGCATACTAAAACGCATGCCTCTGGGCCAATGATTTAAATAGAAGCCTTAAATTCCTCAATGGTCTTAGATAGGACCACTGAAGAAGGGAGACTATTCCAAACCGGAATAGTTCTGGGGAAAAAGGAATTTTTCAGGGCATCACTATAGGCAAATGGTCTTGTGTATTGTGATTCATGTGATGCCCGAGTATGCCTTAGATTGGGTGCCGGGGTCAGGTATTTGTCTTTATCAAGAGACACTGTACCGGAGTGTATCTTGTAGAAGAAGGTTAAGGAGGACCGCTCCCTGCGAGACTCCAGGGATGGCCACTCAAGTTCGTCTAGCATTTCACCGACGCTACTGGTGTTCCTCCATCGCCTGCAGGTCCACCGGGCAGCAGTCCTCTGCACCTTCTCCACCATCTCAATCTGAGTTTCATGATAGGGATGCCAAATAGGAGCTGCATACTCAAGTTGAGGCCGAACCAATGTTTTGTATGCAACTTCCTTAGTATGCCTAGGTGCCAGTGCCAAATTGCGCCGAAGAAAACCCAAAGTCTTAGTTGCCTTGCATGTAATTTCAGAAATGTGTTGACCCCAATCAAGATCATCTGTGATAGTTAAACCGAGGTATTTAGCGGACTGAACCTGTTCTAATGTTTGCTGATGCAGTGTGTAATTGAAATCTATATGCCTGCTTGGATGTAGCCGCGTCACCCTCATTGAATGACATTTGCTAACATTGAATTTCATTTGCCAATCCATTTCCCATTTGGCCAAGCTATTCAGGTCATCTTGTAAAATTTGACAATCCAATGGTGACTTGACATTTCTGTATAAAACACAATCATCAGCAAATAGCCGAACAGATGACCTGATGTTGTCAGGAAGATCATTAATGAAAATAAGAAATAGGACCGGTCCTAAGACCGATCCTTGTGGGACACCAGAAAGAACCGGGACTGGGTCTGAGGCACGGCCATCTAATACCACTTTTTGAGAGCGCTCAGAGAGCCACGAGTCGATCCACTTATGTGTAGATCCTCTAATCCCGTAGAAGTCAAGTTTGTATAATAACCTTTTATGTGGGACCTTGTCAAAGGCCTTAGCGAAATCCATGACAATCACATCCGTCTGCCTGTGGCCACGACCCACTGCTCGGTCCAGATTACTAACCAAATCATGATAAAACTGAACTAACTGGGTTTCGCAAGACCTTTGACTTCGGAACCCATGCTGACAGTCAGCAAGAATGTTTTCAAGAGCCAAGTGTTTGTTTATGTTGCTGACTATTATATGCTCTAGAGTTTTGCAACAGATACAAGTAAGCGACACCGGTCGATAATTAGCTGCATCGTATTTCTCACCTTTCTTAAATACCGGGGCTACATTTGCCTGTCGCCAATCGTCTGGTACAGCACCCTGAGCAAGCGACTCATTGAAGATATAGGTCAGTACAGGAGCAATTTCAGAACTACATTCCTTCAACACCCTAGCACTCAGGCCATCTGGCCCAGGCGCCTTATGTATATTCAAGTTATTCAACAGTTTAATGACCCCATTGGGGTCAACTGTAATTTCACCCATAGCGGTGAAAGGACTTGTGCCTTTGGAGGGGATTTCATCATCTGATTCGCGAGTGAAGGCTGACTGAAACTGCCTATTACAAATATTAGCCTTATCCAAAGTGTCAGTCTTCAAGATACCATTTTCTCTAAGAGTATTGATCCCAGACGCGTCTTTCTTTAGGGACTTGACAAATGACCAAAACTTTTTTGCCTTTTCATTTTTTCGGGGACAATCGGGATCAGGGTTATCATTTTCAAAGGAGAAGATATTGGTAATATGCTTCCAATATGCATCTCTAATGCTCTTTTGAACATGTGCTCTGAACCGTTTGTAATGGTTCTTAATGTCAGGGCTGCTTGACTTGCGAGCACGAAAGTAAAGTTTATCACGTTTCCTTATCAAGCGTTTGATCGAGCTATCGATCCATGGTAAGCTATATTTTGTCTTGGTCATTTTTGATGGAATAAACCTTTCAATAGCCGAGAGAACCTCCGACTTAAAACTGACCCACATGTCATTGACTGACACCTGACTATGGTCAGTTGAAAGGAACGAATCCCTATAGCGCGCTAGATGGTCATGGAGACCGTCCATATCCGCTCGTTTATATAGGAAAATCTTACGCGGGGCCTGCTGAATCCGTTTAGCCTTTATGTCATATTCAATATAGACAATGTCATGATCTGCTTTGCCGATCGGGGGCATCCCTTTAACACGGTTAATTGGGGATGGCGAGTTAGTGAAGAGTAAATCAAGGGTCTTGTCTTCTCGGGTGTGTATATTTACCATTTGGGAGAGGCAGTGATCCTGTATTATCTCCACAAGTTTAGTCTGAACTGTGCCTAAAAGAAAGATATTTGTCAAATATTTACAAAGTTGGCCGAAAATAGAATAGAATAGAATAGAATAGAATAGAATATTTTATTTGGTATACAAACTCGTAGAGTAAGTGTTCACCACAACATACATGTAACAATAAACAACATGGTAAATCAATCAATACATTTTATATATTATGTGTTGTACACACAGATAAACTGACTTGTTTACTTGCTGATCACTGCTCAAGTATATTTTGCTTAATTTATATAACTGCGGCATTCAATGCATTTATGAATACAAATAAACTTTCACGTAAACTACAAGCGTAGCTTATTGTCTACGCGCCAGCGCGTAGACTACTCTAATGTTTGAGATTGACCTACTTACAAGACAACTCATACACCTCTCTACAACTGCAACTGCACGTTTGAGTATCGTGTTAGTAGGATTCCGGGTCGTTTCGCTAAGGACCGTGTAAACACCCAAAACACCCATGCAAACCTCCCTTTGTACCAAAGGTGCAGTAGGTACCAAAAATGGGACAAATTGTTAATTCGTGGAACTGGTGCATGATTGCATTCTATCTAAGCAACAACGGAATGAAAAATGAACCGACGGTATTGTGACGCTATATGGTCAGGTATGAAAGCTTTGACCGCGCCCCACCTGCCGTGTAGCCAATTACATTCTATCCAAGCCACAACGGAATGAAATGAACCGACAGTATTGTGACGGTCGATTGTCAGGTATGAATGCTTTGACCGCGCAGCGTTTTATTTCTGTTCAGTCACATGAACCACGATGAAATGGGAGAACGGTCAGAATTTTTGACATTCTAGTTTATATATGCGAAGCGTAGACCAAGCTTTTTGTTAAAGCTTATACTTGTCATACAATATCATAAAATATATTAAACCGGAAATGCTTTTCTATGTTGAATGGTCTTACAAGTTTCGAGTCGTCCCGCTCATGCAAGATTAGAATTACAGACAACTCGCCCCAAAGACAACTCGCCCCACATAAAACTCGCCCAAAGACAACTCGCCCCACTTTTAGAAGACAACTCGCCCCACTTTAAAAGACAACTCGCCCCACTGTCTTAGACCACCCCTCTTTACCCCCTATGGAATTCGCTCCATATCAATAGAGAACTTACCAAACTCATGTTTTTGTTCTCTGAATAAGTCTTTGTTTCCTTTCTGAAAGTATACTTTGCAAACTTCTTAGCAGTAAAATCATTGTATATCTATACTTGGCAAAAAAAAAAATAAATAAAAAAAAAAAATAAAAAATAAAAAATAAAAAAAAATAAAAAAAAAAAAATAAAAAAATAAAAATAAAAAATAAATAAATAAATAAAATCAGTTCTCCATAAGTCTGGATCAGTTTTACTCTGCTGAAATATCTGATGACTGTTGTTCCAAGTTCACATCTCTTGTGAGTGCCAGGGACAAACTTCCTTTCTGGTGCACCCCTGGTGAAGTACTGTCAATTTGATCTGCCATCAGTAAACCATTCAGATTCAGAATGATCAGGAACTGCACCAAAGTCGCACCCTGAAAACCAAAATGGTAAAAACTAAATTGACAAGCTGGTACTAATACAAAGCTGGGTGAGCAGCTATTTTCCCTAATGGTGGCCACGAATGTACAACCCAGCTCCAACCTTAAGACATGCCAGTGTATCTAATAATTCACAAGACACGAGATACATGCTGAGAACTTCTTTTTTCTCCAAGTACCATCCACTGTGGAATAGTCTCCCTTCTTTGAACATAAACTGGTACCCCGTTATCACCAAAAGTACGTATAGGGCAGGCACAAGTCAACTTTGAACAGTGCTCGCACCTACGACAACTGAAGAATTCAGTGCTCTTGTGTAATTCACTGGTCTAGAGGTTTAAAATACGTTTTATTATGCCTCGACTCAGCTTCTTGTAAACACTTTTAATAGACCATCACGAATGGGGTGATGATCAGAGAAAATGATCGACTAAAAATATATACTCATCGTAATTGTTAAGTGCTGTGCACCATAGACTCGGCCCCAGCGTCTGAACCCAAACCAAAAAAGAAAATGGTCTGATGGACCACCCCAAAAATTACCTAGTATTTCCAGCACACCCAAAGAAATGCTGAAATTCTGATAAATTTACATAAAATAATCAAATTCTTTTTAAAACCATAAAAGTAGCCAAATTAAGAAGTGACCTCCAAAAAATACAGCCCCTTTCACTCGAGTTTGCCGTTTGAGCATTTGCATTACACAAGAAGACCATGTGTTCTGAAGATCTGTATTGTATTGTACTGTGTATTAGTTGTGGTAGAGTAATTATCTCGGTCGAGTAAGTGATAGCTGTTGTTTTATAAACCAGTTTATTATTTTGTTCTAAGAAGATTTCCCTTCTCCGAGTGCTCTGTTACTGCTGTTGGCCTGAAATGTCTCATTTTATCACGTTTTATATTTCGGATAACCAGTCCAGATCATAATTGGGTCAGTTTGGTTCCTAGCTCATATCGATTTTTCATTTTCATGGGTGTGCGAGTGGAAAACCAGACTAAAAGTAGGTCACAGCTGTCAAAACGGGGAACCAGCTCAATTATGGCGTGATCTTCAAAAAGTGGTTCTTTTATTGACCCAAAATAGGTTTGTTTTACATCATTTGGATTAATTATCTGGTCTGATCATTCTCCTGATGGATTTCTTTAATGTGTTTCACATTTTCGCCACTTTTGTGTGTAAAAAATAAGCTCTACCACTGATTTTTTCTCTAGCCATAGCATGAGAAACTCTGCTTTAGCTGTTTACAATCCGGGCGAATCAAAGTTTTTACCGTTATTGCATGAAGAAATGTATAGGGTATACTATCACTGTGCAGCTTTGAAACCAGATCGGTCAATCATCATATAAGTATTTGAATTTCTGAGATTTATGTGCTCATTTTTAAGGATGTTGTATGGGGCATCTTTGTCTTCGCTTTGGGAAATACACCCGGATTTCATCTAATTAGAGCCAAAGTGTGTAGCGTTTTTAAATTGAAATTTGCACTCAACATACCGTATTATGTTTATCTATTCCTTGAGACTCGACACACAATATCCAGATGTCACATTGCAACGCATTTTGACCTTAAAGCATATCCAAGCACATGTTTGAATTTATTTGTGGTCACAAAATGTTTGAAACACACCCTAGGATACCATGACACAGACATTACCATATATATGCATCAACAAACACAGAAGGCAAACATGGCAAAGGAAGTTTTTGTTTGACTTCATGCTTAACGTCCCAATCAAAAGCAAAGGTCATGTCGGGACCTTGCCTCCATTTTATGGGACTTTTACCCAAAGTGAGGATGTCATGACATCCAACAAGTGCTTCAAATATAACCATCCAACTAAGCCACAAAGGCTTATATGTATGGATGGTTTGATTTGAACCACTTTTCCTGGGCTGGCTCAAACCAGAGCGGTATACCAGTGATCAGCTGGTCAGTCAGAAGCGTGTAAGCTTTGCCTGGAAGCAAAAACAGCCCATCTATTTCTTTAGGCCCCATGCACTATTTGGTTGTCATTTTGATTGAATAATACATCAGCCATGTGAGGAGACTGTAGCAGCATATGATGGCTTTGCGCCAATGCAACGCGTTTGGTGAATGATAAAAACCTGAAGTACAAAAATGCATGTTCATTGAGTGTGTTTAATGTTTAATATTGAAGAGTATACAATATTACCCCGAGTTGATTTTGGGTGAAATGATCTTCAAATATTGTTAAAATACAGTGTACAGTCGAGTTTCCGGTTACGCAAAGTTCCCGACTCCGGAAATCCTTATTAAAAACATGGTTAAACATGTATTACCAGTACCTTCAAAACAAATAATCAGTTTTTGTTCTCTTGGCAATTTTCTAAACATTGCATTATCCAATAAATATCTGTGAATGAGTTCACTGACACCAATCTTTTATCTTTACTAGCTTTTTGCATGTCAAATTTTATGGCATCTGATGTCACACTGTTACATACCGAGAGCAAAGAAACATCGATTATGCATGGAAACAACCATGTACATTACATACATGAAGGATCTCATAAAATTATATAGAAAATTGTAAACACTGTTACATTATATCTAATGGCAAACACAGGCTGGACCAGAACCCAATACTTCAAACTTACGTAGGATGACACATTGCCGGGGCTAAAATATCAGCAAGAATG
This sequence comes from Rugalucina vietnamica, assembly GCA_964017185.1. Classification (NCBI taxonomy): domain Eukaryota; kingdom Metazoa; phylum Mollusca; class Bivalvia; order Lucinida; family Lucinidae; genus Rugalucina; species Rugalucina vietnamica. Next base: position 33,813,642 of record OZ024875.1, read on the forward strand.
TACAATTTCTTTTAAAATAGTCGCTTCTATGAGGTAATGGCTTCAAGAAACGAAAAATTTGGTCATAAAAATCTTTCCTGCAAAGTAAAGGATATGACTTTGTCTACATCTTGTCGGGTATAGTTTAGCAGTAATTAAAATTCTATTCTTCTGATGGCAATGATTTATCATTGACAAGAACATTTTGCGAAACTAAGTACTTGACTGTAATGGAAATTTGATTTTATGACAATTACTAAATTTATTCACCCAAGAAACACAAAAGAAAAAGCGGCTCTCCTAGCAAAACGTGGGGAGCCTGGTTTGCTAACAGAGAACCGGACTAACAACTGAGAGGTCATGATTCGGTCCGATACCCACCTCCGCCATGTAGTGTCCCTGAGCAAGACACTTCAAGCTCCGGACGGCCCCCGTGGCCGAACGGTTAAGGTCGCTGACTTCAGTGCTCTTGATCATTCGATCATCTCACCTCTGTGGGTTCGCACCTCGCACGGGGCATGAGTCACATGTGGGACAAGCATAGTTCTGCTTGCGGGTGTGTCAGGTGGTTTTTCCCCGGGTACTCCGGTTTTCGCCACACCTACCGATTGATTTGTCTCGATATGAGTAAAGAAGCTTGAAAGGGATGCAAAATTGAAAAAAAAAAAAAAAAAAAAAAAAAAAAATTCAAGCTCCACAAAGTATCGGTTACGTACCCATAAAGGGATGGCTTTGTCTGGCAATGACTAAATAATAGTTGTGAAATACATTACGGCCAAAACACAAAAGAAAGTGAGAAAAAAATAATGATTTGACACAACCATCCTATGAGTCAGTATTTACATTGTGTATATGCATTAGACCCAAGGTTGCAAATAACATGTCTAGGCAAAACAGTTAGATTTTGCTTCAATGACTTGTTTGGTAATGTTTTTACGTCCCACTTAATACTGTAGCTAAGGTCATGCGGATAAACTAGCTCATTTTAAATTTTAACCGGAAAGGCTGAAGAACCCTTGGATCAACAGTTCAATAGGCCCAGAGCTATGTATACATGTACATGTATGTCTATATTGTACCAGGTTGACCAATGTTTTGCTTGACCGACTTTGTCCAAGGACTATCCTATAAGGGGGTACAAGATAGACAAGTTTCAGTGGTCATTTTTTTTTTCATATATATATATATATATATTTTTGCTTTGCTGTTGGTATGGGTAACCTTAAGTGTTGTAATAAAAATAATAATAATAGATCTAATAAATAAATAAATAAATTTTATATTTTAGGAGGACAACAAATTTAGCACAATTGACAATCTTCCATATGGTCCTCCAGTGAATACAGACAGTGATCAGTATCAGACCTTTTTTTTCAGTCATTTTCATATATTTTCGAGATGTAAGTAATGCTATATTTTGAAAGAAGAGAATCCAGTGTTTGCCTTATAATGCTGAGCGCCAAGCAAAGTAGCCACTGATACCATTTAAACGGTCTTATTTATGATGCGGCTCTGGATCTAATCTACGACACTCTAACCATTACACAATGAGCAAGCACGATTTGGGAAAAATATCCGTAGGCTGTCAGCAGTTAATTTGGTTTTTTTGTATGCAGGCTTAACATTCCAGTCAACAATTTTTTAGTCATGTCGGGGCGGAGCCAACGCTTGTGGGGCTGTCAGCAGTTTAGCAGTGTAGCATTGAAGTGAAGTCCCAAATCACGTACTTTGTAATATATATCAGCAGTAAGACGAATAGCAACTATTTAAGAAAAATCTGAAACTTAGACCACTGAATCATATTCTTGTTGTAGTGTCAGCGTTTTATGCCCTACTTACATCGCAAGTCATACTGAAACAGGGGCCCCTACCCATTGGGGCCCCAGAAGGAAATAGATGGGCTGATTATGCCTCCAGTGAAAGCCTGTACGATGCTGACTGGCTATCTGATTACTGGTTAACCGCTCGGGTCTGAGCCTGCCCAGGAAAAGAGGTTCCGAGTTTAACCATCCGCACATTATAATATGAGCCACATCGTGAGAAAACCGGAATTTTGCATATGCGAAAACAAAGGCGCAGATCAGATTCGCAGTAACTGCGAAGCTGATCAGCGCCTTTGGTTTCACCACTCGGATAGTAAAATTTCTCTTCTTCCTAAATCCGAAATTTCAAGCTTTTGACCATTTTCTGAGACTGCACATACCCGTTTATGTCGGACCTGGTAGGAAACCGCGAAGACCGGTTTTCTCGCATCAAGGCTCATATATTATAACCCCTTTTGGCTTTGTCTGGTTATATTTGAAGCACATGTTGGATGTCAAAGACTCATGACATCTTCATTTTGGGCAAGAGTCCCATAAAATGGAGGCAATGTCCCAACATGACCTTAGCTGTTGACTGGGACGTCTTCATTTTGGGCAAGAGCCCCATAAAGTGGAGGCAACGTCCCGACATGACCTTAGCTGTTGACTGGGATGTAAAGCATCAATCCGAACGAATTCAAACTGAGACAGGGCATATTTGAAATTTCATCTGGAATGAATATGCCGGAGAAGCCCTAGAGCGATTTCCCAACCACTTATTACATAGCAGATAGCTTTACCACACCACGGATGCTCTAGACTTCAGTTGTATCCGAAGGATGCAACTAACATGGACTGACCTCCACCCCCGATCCCCACCCATTCGCACCCTTGTAACTATAAAAAATGTGTTTAAATTACACATACGCAACAAACGTGAACTGCATGAAAGGGACATTTGGCATACTGGACTTTGCCATGTATATTTCAATAGACAAAAATGGAACACAGTGCATTTTCATTTATTCAATAAATGAAAACTAATAGGGTGACAGGACTTTTGAGGAAGAGTATATTGCACCCCGTGTTCAGGACTTTCTCAAAACTGTTGTGTTATATTAAAACATGTACACAAGGAAAATTATATACTACATTTTCCGCGTACATTGCTCTACATGAACCATAACTAATTTTCTCAAAACAAATGTGTTTTTGGATAGTTAAATATCTTGTTTAATGCAGTCGGAATGTGATGTGCAGAAAAAATCTGCCATTCGCGTGCAAAAGGATTACCTAAGCTATTCATGGTGGTAAGTTTATCGAAAATGCTTGTTTTGGTCACTTTTCATATCCTTTGTAACGCCATACTGGTGCTTTGCATGATTAAAATTGTGATGTTTGGCAATAAAGAATAACTATTCATAATAGAGTCGGACAAACTTTTGGCAAAATACATTCTTGTTTTCTCTCCAATCAGATGGTCAAAACTGGCCGAACATGTTCGAAGCAGCCAAAATATGTCAGTGTTTTGAACAATGACCTTAAAATATTTATTTTTCGTTCTGTCAATTTGTGGCTCATTTGCCATGTGGGATGACATAATATGATCATAGCATGATTCAGTGACCCTTGTACCAAAAAGATTAATCTTGAACAAGGCTACACTTGAACCAGTAAAAAGTGCAGGATCAATTCTTTAAACGTAAAGTATTATTTAGTCAAACTTGTCTATTTTACTTCAGATCCAAAACTGTATATTGGATCGAATGGGGTGCCGTTTTACTATTTATTCCCTATTTTTAGATATCCTAAAGTCATGTTGCATATCCAAAAATCATTTTACGATATCCATAAATGAATAAAGGATATCCTAAATGCATTTTAGGATATCTTAAACTTTGATTTATCATTCATAGTGGATATCCTTAATTTTACTGAATATAGGACATCCATAAATTGATATAAGGATATCTGAAAATAAATTATGGATATCCTTAAATACAACACCATTTAACAATATCTATTGTTAAATTTTAGGATATTCTTAAAGTCAAGTTGCATATATCCAAAAATCATTTTAAGATATCCATAAATGAATAAAGGATATCCTAAATTCATTTTAGGATATCCTAAACTTGATTTATCATTCATAGTGGATATCCTTAATTTTGCTGAATATAGGATATCCATAAATTGATTCAAGGATATCTGAAAATAAATTATGGATATCCTTAAAACAACACCATTTTACAATATCTATTGTTAAATTTTAGGATATCCTTAAATCAGCTGAATATTGGATTTCCATTATTCAATTTATGGATATCCTAAAATTGATTTATGGATGTCCTAAAGTGGGGTTGTCTTTTAGGATGCTCATGATTAATTTAAGGATATCCTTAAATCTAAAAAAAACTATATCAAAGAAACAAGAAATAATTTAATAATGTACAGCCATGTTGGTGTAATGGATAGCGTATTCACTTAGCAATCAAGGGGTTGCAGGTTCGACACCTGGCTGGTACATATGCCTGTCATGTTGGTGACAAATGTTCACCCTGACATAATAAAGGCAAATCGCCCATAGGGGTGTAACATTTTTTTAAAGAAAAGTAATGAATTCTGGATATCCTAAAATTGAATTCTGGATATTCTTAAATCAGCCTATTTAAGGATATTCTAAAATTCAAATTATGGATACTAAATTCAAGATTATTTTTTGATATCCAAAAATATGTTTAAGAGGATATCCTTAAATAATCAAGCTGATTGCATGATGTCCATTCTTCGAATTTAGGATATATCCTTAAATGGAATTATGGATATTAAAATTCAGCATAATATTTGGATAACCATTTTTTTTTTTTGGGGGGGGGGGGGGGGGGGCTCCCATTGGGGCCTAAAGAAATAGATGGCTGCTTGTGGCGCCAGGCAAAGCTTGTACACTGCTGACTGACTATCTGATTATTGGTTAACTGCTCACATCTGAGCCTGCTCAGGAAAAGTGGTTTCAAGTCAAACCATCCACACATATAAGCCTTTGTGGCTTTGTTGGATGGTTATACATGTATATTAAGCACTTGTTGGATGTCATGACATCCTCATTTTGGGTAAAAGTCCCATAAAGTGGAGGCAACGTCCCTACATGACCTTTGCTGTTAACTGGGATGTTAAGCATCAATTCAAACAAACAAAAATAATGTATTTTAGGATACTCTTAAATGTGTTTATGGATATCCTAAATTCATTTGTGGATATCCATAATTCATTTGGATATCCATAACTATTTTAGGATATCTTTAATACAATTTAGGAAATTCATACACAAATTATGGATATCCAAATGTGAATTATCATTCACATTATTATTCAGTGGTTTGCCTGTTTTTGTGCATCAAATGCTGTACTGGTTTCCTACATGTCATTGTCTGACTCTGTCCTTGTCTGCTTGTCTGTGACTGAGAGCCAAGAATGGCCCAGCAATATTGTCATCGATATGTTCTATTCCTCTTGCACTTGTAAACCTTTCTGACTTGCGTATAATAAACATTGTCCATCCTTCTTCAGCACATGTTTTAAGCACTATAAACTTTATTGCCTTTTTACATGTTTTTAATACCCATTTTTTTAAAAAAAATTATAGTGAAAAAAAAATGTGTATTTAAATCTTATCTTGTATTTTCTTTAGAAATGTTTGAAAACTTTGGTGATTTCCTGGTGATTGAGAGACTACCATTCACAATGTTAGATGTCACGTCTCTTCAGTATATCCTAGCAGCCTGTGTTACGATTGGTTTTGTGGTCTACATGTTTTATCCAATCCTGTTGCTTCATCTATACTTCAGGTAATATTGGTACTGTGGCACTACATTTATGTTGTTGTTTTTTGTTCCATATTATGATATTATTTTTTCAAGCAAAAATCTAATGTGTTGCCTCTAGCTTGAATCTAATAAAGTTCTATACTACTGAAAGATTTCCTATTAATTTGGAACCATTAGGTAATCATGCTCAATCAATACACAGAGATTTTTAACGTCGTAAAAAAAGAAAATTTTCAGTAGAAATTTTTTTATACACATATTTTTCTTATTTTTGCTCAAAACATAGATTGTGGGTACACGTTTGAACCGCCTCAGCTAGCCAGTTCTAACGAGTAAGTTCTCACAATCTATGTTTTTGGAGCAAAAATAAGAAAAAATATGCATTTCCCTGCAAACCCCATTTTCACTATTTAAAAGTGGGGTTTAGGGCAGTTTATCCTGGTGTAAATTTTTGATTGTAGCAGTTTTATCAAGAATGCATCAAAACTTGACAGGCATGTATGGTGCTATTTGTTTTCTTTAGTTTTGTCAAATGCTTTGAGGGTTGATAAAGACTGTCTGAAAATATATTATTTTGTCTTTGCAAACATTGATACAGTAATGACTATCAAGCAAGGAGAGTATGTTTATATTTTGGAAAAAGTTTTTGTGTGTATGTGTTTTTTTTTGTTGTTGTTTGTTTATTATTTTTCAAAGTGATGCAGAATTTCTTTGACAGACACTCTACTACAGCAGCATATTTACATTTTAGGTTGATACATGTACATATATATTATGTTGTAATAACCCAATCACCTTTGAAATTGGACAAGATAATCATACACTAACAGGGGCCAGTTGTTCAAAATTAACAATCGTGTTAATGATTCTTTAAAATTTCGAATGGCAATATTATAAATACACTGTTATTTTTTGTTGAAAAAATGTGAGAATCCTTTGCAAAGGATTCTCACATTTTATCAACAAAAAAAAACAAAAAACAAAAAAAAACAAAAAACTAACAAACAAACAGTATATTTGCTTATGTAGTCGGCATTTACTTAACGAGTTGAGGTCTTAACAATGATGGTAAGCTAACGAAGTTTTGAACAACTGGGTCCAGATTGTCAAACAATGCAGATACTACGAGGTATGGCAGGAAAGTTCGTAGACACCATTAGTATTTTCAACGGGAAAAGAAATTCAGTCAAAATGAATATAGCTGGGTTTGCAAAAATATTTCATGAGCAAATAGACGAAATTTTATGAAAATCTGGCCAACACGACATCTTATACAGCCTTTTATGTGCACCTCCCTAACCGGTAGCGGGGCAAGGGTCAACGTCTCAGTGACGTTACTTGAAGTTTATTGCCGTCAGTGCTTTATATATTTGTAACAAGTTTAACCATGTTTCAGAGTTATTCCACATAGGGTCCTTGGATATCGGTACAATTTTATTATGTGTATCCAGCTGCCAAATGCAGATCTGTGCCAACTGTCCTCAGGTTCTCTGATGACCGATTGAACATATGAAACCATTTTCATTCGCTGAGAATGTAAGACGAGTGCCCTTCCGCCGCCGTTTATTATCTTAGATGATCTATCGAGCATCCAAAAATCAACTCTGCCACTTGTAAACTGGTGACAGACAAGCTGATAGTTTTTATGCTGTTGTTTATATCATTTCCATCGTGTTTGTTGGTCATTTCCATAACAAAAACACACAATTTTATGGTTATCGGCTGTTCTCCGACGTCAAAATTACGCCATTTTTTCAAACAATTTTTTCAGACTGCATCTGAAATTTTATTCACAGATATCAAACTGTACTGCCGCCAAGGCCCAAACATTCAGAAAACGTTGTTGATTGAACATTCTTTAAGGATCAAAATATTTTATCGTTACAGCACACTTCCGTGCCGTTTCACAAGCAAAAACAGAATGTGAAAATCGTCACATTTTATCATGTTTTGACACCTGCCCCGCACGGCCCTACCCGCAAACAGAAAAGTGGCCATACCAAGCGTTTTATTACTTCAAATTGCACAAAATTTCTTAAATATACCCATAAGATATTGCTGCTTGAAATTATGCAAAACGCTTCTTCAACAACACGTTACTTTTTCTGATAGCTGAAGTGTCTACGAACTTTCCTGCCATACCTCGTATTTACTAGTATTTAGACAATTGATTTAGGGTTACACGGTTGATTCCTGCTCATCTCTATAAATATAAGCTGATGTATAGAAAAGATTTTACTGCTAAGTCTTGCCATTATTAAAGACTCTTGTTGCATCTCTTTTCTGGTAGAATTCACACAGAAATGGAGGTGATTTCCAGGCAGACATTTAAAGCAACAAGATTTAAAGAGACAAAGCATCTTCATAATCTTTTATGTCAAAGAAAAATATATATTTTACATTATTACAACTTGAGTCAGCTGACACAATTTTTAATCAACCCTCATATTGTCCACTGCCAGGGGCTTTAGAATCCGTTGGAGGAAAATAATTGAGCCACCTCGTGAGAAAACCAACAATCTGCATATGCGAAAACAAAGACGCAGATCAGCTTCGCAAGCCACGAAGCTGATCAGCGCCTTTGTTTTCACTACTTGGATAGTACACTTCCTCTTCTTCTTAAATCCAAAATTTCAAGCTTCTAGCCTGCTTCTGTGACTGTGCAGCCTGATTTGTGTCAGACCTGTTCGGAAACCACATTGTTGGTTTTCCCACGAGGTGGCTCAATTGTTAAACAAAACATGATCATCTTTTACACCTACTTAGGCGGGGAAAAAACAAAATTGCAAAAATAATTTTAATATTGATTCAAATTGGAATAGAATAAGGATGTTTGATGCAACTTCAGTTGTGTTTTTACTGCTCACACCACTGGCCGTGGTGGTGTTTATGTATAAGTTTCATCCAGTTCGTATGGTTCGTCTGTTCATGAGGTAAATGGTTATTGCAATGAGGATGGTCAGATTATAGGATAAGTTAGAAATGTTTTACTTGTCTCTAGAAAATTATTTCTTGGATATTAAAGTTGAAAAGATTATATAGAGGATATTTACTTTTTTGAGGTGAATACCAAATGAGCCGCCCCATGGGAAAACCAACAATCTGCATATGCGAAAACAAAGACGCAGATCAGCTTCGCGGTAACCGCGAAGCTGATCAGCGTCTTTGTTTTCGCTACTTGGATAGTACACTTCCTCTTCTTCTTAAATCCAAAATTTCAAACTTCTAGCCTGCAGGCTGCCCAGTGCTCCTATTTTTCCTATTTTTTCCTATATTTTCAGGGCTTCCTATTTTTTCCTATATTTTGATCCCAAATCCTATATTTTTCCATCAAATTCCTATATTTTTCAAAATGCTGCAGATAATAATGAAATATCAAGGAAAAATCATGGAATTTTGGTTTGAAATGCCAGTTTTGATGTCTTTGGCATTCATTTTTTTCCTCGCTCGCTTCGCTCGCTCGTAACTTGATAAATAAAGTATTTTTCCTTCATCAGAAAACAAGATAATCCCGTGAAGTAAGCTGCTTCTACAACTTGAGTAGGTTTTAAAATAATGGATCACACACCTATACCAAAATTACACCAGTAAGATTTGCCTTCTTGCTGCTATATGTTAATATTTATGGTTTTCAATGCTATAAAAAGCCATTTTAGGCCGAAAATTTCCTATTTTTCTCCTATTTTTTGGACATAAACTTCCTATTTATTGAAGCCCAAAATATATATTTTGTACCAAACTGCACTGGGCAGCCTGAGCCTGCTTCTGTGACTGTGCAGCCTGATTTGTGTCAGACCTGTTCGGAAACCACATTGTTGGTTTTCCCACGAGGTGGCTCAATTGTTAAACAAAACATGATCATCTTTTACACCTACTTAAGCGGGGAAAAAACAAAATTGCAAAAATAATTTTAATATTGATTCAAATTGGAATAGAATAAGGATGTTTGATGCAACTTCAGTTGTGTTTTTACTGCTCACACCACTGGCCGTGGTGGTGTTTATGTATAAGTTTCATCCAGTTCGTATGGTTCGTCTGTTCATGAGGTAAATGGTTATTGCAATGAGGATGGTCAGATTATAGGATAAGTTAGAAATGTTTTACTTGTCTCTAGAAAATTATTTCTCGGATATTAAAGTTGAAAAGATTATATAGAGGATTTTTATTTTACTTTTTAGCTCGACTGCACGAAGTGCATAGAGCTATTGCAGTCACCCCAGTCGTCCACGTTCCCGTTCCCGTTCCCGTTCCCGTTCCCGTGCGCGTTCCCGTGCGCGTTCCCGTGCGCGTGCGCGTCACACTTGCGTTAAAGTTTTCTAGAAGTCCATATCTTGACAACCACTCATCAGAAAGCATTCATACTTGGACCATAGATACCCTGTAGGGTTAGCTTTCATTCCATGGCATCGGGCCCCTGGGTCCAGGCCAGGGGGTGGGGCTGGAGGTTAAAATCTAGAACACCTTCAAAAATGGCAATTCTTGTGTTAAAGTTTTCTAGAAGTCCATATCTTGACAACCACTCATCAGCAAGCATTGATACTTTGGCCATTGACACCCTGTAGGGTCGGCTTTCATTCCATGGCATCAGATCCCTGGGTCCATGCCAGGGGGTGGGGCTAGAGGTTAAAATCTAGAACACCATTAATAATAATGGCTTTTCTGTGATATAGTATTCTAGAAGTCTATATCTTGAAAACTTTTTATCAGAGGGCTTTCATACTCGGACCATAGGTACCCTGTAGGGTTGAGTTTCATTTCATGGCATCAGGTCTCTCGGTCCATGCCTGGGGGGTGGGGCTGGAGGTTTAAAACTAGAACATTGTAAAAAATAGATGTATTGCTGTGTAACTTTTACAAGGAGTCCATATCTTGACAACAACTTATCATAAAGCAATCATACTTCATACACTTTAGGTTCCATGACATCGGACCTCTGGGTCGGAGTCAGGGGGGCGGGGCTAGAGGTCAAAATCTAGAACTCCCTGAATTTTTTTTCTTTTTATTTCTTAATAGAAACAACTTAGGAAGATGGATGGTCATTCATCTTTTGACTTTGTGACACTGACTTGTGTGTCATGACGGTAAGGGTCGGTTGACCTACTTTCCATGGTTCAGTGATTTTGCCTTATATCTTGATACTCAATTAGTATATTTTCTTACTTCTTTCAGATTATGAGTGAGTACGACCAGGCCTTTGACCCCAATATACTTATAGGTCACTGTGACCTAATTTCACGGTTCAGTGATTTTGCCTTATATCTTGACACTCAATTAGTATATTTTCATACTTTTTTCAGATTATGAGTGAGTATGACCAGACCTTTGACCCCAATATACTTATAGGTCACTGTGACCTAATTTCACGGTTCAGTGATTTTGCCTTATATCTCGGTTCTCAAATGGTTTATGAACAAACTTCTTTCAAAGTATGTTTGCGTATGACAAGACCTTTGACCCTGAATTAGTCCTAGGTCACTGTGACCTAATTTCACGGTTCAGTGATTTTGCCTTATATCTTGACACTCAATTAGTATATTTTCATACTTTTTTCAGATTATGAGTGAGTATGACCAGCCCTTTGACCCCAATATACTTATAGGTCACTGTGACCTAATTTCACGGTTCAGTGATTTTGCCTTATATCTCGGTTCTCAAATGGTTTATGAACAAACTTCTTTCAAAGTATGTTTGCGTATGACAAGACCTTTGACCCTGAATTAGTCCTAGGTCACTGTGACCTAATTTCACGTTTCAGTGATTTTGCCTTATATCTTGACACTCAATTAGTATATTTTCATACTTTTTTCAGATTATGAGTGAGTATGACCAGCCCTTTGACCCCAATATACTTAAAGGTCACTGTGACCTAATTTCACGGTTCAGTGATTTTGCCTTGTATCTCGTTACTCAAATGGTTTATGAACAAACTTCTTTCAAAGTATGTTTGTGTATGACAAGACCTTTGACCCTGAAGTAGTCCTAGGTCACTGTGACCTAATTTCACGGTTCAGTGATTTTGCCTTACATGTTGACACTCAATTAGAATATTTTCATACTTTTTTCAGATTATGAGTGAGTATGACCAGACCTTTGACCCCAATATACTTATAGGTCACTATGACCTAATTTCACGGTTCAGTGACTTTGCCTTATATCTTGGCACTCAAGTAGTTTATGAACAAACTTCTTTGACACTATGTTTGCGTATGACAAGACCTTTGACCCTAAAGTAGTCCTAGGTCAATATGACCTTATTTCACGGTTCAGTGATTTTCCTTTATATCTCGGCACTCAATTGGTATATGAACATACTTCTTTCACGATATGTATGAGTATGACAAGACCTTTGACCGTAAAGTATTCCTGGATCACTGTGACCTACTTTCATGGTTCAGTGATTTTGCCTTATATCTCGATACTCAGTTGGTATTTTTTCATACTTCTTTCTGATTATGAATGAGTATGACCAGACCTTTAACCCAAACATACTTATAGGTCACTATGACCTAATTTCATGGTTCAGTGATTTTGCTTTATATCTCAACACTGAATGGGTATATGATCATATTTCTTTCACATTATGAGTAAGTATCACTAGACCTTTGTGGCTTTGACCCTGAAATACTTATAGGTCAGTGTGACCTTATTTCACGGTTCAGTGATTTTGCCTTGTGTCTTGGCACTCAGTTGGTATATGAACACACTCCTTTCACAATATGAGTGAGACCTTTAAATCTTAGGTAGTTATAGTTAACTTTCATGGTTCAGTGATTTTGCCTTATCGCATCAAGGCAAAAAGATGTATGAGCATAATGCTTTGGGTTACCGGTCGGGTTTGGCCTTATGTTTGACAAAGGTCAGAAGCAGTCGAGCACGCTGTCCTGCGACAGCTCTTATTCTTTCTTTTCTTACTTTCTCTATATACTGCCATACGCCCTCGCGGACATTCTAGGCAGGTGCGCTAGCCTGAGCTACAAGGATGTTAATATAAAAAGTAAAAGAACAGCTGATAGTTAAGATTAAAAGATGATAGCTTAGGGGATGAAAGATGATAGGTTATAATAGTTAAGATGAGATAAAAAGCAGGTTTGAGGTGAATACCAAATATATTTCATCAAGTAAGTTTTACAGTATCAGATCATGCACACATGCACCAACAAGCTCCTGAGAGCTAAGTGTCAGCACACACTGCCTCCCTTTATAATATGCTTTACATGTATCACAGGATGTGCACACCGTTCATCCAGATACAACAAACGCGGAAGGGTCTGCTAAACGCGGATATAAACAACTGTATCGCAGGAATACACAAAGTAAGAAAACATCAACATATAGCCTATAAATTGTTCCTATATAAAATCTGTTTATGCAGAGCTGATGCGAACTGGTTTATCTTGAAAATGGTACCGTATCACAGCAAAAGATTTGTGTAAACTATAGATACAAGCGATTTTAATTCATAAATTACTATTTTTTCGCCTTTTTTCCTATTCTTTCGATATTTGTAGAATTAGAGTGTTTGGTTTCATTCAAATATCTCTTCAAAACTAATTTTCAACATCTATAGAATATATCTACACCAAGCATCAAACTGGAAAAGATTTTGTGTGTGTGGAAATCCACGTTTAAAAATCGGCCTAGATTGTTTCAAGGTACAACTTACCGCGGACGTTGATACAACACAACGCGGATGATCCAAATAATTTGGGTAAAACAAACTCGGATTCGAAAACCTGGTTTTAACCTGCAAAACACTGGCAGAACGTTTTTTAAATAAAATACAATGAAGAATGCTAGATTTTTATAAAGTAAACGTGCTATAAATGCATCATGTTGGCTTCTATAGTTGGTTATTCACTTGATATATTATCGAATTCGGGGGGATCCTGGAATGGCAACATTTAACGTCATATTGCATTCTAACACGAATGATACCAAACTGCGCCCATGTCATACCCTTCGAAAGTTGTAGATACAGAAATTGGACATATAAGTCGTTTCCAGGGCTCAGGAAATTTTTATTTCCAAATCGGTCCAGCCAAGTGATGACGTCATCGGCGACATACGAACGTGCATTGTTATACATTGATACATAGTCACGAAAACTAATGACATTTATCATTTCAGTGTTACTTACTTATGTATATGTAGAATTAATTGTAAATAGCTTGTTTTAAACTGAAATAAAAATGCCAAGAATACTTTGCAATTTGTAGTTTGTTCTTTCATACTATTCCGTGATCAAATCCAATCTTTATCAGGTTTTCCCAGCATTTATTTATAAGTATGCTGGTACCCAGCATCATTGTATTGTACTGCATAAATTCTGCCATTCTGTTCTGTTCTTCTTAAGGTTCCCCCGGTTATTTTACGAGGCACCACCACAAAGGCGTTGTTACTTTTTGAGCTCAAACATTTTAGCTGGATTTTTTTACAGTGCTGGGGTAATATTTACAGTTCGTGATATATGTACACGTGAAGGCACACCTCGGACGAATATACTGGTGCGTTGTGCTGCAGCTGGCCACCACAGTAAATTTGCTGAAGTGTTCGCCCCTGTGCCACGTCGAGGCCCAGCACATCCGACTTCGACATAACGCGATTCATCACGCCCTCTATCGGCAGGCAGAGCCTCCATGAGGGTCTATGGAGGACAGACAGGACGTAATTAGACGACTGGATCATCCGGGTTAACTTCGACAGGACATTTGAACATTTGTCTTTTTAAACATCTACGTTGTGCCATTTCAACATAAATTGAAAGACAATATAAGATCGAAGTTCTGTAGCTTATATAGTCAACATAATCAACGAAAATGCAGTACCTATTATGTCATTTTCAATAACCTTTGAATGAGTTTGTAAACAGCATAATTTTCTTAAAACGGACAGCTTCTTTGACGGTCATTTGAGCAAAACAGATCAAAAAAAAAAAAATAAAGATCAAAGCGACCTTGATCTCAATTCTGCCGGTCTTTACCGTATAGCTCCGCCCTCACGATTGTCAGTGTAATTGGCTTGAGCCAATCAGAAACTTGCTTGTTTGCAAGCCGTGCAGCGATACGAAACGAGACAAACAATTTGGACATGATTCAGTAGTTTTACTGCAGTGTTTTGATAATTGGACAATTAACAGCTTGACACGTGAGTAATCAAGGGGTGTTGATTGGGAAAACCTGTGAATTATGGACCGATTAAGGAAAAAAAGACAAACGAAAACCGATCTTGCAAATTTTATTATGATACTGTATGGGAAAATACATTTATAATCGGCCAAAATGCATTTTTTTCGGACCCAGACAGGCGACTTTCTCCACCAATCTCCCCCAATTTTGGGGTTCTCCAAATACCACTGATTTTCATTTTATCTCAACAGCTCTTGCAGTTTAATTGGCTACAGTTTAAACCTACTTATAAGTCAGGTAGTATTACAGCCGCTCTACTGCTTTTAACATCACTCTTTTACTATCATTTAGTTGCATATAAACAAAGTGCTTGTGGTTTCTTGATATATGAGCAATTAAAATAAACAATCTTGCAGAGAAGTGTAGAGCACTAGATAAGTAAAATACCTCTGAAAAGTGGAGAAAGTCGACAGTCTGGACCGATAAAAAAGCATTTTCTGAAAAATGAATCGGTCTCATGAATTCAAAATCGGTCTAAACCGACAAATTATCGGATTTCGTTTCACTCAAAATGATTTATTTTGCTTTCGAACTACAAAGACATCACACGCTTAAAATAAAAACAGATCCTTTAAGAGCAGTGAGCATATTAATGAGAAAGGTGATGGGCCATACCGCGGTTTCTGCTATTTAAGCTTCATCAGTGACCCTTAAGGTTTGGCAACATGGAGCCAAAATGAATTGACTCCTCCGCCAGCAAGGTATAGCCACGCCCACCCCTATTTCCTTAGACAAACATTGTGTTTTTGCACCTGTACTTACCTGTAAAAAGCACGTGTTGGTTTGTTTGTCTAACCCACGTGTTGTCTAACCGTCATTGACCGTTAGCTAATGTGCAGATTTGAATGGTCAATATAAAAATGAATATTAATGATGGGTGGTTTTACGGAGGACTCAATTACTGTAATTTAAAAAACTTTCAAGAAGGTAGTCATTTTATCCTAGGTACCAAACTCCGTTTTGAAATGAGCTAATATGTGAAATCCGCGTTCTATCTATTCAACAGACAAAAGCTTTCCTAAGGAACTGGTGAACCTGTTGGTGTTACTTTTATGACCAGTCTCCCAGCCCATAAACATGGAAGAACTTTGATGAAACTTTAAAAAGCCCATTCGTGGAATATTTGATGTAAGGGGCACCCGGATAGCTCAGTCGGTAGCGCGATTGGCTTCTGCCTAGCTATGTACCTCTGCCGTGTAGGTTCGAATCCCACTGGCGACGCAAGTAAAAATTATCAAATATTGAAAAAAAACTATCAATGGTTCCCGCATCGGCATGTACCAATGGTTTGACTGTCACCTTCCGGGCGTGGTGGTTTCACAGGGTATTTCCCGACCGAACGTCGAGAAATGCCCTGGCTTTCCCCCACCACTAGACAGTCGGCGTCTAAGAAGCAGAATTGCTTAGCTAAGTAGAAATGACTAGCTTGACGTCTATCTCCAGTAAGTAAGTAAGTAAGTAAGTAAGTTTGTATAGTGCAAATACTTTGACACTGCCCGTCATACTCCTAACAATATATGACAATTTGCTTCACGTGGCACTGGAAAACATGTCTGCCAATTTTATGGTTTTTACAAAACTTCATCACGTGAGGTCAAAAATCACGGTCAAAGTATTTCATAACACGTATTTTTCAGTTTTCTATTGTTATGCATGAAATATTTGCAATCATTGCAAACTGGACATCATGAAAGAAATGCATCCATACACCGTTGGTTTTGCATGTAATAATCTACAGACATTCGAAGTAGAGTTGGTGTTTGAATAAGAAAGGCGAAGCTTTGTTTTGTTTGAATTGATGCTTTACGTCCCAGTCAACAGCTAAGGTCATATCGGGACGTTGCCTCCACTTTATGAGACTCTTAACCAAAATGAGGATGTCATGACACCCAACAAGTGCTTCAAATATAACCATCCAACAAAGCCAAAAGGGCTTATATGTGCGGATGGTTCGACTTGAAACCACTTTTCCTGGGCAGGCTCAGACCTGAGCAGTTGACCAGTAATCAGATACCTAGTCAGCATCGTACAAGCTTTGACTGGAGGCACAAGCAGCCCATCTATTTCTTTAGGCCCCAATGGGCGGGGCCCATATTCCCACCCGACCACCCTTATCTGACACTTTCAAACTGCATGCTAAGGCCTTTAATTGTCAAATTTAAAGAGCGAAAACAAAGGCACGGACAGCTTCTCGGTTAACATACATGTAGCTGCTTTATATAACATATAAACATATAAACCTTTGCCGTGGCCAAAGCGTAGTGAAAGTGCTCATCGGCACGTTCCTTGTGGTTTTATCACGCCATAATTGGTATTCAACCAATCATCTATGGACTCTATACCATTTTAAGGACAGTCATTCCCATGGCTAAAATATTGATAGTAGTCATGTTTGCAAGGCATTTAGCCTACCTTAGGAAAATGTTACAAGCATAATCTGCATGTCACCTGAAAGAAGAGAAGATGTTCTTTCTTATGATATATGTATGTGTTGAGAATATTTTGTAGCATTTTGTTGGCTCAATGAGACAATTTTAATTGTCTTTTTGCAGTTTATTTGCATCTTCTTTTTAAGTTTTTGAGTTAGAGGTACCTTTTTCTGTGACAGCCATCAGTTAGTAGAGATCTACAATAATGTATCAGGGATTTTCGAAATTATGCCTCAAAGCAGAAATACAGCACATTTTGTCATGCAGTTCATAATTAATTGGTCATCCCTAACAAAATCCTTGACAGATCAAGAACCGTTCAAAATTAAGAAAATCTGTGATACAGTTGTCTTTGTCATACTTCAAACCACCCACTCACCAAATATTATGTAGATCCGTCCCTAAATAAAAGAGTTATACCACTTTGAAATCGACGTTCTTTTGATAATCTAATTGTCAGATAAACCTTAAAACTGTTTGATGATACAAAATGTCTATAATCCTCTTGAATAGGTAGATTCTAGAACATGGCATCTTCACACACCCAATCAGCACTCTTGGAGACTTTGCTACACACCTTTTGGGCTGGTCTGCTTTATCATAGTAGGCCAAAATTATGAAAATATTGTTTATTTTAACCAATAGCCTGATCTCCAGTCATGAGTACATTTCACGGTCTTTAGTTAATGACCTGCCCTAAGTAGTGGAACATTCTCCTGGAAATCTTCAAAAGGGAGGCATAATCTGCTATCACTTAATGATGGATGTGGAAAACCGGTATACGGACAAAACACCCCACGGACAAAACACCCCACGCCCATTTTCTTATAGGTGGACAAAAACCACCACATGTTTTTTTAAAGGCTGACAAAACACCCCACGCCCAAAAGTATAACGTGGACAAAACACCCCATACAGATTTTGAAATTAGGACAAAACCCCCCATCATGTTTTTTGGTTTCCCATATGACATGACTGAAAATTGATGACTGGAATATTTAACTGTAACCAAATTTATGTTTTTCTATATCGGAGATACATGCAATTGGAATGTCTAATAGCTCACACCATATAACATGACTGAAAATTGACAACTTGAATTTGAAGAATTTCTTATTTTTAAGCTCCCCATATAACATAACTGAAAATTGATAACTTGGATGTGAAACCATATTTATTTATTTATTTATTTATTTATTTATTTATTTATTTATTTATTTATTTAAGTGTGCTATTTGATTTCATTAAAGTCAACCATTGTGCAAAAAAGGCTATTAAATAATTATTTCATCTAATCTAATTATTTGATTTAAGGTCTTTGTGTTCTTTATGTACTGAGTGTGTTTGTATTTCAAATGTGCTAATTGAGTGCTATTAAGGTAATTGAATTATCTAATCATTTAAGTAATTGTAACAATTAACTAAAACACCTTTATAATCTGTCTTTACAACAATGGTTGTTTTTCTATTGAAGTCAAATTGTTAATTGCTTGTTTGTCTGATTAAAATGATTTGAAATATGTTGTGTTATCATTTCTGTAAAAGCCCAAATAAACATTACCACAACCAGATCTGTTCATTAAAAAGGTTTAAATCCTTCAGCTTTCATTAACTATATAAAGAAAAAGATAAAATTTGGCTATGGTTTCACATCCAAGTTATCAATTTTCAGTTATGTTATATGGGGAGCTTAAAAATAAGAAATTCTTCAAATTCAAGTTGTCAATTTTCAGTCATGTTATATGGTGTGAGCTATTAGACATTCCTATTACATGTATCTCCGATATAGAAAAACATAAAATTGGGAACGGTTAAATATTCCAGTCATCAATTTTCAGTCATGTCATATGGGAAACCAAAACGGTGCACGACACTTTGCCGAAAACCACTTCGCCGAAAAGACATTTCGCCGAAACGACACAATGCCGAAAATTCTTCTCCGGTGCGACACTTCACCGAAAGTTTTAAATGATTTACAATGAGTCATGCTTGAGGGAAACTAACGTTAAAACGTTATTAGATGTGCCTTAATTGCCTTAATGGGGACTTAATATCAGTTCCTTATAATTACGTTTTATGTTTGTTTTACCTTGTTTGTTTATTTATGAAGTAAAATGTTTTCATGCCAATAATAATACGATTAATTAATTAGGTTTATCGCCATGTTTTAAATTGGTCATATATTAATTAGTTTGATCGCCATAATTGGTCATTGATGCACCTAACCATTTAATTCCTTAAGGATTTAGAATGCCTCTTTTATAGCTTTATACAAATTTAATTGTTAAAATCGTTATAATGCTGTGGATTTAAGTAAAAATTATGAAAAAAAATCACATTGTATGAAATACATGCACTCTTAAAAACATCTTTTTCGGCATTTTTGCCGAATTTCGGCAATATTTCGGCGAAGTGTCGCATGCGGCAAAGTGTCGTTTCGGCGAAGTGTCTTTTCGGCAAAGTGGTTTTCGGCGAAGTGTCACGGACCCAACCAAAAAACATGATGGGGGGTTTTGTCCTAATTTTAAAATCTGCATGGGGTGTTTTGTCCACGTTATACTTTTGGGCGTGGGGTGTATTGTCAGCCTTTAAAAAAACATGTGGTGGTTTTTGTCCACCTATAAGAAAATGGGCGTGGGGTGTTTTGTCCGTGGGGTGTTTTGTCCTACACTCTGGAAAACCAACTGTTACAGGAAATGAATGGGTTGGGGCAAGTTTATTGCCTTTTTACTGTCTTCAGTATGTCTGATGTTAGCCTTTGTCTTGGGAAAACCTATGTACATCCAAGCCCGAGAGGTTGGATGCAAACCATGACTTAGAGTTTCATAGTTTACATTACACTTTTTACATTGAAATTTGAAATTCATCAACTACATGCAGTAAGATACTAGACATACAGTAAAGAAAAAAAAAAGAAAGAAAAGAAAAAAAGTTTTGATCAAGCTTATGCAGCTAAGATAATACATGGACTGATCTTCCGAAACAAACCGGCCTATACAGCTACATGACATGGTTAGAAGCTTGAAGTTTCGGATCTAGGAAGAAGAGGAATTGTACTATCAGTGAAGCGAAAACAAAGACGCTGATCAGCTGTGCAGTTACTGCACAGATGATCTCCGCCTTTGTTGACGTATATATATATATATATATATATATATATATATATATATATATATATATATATATATATATATATATATATATATAGGGGGATTAAACCATTAACAGTGCAAGAATAAATCAAACTAAGCGCGCTTTCGGCTTTCGCCTTCTTCAGAGTCAGTATGTATTTACAGGTAAAAACTGGAAAAAAAATGAAAATAGGTAAATAAACAAAATAAATAAAAAACAATGCAAAAATACACAAATACACAAAAATCACATGAAATGTGACAAAGTTGACACCACTGTATGTTCGGCAGTGGGTAAACGACTTAAAATTAATTCATGAACGCCCTTTGAAAGGGCCCAGTATCTGCTAAAAAAAGACGGCAAAAATTGCGCATCACTTTACTACATAAAGTCAGTTTGTAGCGGTGTGTTTATTTTTACTCGGTAATTGTGTATTAGCTATGTAAGTTAAACATTGGGGAACCAGGGCTGGAGGCAACCAGATAAAAATCACGGTAATAAGCACAAAATAGAGTCAAACAGAGTGCCCCGTCCCACATAGCCAAGTCGTCGAATGGGGCAAAAGTAAGACTGAAGGGGAGTACTGACTGCAAAACAATGAATGTGGTTTACCTGATATCGTGTGGAGAGTGTGGAAAACAGTATGTTGGGGAAACCAAGGGCCTACTCAGCGTGAGGATGAATGGTCACAGAGATGACTGGAAACACAAGAGATTTGAACGATCTCCAGTTGCAGAGCACTTCCGGTTGCCAGGGCATGACTTCTTGAGTCATGCCTCTGTTTGTTGCTTGGACCACAATTCGGGTTGGACGGACAAGACCAGAAAACAGCGTGAGAGCTACTGGATACGCCGTCTCAACACACTGAATCCAAGCGGCATCAACAAAGGAGATTAGTCCAAAATCTCTTCAGTTGACCAGCCATTATGGTTTCCTTCATCTGACCAGTTTCCCTGGGTTCTCTCAGTTTGCCAGTCCCCCCTGTTTGTTTCCCCAACAAGCTGGAATTACACACACATTCCAATGGCATGCAGGCCGTCATCTGTTCTCGTTTTATAGCAGTGTTTCCTTCACCTAACCAGTTTTCCTGGGTTCTCAAAGTTTACTAGTTTTCATGGGTTCCCCAAGTTTACCGGTTCTCCTGGGCACCCCCAGCTCACCAGTGCTTCTTGGTTCCCCCGACAAGTTGCAGTTCCACACACAATTTAGTTTCCTTCATACAACCAGTTTTCCTGGGATTCCAGTTTTTTCCCCCAATTTACCAGTTCTCCCGGGGTTCCCCAGACAAGTTGACATGCAGACCGTCATCTGTTCTCGGTTTGTAGCAATGATTCTTTCATCTTACCAGTTTTCCTGGGTTCTCCCAGTTTACCGGCATTCCTGGGTTCACCCAATATACCAGTTTTCCTGGGTTCCTACAGCTCACCATTTCTCCTGGGCTCCCTCCACAAGTTACAGTTTCACACACATTCCAGTGATATGCAGAGTGGCATCTGTTCTCGTTTTGTAGCCTATGGGCCATTTCAGCTACATACGTATATCTGTCTCGTCTCTCTGCATAAGACATGGTTTTCGCATCCCCCTTTTCTTGCTTGTAGCGGTGTGTTCGCCTCCTCTTCTGACCACATAAATGTGATTTTCATCTAAATTCTTCAAACTTCAATAAATCAAATGTTCGCCAATTGAGCACAAAGGCATTTTTTATCTAAATTTCTATATTTCAAAAATCGAGGATGGCCATTTTCGCCGTCTCTCCTTCCAAGCACCGTCCATGAGCAGTTCTGGGATGATTTGCATTCATGGAAAGCACTCTGTTTGACTCTATTTTGTGCTTATTACCGTGATTTTTATCTGGTTGCCTCCAGCCCTGGTTCCCCAATGTTTAACTTACATAGCTAATACACAATTACCGAGTAAAAATAAACACACCGCTACAAACTGACTTTATGTAGTAAAGTGACGCGCAATTTTTGCCGTCTTTTTTTAGCAGATACTGGGCCCTTTCAAAGGGCGTTCATGAATTAATTTTAAGTCGTTTACCCACTGCCGAACATACAGTGGTGTCAACTTTGTCACATTTCATGTGATTTTTGTGTATTTGTGTATTTTTGCATTGTTTTTTATTTATTTTGTTTATTTACCTATTTTCATTTTTTTTCCAGTTTTTACCTGTAAATACATACTGACTCTGAAGAAGGCGAAAGCCGAAAGCGCGCTTAGTTTGATTTATTCTTGCACTGTTAATGGTTTAATCCCCCTATATACTTATTTCAATCATTTTCGAATCCTTTCTTAGGATCCAGTGCCCCCGGGAAGATTTTTGTTTGATGTTTGTCCTATTTCTCCCAATATATATATATATATATATATATATATATATATATATATATATATATATATATATATATATATATACTTTTGTACGCTAATTCTGTTTGTTTATATATATAGCCGAAGTCTGCGGGTTCGAAACCTACCTTCGCCAATTTAGTACATCTTTATTTCTCTACTTTATAATTTTTCCGATGTACTTGTATCAGAAATGATCTTGGTAGGAATAGCTGTTGAAGTTTGTATATCTTTGATATGAAAATATTATTTCCAAGCTTTGGCATCCTATCCATAGGATCCAGTTATTCCATGTATATAGACGAGTGTGCTAGCACAACGAAAAATAGTAACCTATCAGACGGGTTATGCAGGGAAATCGCCTCTAAACCTGAGCTATGATAACTCCTTTTTTAAGGAGCGTAGTAGCGCAGTCGGTAGAGGGGATGGCCCTGTATAGCTAGGCGCCGAAGCCGAAGTCTGCGGGTTCGAAACCTACCTTCGCCAATTTAGTACATCTTTATTTCTCTACTTTATATATATATATATATATATATATATATATATATATATATATATATATATATATATATATATATATATATATATATATATATATATATATATATATATATATATATATAAAACAACAAGTCCTTGTGTCGGTAATGATAGGAAGAAAGAATGAAATGAAGCAACAGCAACAATTTATTTCAGTCCTGTAGCGCTTTCACTTTACAGCTCTTCAGCAGGAACGTCGCCATATTCATAGAGATATATATGCACTCGTTAGATAGAAGAAAATTATTAAGCAAATCTGATAAAACAGATGAAACGAATACCATACCTTATGTAACCACCTTTAACCCATATAACCCCGAAATTTATCCTGATATTAAGCAACTGAAAACACAGGAATAATGAGTTACACGAAGTTTTCAAGAACAAGGTCTTTCTAAAAAGCAAAAGACAGCCACCAAACTTAAAACGTCTTTTAACAAAGGCTAAATTTACAAATAACATTAATAATGATTGTCAGTGCAATGTAACAAAATGCAATGAGCCGCGCTGCGGTCTTTGTAAATATATAAAAGAAGGACCATCAATTCATTTCAAAGATAAATTATTTACAGTAAAAGAAAATATGTCTTGTAAGGCCAAAAATGTCATATACGTAATACAGTGCAGAGGTTGCAATGAACAATATATAGGTGAAACAGTAAATTTGAGAAACCGCGTAACACTTCATAATCAACATATAAGACACGCGGAACTAAGGAAAATACCTGTGAGCAAACACATTGCTGACTGCTCTGACCATGATCCCAAATACAGTATATTCCCATTTTATCAAATGAAAACAGATAGCATTATAAAACGAAAAGAAAAGGAGAAGTATTTTATTCGAACATTTTCACCAAAACTGAACTCTTTACATTAAGTCTTATTGTTTTTGTTTATAATTTAGAGACAAGTTGCGTACATTGTATTTACGACGTATTTAAACAGACGTATTTCGTTACATGCAATGTAATTAACGGAAGGAAGTATTTGGCGTTACGTTACGTCGTGTCGCTTGACAACAGGACGCCATTTTACTTTAATGGAAACCACATTTGTGTAAAGGCTTTGAAAATTGATATTTATCATGAAACCGGTCAGCCATACGAAATAAAGAAATTGTGCATTCTAAAGAACTTTTTATTTACTATATATATATATATATATATATATATAAATATATATATATATATATATATATATATATATATATATATATATATATATATATATATATATATATATATATATATATATATATATATATATATATATATATATATATATATATATATATATATATATATAGGCACATGTCCAGTTTTCTCATGACACGGCTCAAATATAATAATATAATATCATGAGCAATGAATGATGCTATTTAAAAAGAACAATGCCCCACTGTGAGAATTACAGGTGTCTAGGCCATTTTACAGATACACAAACTAACCAGTTTCTAATAATAGGGATGTTTAAGGACAGTCAGACGTCACTGACACTATTTTTTGCTCTTTTTTCAAAACTGATAGTTTATAAATACATTTAGTATATTCTACTTCATGTGCAAAAATGAAAATCATATCTTTGTCAGAAATGCTAGAATTTGATAAAATTTCCAAAGTAACTGTAAAATGTGGATAAGTTTGTTCTATCAATTTACCCCTGATTGCCAATGGCCAATTGATTTCACACACTATAAAGATTTTTCTGTACCAGGAGGCTGAAGGGCCAGTAGGCTATTAATCAACTTAGACAGACAAGAATTTTCTTGCCTTGAGAAAACCTGTGTTAGTTCTTGCACAAGACATAAAACATAAAATATAAAAAAAAAAAAAAAAAAAAAAAAAAAAGAAAAGATGAGCTGTATTTCTTCTGCAAAATTCAGGACTTTGTTTTACACATTTAAACATCCCTATTAGAAACTGGTTAGTTTGTGTATCTGTTAAATGGCCTAGACACCTGTAATTCTCACAGTGGGGCATTGTTCGTTTTACATAGCATCATTTATTGCTCATGATATTATATTTGAGCCGCGTCATGAGAAAACTGGACTTTTGCCTTGATATATACGACAACAAAGGCGGAGATCATCTGTGCAGTAACTGCACAGCTGATCAGCGTCTTTGTTTTCGCTTCACTGATAGTACAATTCCTCTTCTTCCTAGATCCGAAACTTCAAGCTTCTAACCATGTCATGTAGCTGTATAGGCCGGTTTGTGTCGGACCTGGTACGAAACCCTGAAGATCAGTCCATGTATTATCTTAGCTTATCTTTTTCTCAAATTGGTTGCATAAGCTTGATCAGAACTTTTTTCTTTTCTTTCTTTTTTTTCTCTTTACTTTATATCTAGTATAATCTTACTACATGTAGTTGATGAATTTCAAATTTCAATGTAAAATGTGTAATGTAAACTATGAAACTCTAAGTCATGGTTTGCATCCAACCTCTCGGGTTTGGATGAACATAGGTTTTCCAAAGACAATGGCTAACATCAGACATACTGAAGACAGTAAAAAAGCAATAAACTTGCCCCAATCCATTCATTTCCTGTAACAGTTGATTTCCACATCCATCATTAAGTGATAGCAGATTATGCCTCCCTTTTGAAGATTTCCAGGAGAATGTTCCACTACTTAGGGCAGGTCATTAATTAATGACCATGAAATGTATTCATGACTGGAGATCAGGCTATTGGTTAAAATAAACAATATTTTCATAATTTTGGCCTACTATGATAAAGAAGACCAGCCCAAAAGGTGTGTAGCAAAGTCTCCCAGAGTGCTGATTGGATGTGTGAAGATGCCATGTTCTAGAATCTACCTATTCAAGAGGATTATAGACATTTTGTATCATCAAACAGTTTTAAGGTTTATCTGACAATTAGATTTTCAAAAGAACTTCGATTTCAATGTGGTATAACTCTTTTATTTATGGACGGATCTACATAATATTTGATGGGTGGGTGGTTTGAAGCATGACAAAGATAAATGTATCACAGATTTTCTTAATTTTGAACGGTTCTTGATCTATCAAGGATTTTGTTAGGGATGACCAATTAATTATGAACTGCATGACAAAATGTGCTGTATTTCTGCTTTGAGGCATTATTTCGAAAATCCCTGATACATTATTGTAGATCTCCATTAACTGATGGCTGTCACAGAAAAAGGTACCTCTAACTCAAAAACTTAAAAAGAAGATGCAAATAAACTGTAAAAAGACAATAAAAATTGTCTCATTGAGCCAACAAAAGGCTACAAAATATTCCCAACACATACATATATCAGTAGAAAGAACATCTTCTCTTCTTTCAGGTGACATGCAGATTATGCTTGTAACATTTTCCTAAGGTAGGCTAAATGCCTTGCAAACATGACTACTATCAATATTTTAGCGATGGGAATGACTGTCCTTAAATGTGTAAAACAAAGTCCTGAGCTTTGCAGCAGAAACACAGCTCATCTTTTCTTTTCTTTATTTTATTTTTTCATTTTATTTTTTTATGTCTTGTGCAAGAACTAACACAGGTTTTCTCAAGGCCAGACAGTTCTTGTCTGTCTAAGTTGATTAATAGCCTACTTGCCCTTCAGCCTCCTGGTACAGAAAAATCTTTATAGTGTGTGAAATCAATTGGCCATTGGCAATCAGGGGTATATTGATAGAACAAACTTATCCACATTTTACAGTTATTTTGGAAATTTAATCAAATTTTAGCATTTCTGACAAAGATATGATTTTCATTTTTGCACATGATGTAGAATATACTTATTGTATTTATAAACTATCAGTTTTGAAAAAAGAGCAAAAAATAGTGTCAGTGACGTCTGACTGTCCTTAAGTTGGTTTTAACAATGACTGCAGCCAGTTTTCCTTAAAATAAGATCAGAATATGGTTTTTATCATCCGTGTCGGTTGTACCGAATGGTCCGAGTTTGTTTCACCTGCTTGAGAATTTGAACCGTGGTATGTTGAACCATATTAAATGATAGTACTCACTTTCAAAAAGTTCTTATTCTCTTTCTAGAATTTTGCGAGAGTTCTCGTAAAGGCAACACTTGAAGCGATCCCCGATCCTCCGAAAAACACCAATTTGGCCATATTTTTGTGTTTTAATAATGATTTACAGACATTCCTACCAAGATTTTTCGCTTTTCGTGCAGCCAAGACAGATTTAGAAGCCTATATTTCTCAAACTAATATAATTTGTGAGGCAGGATTTTGGGCAAACATTTTCAAAGTGATGTACTTTTTCACTGTATGTCAAACAAAAATCAACTCGGTCGATATTCAATATAATTAAATATAAAATAAATACTCACTCTTTTTTCTCGCCATCTAAAATACTATTGTTTACATCCGCGTTTAGCAGACCTTTCCGCATTTGTTGTATCTGGATGAACTGTGTGATGTGTGTCAAGATAGATTTACTCTTACTTCCTATTCCATTGGCTAAGAAGTCTATGAACACTTTTACAGTATCTCTTGTTATGGAGGTTTAAGTTTGCTGTATGGCCTGTATCAAATCTTAAACATTTCATCTGTTCATAGTAAGTGTGTGCTGATTAGGCAGACATTTCACTGACTGTAAGCTTTTTGGTAGCAATTTTGAAAAGCCTGTTTATGTGGTAAGTAGAATATCCATGCATATGACATGTCCAAAAGTACCATACATTATATTAGCAGACAAATGCTCTTCTGCTTGGAAGCACATTGACAAATTTATACAATAATTTAATACTGTCCTCTAGGGTAAAATCAACATTTGTATTTTTAAGATCAACATTTGTATTTTTTGAAATAAAATTATGAAGTAGACATCTTTATGTGCAATGAAGCATACAAGTTTACCAGTATATCTGTACAACTATTTTAAATGAACTTTCATGAAGAAGAAAATTTCCATTGGCCCCATTTAGATAATACTAGTCTTTGTATCGACTACCCTGTTGAAAGTTGCAAATTTTCAGTAATTCTCTTTGGCTCCATGTTGCCAAATCTAAAGGGTCACTGACGAGACTTCAATAGTGGAAGCCGCGGTATAGCCCATCCCCTTTCTTATTAATGTGTTCACTACTCTTAAAGGATCTCAGTTTTAATATTTATTAGTACAGATTTGAAGAAAACAGATTTTTTACTATAATTATGATAATGATTCTTAATTTTCTGACAAATTGAGCATAAACAAAACACTAGTTTTATCAGTCCTTGGTCATCTGCTGGGCAATTCTCTTCTGTTAAAGTCATATTCCTTGAATTTTCAAATGATTATGCCAAATGCTTTGTACAAATGCTTTGTATTTGAAAATTTGACAGACAATTCAGAATAGACTGGCTTTTTTTCTGAGATAAATTAATTTTGCTGCTTCAAAGATAATACTATATTCATAAAGGCCAGGGTGTGCGCTTTTTGGAGCATATGCACTAAATAGAGTGAATACAATACTTTAACATACAGTGTAAACATACTGTATTTTAATATTTTCGTTTTAGAGTATCAGTATGGCAAAGTGGGATGCGACTGAAATACGCCACCATGGATGGTTTGTCCGTCTGCTATGGTGAGAAGGGCAAGAGAAAAAAGGGATCAGTCAGCATGTTGCTGTTACATGGCTTCACTGCTGACAAGTTTATGTGGGTCCCTCTAGTCAGAGTAAGTATCAGATTAGGCTTAGCGGAAATTTATGTATGATAACTCTGATTTAAAAAAAGCAGTAGTCATTTGCAAACGAATGTGCTTTATGTACTGATAAACTGCCTCCACAAGGCTTTCCTAGGAATAGTGATGTTTTAGGGTATGTGACAATGCTGGCATTTCTTCCAGGATGTAAAACAAAAACAAATTAAGATTGAGTTCGCATGAGAAAACCAACAATTTGGGATTCCGACCATGTCCAACACAAACCAGGCTGTACAATAACAGAAGCAGGCTAGGGGCTTGAAATTTCAAATTTAAGAAGAAGATAAATTGTGCTAGCTATGTAGCGAAAACAAAGGCGCTGATCAGCTGTGCAGTTACTGCAAGGCTGATCTTCGTTTTTGGTTTCGCATATATTGGTTTTCTCATGCGGCAGCTCAATTGGATGCCACGTTTATTACACCACTACTAGTCCCAACTGTCCAGAAAAATTTTAAGGTTTAAGTGGTCAAAGTTAATTATTTATCCCATTTTATTTAACAGAATCTTCCAAGTGATACTCACGTTATAGCCATAGACTTGCCAGGACATGGGGACAGTGATACACCTACGGAGGACCATGATATATCACATCTTCATACTTGTAGAAAGTTGCATCAGGTAAAGCATGAATATGTTTACTGGACTCACTGTCTTGTGTAGAAAATGTGTAAGGAAGTTAATAGTTAAGTGAAATTGATTAATTACCAAGACAACTCCAGTCAGATATTATCAGCAGGTTTCGTATTTCAAGATCTGCAGCACAAAAAGTTAAAAAAAACTTCATTAAGGACAGTGTAAACCTTGAAAGTATAGAATGTAGTGATCTAGTGGTAGAGTTAGAAGTCAGAATCGAGATTAACTTGTTTCTAATCTTTCTTTATCAAGTTGTGTTATTGAGCAAGACACATTGACTCCCCATAGTTCTGATACTAGAAAGGGTTGGCTTCATAGTCACATGTCTGAAGAATTGTTTATAGGGATGTAAATGTTAAGTGACATAAAATCTGTGGCTTGAACATGTATTGAAGTGATAAAATCTAATGCAAAGAAGATACATGTTCATGTATGTATAATACAATGTTTGTCAAATATTGTGGATTTAATGTAAACTTATTTGGAAAAAAATATGAGCCGCGACGCGAGAAAACCGGTCTTCGGGGTTTCCGACCAGGTCCAACACAAACCGGCCTGTACAGTCTCAGAAAAGAGCTAGAAGCTTGAAATTTCGTATTTAAGTAGAAGAGAAATTGTACTATCCGTGTAGCGAAAACAAAGGCGCTGATCAGCTTCGCGGTTACCGCGAAGCTGATCTGCGCCTTTGTTTTCGCCTAGGCAAAAATCCGGTTTTCTCACGATGCGGCTCATATCTATCTGGATATTTTCTTTCATATTTCAGTTTTTAGATCAGATTGGTTTCAGCGCAGAGCCGTATCACTTGGTGGGCATGTCTATGGGCGGGGCTTTGGCGGGGCTGTATGCCTCTCTGTTCCCAAAAGAAATACATTCCGTAACTATGATCTGCCCAGCCAGTAAGTCTATGAGCAAACTGATTGATTTAGTATGAGCTGTGATGCGAAAAAAACTACCTCTTCGGGGTTTCCGACCATGTCTGACACAAACCGGCCTGTGCAGATACAGAAGGTGGCTAGAAGCTTGAAATTTCGGATTTAGGAAGATAAATTGTACTTCCCATGTAGCGAAAACAAAGGGGCTGATCAGCTGTGCAGTTACTGCACAGCTGATCTGCGCCTTTGTTTTCGCATATAGCCAAAATCCGGTTTAATCATGGTGTGGCTCATATTATAACCATCCAATTGCATATCATCTCTTTTGAACACACAATATTCAAGATAAGATATTCAGTCAAATAAAATGATATAAGAGTCTTTTTTGTTAACAAGATATGGGGATTGTTTTGGCCCAGTGCAGTTGTAGAGCATCAAGACTCGAGACTAGAGCAAGAAGTCTACTTTCACTGTGTTGCGGCAAGGTACACAAGAATCTTTTGCTTTTTCCTGACATGACTGAAAATTTGTTGACCTTGACATTTGAAGTCACCCAAAATCACAGGAGAAATGGTGATGATTAATCCTGAGCATACACCATATGAGCAGCGATGGGAGAAAAACGTGCTTCAGGGTTTCTGACCAGATGGGACACAAATCGGCCTGTACTGTCACAGAAGAAAGGTAGAATCTTGAAATTTTGGATAAAAGTCGAGGAAGAATTATACCGTCCAAGTAGCGAAAACAAAGGCGCTGATCAGCTGTGCAGTTACAGCACAGCTGATCTGTGTCTTTGTTTTCGCATAGGCAAAAACCTGTTTTCCTCATGACGTGGCTCATTTTGATACCGTAGGTCACATGAACCTGGGGAGCTTGGTGGCCTAGTTGTACAGTGCCCTGGAGCTAGATTCCTTGGGTTTGATTCCTAACTCTACTGTTTAGTGTCCTTGAGCAAGACTTTTTAAGCTCCCCACAGTACTGATCGGTGGTGGTTCGTTTGAACCCCCTTCTGGGACCTAAATATATTTTTTTGATGGGGAAATTTAAGAAAAATCAGGTGAAGCCCCCTTGATGAGTTTGAACCTCCTTCCAGAAATCCTGAATAAGCTCTTGCTGATTTATACCCAGGAGGCGATGGCTCTATTCTGACTTTACTGCAAATTTGCTGACTGGGATACATGTTGAGTCCTATCTAAATCAAAATGAATCTAATCCTAGGATTTAATGTTCCACCATTGCTTAAAATGATATGCCAAAACAAAGGCGCAGACCAGCTTCGGGGTTACCATGAAGCTGATCAGTGCATTTATTTTCGCTACATAGTACAACCCTTTTTCTTCTTAAATCCGAAATTTCAAGCTTGTAGCCTGCTTCTGTGACTGTACATGCTGGTTTGTGTCGGACCTGGACTGAAATCCAAAGTGTTGGTTTTCTCACAAGAAGGGTCAAATATACTTCTACCTATTTGTGTGCAAATGTGGCTTTGCTGCTCTCACTTTCCCTGTAGCCAAGCAATCCTCTTTTCACCAGATGAATCTTATTTAAGAAAAAGAGCCTCAGTAATTTTAAACGCACCATGATATTTCTTTCCAGTGAAGACCCCAGTGAACAGTCCATTCTGGGCCAACCTTTTGGAAGCCATTGAGGATGAGGTAGAGGAAATACACATGACCTGTGATCTTCTATTTCCTAAAACAGCGGCAGAGGTTCGCAAAATGATGGACCATGTCAACTATCGTAAAATGTGGGTCCCAAAACAAGTAAGTGCAGAAAGATATTGTGAGGACCAGAAATTTTAGAAAATTAAAAATTTGTTAACATAATAAATTTGCAATGGAATGTGTATGGTTCATAAAGGATTTCGAAGTATGTATACATTGTCTGTAGTTTTCTGTAATTTGTTTATCGAAGTTAAGTTTATGTATAGAAGTTTTACTTTTAAGGCTAAAAAGCTTCGATAAATTATTATCATGAAAAGAAAGCCAAGTCAAAATAAGATGCCAGCTGTTACAGTATGTACAACACCAGTTATCAGGAGACAACCAACATGATTTAGAACAACCATGCAGATTAAATCTATTGGCGATTGTAGGAATAAAATATCTGGGGCCAGTTGTTCAAAATTAACGACATAGTTAGTTAACGATATGTTAAAATTTCAAACATGAATATTACAAATACACTGTTATTTTTTGCTGATAAAATGTGAGAATCCTTTGCATTGCAAAGGATTCTCACATTTTATCAACAAAAAATAACAGTGTATTTGCTTATATAGTCGTCATTTACTTAACGAGTTGAGGTCTTAACAATGATGTTAAGCTAATGAAGATCAACAAAGTTTTGAACAACTGGCCCCTGTTTGTGAACAAATTTCCAGGGATCATTCTAATTGTTTGTAACTTTTGTTTTGAGAAAGGTATTTACATCTTATTGTCTTAAATGAGCTTCATCTGTGTTGATTGTTCTAAGACACATTGGTTGTCTCCAGATCATCAGTGTTGCGCAGTGTACTGGTATGTGTGGCATTTGTGTATTTTGTTTTTTTCAGATTCTACACGCAGTTGCAGAATTTAGAAAGAAGTCTTATCCATTCCATTCTAGATGTAAGTACAT
Source organism: Rugalucina vietnamica (assembly GCA_964017185.1). Taxonomy (NCBI): domain Eukaryota; kingdom Metazoa; phylum Mollusca; class Bivalvia; order Lucinida; family Lucinidae; genus Rugalucina; species Rugalucina vietnamica. The sequence goes on from OZ024875.1 coordinate 33,846,681, forward strand.
AGAGCATCTTCCTTTCTGTGTTAGCCAAAATAAAAGTGATATCATGTTATAGATATATACTACCATCTGCATTCTATTTAATGTAGATGCTTTAATGCAGATGCTCCAACAGGTGCACATCTAGGCATTCTTCAAAAACAATGCTTGTCTGGCATTTCAGTGTTTTATACTCATTGTGCTACCTTGTCATGATAGGTGTACTGAATAGTACTGATAATAAAACCTGATCATGTGAATGCATAATTAAAGTGTCAGCTGACAGTGTGTCTAAGTTAGCGTATCTTGTAAGAGTCCAGGAACTAATTTCTCTCCTGTTGTCCCCCCACCCGCCCCCCACTTATGGTACCAGTAAACTGTTCAGATTGAGTGTAAATGTTATTTGCTACGTTCTTCATCTTAGTATGCCTTTTCTGATAACTAGCTATCAGTTGTAGATGTAACTGTTTAATTTCCAACTGATATGTGTCACCAAATGATATTATTTGAGCCTTCGCATGAGAAAACCAACAACTTGCATAGGCAAAAACAAAGCCGGAGATCAGCTGTGCAGTAACTGCACAGCTGATCAGCGCCTTTGTTTTCGCTGCACGGATAGTACAATCCTTCTTCTTAAAGCCAAAATTTCAAGCTTCCAGCATGCTTCTGTGGCCTGGTTTTTGTCGGACATGGTCGGAAACCCAAATTGTTGGTTTTCTCATGCACAGGCTCATTTCTCTTTCCCAGTGTTCAAGAGTATAACCAACCCAGAGATGCATGATATATTGTCAGACCATGTACATAATATAACAGCTCCTTCACAGATTATATGGGGAGAAAATGATCAGGTAATATTAACCCATATTTGACGAATGGATTCTCCCATCATTATCATTTGGGTGAGTCCACTTTCATTTTTAGGGGCATCAGGTTTGATATTAACTTTTCATCTCATTTTTCGATGAAAATCTAAGCAAACAGAATAGCCCCAGATGGGACGCCGCGTTCTGCGGCGTCACATCTGGGGCTATGCTGTTTGCCTATGTCCCATAAAAGGGACGCCAGGCTTAAATGAGTTAATACAGGTGAAGCCATACAATTTCAGATATATTACATAATGCTGTGACCACCAGCCTAGAATATAAACATTCTGGAGATACATTTCCACCAAGTTCTAGTGCGTGTAACATTGTCTTTTTAATATGCTTTGGTGGTGTTACATCCACACACTTGATTTGAAAACAAAGGTTTATGCAAGGTCAGGTTAGGCAAAATATTTTGCTAGCAGTAAGCACTTTTGATCAAGTCTCATTTCATAAAATAGGGATGTGTCTGATACATACATTGCTTCTTCATTCAATTGTTAGCACTTGCATTGGTTTCCATATGTTGGTTGTCAGAGCCACAAGAGTGAATGATGTTCATTGGTTTCAGGTATTAGATGTCTCTGGTGCAAAACATTTACAAAAACGGCTACCAAACTGTAAACGGGTGGACGTTATACCACGCTGTGGTCATGTTGTCGATCTAGATAGACCTGGTGCCATGACAAAAGTTATAAAACTGTTCAGAAAAGAAACTGGAGCTGACTTATGATGTTAGTTTAGACAAGCAAAATATAAGAATGACTAATGCTTCAATTGATTCTTCTGTCAATTAGGCATCAATTAGAAAATTGTTTGTTTGTTCTTTACCTACCCAGCATTTTAGTCTGTGGATTATGTCTAAAATAGATCTGTCATTCTAAATCTCCACCCCCCCCCTCACATGTTTGTATGTAAAGTACTTTACAGTGCTTATTTCTAAAGTGTACTTGATAAGGGTACTGTCTTTCATTGAGGATTTGAGATTCAATGTCAGGGGTGAGCATGTGCGGGGTTGTATAGGTAGGGGGTAGGGGGAGGGGGGACTTGGTGGCTACCAGCCAGGGGTACACATGCCTCTCAAGGCACTTTTTTAGCTCACCTGAGCCGTCAGGCTCACAAGGTGAGCTTATAGTATACCCATGCTCCGTCGTCCGTCCGTCCGTCCGTCGTCCGTCGTCCACCATTTTTAGCTCACCTGAGCCGTCAGGCTCACAAGGTGAGCTTATAGGATGGCCATGATCCGGCGTCCGTCCGTCCGTCGTCCGTCGTCCGTCCGTCGTCCACCATTTTCAAAGAACTTCTTCTCTGAAACCGCTTGGCCAATCAAAGCCAAATTTTACATGAAGCATCTATGGGAAGGGGGAACCAATGTATATATAAATAATCCAGGTCACATGACCAAGATGGCCGCCATGTCCATATATGGTAAATACCCTTCAAAAATCTTCTTCTCCGGAACCACTGGACCGATTTCAACCAAACTTGGCATGAAGCATCGATGACTCAAGTACTACAATGTGTATATAAATCATGACCTTGCGGTGACCTTGACCTATTTTACGGCAAGGTCAACATAGGTCGCCTTTGCATTTGAATGGGAAAAATTGTTAAATTGTCATTTAAAGGAAAAATCTTGCAGAAAATGAGCAGTAGGACTGAATATTAATGATTCTGAAAAAAATTGGGCACCAGGGGCTCATCCGCCCCCACCCCGGGGCAATATACATGTATATTATCATAATATTCAAACATCTTCTTCTCTGAAACCGCTTGGCCAATCAAAGCCAAATTTTACATGAAGCATCTATGGGAAGGGGGAACCAATGTATATATAAATAATCCAGGTCACATGACCAAGATGGCCGCTATGCCCATATATGGTAAAAACCCTTCAAAAATCTTCTTCTCCGGAACCACTGGACCGATTTCAACCAAACTTGGCATGAAGCATCGATGACTCAAGTACTACAATGTATATATAAATCATGACCTTGCGGTGACCTTGACCTATTTTACGGCAAGGTCAACATAGGTCGCCTTTGCATTTGAATGGGAAAAATTGTTAAATTGTCATTTAAAGGAAAAATCTTGCAGAAAATGAGCAGTAGGACTGAAAATTAATGATTCTGAAAAAAATTGGGCACCAGGGGCTCATCCGCCCCCACCCCGGGGCAATATACATGTATATTTCCATAATATATATTCAAACCTCTTCTCCTCTGAAATCGCTTGGCCAATCAAAGCCAAATTTTATGTGAAGCATCTATAGAATTGAGGAATCAATGTGTATATAAATAATCTAGGTCACATGACAAAGATGGCCGCCATGCCCATATATGGTAAAAACCCATCAAAAATCTTCTTCTCTGAAACCAATAGACTGATTTCAAGGAAACTTGGCGTGAAGCATCGATGGCTAAAGTACTCCAATGTATATATAAATCATGACCCTGTGATGACCTTGACCAAGTTTATGGCAAGGTCAACATGGGTTGCCTATGCATTTGAATTGGGAAAACTGTTAAAATGTCATTTGAAGGGAAAAGCCAGCAGGAAATTGGCAAATGGACAGAATATTGAAGATTCTGAAAAAAGAAAATGGCCCAAGGGCTTCATCTGCCCCTGCACTGGAGTTAAATACCATAATATTCAAACATGTTTATTGGTATATGCAGCAGATCTCAGGTGAGCGTTTACAGGACCATTGGTCCTCTGGTCAAAGATCTTCTCCTCTGAAACCGCTTGGCCAATCAAAGCCAAATTTTACATGAAGCATCTATGGGAAGGGGGAACCAATGTGTATATAAATAATCCAGGTCACATGACCAAGATGGCCGCCATGCCCATATATGGTAAAAACCCTTCAAAAATCTTCTTCTCCGGAACCACTGGACCGATTTCAACCAAACTTGGCATGAAGCATTAATGGCTCAAGCACTACAATGTGTATATAAATCATGACCCTATGATGACCTTGACCTATTTTACGGCAAGGTCAACATAGGTCGCGAATGCATTTGAATGGGAAAAATTGTTGAATTGTCATTTAAAGGAAAAATCTTGCAGAAAATGAGCAGTAGGACTGAATATTAATGATTCTGAAAAAAATTGGGCACCAGGGGCTCATCCGCCCCCACCCCGGGGCAATATACATGTATATCTCCATAATATTCAATTCAAACATCTTCTTCTCTGAAACCGCTTGGCCAATCAAAGCGAAATTTTATGTGAAGCATCAATAGGAAGGGGTAACAAATATGTATATAAAAAATCCAGGTCACATGACCAAGATGGCCGCCATGCCCATATATGGTAAAAACCGTTCAAAAATCTTCTTCTCCAGAACCGGTTGACCGATGGCAACGAAACTTGGCACGAAGCATCGATGGCTCAAGCACTACAATGTGTATATAAATCATGACCCTGTGATGACCTTGACCTATTTTACGGGAAGGTCAACATAGGTCACCAATGCATTTGAATGGGGAAAACTTTTAAAATGTCATTTAAAGTGAGTGTCTTGCAGGAAATGGGCAGTAGGACTGGATATTAATGATTCTGAAAAAAATTGGACCCCAGGGGCTCATGTGCCCCCACCCCGGGGCAATATACATGTATATTTCCATAATATTCAAACGTCTTCTCCTCTGAAACCGCTTGGCCAAACAAAGCCAAATTTTAAGTGAAGCATCTATAGAATGGGGGAATCAATGTGTATATAAATAATCTAGGTCACATGACAAAGATGGCCGCCATGCCCATATATGGTAAAAACCCATCAAAAATCATCTTCTCTGAAACCAATAGACTGATTTCAAGGAAACTTGGCGTGAGGCATCGATGGCTAAAGTACTCCAATGTATATATAAATCATGACCCTGTGATGACCTTGACCAAGTTTATGGCAAGGTCAACATGGGTTGCCTGTGCATCTGAATTGGGAAAACTGTTAAAATGTCATTTGAAGGAAAAAGCCAACAGGAAATTGGCAAATGGACAGAATATTGAAGATTCTGAAAAAAGACCAGAGGACCAATGGTCCTGTAAACGCTCACCTGAGTTTGAATATTATGGTATTTAACCCCAGTGCAGGGGCAAATGAAGCCCTTGGGCAACCCATGTTGACCTTGCCATAAACTTGGTCAAAGTCATCACAGGGTCATGATTTATATATACATTGTAGTACTTTAACCATGGATGCATCACACCAAGTTTCATTGAAATCAATCTATTGGTTTCAGAGAAGAAGATATTTGAAGGGTTTTTACCATATATGGGCATGGCGGCCATCTTGGTCATGTGACCTAGATTATTAATATACACATTGGTTCCCCAATCCTATAGATGCTTCACATGAAATTTGGCTTCAATTGGCCAAGTGGTTTCAGAGGAGAAGATGTTTGAATATTATGGTAATATACATGTATGTTGCCCATGGGTGTGGGCATATGAGCCCTTAGGTCCATTTTTTTCAGAATCATTAATATTTAGCCCTACTACCCATTTCCTGCAAGATTTTCACCTCAAATGACTTTTTAAAAGTCTTTCCCATTCCAATGCATTGGCGACCTATGTTGACCTTGTCGTAAAATAGGTCAAGGTCACCACAGGGTCATGATTTATATATACATTGTAGTACTTCAGCCATTGGTGCTTTATGCCAAGTTTCTTTGAAATCGGTCCACCAGATTCGGAGAAGAAGATTTTTGACGGGTTTTTACCATATATGGGCATGGCAGCCATCTTGGTCATGTGCACTAAATAATTTATATATACATTAATTCCCCCATTCCATAGATGCTTCACATAAAATTTGGCTTTGATTCGCCAAGTGGTTTCAGAGGAGAAGATGTTTGAATATTATGGAGATATATATATATATATATATTGCCCTGGGGTGGGGGCAGATGAGCCCCTGGGGTCCAATTTTTTTCAAAATGATTAATATTCAGACCTACTGCCCATTTCCTGCAAGACTTTCACTTTAAATGACATTTAAAAGGTTTCCCCATTCAAATGCATTGGCGACCTATGTTGACCTTGCCGTAAAATAGGTCAAGGTCATCCTAAGGTCATTATTTATATACACATTGTGGACCTTGAGTCACTCATGCTACATGCCAAGTTTCAAGATCCTAGGCTTTTGGGTTCTGGAGAAGAAGATTTTTACAGGTCTTTACCATATATGGGCATGGCGGCCATCTTGGTCATGTGACCTTTATTATTTATATACACATTGGTTCCCCCTTCCTATAGATGCTTCATATAAAATTTGGCTTTGATTGGCCAAGCGGTTTCAGAGGAGATGATGTTTGAATATTATGGAGATATACATGTATATTGCCCCGGGGTGGGGGCATATGAGCCCCTGGGGTCCAATTTGTTTCAGAATCATAAATATTCAGCCCTACTGCCCATTTCCTGCAAGACTTTCACTTTAAATGACATTTTAAAAGTTTTCCCCATTCAAATGCATTGGCGACCTATGTTGACCTTGCCGTAAAATAGGTCAAGGTCATCCTAAGGTCATTATTTATATACACATTGTGGATCTTGAGTCACTTATGCTACATGCCAAGTTTCAAGATCCTAGGCCTTTGGGTTCTGGAGAAGAAGATTTTTAAAGGTTTTTACCATATATGGGCATGGCGGCCATCTTGGTCATGTGACCTGGATTATTTATATACACATTGGTTCCCCCTTCCTATAGATGCTTCATATAAAATTTGGCTTTGATTGGCCAAGTGGTTTCAGAGGAGAAGATCTTTGAAATTGTGGACGGACGACGGACGGACGACGGACGGACGCCGGATCATGGCCATCCTATAAGCTCACCTTGTGAGCCTAACGGCTCAGGTGAGCTAAAAATGGCCCAAGGGCTTATCTGCCCCTGCACTGGAGTTAAATACCATAATGTTCAAACACGTTTATTGGTATATGCAGCTGATCTCAGGTGAGCGTTTACAGGACCATTGGTCCTCTGGTCTAGTTATATTATATTTTGCTTGCTGTAGATGTTAAACCACAAAACAAAACAATGTATTAAGATGTTAATTTTCATTAAAGATCAAAATTTAAGTCTATTTAGCATTACCTTTTATTTTGCATTAGCAAGTATGAATAGATATTTCACAAAAAAGGACAGGAAAGTCATATTTAACAAGCCTTATACTAGCTTTTCAATGTTTAAGAAATCCCAAATGATGCAAATTTGTTTTCATGCATTTCAGCCATAGAAAAATAAAAAAAAAATTTCTCAGGAAACTGGAATATAATTTTTTGATTAGGGGGTAAATTTTTGGTAGGTAGGTAAAGGACAAACAAACAAAAAATTCATTTTCAGCCTTAATGGACAGTATTTGAGCATGATCATATTTGTGCTGTGCTTATATGTGCTCTTTTGAGAGCCAAATTTTAAAATATGTATTAAAGTCCCAGTCTTTTTATTGGGTTAGAGATTTGTTTCATTTCTCAAAAATCTACTGAGCTGCCGCATCAGAAAACCAACAATCTGTATATGCAAAAACAAAGGTGCAGATCAGCTGTGCAGTAACTGCACACGGCTGTGCAGTAACTGCACAGCTGATCAGCGCCTTGTTTTTTTGCTTCATAGATAGTACACCCCCTCTTCTTCTTAACCCCTAAATTTCAAGCTTCTAGCCTGATTCTGTGACTGTGTAGGACCTGGTCAGAAACCCAAATTGTTGGTTTTCTCATGCAAATGCTCAGTTGTAACATAACTTTCTGTTCACAGGTAATAGACGTCTCAGGAGCAGCTCATCTACAGAAGATTTTACCAAATTGTAAACAAGTAGACATTATACCTCGATGTGGGCATTCTATAGGCACTGACCGACCTGGTGCCATGACAAAGGCAATCAAAGTGTTCAGACAGGCTGTTAATGCGGATAAAAGTAGTTGATATTTGTGTATGTTAGGAACCATTTATGTTGCATTGAAACAGATGTTTTGTGTATTTGTTGATAATGAAGGGAACTTTTGCTTTTCTCCATAAATCCTTTGCTTTGGATGCTCCTTGGGACTGTTATGACCAATTGTTTGTTGGATCTTCTCTTTTTTTTGAATCATCATTCTAAAGAGCACTAAGAACAGTGATAGACCCAGGCATCCTTAATCACCCAAAGCATAGGGCTTTACGGAGAAATACCAAATATTTCTCTTATATCACGAGATACATACTTCATCTGAATTTCTGTGATTTTTATCCCACTGATGTTCATAGAATAAGAATTCCAGGTGCTTTTCCACATGCTTCTTAGCAACAGGATGTTTTTCATCGAAACAAATACATCAATGATAACTGTATTGTATTTTTTCTTTGTCATTGACTACTTCTTGCATTCATCAGGAAAACATGTCCGTGAAATGTATACCTCCTTAAACCCTACTATTAATAGTAAAACTGGGGTTTGCAGGGGTATACCTAATTTTCTTATTTTTGATCCAGAACATACATTGTGGGTACTCGTTAGAACTGCCTCGCCGAGACGGTTCTAACGTGTACCCACAATATATGTTTTGAGCAAAAATAAAAAAAATATCAAAAATTTTCATTTTTAAAGCTAATAAAATCTCTGTTTATTGCATGTGCAAGTTTTCGTACGGGACCATTTTTTCATCCTGCTGTTTACATACAGAATGGCCAGTATTGCCTTAATCATGTCATTGTGATAAGTTAGCAAGCTCATATTAGATTGTGTACTTCTTTTATGGGTAAGCGAAAAAATTGTGTGATGTGTACTTCTTGTATGGGTAAACGAAAAACATTGTGTGATGTTTACTACTTTTATGGGTAAAAGTAAAACATTGTGTGATTGTGATTTTTTTCCACAAAGATAATTATGTCTAGACAGTCAGTGCAGATTGAAATAAGATTGCTCTTAGAAGATCAGTCTGATTGGGGTCTACACTGTTTGCAAACATCTTATCATTTTTGCGGCATTAGTCTAGGATAAACCCTGAATTTCTAGATGAGAACATGATATATTGTGGCTGAAAAGGACGGAAAAGTTAGCAGGTTTGTGGAATTATGGATTGCCTTGTGATATGTAAATGTTAGATGCTTGCCAACTCTGAGGCCTCAGATTTTGATAGGATACAGTGTTGGGTGGGCAGCAAACAATAATGTTGATTCTTGTTCTCAGGTTTCTGCACTGGATGTTAAGGTTTTGAAATAACCTTGAAATTTATTGTGGTAAGATGTACATTAATATATGAGCCACCGCGTGGGAAAACCAACAATGTGGTTTTCGAACAGGTCTGACACAAACCGACCTGTACAGTCACAGAAAAGAGCTAGAATCTTGAAATTTCGGAGTTAAGTAGAGGAGGAATTGTACTATCCGAGTAGCGGAAACAAAGGCGCTGATCAGCTTCGCGGTTACCGCGAAGCTGATCTGCGCCTTTGTTTTCACCTATGCAGATTGTTGGTTTTCCCATGAGGCGGCTCATATGTTAATTAATAATTTCATGTATCAGTCATTTTGTGTGTGATTGTAATTGTCGGAACATTTTATGTACATGTATGTAGTCACGTAGGAAATCATTATTATGACATTGTGATATTTATGTGATTGTAGTCTCATGAACATGTGTAAAATTTCACAGACTTGGTTTAACCCATTCATGACGAATAAACTTGCCCATCATTTTCACTTGGGAGATTCCACTGTCATTTTAGGGACATCAGGTATGATTTTTATTCCCTTTTTCCATGAAATTCCTGTAAGCAAACAGAATTGGCCCAGATGGGACGCCATGTTCTGTGGCGTCACATATTAGGCTATACTGTTTGCCCATGTCCCATAAATAGGATGCTGGCTTATATGAGTTAAATGTGCTATGCTTTGATGGTCTAATAAAATTTTGGCTGTAGATTCTATCTACATGTTAGAAAAATTCTTTTCATGATCTTTATAACTTTTTTCTATTTTATCAACAATGATTAAATGAATTTTAAGCATCATTTGAATTTTCCAAAGAGTTGTAATGTTTTTAAAGTAACTTTTAATATAAACTATTTATGACTTTAATCATTCACATACATATTAATCAATTTTACAGTATGTTTTACTATACCTATTTACTGCTTTGGCAGAACAATTGCACTTTAAATTCTAGTACAAGTATATTGTTTCATGACACACATTACTTAAAAAAGATATTTCGTAGGAAGCTGAACTTCAATTTTCTATTCCAATATTTTGCTATTCAAGAAGTATTTGTAAGTATATGGGGAAGGTAATGTGCACTACATATTGATAATCTGTCTTTTGAGGCTAGTCCAGACACAGTGTTGTTAACCACATGGGGACCATACCAGTATGACCTTAGTTGTTGACTGTGAAGTAAAGAAATAAATCAGAAAGGCATGTTTTTCTTTTTATATGGTCAGGAATCGAAGATTCCTCCTTTAAACCTATTTATGAGGGTCTCAATGGGGTTTACTGATTAGCGATTTTTGGCCATTTGCTTTTACTGATAAGCAATTTTTGGGCCAAAATTATACTGATTAGTGATTTTTGGGCCAAACTTCTATAATGATTAGTGATTTTTAAACCAAACTTTTACTGATTTGTGATTTTTGGGCCAAAATTTTACTGATTAGCGATTTCAGATATACCCCATTGAGACCCTTATTTATTTGGTTAAAACAGCCAAGGACCAAGTCTTTTAAGTTCGTAGTTGATTTCACTGTACATCATTTTTTTGTATACTCGATTGGTTTGAGATACTTGTACATCTTTGTAATGTTCTGGTCACTTTTTAACTTTTTGTTTTAGAGTTGAATATTTAACATTAATATTTTTATAAATATTGAAAAAATACAGACAAAATATTGAAAAAAAGAAATAAAGCTGAATGGAATAAAATGCTGTTCTTTTTCTGCTTTAGATCCCCAAATTTTGTCTAGATTTTAGTGCTGCTGTTAGGAAGAAATTATCAAATAAAAGCATCGCTGGACACAAATGGCAAATATAGCCCCACTGGTCTACACAGAACATAACATGAAATACCTTCTCAAAATAACATTTTAAGTCTATTAGAGGTACATCTAAATCTTCCTACAATGGGCAGTATCAAGCTACTTTAAATGGTACAAATGTCGAAGGAGTGACCTAGAGGAAGAGCATCTTGAGTATGAATAAAAAATCTTAGGGTCAAATCCCACAGGCACTTTGTTTCTTTGATGAAGGCATTAACTCCTCATAGGATATACTGCATGGTTAATACACAAAAATTGGTACAGCCACAGAAGAAGGCTAGAAACTTGGAACTTTCAGATTTAAGAAGAAGGGGAATTGTACTTTCCATAAGGCGAAAACAAAGACGCTGATCAACTGTGCATTTACTGCATACCTGATAAGTTTTTTCACATATGCGATAATCTGGTTTTCTCATGATGCAGCTCATATAGTGTACTTGAGCAAGACACTTGAAGCGCCATAGAGTACTGGTTAACGCCCAAGGTGTAGCTCTATCCCGACATAACCAAAAAATGTTGATTTGGATGTAATAATCCATAAACAAGATCAAGCCAATGATGGTGCCAACCCTGTGTATCAGCGAAATTCCGAATCTGCCATATACTCCATACACAGAGTATCCACCCCTGGATGGGGATACACAAACTGGGTGGTGTTTTGGAGTGTTTCAACGGACCGATTTTCGCGCGATTCAAGAGTCGTCTCCCTTGCATGATCTTCCTTCGCATGGCAAATGGCGGCAGTTTCCTCGTCCAATTATCGATAATTTTCCGTTACATTGAATGCAATAGAGTTACTTTTGTCATTGGTAATATACACGCAATTAGTTTTACCATATCCACAATAAAATACTTGGAAAATGCACCGTTATTCGTTTACAAAACGTTTATTTACCAGCTGACAACTCTATTTTAAAACAAGTTATAGCTTTCACAAAAACGTAAAAAGTTGAAAAAAAATATTTAATCAGAAATGTTAACACACTTATACAGAATTGATGCACATGCTGGCTTCTTTAGCAGTGTTGCAAAGGGCAGGCTACACAATATATCTATAATCTAAATATAGATAAAACCACACTGGCCAGGGTTTTCCCTCAGCTTTGTATTCTAGGAGTACTTACGACTTGTATTCTAGGAGTACTTGGGACTCCCAAGTTTGATATTTGAGGGTCCTGGTACAAATTCTAAGAGTTCCTCTACCTTATAAGAGAAAATTATTTGACTATTTTACAACTAATGGTAGAAATAAAGACAACTAGATTCCAAACAAAATCTGTAAGCTGCATGTTCCAGAACTTAATCACACAAAGTTTGTTTCTAACCCTGTTTTTAGCTAATTATCTATTTTAAGGCCTATCATCTCTTTTTAGTCTTCACAATTGACAGCAAAAATGTCAAATACAGTCTTCACGAAAAGTGTCGGTCTCGGTCATTTCCTAGATCTATAATATAGACCGTTTGGCAGTCGATATTTTCATTTTCTTTTTATATTTGGACTTTTATATTTTCATTTTTCTGACAGCCAAACGATCTATTTTCCATAAATTGAGAGGCGTAACAAATGTTTTCTAGCGATTGGCACTCATCCTACATCTTCCGATAGAAGCCTCATGTATGATGTGTTAAAATATATCTTATATCTACCGTTTGAATGGTTTATACCCTCACAAATCAATCCGTTTCCCAATTGTTGAAAAAAAATCTTCCATCGGTTGCCATTACAGTGACGTAAAAACGGTCAATTTAAAATAAGATCAATTTTGAACGAAATATTACCATCGAATATTACCGGGTCGTTTCGGTCCATAACTCTTTCTGTATAATGGACATATTCATATACTAACTGATGTTGTCGTTGTAGTTGTTGTTGTTGTTGTTTTTGCTGTTGTTGTTGTTGTTGTACCCTTCTGAAATTTCTGATGTTATTAACTGTGCCAGTTCTTTCTGTGATTTTATTGACGTACTCGTGCCATTCATTACAGATTAGATGAATCCATTCGGTCCAGAACCACTTAGGTCCTCATTCAGGGGATAGTTTGATATTTTACTTATACATATGCTGAAACCCAGCATTAACTCTACCCCTCAAAAAAGCGAGTTTGACGGTGAACCACCAAAAAATTCCAGAATTTCCGAGCATACACCCCAAAAAATACCAACAATTACCAAAATTTATAAAAAGTTCTTTTTTTTTTTTCAACACTAAACACCCCCACAAAAATATCGCAAAAATCAACATACCCCCCCCCCCCCCCCCCCCAAAAAAACCCCTTACTTTTTCTGACCCACTGACCCCCTCCCCCCTCCTAAAAAAGAATAAATAACTAAATAAATAAACAAAAATCAAAATATTGACCACCCCAAATAGGCACAGCCTATGTATAGAGAAAAAATCAGAGTACCCCCCAGGGGATCATCATCACCGTTAAACATCAGGAAAACATGTCCGTGCAAAGAACACCCCCTTAAACCCCACTTTTATATAGTAAAACTGGGGTATGCAGGGGTAAACCTATTTTTCTTATTTTTGCTCCAAAACATAGATTGTGGGTATTCGTTTGTGGATACTCGTTAGAACCGCCTCGGCGAGGTGGTTCTAACGTGTACCCACAATCTATGTTTTGAGCAAAAATAAGAAAAATATCACAAATTTTCTACTGAAAATTTTCAAATTTTACAACTTGAAAAATATCTATACATTGCATGGGCAAGTTTTCGTAATGTGCAACTATGTTAAAATTTACTGAGACGCTATATATATTTTTATAACATTTTCTGCTGGTTCCCAGCTCATAAACAATCAATATTTGAATAACAGGTAACCAGTACCCTCTGACCATAAAGACTGAAAGATCAAGAGATATTGAATACCTGTATTATATTGATGTTATCGTTATTAAAAATTTATACAGGTAATCAATAACCCCAGACCCTTGATGTTTCGACAGCTTGCAACCAGTAGAAAAATGCGTAGCAAGGTGCAAATGATTTGATTAAGAGTTCAGTTTGTGATTAAATGCGTTTATAGAGTAGTTCAGTAATGTTTCATGACATATTCACCATTTGTGCATTATCTGTTGGTTTCCAGCTTACAAAAAAATCAATATTGGAAACACAGGTAACCAGAACTCCCCTGACCTTTGAGGTCAGTGGGATTCTGGTTTCCTGATGATTTTCCATAGTGATTATTTCACTATTTTTGCAATATTTGCTGGTTTCTTGTTCCCGTTTCCGGAAACTTCTTGTTTCCCGATTCTGGAAACCAATATTGGAAAAACAGGTAACCAGAACCCGTCAGGAAGGGGAGGGGGGGCTGGTTACCTTTATTTCCAATATTGGTTATTTCTACGCTGAAAGCCAGCGAATAATGTAAAAATGGGGAATCAGAAAAAAAAAATATGGACCGAAATAGCTCGGGACTGTACAAATGAAAAAAATCGTTTCGTTCAAAAATACAATGAAACTTCTTTACCGCAAAGATTTCTGGGATACTCTAGTTTCATTTTCCATTTACGTGAATGGGAGCGTTTGAAAATAGTATTTTTAAGCCTTTTAAAACAAGTTGTCAGACTTAGGTAAGTGAATATTTGTGTTTTTTTTTACATATATGAATACGTTCTGCCAGTAATTCAAACTGATTGGGCGTAGAAGTTGAATTTGATTTCCGACATCACTTGATGTCTAAAGTTGCTAATCAAGATGGCGGATGGTGAATGAGAGATCGGGTATTTCAACATAAATGTCAAAACCAAAAACATCAGAAATACCCGATTTCTCATGTTATGGGAGTAGGTCATTTCCGACAAATTTTGAAACTGACCGAATATTTCTGTCATGTTCCCGGTCGATCCGTCGGACGAGAAAAAGGCCAATTCATACTATAAAATTGTCATCTCGCCTTTTCAGCGACGAATGATAAAATAAATCAACTTTGTTCCGATTGTTTTCTGCAGTTTGTTGAGATGCGTGCAGGTGACCATGTTTGTTTCATGTTTACAATTTTGATTGGTCAGCCAAGAATTTCAGTCAATCGAATACATTGGTACAGAAACATTCGGTCAGGTATAAAACCTTCGACCGCGCTGCGCCTGCCATGCTGGGTATGAACCTAGAATGACCATTTAAAGTGTGAAAATAATACACGGTTACAATATAACTAACGCGGTTTATATGAGTCAATTATTTTGAAATATTGATACACACGGAATAATGTAAAATCGTTTTATTTTGTGAAAATACACATGAATATTATAGCTGGTTCGGAAGAGCAGGCACTGCATGGTCATGGCTTTCATACCTGACCCGAAGAGAAGGGAAATAACTCTTAAAGCACTGGCCTTGACCTTCCTCCGATCGAAGTCGCGTAATTTTGTTGTGAAATTCTTGAATAATTTGAGCGCTGCCGTAATTTCCCTACAGGCATTGGAATGCCCTAAAAAGAGGTTCAAACGATATTGTTCAAAGAGTAGTAAACAGGAAAACGAATAATTAGAGATTATCACATGGGCATTTTGATTATCGCCTGCAGTATCAACCCGAGACTCCATTATCAAGCCCAAGAGCTTTAGCTCGAGGGCTGATAATGGTCGAGGGTTGATACGAAGGGCGATGACCAAAATGCCCATGTTATAATCTGTTTATCACATCTTCTTAATCCTCTATTCCAAAGATTTGTGTTAACGTTTATTTCTGCGTTGAAAAAGAAAATGATGTTACAATGACGTAACGTTATTAAACTTGACATCACATATACCGTGGCGTGACAACTTCACATGTGGGCATTATAACCTCTCTCCCTTCAAAGTGCATGATTTCCGGTTATCAGCCCGCCCATGCTGATAATCAGAGGGCGGGAAACACATTATCACATATGCAAACTTGAGGTTATCGCTGGAAATATAAGTCTAAGTATGTGATAATGCTGCTTATCGGCATGACTGTTTGCGGATAAGCTGCGTTATCCGCAGGACAGGGAAATCGATATTCAAATGTTAGAAATGTTTAGAAATGGATACATTTTAAGTTGATAAATATAATATGAAATAGGCACACCTAATGGGCAACCAACCAATCTATCAGGATACCGCACGCTTGAATTCATGATTTTTGTGTGTACATTAGTTTGTTTGTTTTGTTGCTTAACCAAATGAACAACTTTGGTCAATGGTCATATCTGTGCATCAAATTTCCTTTTGTAAACATAACTTAGATACCTTTACTTACAAAAACGTATGGCTCTCATCATTGAACTGTATGCAAAATGGACTTTCAAACTGGTTTACATGACCAGATTACGGATATGCATCATATGCACCAGAAGTTTTCAACAAGGCATCAATAAATGTATTATTAAATAACCAGTCTGCAATTCTATAGCTTTTCTGTTCCAAGACACTTATAGATCTCTTAAAAAGTTGTAAATTGAGCCTATACGCCACCAGGCCTCCCATTTATTTTACTTCCCATTTTAAATTCGTCATCAGTGTTCACAGAAGCCATGTTTCAGTTTTGTTTGCATTCAGGCTGAACAGTACAGTCAACCATTTTTCATTATTACAAGACAGGCCACATTTTTTGGATACTTGATGGTTACAAAAGCGTTATTTAACAACACATCCTAGTACTTATGTCTTAGAAGCAGGATTTGAACTACAACCTTTCTATCGAGCTAAGCTACATGTACAAGTACATGTATGTCAACATAATGGAAATGATTTTGGGTTAAATATCTGGCACAGAGTCACATGTACAAACTGTATATAAACACAGCAAGTATATGGGTGTGTAGAATTTATTCTTTTAAAATGTAACATTTATAATTTGAGCCACATGAGAAAAACAGGATTTTTGCAAATGTAAAAACAAAGCCGCAGATCAGCTGAGTAGTAACTGTACATCTGATTAGCGCCCTTGTTTTCGCTACACATATAGTACAATCCCTTTTCTACTTAAACTTTCTAGCTTCTTGCCTTTTCCTGTGACTCAACAGACCGGTTTGTGTAAGACCTGGTCGGAAACCCTGAAGACCAATTTTCTGGTGTCATGGCTCATTTAATAGTCTATTACATTTCTGAAATATTTTATTTAACAGAACTCCTATATGGAAAATATTGCCAAGCATTTTTCAGTTCTAATGTCTCACTTTTCTAACTAAGATTCTTGAAGTTAAGTTTTAATATTTAAGTGACACCTTCACAGGTCTGTCAATTTAATAAATAAAGTGCATTTTCTTAAGCTAAAACAGACAACTTTCACATGAAAAAGAAGATGGTATTTGCTAACTTTTACTAAGAATATTTGAAAAACAGTAAAGTAGTTTGATGATTCAACTGTAGTAATTGCGCTTTGACAAGACAGAATCCTGAATGAATGAACTTGCTGGCAAGATGGGGAGTCTCAGAATTGAATCTAAATCAGTCCATAATGTTTATCCTGACTGGGCATAAATTTCTCTGGTAATGTGTTAATAATGTTCCAGTTTCCATGGTCAATGATGCATTTGACACTGGTCAATACTGTATTCCCACTTAAAAGATCAAACCGTAAATAAATCTGAAACAGATTTAAACACCTCTAATAAATTACATGAAACCTTATCAAGGAAAATGCATCAACTTCTATAAGAGTAAACTGCCTATAAATTCAATCTATATTCATAAGGCTGAAAATAAAATTTTGTTTGTTTGTCCTTTACCTACCTACCCACAATTTACCCCCCTACTCAAAAAATTATGTTGCCATTTCCTGAGGAAAAATATGTTTATTTTCCTATGGCTGAAATGTGTTTTTGTTCGCATGATTTGTGTTTTATTATGCCAGTAAGTAGACTTATTAAAGTTGCTTTTGTTGGAAAATCTGTATGCTTTTTGTGAAATTCTATTATTTTAAATTCATAATTTGCCTATATTACATGTAATATTTTATGTTTTCTTGACTAAACTGTTGAAAGTTAAATAATATAATATTAACCCTACCTACCTACCCAAGGTTAAAATGATGGGTAGGTAAAGGACAAACAAACAATTTTTTAATTCAGGCCTAATAATTAATTCTGTAAAAGATTTCATATTTTAGCAATTAAGATGGATATTCCAAAACTTTATACTTATGATTAAGTTTTAAATCATAGATGTATAAGTACACATTTATTAGATGCATATTTGCTTGACTTAAAGTTTTACATTCGCAGACAATTGCTGTGTTATTAGGATGGTCAGATATATACAAATCAATCTGAGGCAGTTATTACCATCCTGTATACCTATGATTCTTACAGTGCAGACTGATGCAGCATTTCACGACACATGACACACAGTCCAGTGATTGGAAGCTAAATGATCCATTGGGATTCAACCTACAGCAAAGAGGTCATTGTCTCTCTGTAGGTATATGCCTCACGGTAAGTTGCACTCAAATCAATCTGGCTTCCAAACACCACACTCCATTTTGTCATGATGGAATGTTGCATCAATCTGTGCTTAAGAAATTTGGTTGCATCACGGATATACAGGGCTTTACCAGTATATTTTACTGAGATCTGTTCTTGGATCAGGGGAAGCAGAATATGAGGAAAGAAGTATAAATATCTTCATGACCAAATCTTCATGAATAACCATACTGTACTTCAACCAAGCATTCTTAAAACCTACCTTTTTAGCTATTCACCTAGTTCAAAAATGTATCTGATATTGTTTTCCCATTGCATTCCTCGATCCCTAAAAAGTTCAACACAAATTTTGAAAATCAGTTGACAAAATCATAACATTATAGTACTGAATAGCAGTGTTAACCTTGCATTTTACATGCACTGGTGGGAGGTACTTCAAAAATTTAACAAGAACGCCGCGGAGGTCGATATCGCACCTGCACTGGGCAAAATAACTAAAAACCTGAAATATAGGTCGAGGGGACCAGGTCAAGGTATGTTCTAAAAGGGTATGTCAAGGACATTTACTATGCAAGATTTCACACTCACCGCTATCACAGGTGCAGAGAAAACCAAAGTTTGACATAAAAATTAACAAGTCAATGGACCATGAAATATAGGTCAAGGTCAGCGGGTCAAGGTGCATGCTTGACGGGTATGTCAAGGACAATTACTATGTAAGGTTTCACACTCGCAGCTATCACAGGTGCAGAGAAAACCAAAGTTTGACATAAAAATTAACAAGTCAATGGACCATGAAATATAGGTCAAGGTCAGCGGGTTAAGGTGCATGCTTGAAGGGTATGTCAAGGACAATTACTATGCAAGGTTTCACACTTGCCGCTATCACTGATGCAGAGAAAATCAAACCTCGACATAAAAATGAACAAAGTCAGTGGACCTTGAAATATAGGTCAAGGGCACTGGGTCAAGGGGCGTGCTTGAAGGGTATGTCAAGGACAATTACTATGCAAGGTTTCACACTCGCAGGTATCACTGATGCAGAGAAAACCAAACTTCGACGTAAAAATTAACAAAGTCAATGGACCGTAAAATAAAGGTCAAGGGCACTGGGTCAAGGTGCATGCTTGAAGGGTATGTCAAAGGGTATGTCAAGGACAATTACTTTGCAAGGTTTCACACTCGCAGGTATCACTGATGCAGAGAAAACCAAACTTCGACATAAAAATGAACAAAGTCAATGGACCGTAAAATATAGGTCAAGGGCACCGGATCAAGGTGCGTGCTTGAAGGGTATGTCAAGGACAATTACTTTGCAAGGTTTCACGTTCCTAGCTCTCACTAATGTAGAGAAAACCAAACTTCAACGTAAATGTTGACGGACGGACGGACGGACAGACGGAAATTTGGACTCCTATATCGCACCCTGCTATAAGCAGGTACGATAAAAATCAATTGAGCCGCGACGCGAGAAAACCGGTCTTCGGGGTTTCCGACCAGGTCCGACACAAACCGGCCTGTACAAGCTCAGAAGATGGCTAGAGGCTTGAAATTTTGGATTTAAGAAGAAGAGGGACTGTACTATCCGTGTAGCGAAAACAAAGGCGCTGATCAGCTTCGCGGTTACCGCGAAGCTGATCTGCGCCTTTGTTTTCGCATAGGCAAAATCCGGTTTTCTCACGGCGCGGCTCAATTATTTCAGCACAGGACTTCTGTTGTGAGAAACATTCCATCTAATTTTAAGGATGGAGCCTAATTCAAGAATGTTTTTGGAAATAAAATTAATTTGTGAACACAGTTTGAAAACTTTTGCATGTCAAAACATTTGGAAAGCAAATTTTATACATGTCAATCACTAAATTTTATTCTACTCTGAAAAAATGTTATGGTGGTTTCCAGAGGAGGGTTTAGGGAAAGAGTAAATCTTGGGTCATATAACTTGAGGAGCACTTACCTATGAAATTATGACTTGTACAATAACAGAAATTAATGCCCCTCCTGGTCCAAAGGTCACAGTCCAGGACAGCACCATGAATATCTACAGTTGCTGAAAATAATAATATCAACTTATTATGATCTACATATTGAATTTCTACATCAAGTTTGCTTATCCTAGTTACTTTACTTCAGTTTTGTGTTCATAAGGACAAGCAACAGGTGAAAGAATGTTTGTGTTCATTGTAGTATGGCATTTTATAAACCTGTTTTTCAAAATTTCCTGATTTTGGCTTAAATTGAAAAATTCCCTGACTGATGTCAAAAATCCCTGACAATTCCTTGGCTTTGAAAAAAGTGATTTCTCTCTGACTTTTTCCCTGACCATGGACACCCTGAATAAGTATTTGCAAGAAAGACAGAAACTTTATTTCTCTTACCCCAAGGCTAATTTAGAACACCTCAATGACCATGGATTCGTGACCACACTGCTGGTTTTTTACCTGAAAATAAAACAGTACATGTATACAGTTCAAAGAAACAGTAAAACTTATTCGAATGAAAGTGTTTTTTTTTTTTTTTTTCTAATTCAGTTTAACCTCCCTTTCAAGATTATTTCAGCTCATATGAGACGGGCCAATCAATAGGTGGGGCGAAAACGGGAGAACCGCGAGAAAAAACACCTGGCTCACCCGCAAGCAGAACTTGGCTTGTCTCACATGTGGCCAGAGCGGGACTCGAACCCACACCAGACACAGCGGTGAAATGATCGAGTGATTAAGAAACACGGAGCCACCTCAAATGAAATTGACCATAGTGTCAGACAACAGAGTATTGGCAGAACAATTTCATATGAAAAGCGGTTCATATTCATCTTGTCAACTTTTTTTTCCATTTATACTGCTCATAATCATTCCTTTGTCTCACCACTGTGTCCAGTGTATGTGGGTTCAAGCCCCCTTTGCCTTGGATAGTGTGCTTATGGGTGTACAAAGTATTTTGTCTTAGAGTACTTCAGTTTTCGCCCCACCTACTGATATGCCCATCTCATATGAGCTGAAAGAATCTTGTAAGGGCGTAAAAAGTAGGTTTAGAAAAAGAGAACAAGTTTCACTATCCATGATGTTCTTGAACATTTATGAATTAATTAAGTTCAGACAGGCAAGCTCTTTGACCAAGTGGTAGGGGTCTCCAATTTCCTGGGATCAATAATATTGTAAAAGTTCTGGGATGTTATGCAATATTTGGATTATTTTGCAAGATACTCTTACAATATTCATGAGACATAAATTTGTAAAAGTGCCTCAATCTCACTTCATTCACAATAAGTTTGTTAAGTTTGTTTTGTCACAAGATAGACAAAAATAATTACCCAATTATTTTCAAAACTTGAAACAGTTTTGCATCAATTGCCTTGGAAAAGAGATGTTTGCAAAAGTGTCATAGAAGCCAGGCATACTTTTGATTTACTAATATTTGCATTTGATTGTGTAACCCCACTTTTATATAGAAAAACTGGGGAATGCAGGGGCATACCTATTTTTAGCTCACCTGAGCCGTTAGGCTCACAAGGTGAGCTTATAGGATGGCCATGATCCGGCGTCCGTCCGTCCGTCGTCCGTCGTCCGTCCACAATTTCAAAGATCTTCTCCTCTGAAACCACTTGGCCAATCAAAGCCAAATTTTATATGAAGCATCTATAGGAAGGGGGAACCAATGTGTATATAAGAAATCCAGGTCACATGACCAAGATGGCCGCCATGCCCATATATGGTAAAAACCCTTCAAAAATCTTCTCCAGAACCGGTGGACCGATTTCAACGAAACTTGGCATGAAGCATCGATGGCTCAAGCACTTCAATGTGTATATAAATCATGGCCCTGTGATGACCTTGACCTATTTTACAGCAAGGTCAACATAGGTCGTCAATGCATTTGAATGGGGAAAACTTTTAAAATGTCATTTTAAGTAAAAGTCTTGCAGGAAATGGGCAGTAGGACTGAATATTAATGATTCTGAAAAAATTTGCACCCCAGGGGCTCATATGCCCCCACCCCGGGGCAATATACATGTATATTATCATAATGTTCAAACATCATCTCCTCTGAAACCGCTTGGCCAATTAAAGCCAAATTTTATGTGAAGCATCAATAGGAAGGGGTAACCAATGTGTATATAAATAATCAAGGTCACATAACCAAGATGGCCGCCATGCCCATATATGTTAAAAACCCTTCCAAAATCTTCTTCTCCGGAACCGGTACACTGATTTCAAAGAAACTTGGCATGGAGCATTGATGGCTCAAGTACTACAATGTATATATAAATCATGACCCTGTGATGACCTTGACCTTTTTTATGGCAAGGTCAACATAGGTCGCCTATGCATTTGAATGGGGAAAACTTTTAAAAAGTAATTTGAGGTGAAAATCTTGCAGGAATGGGTAGTTTGACTGAATATTAATGATTCTGAAGAAAAAAATGGACCCATGGGGCTCATATGCCCCTACCCCGGGGCAATATACATGTATATTACCAAAATATTCAAACATCTTCTTCTCTGAAACCACTTGGCCAATCAAAGCCAAATTTTATGTGAAGCATTTATAGAATGAGGGAACCAATGTGTATATAAATGATCCAGGTCACATGACCAAGATGGCCGCCATGCCCATATATGGTAAAAACCCTTCTAAAATCTTCTTCTCTGGAACCGGTGGACCGATTTCAACAAAACTTGGCATGAAACATCAATGGCTTAAGGACTACAATGTATATATAAATCATGACCCTGTGATGACCTTGACCTATTTTACGACAAGGTCAACATAGGTTGCCTATGCCTGTGAATGGGGATAACTGTTATTTGTCGGTTGAAGGGAAAGACTTGCAGGCAATTGGCAAATGGACAGGATATTGATTATTATGAAGAAAAATAATGGACACCAGGGAATCATCTGCCCTTTACTGGGGCTTTTTTCCATAATATGCAAACATGTTTATTAGCTCACCTGAGCCATCAGGCTCACAAGGTGAGCTTATAGTATACCCATGCTCCATCGTCCGTCCGTCCGTCGTCCGTCCGTCGTCCATCCGTCCGTCGTCCACCATTTTCAAAGATCTTCTTCTCTGAAACAGCTTGGCCAATCAAAGCCAAATTTTACATGAAGCATCTATGGGAAGGGGGAACCAATGTGTATATAAATAATCCAGGTCACATGACCAAGATGGCCGCCATGCCCATATATGGTAAAAAACCTTCAAAAATCTTCTTCTCCGGAACCACTGGACCGATTTCAACCAAACTTGGCATGAAGCATCGATGACTCAAGTACTACAATGTGTATATAAATCATGACCTTGCGGTGACCTTGACCTATTTTATGGCAAGGTCAACATAGGTCCCCTTTGCATTTGAATGGGAAAAATTGTTAAATTGTCATTTAAAGGAAAAATCTTGCAGAAAATGAGCAGTAGGACTTAATATTAATGATTCTGAAAAAAATTGGGCACCAGGGGCTCATCTGCCCCCACCCCGGGGCAATATACATGTATATTATCATAATATTCAAACATCTTCTTCTCTGAAACCGCTTTGCCAATCAAAGCCAAATTTTACATGAAGCATCTATGGGAAGGGGGAACCAATGTATATATAAATAATCCAGGTCACATGACCAAGATGGCCGCCATGCCCATATATGGTAAAAACCCTTCAAAAATCTTCTTCTCCAGAACCGATGGACCGATTTCAACAAAACTTGGCATGAAGCATTGATGGCGCAAGCACTACAATGTGTATATAAATCATGACCCTGTGATGACCTTGACCTATTTTACGGCAAGGTCAACATAGGTCACCAATGCATTTGAATGGGGAAAACTTTTAAAATGTAATTTAAAGTGAAAGTCTTGCAGGAAATGGGAAGTAGGACTGAATATTTATGATTCTGAAAAAAATTGGACCCTAGGGGCTCATGTGCCCCCACCCCGCGGCAATATACATGTATATTTCCATAATAATCAAACGTCTTCTCCTCTAAAAACCGCTTGGCCAATCAAAGCCAAATTTTATGTGAAGCATCTATAGAATAGGGGAATCAATGTATATATAAATAATCTAGGTCACATGACAAAGATGGCCGCCATGCCCATATATGGTAAAAACCCATCAAAAATCTTCTTCTCTGAAACCAATAGACTGATTTCAAGGAAACTTGGCGTGAAGCATCGATGGCTAAAGTACTTTAATGTATATATAAATCATGACCCTGTGATGACCTTGACCAAGTTTATGGCAAGGTCAACAAGGGTTGCCTATGCATTTGAATTGGGAAAACTGTTAAAATGTCATTTGAAGGGAAAAGCCAGCAGGAAATTGGCAAATGGGCAGAATATTGAAGATTCAGAAAAAAGAAAATGGCCCAAGGGCTTCATCTGCCCCTGCACTGGAATTAAATACCATAATATTCATACATGTTTATTGACCAGTATATGCAGCAGATCTCAGGTGAGCGTTTACAGGACCATTGGTCCTCTGGTTCTTAGTTTTGCTCCCAAACATAGATTGTGGGTACTCGTTAGAACCACTTCGGTGAGGCGTTCTAATGTGTACCCACAATCTAGCAAAAATAAGAAAAATATCAAAGCTTTTCTGATGAAATTTTCAATTTTTTAAGCTGACAATTTTCTTTTCTTTTTTTTTTTTTCTTTTTTCTTCAAACCCACACAGATGCTTGAATGGTTAAGTGCAGTAATAAAATATCAGCGCTCTTAACCACTTGGCCACTAGGGCCACCCCCAATATTTCAAAGTTCTGGTATGAGGGGGTATACTTTTCATGGACTTGTTTTCCTGATGATTAATTTATTATATAATAGGCAGATTTAAAACCAAGACTTTTAACTGCCGTTGTTTAAAAATCACTCCGAATCTATCAGAAATGATACAGGGTCGGTGGTGCGGCTTGTTGGCGAACTGTCTTATCTCGATTGTTTACAGTATTGCTGCGTATTGAATTTGGACTGGTTTAGCCCTATCTCACTGGAATGCGACAACTGGAGACTATTTCGCGACAAAGATTGACAATATTAACACAACTTTCACTGTTTCACGTTGCAGTCTCATTGAACAGACATTTATGCGGCAAATTCGCAAATTACGGTCTAATTTTGAAAATAAATCTTGCGACTGTCATGCAGTAGTCACACGACTTTCCCGGGAATGTAGCTTATTTTCATTTTAATTCGTACAACAGTTGCACAACATTCGTGCGAGTGCTGCACGACATTCGTTTACGACATTCGTACGAATGTCGCTTAGTTTTATTTTCTCGCCAGATAGTTGTGAGGTTTTTCGCATGTTTTCATAAGACTGTCGCGCAACCATCGTGAGACACTCGCAGGACATTGTTACGAGTGTCGCGAAAATTTGGCATTGTACGACTGTTGCACGACATTCTTGCGAAATATTTTGGAACAACTTTAAAAAATTTGCAAAAAATTTTAAAACATGTTTAAAACCTTCGGGACCATTTGGCGACAAGCTCACGACACATGAATATTCTCACGACACTCGTGCGACACTCGCATAAATGTAGTGCGAAAGTCCGCGACAAAATTCCCATGCCAGTGAGATACTAGCTTTTTTCGTATCGGATCTTTTTTCGATGTCGCATTGTCGGCGATGGACAATCTACAGATGTAAAACAAAACCGGCTCAAATTTTACTGCATTCAACCTAATTAGGACCTTTCCAATTAATGTTTGTAAGCATAAGATTTACTTCACGTATCCTTTGAGAACCACTAGATGATCGATCACTGGTCCTTGATCGATCACTTGTCGTCTTACGCTACCCCACCCACTAGTGGCGGTGGTTCGGATTGTTTTTAATCTGTTAAATTTACACCGTCTGTATGTTAGAGACTATAAATATTTTGTTGACAATGTTTAACATGTGCAATGTCCACCTACTCGCAGTAAACAAGGTGCAGATCCAAATAATCATAGAGGAAACCGAATCGGGTAGATCTAGTGAAATTTCGAGTCCTTCTTCGCTTGACAAAGTTATCTTTGAGAAGTGCTAATCAGCAGTACCAAGTAATGTCATACCGATTCAGGCTGTTAAACAGGGCTTAACATTGGCTAAGTCAGCATGAATGAATTAGTTTCAATGAACCATTTCCATGCATTTCAGAAGCATATCTCATTTCAACTGCCTCCCGCCATCCAACTAGCAAAGAACGATTTCTGTTGCTATGCAACAATTACGGAGAGAATGAACCACAGCTTGTAAGAGGAAAAATAATGATAAAACGAAAGTAAAGAAAAAAAGGTTTTGCATTTCAAACGCAGTTTCAAGCGTTTGTATGTTCTTGTGTAATTTTATTTTCAACTATCACAAGTCTAGCATATTTTTATTTGTAAGATTAAATGGTTTCGCTTGGCGGAATTCGACTGCGGTAAAAATTTCCGGAAGTTGAATGACTCACAAAAATCGACGTCTTCATACTGCAAAACAGAATAGAACAGAACAGAACTTCTAATCGTAAAGCAACCAACACCTCGTTGTTGTCGCTGTGCGACAACAACTCGGTTGGTTGGTTGCTATTACACTGGCTTCAAAACTGAAACAATATTACACATGCAAGATTTTTTTTACTTTTTAATTATACAAAATTGTTATTTTGCTGAAATTGGCTTACCTGTGAATTTACGTGTAAAAATTAGTCATGCGTATGCGTAAATGAGAGTAATTATCGAAACCTAAATAATAAAATAATGTGGTAATCCAAAAGAATAAACAGCCTTTGATTTTAACAATGGAGTATTCAAACATTTCAGTAACACAATTAAAGAAAATTTGCAATGGTTATATTTTTCTCCGCTGTTAGAAATCTTCTGTGATTCAGTTTACATTATCTGGATTAATCAAATCAAACTCATATTCATAATTAACAAAAATGTTAATTTCGAATGTATTTCAATAGCTAAACACGTAATTAATTTATTTAATGACAATAGTTTAATGCATGCGTAAGCTTGTTAGAAAATCTTGTACACCCGTCGTGCCGATAGCCAATACCTGTAGCATTGGGTATCTGCACGACGGTCGGGCCGATAACGCCGCTTATCAGCACGACCGTCATGCGGATAACGCCGCTTACCAGCATGACCATCATGAATGCGGATAGCCTCAGCCGTAGAAAATGCAGTATTGATCAGATTTTCATAAAATTTCGCCTATTGCTCATGAAATATTTTTTCAAAAGCAGATATATTCGTTTTCATTGCATTTCTTTCTCTGTTGAAAATATTAATAGTGTCCACAAACCTCGGTTGTTGTCATGAAAATTTAAGTATGATTCTATAATAAAATAAATACAGTAACTTCTATTTAAGATGAAAAAAACAACACAACAACAGTATTGCTTTAAAGCTGCTAAAGTCCTTAATTCTCCTTTTAATAATCCAAAGCTCCTTGCCATATTGTGTCAAAAATGTATGTTTATAGGCTGAAAAGAAACCATGGCTGCTAAACAGAAACATATTCTGCGGGTGAAGCAGAGAATTCTTGAGAAGTTGAAAACCATTGATGATCAAGAAGAAGCTCACCATCAGTTCATCCATGATCATGTATCGAAGGTAACTGCAGAAAATGCTCACTTGTGCTGAAAATCCAAAATTGTAGCAAAAAATAGAACTCTGAATAATTCCATTACGAATTCAATATATAGAGATTTTTTTCACAAGCAAAAATTAAAATTTCATTGGAAAAATTTTGATATTTTCGATAGTTTTGTTCAAAACATAGAATGTGGGTACATGTTAAAACTGCCACGGTGATGCGGTTCTAACGAGTACCCACAATCAATGGTTTGGATCAAAAATAAGGAAAATAGGAATACCCCTGTAATGCATGTAAATTGTTGGTAATGCATCTACAAATGTTTTGACATCTAATTTCTTTGGTTTAGGTAAAACAACAGGCAACAGAGCTGCTACAGCTGGAGGACAGCAGTCAATTTTTGGCTCGGTATAACAGGGTGATTCAAATTCTGGATGCCTGTTATAACAACCTAGAATTGCTCACTGCAGATGCAGAGGACAGGCTTGGTGAGTACTAAATGAGCTGCGACGCGAGAAAACAGGTCTTCGGGGTTTCCTGTCCAGGTCTGACACAAACCGGGCTGTTCAGTAACAGAAAAGAGCTAGAAGCATGAACTTTCGTATTTAGGAAGTAGAGGAATTGTACTATCCGAGTAGCGAAAACAAAGGCGCTGATCAGCTTCGCGGTTACCGCCAAGCTGATCTGCGCCTTCGCCTATGCAGGTTGTTGGTTTTCCCATGCGGCGGCTCAAATGTTTTTAATTTGCAGCCTAGTAAAATTATCACTGCACATTGTGGCTTTATGTAGTCTTACTTAATGGTGATGGTGGTGGTCATGTTTTATGTCCCACTGAACAGCTAAATTCATATGGAGATGGAACCTTGGTTTAAAATGTTATTCAAAAGATGGGAATTGGCAACTCCAGGTGTAAAAGCCAGTGGCATTATTACACCACAGGCTTCTGTTTAACTTGAGATGTGTCATGTAAAAAACATGCTTTTCATGCAGGGGTCCAGTTACTGGGCTCTACGGCGAAAAATATCGCCGAAAGTTGTGAGATTTCGCCCTCTGTAACCTTGAAAGAGAAGTCGACTTCGCCCTGTTTTTTCAGATTTCAAAAGTTTATTTTCGATTTTGATCACAGTGATTCACTTGTTCGATTGTTTACAGCTCAGGAATAACGCCAGTTTTCGCCTCTCGGTTGCCCACGGCGACACAGCTGATTGTCAAGTGACATTAAACAGATTACCTTTATTGATTAATCTCTATGCAATTATCGGATAATTGCCTCAATAAACAACACATGCACCTTTAATCATGATTTCACGCCGGCATGTATACAAGTGTCAGCCGATTCTTCACCAATGCTGATTGGCTAATTAGCGTCACGAGTCGAAAGCAACTTCGACAAGGGGCTGTTCAGAGGGCGGAGTCATAAATTACCGACAAGAAGACACGCTACTGCGATTTAATAACTGCAAATTATCTACTGTTTGCCTTTGAACTAGACTTTGGGAGAATTGGTCGCCGTGAAACTGTTTCGTTTTTATGAGCAAAATATGTTACAACTATCTATTAGCTGCATTTTTAACATTCATTAGGCCTGTAATTGTGTTTCCTTGCAAAAATCCTGATTCAAATGCATTTTCCAGGCTTAAATTGCCAAAGAAACGCTGTATTTTTACGTTGAATTTTTGGCTGCCATAAACGCTATTGTTATTGCATATTATCCTCCTTTAGTGGCACACCTCAAACTGGGGTCTTCTCCATAGAGACTTACTTACAGGGACTAGTATGATAATAATGCCTCACCCATCACTATATTTACACTCAACTCATAGATGTTGACCCCTCCCTCTCCTCTCCCACCTCTACCCTACCCCCCCCCCCCCCCCCCAAAAAAAAAAAAAAAAAAAAAAAAAAAAAAAAAAAAAAAAAAAAAAAAAAAAAAAAAAAAAAAAAATTATTTAACATGTTTAATGGGCTACAAGAATAAATACAACTGGTATAAATATTACTTGGGCCACTGGAACTTAATTAAATGTTAGGAAGTGAGTGTCCAGCACTGAAAGGGGCCATCAATCTTTATCGATGAGTAGTCAAATTCACTTCTCTCTGATGTCTCAAACTTCTCCCTGTTTGGGCTGGAAGGAGAAGTCACTTCTCCCTGCTTTCATGGGCTAGCAGGACCCCTGTTTTCATGTAAAAAAAAATCTGTGCAGTAACTTTGCAGCTGATCAGTGCCGTTTCTTATGCTACATGCTGATGCAAAACCTCTACTTCTTGAATTCAAACTTTCAAGGTTTTAACACTATTCTTATAATTCTTTGTCTTTTCAAAACCATGAAAGCAGATTTTCTAGTAAGAATTGACACTTAATATTGTATGTTTACAGCCAATGATGATGCGGAGGGAATGTACGTAGATACATTTGGGCTGGAGACACGGTCTTTAGCTGATGAGAGTACTCTCCACTCCCCTGGATCAGTAGCGGGTTATGGTTGGTATTGAGCCACCCCATGGGAAAACCAACAATCTGCATTGGCGAAAACAAAGGCGCAGATCAGCTTTGCAGTAACTGCGAAGCTGATCAGTGCCTCAGATAATACAATTCCTCTTCTTCTTAAATCGGAAATTTCAAGCTTCTATGCATCTTCTGTAGCTGCACAGGCCAGTTTGTGTCACACCTGTTCGAAAACCACATTGTTGGTTTTCTCACGAGGTGGCTCATTTCATAACTGACTTTCTCTGTCAGCCTTTGGTAATGCAGTGGCATTGCATCAGATGTCATATTGAGATGGTACAGGTTGGAAACCTGTGCAATGAAGCTATGTCTTTGAGCACGGCACTTTAAGCCCCTGTAATAATGGTTGAGTGATGGCACTGTCCCAACATGATGTGATGACACTGTCCCAACATGACTGAGGAAATGTTGACTGGGCTTGAATTATTGAAATAAACAAACCTGCAAACAGATAAATGAGCCGCCTCATGGGAAAACCAACAATTCGCATATGCGAAAACAAAGGCGCAGATCAGCTTCGCGGTAACCGCGAAGCTGATCAGCGCCTTTGTTTTCGCTACTCGGATAGTACAATTCCTCTTCTACTTAAATCTAAAATTTCAAGCTTCTAGCTCTTTTCTGTGACTGTACAGGTCGGTTTGTGTCGGGACTGTTCGGAAACCACATTGTTGGTTTTCCCACAAGGCGGCTCAAACCCAAGATCTGGTATTGGTCTTATTGACACAATTGAGCCGTGTCATGAGAAAACCAACATTTCAGATGTGCTAAAAACAAAGGTGCAGATCAGCTAAGCAGTAACTGTGAAGCTGTCCAGCGCCTTTGTTTTCGCTACAGGGATAGTACAATTCTTCATAAGTCCAAAATTTCCAGCCCCTAGCCATCTTCTATGTTTGTACATCTTGAACCTGTTCGGAAACCACATTGTTGATTTTCTCATGACATAGCTCAATTTATTTTCATAGATCTCCCCTCTGGAACCACTTGGTCAGTTTTTAGCTAAATTTTAAATGGAGCCTGAATGAAAGTATGTTTGCTGTTTGCAGCATCTTCTATGTGTATAAAAGTACTTAAAGTCACTTGATTTGGTCTACAAAGACATTCTTGTTGTATTTGAGACTGTGCATGAGAAAACCAACAATTTGGGTTCCGACCAGGTCCTACACAAACTCGGCTGTACATTGACAGAAGAATGCTAGAAGCTTAAAGTTTCGGATTTAGGAAGAAGAGGAATTATACTATCTGTGTAGCGAAAACAAAGGCACTGATCAGCTGTGCAGTTACTGCACAGCTGATCTGCATCTTTGTTTTTAGCTCGCCTGCACTTCACGAAGTGCATAGAGCTATTGTAGTCACCTCGGTCGTCCTCGTTTACGTTTACGTGTACGTCCGCATCTGCGTCACACTTTCGGTTAAAGTTTTTTTTAAGTCTATATCTCTTGACCATGTTGATGGATCAAGTTGATACTTTGCATGTTGCTAGATATTGGTCTGAAGTTTTATGCAGTACCATCATGACCCACCCTGGGTGACCTTGAGGTCAAGGTCACGGACTTGGAAATTTTGTGTTTAAGTTTTGGGTTAAAGTTTTTGTAAGTCTATATCTCTTGACCATATTGATGGATTGAGTTGATACTTTGCATGTTGCTAGATATTGGTCTGAAATTTTATGCAGGACCATCATGACCCACTCTCGGTGACCTTGAGGTCAAGGTCACAGACTTAGAAATTTTGTGTTTAAGTTTTTGATTTAAGTTTTTGTAAGTCTATATCTCTTGACCATGTTGATTGATCGAGTTGATACTTTGCATGTTGGTAGATATTGGTCTGAAGTTTTATGCAGTACCATCATGACCTACCCTGGGTGACCTTGAGGTCAAGGTCACAGACTTAGAAATTTTGTGTTAAATTTTTTGGTTAGTCTAAATCTCTTGAACATGTTGATGGATAAAGTTGACACTTGCATGTTGATAGATATTGGTCTGAGGTTTTATGCTGTACATCACAACTCACCTGGATGACCTTGAGGTCAGGGTCACGGACTTGGAAGTTTTGTGTTTAAGTTTTGGTTAATGTTTTATAAGTCTATATCTCTTGAACATGTAGATTGATCAAGTTGATACTTTGCATTGGTCTGAAGTTTTATGTTGTACCATCATGACCCACCTGAGTGACTTTGAGGTCAAGGTCATGGGTCATAGATTTTAACAGATGTAGTGGCAAAGCACAAGTCAGGCGAGCTACACTGTCCTGCGACAGCTCTTATTGCATATGCAGATTGTTGGTTTTCCCATGCAGGGGCTCATACATAAGTATTTTTGCTGTGACAGCTTTCCTGAAATTTCACTTCACTGCACTGCAGGATGTACTACTTGTACTACAGTACAAGTATATTATGGTGCAATAAAGTGAAATTTCAGGAAGCTTGTTAAACTACTTTGAGAAAAAAAAAATGATTTTCTGTATTCGAATCTATTCTTATACTAGGCATCAGGTGGCTAGTGCTGTGGTAGAGCATCGGAATCTGGTTTCACTGTCTGTTTTTAAGCAAGAGAATATTATATGGAAATGAATGTTATTAAATTGACATTAGTAATGTCAAATAAAGAGTAAAATCACACATTCATGATTCCGTATTATTGAAGCACAAGTAACAGTAACTTTTCAGAATCATTGACGAGATGTCATTCAGCAATGCATCACATCTAAGATCAGTTGTTATAGCTCGATCGGAAACATAACCTGTTCTAAATGTGTCACGTCACGGGAAAACCAGTCTTTGGGGGTTTCCGACCAGGTCCCACACAAACGGGCCTGTACAGTCGTACAGTCACAGAAGCAGGCTAAACGCTTGAAATTTCGGATTTAAGAAGAAGAGAAATTGTACTCTCCGTGTAGCGAAAACAATGACGCTGATCAGCTTCACAGTAACTGATCAGTAACTGCGAAGCTGATCTGCGTCTTTGTTTTTGCATAGGCAATAATCCGTTTTTCTCACGATGCGGCTCAAATGAAGCAGACTAAGATGGTTCCTCACATTCCTTTCATTGATAAAAATATATATTTCTCTGGACATTTTTCTGTTTTTGCTGATTCAAGAAGAGCATTTGTCAGTGGTGAAAGAAATGTGCTTTGATTACTGGTAATCTGCCCTTGGACTTGCCCAGGAACAATGTGTCTAGGTTAACTGACCATCCTAACATGACCTTTGATTTGACCTTGGCCATAAAGCATTATAACAAACAAAGTAAATGTATCACTTCATATCCTTTTATCATTCTTGTTAATTAGTTATGCATTTGCTTCCGGTAACCACTGGTACCTGAAGTTCCATTTTAGCCCACCAAAACGCTTGGAAAAAGTGGCATAAAAGCTTGGAAAGTGAGACATATTGGGAGTGACTCCCAATATTTCTCACTTTCCAAGCTTTTATGTCACTTTTCAAGTGTTATGGTGGGCTTAAATGGAAAGTCAGATACCTATGCTGTAACATCCCCTATAATTAACATAATTGCAGAAAACCTTGTGTGTAAAGACAAAGACAGCACTGACAAGACCCTGACTCACGATGAAGATTGCCGGACATCCACACCTCTACCCACCAAAGATGAACAGCCTAAGACATTCCGTACCACTCCTCACCCTCAGGCTAAGCCTGTTACTCCTGTCAGGGAGGGTACTGCGGCCAAGTTGGAACAAAGCTCAGGTACTTTATATGAGCCATCGGGCATGAGAAAACCAATAATTTGGGTTTTTGACCAGGTCCGACACAAGCCAGCCTGTGCAGCCAATGGAGCAGGCTAGAAGCTTGAAATTTTGATTTTTTAAAAAAGAATAGGGAGTGTACTATCTGTGTAACAAAAACAAAGCTTCTAATCAGCTGTGCAGTTACTGCACCGCTAATTTATGCCCTTTTTGGTATTTTTTAGCTCACCTGAGCCGTCAGGCTCACAAGGTGAGCTTATAGTATACCCATGCTCCGGCGTCCGTCCGTCGTCCGTCGTCCGTCGTCCGTCCGTCGTCCACCATTTTTAGCTCACCTGAGCCGAAGGCTCATAGGTGAGCTTATAGTATACCCATGCTCCGGCGTCCGTCCGTCCGTCGTCCGTCGTCCGTCGTCCGTCGTCGTCCACAATTTCAAAGATCTTCTTCTCTGAAACCACTGGGCCGATTGTTCTCATATTACACATACACCATCTACAGGTAGGGGGAAAGAATAATTGTGTTTTTTGTTTTGATCGGATAAGGACTCTGGTTACTATGGTAACTTATGCTTCCCATAGACTTATAATGGAAAAAAGTGAAAATTGCCAGTTTTTGCTGTCTTGTTGGAGATATTTGAATTTTGTTTTTGCAGAAATGTTTATTGAGTAGTCCTCTACGTTTCGTGTGACTTTTGTCCTAATCCTTTATTTTGATTGGTTGCAGGGGCCCCATATAGGGCAAAATTTCGAAAAACATTCAAAAATCTTCTTCTCAGAAACTGTCAAGGGGATGAAGCCTATACTTTGTATACATGTTCCTGACAGTGGCCTCTACATTATTTGTGTTTTTTATTCCAGTCGGATAAGAACTCTGGTTGCTATGGCAACTTAAAGTTTCCATAGACTTATAATGGGAAAAGTGGAAATCGGCTATTTTTCGGCTAAAATTGCAGACATTTGAATTTTGTTTTTGCAGAAATGTTTATTGAGTAGTGTTTGACATTTCTTGCCAGTTTTGTCCTAATCCTTTATTTTGATTGGTTGCTGGGGCCCCATAAAGGGCAAAATTTTGAAAAAAACATTCAAAAATCTTCTCCTCAGAAACTGTCAAGTGGATGAATCCTGTACTTTGTATACATGTTCCTGACAGTAGCCTCTACATAATTTGTGTTTTTTATTCCAGTCGGATAAGAACTCTGGTTGCTATGGTAACTTTATGTTTCCATAGACTTATAATGGGAAAAGTGGAAATTAGCTATTTTTTGAAAACTATCGCAGCCTGAGATCTGAAAAGTGGTAGATGCAAACAACTAATGGATTAGATGAAGGTATATGATTAATTTAGGTCAAGGTCATCTCTTGACCTTGGCTGGTCTGTCGTCCATACACACTTTTCAAAGATTTTTTTCTCTGAAACCACTTGGCCAATCAAAGCCAAATTTTATATGAAGCATCTATTGGAAGTGGGAACCAATGTGTACATAAGTAATCCAGGTCACATGACCAAGATGGCCGCCATGCCCATATAAGGTAAAAACCCTTAAAATATCTTCTTCTCTAGAACCGGTGAACCGATTTCAACGAAACTTTGCATGAAGTATGGATGACTCAAGTACTACAATGTATATATAAAACATGACCCTGTGGTGACCTTGACCTATTTTATGGCAAGGTCAGCATAGGTCGTCAAGGCATTTGAATGGGGGAAAACTTTTAAAATGTCATTTTAAGTGAAAGTCTTGCAGGAAATGGGCAGTAGGACTGGAATTTAATGATTCTGAAAAAAATGGACCCCAGGGGCTCATAATGCTTTTAAAATGTTATTTGAAAGGGAAAATCAGCAGGAAATTGGCAAATGGACAGAATATTGATTATTCTGAAAAAAGAAAATGGCCCAAGGGCTTCATCTGCCCCTGCACTGGGGTTAAATACCATAATATTCAAATATGTTTATTGGTATATGAAGCAGATCTCAGGTGAGCGTTTACAGGACCATTGGTCCTCTGGTCAAAGATCTTCTCCTCTGAAACCGCTTGGCCAATCAAAGCCAAATTTTACATGAAGCATCTATGGGAAGGGGGAACCAATGTGTATATAAATAATCCAGGTCACATGACCAAGATGGCCGCCATGCCCATATATGGTAAAAACCCTTCAAAAATCTTCTTCTCCGGAACCACTGGACCGATTTCAACCAAACTTGGCATGAAGCATTAATGGCTCAAGCACTACAATGTATATATAAATCATGACCCTATGATGACCTTGACCTATTTTACGGCAAGGTCAACATAGGTCGCGAATGCATTTGAATGGGAAAAATTGTTAAATTGTCATTTAAAGGAAAAATCTTGCAGAAAATGAGCAGTAGGACTGAATATTAATGATTCTGAAAAAAATTGGGCACCAGGGGCTCATCCGCCCCCACCCCGGGGCAATATACATGTATATCTCCATAATATTCAAACATCTTCTCCTCTGAAACCGCTTGGCCAATCAAAGCGAAATTTTATGTGAAGCATCAATAGGAAGGGGTAACAAATATGTATATAAAAAATCCAGGTCACATGACCAAGATGGCCGCCATGCCCATATATGGTAAAAACCGTTCAAAAATCTTCTTCTCCAGAACCGGTTGACTGATTTCAACGAAACTTGGCACGAAGCATCGATGGCCCAAGCACTACAATGTGTATATAAATCATGACCCTGTGATGACCTTGACCTATTTTACGGGAAGGTCAACATAGGTCACCAATGCATTTGAATGGGGAAAACTTTTAAAATGTCATTTAAAGTGAAAGTCTTGCAGGAAATGGGCAGTAGGACTGGATATTAATGATTCTGAAAAAAACTGGACCCCAGGGGCTCATGTGCCCCCACCCCGGGGCAATATACATGTATATTTCCATAATATTCAAACGTCTTCTCCTCTGAAACCGATTGGCCAAACAAAGCCAAATTTTAAGTGAAGCATCTATAGAATGGGGGAATCAATGTGTATATAAATAATCTAGGTCACATGACCAAGATGGCCGCCATGCCCATATATGGTAAAAACCCATCAAAAATCATCTTCTCTGAAACCAATAGACTGATTTCAAGGAAACTTGGCGTGAGGCATCGATGGCTAAAGTACTCCAATGTATATATAAATCATGACCCTGTGATGACCTTGACCAAGTTTATGGCAAGGTCAACATGGGTTGCCTGTGCATCTGAATTGGGAAAACTGTTAAAATGTCATTTGAAGGAAAAAGCCAACAGGAAATTGGCAAATGGACAGAATATTGAAGATTCTGAAAAAAGAAAATGGCCCAAGGGCTTATCTGCCCCTGCACTGGAGTTAAATACCATAATATTCAAACATGTTTATTGGTATATGCAGCTGATCTCAGGTGAGCGTTTACAGGACCATTGGTCCTCTGGTTTTATTTTTAGCTCACCTGAGCCGTCAGGCTCACAAGGTGAGCTTATAGTATACCCATGCTCCGTCGTCCGTCCGTCGTCCGTCGTCCGTCCGTCGTCCACCATTTTCAAAGATCTTCTCCTCTGAAACCGCTTGGCCAATCAAAGCCAAATTTTACATGAAGCATCTATGGGAAGGGGGAACCAATGTGTATATAAATAATCCAGGTCACATGACCAAGATGGCCGCCATGCCCATATATGGTAAAAACCCTTCAAAAATCTTCTTCTCCGGAACCACTGGACCGATTTCAACCAAACCTGGCATGAAGCATTAATGGCTTAAGCACTACAATGTGTATATAAATCATGACCCTATGATGACCTTGACCTATTTTACGGCAAGGTCAACATAGGTCGCGAAAATGAGCAGTAGTACTGAATATTAATGATTCTGAAAAAAATTGGGCACCAGGGGCTCATCCGCCCCCACCCCGGGGCAATATACATGTATATCTCCATAATATTCAAACATCTTCTCCTCTGAAACCGCTTGGCCAATCAAAGCGAAATTTTATGTGAAGCATCAATAGGAAGGGGTAACAAATATGTATATAAAAAATCCAGGTCACACGACCAAGATGGCCGCCATGCCCATATATGGTAAAAACCGTTCAAAAATCTTCTTCTACAGAACCGGTTGACTGATTTCAACGAAACTTGGCACGAAGCATCGATGGCTGAAGCACTACAATGTATATATAAATCATGACCCTGTGATGACCTTGACCTATTTTACGGGAAGGTCAACATAGGTCACCAATGCATTTGAATGGGGAAAACTTTTAAAATGTCATTTAAAGTGAAAGTCTTGCAGGAAATGGGCAGTAGGACTGGATATTAATGATTCTGAAAAAAATTGGACCCCAGGGGCTCATGTGCCCCCACCCCGGGGCAATATACATGTATATTTCCATAATATTCAAACGTCTTCTCCTCTGAAACCGCTTGGCCAAACAAAGCCAAATTTTAAGTGAAGCATCTATAGAATGGGGGAATCAATGTGTATATAAATAATCTAGGTCACATGACCAAGATGGCCGCCATGCCCATATATGGTAAAAACCCATCAAAAATCATCTTCTCTGAAACCAATAAAATGATTTCAAGGAAACTTGGCGTGAGGCATCGATGGCTAAAGTACTCCAATGTATATATAAATCATGACCCTGTGATGACCTTGACCAAGTTTATGGCAAGGTCAACATGGGTTGCCTGTGCATCTGAATTGGGAAAACTGTTAAAATGTCATTTGAAGGAAAAAGCCAACAGGAAATTGGCAAATGGACAGAATACCGTTATTGAAGATTCTGAAAAAAAGAAAATGGCCCAAGGGCTTATCTGCCCCTGCACTGGAGTTAAATACCATAATATTCAAACATGTTTATTGGTATATGCAGCTGATCTCAGGTGAGCGTTTACAGGACCATTGGTCCTCTGGTATTGGTTTTCTTATACTTTTACAGTGGCTCACATCATATTCTCTACATATGCATAACTGCATACACAAGGGTTTTAATTCTCAGTTGGATGAGCATCTGGATGAGCAAGTCATTCCTGCACAGTATTGATGTGCTGTGTAAACAATGGCAGGCTGCCCAGTGCTATTTTTCCTATTTTTATACCCCGCCACTTAAAAAGTGCGGGGTATTATGTTTTACCATCCAAAAAAAATTTGCGTTCGAGTGTCCGTCTGTCTGTCTGTCCGTCCGTCTGTCCGTCCGTCTGTCTGTCCGTCCGTCAGCGTTTCGTTTCCGGGCTCTATCTTGAGCATTTATTGACCGATTTTCTTCAAACTTTGTATAGGAGTTCATATCAGGAAGGAGTGGTTTGGGATTGAAGATGGGAAAATTTCGTCAAATAAGTACAGAGTTATGGCCCTTGATTTATGTTAAAATTTCGTTTCCGGGCTCTATCTTGAGTATTTATTGACCGATTTTCTTCAAACTTTGTATAGGAGTTCATATCATAAAGGAGTGGTCTGGGATTGAAGATGGGTAAATTTCATCAAATAAGTACAGAGTTATGGCCCTTGATTTACCCTAAAATTTTGTTTCCGGGCTCTATCTTGAGCATTTATTGACCGATTTTCTTCAAACTTTGTGTAGGAGTTCATATCAAGGAGGAGTGGTCTGGGATTGAAGATGGGTAAATTTCGTCAAATATGTACAGAGTTATAGCCCTTGATTTACGTTAAAATTTTGTTTCCGGGCTCTCTCGAGCATTTATTGACCGATTTTCTTCAAACTTTGTATAGGAGTTCATACTAAGAAGGAGTTGTCTGGGATTGAAGATGGGTAAATTTCGTCAAATAAGTACAGAGTTATGGCCCTTGATTTACGTTAAAATTTTGTTTCCAGGCTCTGTCTTGAGCATTTATTGACCGATTTTCTTCAAACTTTGTATAGGTGTTCATATCAGGAAGGAGTTGTTTGGGATTGAAAATGAATAAATTTCGTTTAACAAGTACAGAGTTATGGCCCATGATTTACATTAAAATTTCGTTTCCTGCCTCTGTTTTGTGCATTTATCAACCAATTTTCTTCAAACTTTGTATAAAAGTTCAAATCAGGAAGTAGTGGTTTGGGATTGAAGATGGATAAATTTTATCAATGTATACAGAGTTATGGTCCTTCATTTATGACAAAATTTTGTTCTGCTCTTTATCTTGAGAATTTATTGACAAACATTTTTGCTAAATTAAATTTGCGTGGCAGGGTATCTTGCATGCCTGCAGCGCTTTTATTTCCTATATTTTCAGGGCTTCCTATTTTTTCCTATATTTTGATCCCAAAGCCTATATTTTTCCATCAAATTCCTATATTATTCAAAATGCTGCAGATAATAATGAAATATCAAGGAAATATCATGGAATTTTGGTTTGAAATGCCAGTTTTGATGTCTTTGGCATTCATTTTTTTCCTCGCTCGCTTCGCTCGCTCGTAACTTGATAAATAAAGTATTTTTTCTTCATCAGAAAACAAGATAATCCCGTGAAGTAAGTTACTTCTACAACTTGAGTAGGTTTTAAAATAATGGATCGCACACCTATACCAAAATTACACCAGTAAGATTTGCCTTCTTGCTGCTATATGTTAATATTTATGGTTTTCAATGCTATAAAAAAGCCATTTTAGGCCGATAATTTCCTATTTTTCTCCTATTTTTTGGACATAAATTTCCTATTTTTTGAAGCCCAAAATATATATTTTGTACCAAACTGCACTGGGCAGCCTGCAATGGATAGCGCCTGACCATTGATTTGTGTCAATTTCTGCCGTGTAGCTAGATATTACCTTTTACGCTCAATGTGTATGAGTCATCTCTATGGATGAGTCTTTGCCGGCAATTAAACTAAAAAAACGAAAATAGACAAAAGAAAACACTTGTGCACTGTGTAATACTTGTTAGTAAGTATGTAAACTTACTGTAACATGTTTTACAGGCACAAGTGACAGCAAGCATAGAACCTCACTAAATGACATGAACAGCTCCCAACATGCTTTCACAGCCTCAAAACAGCTTCAAGGTGCTTCACAAACAAGAGAATCTCAGAACATTTTGGTTCAACAGAGCTCACAAAGTAGATCAGAAAGCGTTAGAGAAAGTAACCAACCTGCAGCCATTCCAAAATTGTACAAACACAAGGCTCCAAAAGTTCCCATGGAAGTTAAAAGACAACTAACACAGGTGCTTGAATCAGTGGTCGAGTCAGACAGTTCAGTGCATTCTGTGCATTCTAGTCAGTTTGAAAATGCAGAGGATTCTAGAGCTTTTGAAGACAAAGTCACTGCAACAAGTAGTCCAAAGAAAAGAAACAAGAAATCTAAAAAGAAAGGGCAATCCAACAATAGTCAAACTAACACTCAAATCTCAGGCCCTTTAAAAGTCGCTGAGGATTTGACGAAGACAAGTAAGACAAGTTCAGATAATGGTGATAATTTGGCTGTAAAAAGGGTGAATGAACAAGAACACAGAGAAATTAATGCGGATGAAAGTAAATCAATAGGTATTAATGTGAGTGAAAAGAACAGTAAATTTGAAAAGGATACAAAAGTAAGAAATGACAAGGATACTCACATTGACAGTATTAGTGCTAATGCTAAAGACAACAGACCTGATGAGACAAAAGAACAAAATGTAAGATCTGAATCTGATGGTAACAAAGTGGAAAGTTCCAAGCTCAGTGAAGGTGCTAGACAAGATGTAGAAAATTTTCAGGAAAAGGAGAAACCAAGGATAACACAGGGTACATTGCTGGAGAGAGATGCAACACCTGTGATAGTGAGTGAGATCATTAATCCATGGTGTTTCTATGTGCAGAGATGTTGCACCTCTCTGAATGGGCTGATGGAGGAGATATGGTAAAGGGACTTTTATTGCATATGAGCTGCCTCGTGGGAAAACCAACAATGCGGTTTCCAACCAGGTCTGACACAAACCCACCTGTACAGCTACAGAAGTAGGCTAGAAGCTTGAAATTTTGGAGTTAAGTAGAGGAGGAGTTGTACTATCCGAGTAGCGAAAACAAAGGCGCATGGGCGAAAACAAAGACGCAGATCAGCTTCGCGGTAACCGCGAAGCTGATCTGCGTCTTTGTTTTCGCCCATGCAGATTGTTGGTTTTCCCATGGGACGGCTCATATGTATCATTCAACATTATTCAATAGATAACTGAGTTTTTAAGTGTATAAGTAATTTGTACTCATATCCTTAAAAAGAACCAGTTAGTTGAGAAAGCTATTCTGAGGTTTTGTGCTTTAAGATATACAGAGCCATTTAGATTCAGTTGTGAAATCAGTTTCCAATTTAAAGCGCACATCAGCTGTATTGTTACTTTGCAGCCAATCAACGCAATCATTTTCACTACATCGCACTGTCATGATATCTAATTAATAGTCAAATGACTTTCAAAATTGAAAACTTCAGGCTTCTTACTGTCTTTAGAGGTGAACTTATAGGATAGGCAGTTACCAGGTGTCCGTCTGTCCTCTGTAAATCTATTAGGAATTGTGTTGGTCATGACTGGAATAAAAAAAAAAATGTTTATCTCATTACATTGGTCATATATTACATACATATTAATGACAAGTGTTTTTCCAGTAACTACATGTCCACAGTCGGTTTGACAGAGAAGCCCCTAAGCAATCCAGAAGAAGGGGTCATTTGTCTGGCGCTGTACTCCAGAGACAATCTCTACTACAGAGCTCTGATCACCAAGATTTACAAAGGAGGTATGTATAGTAACCGGTTGTTTGGTGAGTCAAGCCACCTTAATATCTTACTTTATAATGATACAGTTACCAGTTTGACAGGTGAATCTGGCTGTGTTACTTTCCTATGTGAGAACCACAAGCATTTACAGTACTGAACACTGGCTAAATCATCGTAGTAATATTATCAACTTCATTAACTGTCTCTGATGCATGATAGATTATAGGTTTTACTAGTTTGAAAATGGTGTCACCGTGTGGTGTGTATTGTGTTTATGCATAAGAACTAATAATGGCTAGTGAAATCATGGGACTAACCCTCCATTTACCATCAAAGGTAAGCATATACACAGCATCTACACATGATGGTCTAAGCCCTTACATGATCAAGTAAGATCATAAACA
Source organism: Rugalucina vietnamica (assembly GCA_964017185.1). NCBI lineage: Eukaryota > Metazoa > Mollusca > Bivalvia > Lucinida > Lucinidae > Rugalucina > Rugalucina vietnamica. The sequence goes on from OZ024875.1 coordinate 33,889,776, forward strand.
GTAGTTTAGTTCCAGATGTCACTTTTGCCACCATTGCATATTTTTCAGCAGAAAAGTGATGACAGTGATGGTGTGAACGATATTAGAGCATTTCAATCAGAAATGGCCAAAGTGAGATAGTGATCCAAAATAGAAAATTACATAATATTTTTTTTTCAATTAATGTACCTGGTAATATTTTCAACGCTGTTGGCTATATTTGTCCTGGAGAAATGGGAGTGTAATGAAGGGTCGAACCGTAGTTAAGATTATTACTACTTTGGTCAGGACTGACTGCAGTGATTATGGTTTATGGTCAAACTTTCTCACTTTGATTTGAGAAAATCCTCCATGGTGATAAGTTAAACGTACAAGCCATGACCACATAATAGATATTGAATTCCATTTGGCATTTCCCATGTTTACTCACTACCTCACACTCACCAATCATTCACCAATCACCCACCAATCATCAATTACTCTCATCAATCACTCACCAATCACCCTCACCAATCACTCATCAATCACTCACCAATCACTCTCACCAATCACTCACACTTCTTGGAGTTTGAGATGTAAGCATGATGTATGGGTGGTATTTTCTATTGCCTAGTTGTGGTTATTCTGATGTAAGCTTAAAGTGCACTCACACATTAGCGTATAAGACAAACACAAGAGCGGGTATATTTTTTCTTAATCTTAAATTAGTTGTCACACATTAGTTTGTGACTCAATCTTGTGCCGGATGTATAAAAAAACCCAACAGGCTCAACACCCTGAAAATTTTGGTGTATGTCTGTGTAATGTCCCAGACGCATTAAGTACACGCTATATGTGCATATCAAATGTTAAATGCGCATCTCATGCACGTTTTGGGCACATACATGTAAATGCCCAAACCAAAATCTCCGGACTGCACATGTAGCATATACTAAAACTTGTGCCAAAGGCTCAATGCATCTGTAACACATGTTGAACTTATTCGTAACATTTCTAAAATTGTTTAAAGCATGCCGAGAATGCACACCAAGATATAGTGACATACATCAATATACACCAAGGGTATAAAGCACACATGTAACACCTTCTAATGCATCTCTGACATACTTCTGACATTGGTTGAATTTTGCATTTTTTTTTCAGCACACCTGTTTGTCTTATACGCTAGTGTGTGCCTGCACTTTTACATGCGGATTTTATCATTGTATGTAGAAGTAAAAAATAATCTGACTTGAAATGATACCTCTACTTCTCTACCAGTTTATCTTTATGGAGATATGAAATATTTCATTGAAATGACCTATATTTCCTATAACTGTTTCAAGCCTTAAACCACACGAAGATGCCATACTTCAAGAACCGTTCTCCTGGCTCTTACCCTTACCCAGATGAAAAAAGTAGGGATGCAGACTCTCAATGTAACTAAAACTGATTGTAATGCATGTTGTTAATTATATCCCTTCATTCTTGTAATTATATGACATTTTGCATGATGTTGATTTCTGTGCATGACTTCTGTGACTACCCTCAGTCTTGACTCTTTTGGCCTTTAATTTCAGCTTTTTGGCATGTTTATAATGTTGAATTTTTCTTGTTCATCCAATGCCAAAGCATGCTAGTACACTTCAACCTCATTATAATGCATTTCACTATAATGCAGTTTTCATTATAACATAGCCATGTTATGGCTTCCAAATTGATTAATTTGCTATATGTCTACAGTAAGTAACCTCATTATAACACGGTTCCACTTATAATTCGGTCTGCTATGGACCCCAAAGATAGTGTTATAATGAGGTTGTACTGTATTTCAGCCATATCTAGACAAGGCATGCATCAGTACAGTTCAACCTCATTTTAACGCGCCTCACTATAGTGCGGTTTTCAATACAACACGGCCATGTCATGGCTCCCAAACTGATTATTTTGCTATATGTCTATAGTAAGTAACCTCATTATAACACGATTTCATTTATAACACGGTCTGTTTCTTTGGACCCCAAAGATAGCGTTATAATGAGGTTGACCTGTACAGTTCCCACAGAATATGCAGAAGATGGCTAGCAGCTTGAATATTTGAGCCTTTGCATGAGAAAACCCAACAATCTGGGGTCCAACCAGGTCTGACACAAATTGGCCTGTACAGTCTAAGAAGCAGGCTAGAGGCTTGAAATTTTGGATTTAAGTAGAAAAAGAATTGTACTATCCGAGTAGCTAAAACAAAGTTACTGCACAGCTGATCTGCGACTTTGTTTTCACATATGCAGATTTTTTTTTTTTATCGCACCTGCTTATAGCAGGGTGCGATATAGGAGTCCAAATTTCTGTCCGTCCGTCCGTGCGTCCGTCCGTCTGTCCGTCAACATTTACGTCGAAGTTTGGTTTTCTCAACATCAGAGATAGCTGAGAGTCTGAAACCTTGCATAGTAATTGTCCTTGACATACCCTTCAAGCACGCACCTTAACCCGGTGCCCTTGACCTATATTTCACGGTCCACTGACTTTGAAAATTTTTACGTCGAAGTTTGGTTTTCTCGACATCACAGATAGCTGCGAGTCTGAAACCTTGCATAGTAATTGTCCTTGACATACCCTTCAAGCACGCACCTTAACTAGCTAACCTTAACCCGGTGCCCTTGACCTATATTTCACGGTCCACTGACTTTGAAGATTTTTACGTCGAAGTTTGGTTTTCTCGACATCAGAGATAGCTGCGAGACTGAAACCTTGCATAGTAATTATCCTTGACATACCCTTCAAGCACACACCTTAACCTGGTGCCCTTGACCTATATTTCATAGTCCACTGACTTTAAAATTTTTTACGTCGAAGTTTGGTTTTTATCGCACCTGCTTATAGCAGGGTGCGATATATGAGTCCAAATTTCCGTCCGTCCGTTCGTCCGTTCGTTCGTTCGTTCGTTCGTCCGTCAACATTTACGTCGAAGTTTGGTTTTCTCGACATCAGAGATTGCTGTGAGTCTGAAACCTTGCATAGTAATTGTCCCTGACATACCCTTCAAGCACGCACCTTAACCCGGTGGCCTTGACCTATATTTCACGGTCCAATGACTTAGAAAATTTTTATGTCGAAGTTTTGTCAACATTTACGTCGAAGTTTGGTTTTCTCGACATCAGAGATAGCTGCGAGTCTGAAACCTTGCATAGTAATTGTCCTTGACATACCCTTCAAGCACGCACCTTAACCCGGTGCCCTTGACCTTTATTTCACGGTCCACTGACTTTGAAAATTTTTACGTCGAAGTTTGGTTTTCTTGACATCAGAGGTAGCTGCAAGTCTGAAACCTTGCATAGTAAATGTCCTTGACATACCCTTCAAGCACGCACCTTGACCCAGTGCCCTTGACCTATATTTCATGGTCCACTGACTTTGAAAATTTTTACGTCGAAGTTTGGTTTTCTCGACATCAGAGATAGCTGCAAGTCTGAAACCTTGCATAGTAAATGTCCTTGACATACCCTTCAAGCACGCACCTTGACCCGGTGCCCTTGACCTATATTTCACGGTCCACTGACTTTGAAAATTATTACGTCGAAGTTTGGTTTTCTCGACATCAGAGATAGCTGCAAGTCTGAAACCTTGCATAGTAAATGTCCTTGACATACCCTTCAAGCACGCACCTTGACCCAGTGCCCTTGACCTTTATTTCATGGTCCACTGACTTTGAAAATTTTTACTTCGAAGTTTGGTTTTCTCGACATCAGAGATAGCTGCAAGTCTGAAACCTTGCATAGTAATTGTCCTTGACATGCCCTTCAAGCACACACCTTGACCCGGTGCCCATGAACTATATTTCATGGTCTATTGACTTTGCCCGATGCAGGTGCGATATCGACCTCCGCGGAGTTCTTGTCTCGACATCAGAGATAGCTGCGAGTCTGAAACCTTGCATAGTAATTGTCCTTGACATATCCTTCAAGCACGCACCTTAACCCGGTGTCCTTGACCTATATTTCACGGTCCACTGACTTTGAAAAATTTTTACGTCGAAGTTTGGTTTTCGCGACATCAGAGATAGCTGCGAGTCTGAAACCTTGCATAGTAATTGTCCTTGATATACCCTTCAAGCACACACCTTAACCCGGTGCCCTTGACCTATATTTCATGGTCTATTGACTTTGCCCGATGCAGGTGCGATATCGACCTCCGCGGAGTTCTTGTTTTTATCGCACCTGCTTATAGCAGGGTGCGATATAGGAGTCCAAATTTCTGTCCGTTCGTCCGTTCGTTCGTCCGTCCGTCCGTCCGTCAACATTTACGTCGAAGTTTGGTTTTCTTGACATCAGAGATAGCTGCGAGTCTGAAACCTTGCATAGTAATTGTCCTTGACATACCCTTCAAGCACGCACCTTAACCCGGTGCCCTTGACCTATATTTTACGGTCCACTGACTTTGAAAATTTTTACGTCGAAGTTTAGTTTTCTCGACATCAGAGATAGCTGCGAGTCTGAAACCTTGCATAGTAATTGTCCTTGACATACCCTTCAAGCACGCACCTTAACCCGGTGCCCTTGACCTATATTTCAAGGTCCACTGACTTTGAAAATTTTTACGTCGAAGTTTGGTTTTTATCGCACCTGCTTATAGCAGGGTGCGATATAGGAGTCCAAATTTCCGTCCGTCCGTCCGTCCGTCCGTTCGTCCGTTCGTTCGTCCGTCCGTCAACATTTACGTCGAAGTTTGGTTTTCTCTACACAAGTGATAGCTAGGATTGTGAAACCTTGCATAGTAATTGTCCTTGACATACCCTTCAAGCACGCACCTTGACCCGGTGCCCTTGACCTATATTTCACGGTCCATTGACTTTGTTAATTTTTACGTCGAAGTTCCGTTTTCTCTGTATCATTGATAGCTGTGAGTGTGAAACCTTGCATAGTAATTGTCCTTGACATACCCTTCAAGCACGCACCTTGACCCGCTGACCTTGACCTATATTTTACGGTCCATTCACTTTGTTAATTTTTACGTCGAAGTTTGGTTTTCTCTGCATCAGTGATAGCTAGGATTGTGAAACCTTGCATAGTAGTTGTCCTTGACATACCCTTCAAGCACGCACCTTGACCCGGTGCCCTTGACCTATATTTCATGGTCCATTGACTTTGTTAATTTTTACGTCGAAGTTCCGTTTTCTCTGCATCAGTGATAGCTAGGATTGTGAAACCTTGCATAGTAATTGTCCTTGACATACCCTTCAAGCACGCACCTTGACCCGCTGACCTTGACCTATATTTCAAGGTCCATTGACTTTGTTAATTTTTACGTCGAAGTTCCGTTTTCTCTGTATCAGTGATAGCTGTGAGTGTGAAACCTTGCATAGTAATTGTCCTTGACATACCCTTCAAGCACGCACCTTGACCCACTGACCTTGACCTATATTTCACGGTCCATTGACTTTGTTAATTTTTAAGTCGAAGTTTGGTTTCCTCTGCATCAGTGATAGCTGTGAGTGTGAAACCTTGCATAGTAATGTGTATTTTGCCCGATGCAGGTGCGATATCGACCTCCGCGGAGTTCTTGTCTTGACATCAGAGATAGCTGCGAGTCTGAAACCTTACATAGTAATTGTCCTTGACATACCCTTCAAGCATGCACCTTAACCCGGTGCCCTTGACCTATATTTCACGGTCCACTGACTTTGAAAATTTTTACGTCAAAGTTTGGTTTTCTCGACATCAGAGATACCTGCGAGACTGAAACCTTGCATAGTAATTGTCCTTGACATACCCTTCAAGCACACACCTTGACCCGGTGCCCTTGAACTATATTTCACGGTCTATTGACTTTGCCCGATGCAGGTGCGATATCGACCTCCGCGGAGTTCTTGTTTTTTTGGGTGTGGCAACTCATTTGTATTAAGGAAGTAGAAGGATTGTGCAATCTATGTACTAGGTAGCAAAAATAGATGCTTTTTGGCTTCATGGCACCATGCAGCTGTCAGATCTATACTTTGGCACATAATGCAGCACATTTGAGCCCCATCATGAGAAATCAGCATTTCCCATATATGCAAAAACAAAGACGCAGATCCACTTCGCACTAACTGCGAAGCTGACAGCTGATCAGTGCTTTTGTTTGTGCTACACAAATAGTACAGATAGAAAATCTACTTTCCAAATCCAAAATTTCCAACCTCTAGCCATCTTCTGTGTTTGTACATCTCGGTTTTGTCGAACCTGTTAGGAAACCACATTGTTTGTTTTCTCATGACATGGCTCAATAAGCATGATGGCCTAGAAGTGGTAGACTGTTGAACTCCCAGAGGTATTGGGTTTGAATCCCCTGGGTTGCTATATTGCGTCCTCTAGCAAGACACATTTTTCTCCTCATAGGTTAATACTCAGGAAGTGAGATTTCATCCTGACATGACTTAAAAATTGTTAACTGGGATGTAAAGCCACAAAACAAACATTTGTGTAAAGGGGGGTGGGGGGGGGGTTAGTGTCTTAATGCTAGCTGGTTGATTGTATGACCCTGAATCAAGAGGTACTGTGTTCGAATCATACATCTGGATTGTGTCCTTAAGCACATTGTTGCTACATTGCATGCATGTTCTTTGTAATGTTGTGCATGGCGTTTTCATGAGAAGCTATTATTGTTTTATATCAAAAGTCAGTTTTTCCTTGTTTCGTTACAACCCTTCATTTTACTGAAAATGTTTACATCTTTTAAAATTTCGATTTAGTAAGGTGCCCTAAAATGGCTAAATGTCTCAAAAATGTTGCAAAAGAGCCTCAAGGTTAGAAAATTTTGTTTTGGTGTGTCCATCTAGTTGAAATAAAAATGGCCTGTTCATTCATAGACTCTTGATAGAACCACCGCAGTGTAGTGTTGAATCCACTTACGGGTGGCCCCCATGGTATAGTGGTTAAGAGCCCTAATTTCATAAACTTACTTAAACTCATTTGAGCCTGGCGTCCCTTTTATGGGTCATAGGCAAACAGAATAGCCCCAGATGTGATGCCGCATAACGCGGCATCCCATCTGGGGCTTTTCTGTTTGCTTAGAGAATTTTCATTAAAAAATTGAATAAAATTTAAAAATCACTCCTGACGCCCCTAGAAATGAAATTGGACTCATCCAATTGATAATGATGGGAAAATTCATTTGTCAAATATGGGTTAATCATTAGATCATCTCAGAGATGTGTCTGGGACACATGTGAGACAAGCCAAGTTCTGCTTGGGGTTGTGCCAGGTGGTTTTCTGGAATTCTCCCTTTTTCTCCCCACCAACTGATTGGCCTGTCTCATATGAGCTGACATAATCTTGAAAGGGACATACAATGTACCTGAATAAAAAAGGTCAAATCTGTCCAAAGTTTCACTTCGACATCATGAGGCCCCACCAAGTGCTGTCAAACTGTGAGCCTAATATAATGAAAGTCCCATAGAGTCAGTTTCCTTATGCAAAACTTTTAAAACAGAAGTTTTTTTTTCTTATCTTTTTTGGTTTGTTGGCCTTAGAAATAATTAAAGTGGAATTTTTCATGAAGGTGCAAAACTGATTTTTTTATGGAATCAGTGGCTGTGGACTTTTTATCACTTTGACTTTAAGGCTACTATATGTGACTTTAAGAACAGCTGTGCTTAAGAAAAAGGATGAATAATTTAAAAAAAGTGCCATATAAATGCTAATCCACTTTATAAATCAAAACTTATTTAGCGATAGGCCCAAAATGCATACTCTAAAGTTTGATCCCTAACTTTTTTTTGACCAGTATATTTCTAACCCCCTGACTAAACCATGTATTTAGTGATATTTTTAACTTGTCAGGTATGCAAGAAAACCGGTTACAACCACATGTAAAATTTCAAAATTGAATTCAAGAACTGTGCACCTATTTCAGAGGTAACTTAGAATTATATTGCAGATGCAGAAGCAAAGGTTCTGCATCTGCAATCTATGTTCTCACTCACAAAATAGCTAAGGCTCCTTTCTTTCTAAATCCAAAATACAAGTCTCTAACCATCAGCTACCAATTCCCACAGTACAACTTGTTTTGTGTTGGACCTGACTGAAAACCCTGAAAGTATTTGCTCATAATTCAGCTTGGGTAAAAAGCACCATGATCCTGTTTGTTAAATAACAGTAATGGATTTCAACCATGTATTTCAGCTGTCACAGAGGTAGATGTAATCTTCATTGATTATGGAAACAGAGAGAGGGTAAAAGCCAACAAGTTACGGGTTTTACCCGATCACTTGACGCTGCTACCTGCACAAGCCATCTGCTGTGCTCTTGCTGAGGTAAAATTCCTTGTTTGTTTGACAGTTGTATCTCAAAGCACCCATTTTAAAAAGCACACGCTAGGTATTCTTCTCCCTGAACTTCTTAAAACTGATCATCTCCCAAGTCCAGGATATATTTTTATAAAAAGTGAGAGTGATGTGGTTAAACTGTTAAGTTTAATTGCTTTGTAACTTGATCGAAAGAGCAAAAGATTCATTAAAAAAGGTGGGCCAGAACCTGAAATCAACCAACCAACATCAATTTCCATACTGATAAAGTATACAAGTCGTAAGTTAAAAAGATTTACATAAGAAAGAAAACTTAGGTTAATAGAATAAACTGAATTTCCCAACATGGCTTAAAACAAAATACAATATTCCTTTGTTCTTTCCTACAGGTTATGCCATGTAATAAATACAATGAGTGGAGGGAGGAGGACATCTTCACTTTTAACCAATATGTCCTCCAGAAGCAACTAGAGTGTGTCCCTGTGGGGAGGAGCAGTGGCAAAAACATGCCCAACCTGGTCCGTCTCTTCATGTACACTCCAATGCCGGCAGTGGCCCAAGCCACGCTTTACATGAACAAGATTTGTATTTCCACGATGCTGGTCAGCGGTAACTTGGCCAAGGAGGTACCAGTCACGGACCAGGTGAGGATGATCATGAAATTCATGGAAGATATGGGTGATTTCGTGTTCTCCCTAGGGAATGAGAATTCAGCGGGAGTCGAGATCAAGGAGCTCACAGAGAGCCCTGTATGTGGAAGTGGTGTGTTAAAAAAACTGGAAGGACCAATGAAAGCCAATGTTACCTTAGATCTGAAAAAAGATGTTGATGGTAAAGAAACGGAGCCTCCTAAAGAGGATAGAGATCAGGTAAATGAAATGCAAACAAGAGATAATGTAAAAGGTGACAGGAGTCTCATATCTCCTAGAAGTGAAAGCTCTGACACTGAATCTCAGAAAGACATTCCTGCTAGGGATAATGAGAGGACTGTTTCAACAGAAGTTTCAAAAGAGACTGGCGGTGCCAGTAACTTGCCAGAGATTAAAGAAGAGGCTGAGCTAGATACAGCTAATGCTAACAATGTAGAACCTGCTGTTTCCGATAGTGGCTCCATAGAGATGTTAGATACCATATCAAGTGTTACTGAACCTGACATGAGTGACTCCAGGTCCGTGGACACAGGGTTCCACTCCAGCGACTTTAACTTAAACCTGGACCAGAATCCTCAAGGTCAGACTGTCATGTTGGCCCATGTGAAGTCACCGGGACTGTTTTATGTGCACATTGTGTCTAAGCAGGTGGGCTCTAGTTTGGATAGGCTTATGAAGTGCTTGAATCAGCAGTTTGAAAAGATGACCAAGCGTGACCTGACGAAGCTCAGCAAAACACTGAAACCTGTGGTAAACAAGATGGTGTGTGCACAGTTCCTTGAAGATAATTGTTTCTACAGGTAAGAAATATCTTGTCGAGCCATATGTTAAATGGAAGTATTTTTAATCATATTTTAAGCTTTTAAATGTTGAGCAAGTTTGTGATAGTTACTTTTATTTTGCCTTCAATTTTAAATATATGAGCCGCCTCCTGGGAAAACCAACAATGTGGTTTCCGAACAGGTCTGACACAAACCGGTCTGTACAGCTATTGAAGCAGGCTAGAAGCTTGAAATTTTGGAGTTAAGTAGAGGAGGAATTTTACTATCCGAGTAGCGCGAAAACAAAGGCGCTGATCAGCTTCGCGGTTACCGCGATGCTGATCTGCGTCTTTGTTTTCGCCTATGCAGATTGTTGGTTTTCCCATGGGGCGGCTCATTTGTTGTGTTTTATGTAGCTAAAATTCAACTTGAATTGAAATGTTCATGATTACCACATTTTGTAAATTTGTCTGCTGTTTCGTAGATACATTTTGCTTAGACATATACTGAAACGGGAGACAATTCTAACAGGCTAATGCCTGCAACATTGACTGATAATGACAAATTGAATTAATACTTTGGATAGACTGCTCTCAGAAAAGCAGTCTGATGAAGATTTTGTATCATTCACACAACATATTTGTCTAAAAATTATCATGTTGGATGTAAACATTATTTGAGCCTGTGCGTGAGAAAACCAAGAATTTGGGTTCTGACCAGGTCCGACACAAACCGGGCTGTACAGCCACAGAAGATGGTTGGAGACTGAACATTTTGGATTTAGAAACTAGAGGAATTGTACTGTCTGTGTATTTCACATATTTTCCAATTTTCTGCACAGAGCTGTAATCAAGCAACTACCTCCAGAAAAAGATGGCACTGAAAAAAGAAAGGGGAAGTACCATGTGTACTACGTCGACTTTGGAGATGACCAGTGGGTCCCTGCCTCAAGATTGTTCCCCCTGCCAGAGCCATTTGTCTACTTCCCTCCCTTGGTAGTGAAGTGCAGCCTAGCATATGTGAAGCCTGTCAGCGAGGGGAAGGAAGGAGAAACTGCCACGTGGTCGGAGAAGGCTACAGAGACGTTTGTTGCCATGGCAACGTTTGAAAAGAAGCTTCTCATGCATGTAGTCCATGGAAGTCTTTCAGCCGATCGGAAAGGGTATGTTGGTTAACTTTGAAGAAATGCTTTTTTCTGGGTGTTCTGTTGGTTTGGACTAAAATAGCCTGCTCAGCCACAGTATTTCTATATTTGCCACCTGTTGAGATAAACCCATGTCATGTGGCAGTCCTTATTCTGAAGTAGCTTTGTCAGTCACCTAATGCTAGCTTGCTAATTCATGATGTACTCCTAAGATTTTCATTAAAATGATTTGATCAAAATTTTATGTGTGACTTCATTGAATGACCCTTGTAGAAAAAATGTTAGTTTGCTTTTAAAATAGGGAACTAGTAGGAGAGGACAATACTTCTGTTGGTGTACTACTGATTGACAGCACAGGAGCAGAGGAGGTCTGCATCAATATGGACCTCATTAGACAAGGCTTGGCCGAACTAGACGCTGCTAATGCTGTAGAAGATACACAAGGTAATAAATTTACGAAAACTTGCCCATGCAGCGTACAGTGATTTTTTTTTACAGCTGTAAAACTTGAAAATTTCAATGGAAAAATTTTGATGTTTTTAAATTTTTGCTCAAAACATTGATTGTGGGTACACGTTAGAACCGCCTCAGCAAGGCGGTTCTAACAAGTACCCACAATCTATGTTTTGGATCAAAAATAAGAAAAATAAGTTAACAACTGTATATCCCATTTTTTCTATATAAAAGAGGGGTTCAAGGGGGTATACATGTCAAGGACATGTTATCCTGATAAAAGTTATGGGCTAACATCAAAATTTTCATAGATTCATCGAGCGATTATTTCACTATCCTTCTTACAATATCTTTTTGAAAATGCTGCAAACTAATACCAAATAGTGCAAAATGTTTTACTAGGGTCCAGAAACTTGAAGTCTCATTTTTAGCTCGCCTTCACGAAGCGCACAGAGCTATTGTTGTCACCTCGGTCGTATCCGTTTACGTTTACGTGTACGTTTACGTCCGCGTCACACTTTCGGTTAAAGTTTTTAAAATTTTTATATCTTGATAGTCACTAACCAGAAATCATTCATATTTGGAACATTGCTGCATATGAGGGTCCTCTGTGATTTAGTGTGAAGGGATCCGTGGGGTCATGCCTAGGGGCAGGGCTAGAGGTCAATATCTAGAACACCTTTGTACAATGCTCAGATGCTGTGCTAGTTTCTCATCAACTGTAAAGCCTAGAACTGTCAAACCTTACATAAGACTTCTCCTCGATGTCCCGACTTGGCACCCACATTGACCTACTGACCTTGACCTATATTTCATGCTCCAGTGACTGTCATTTTTGAAGCCAACCCTTAATATCTCATCAACTATAAAGCCTACAACCATCAAACCTTGCATATGGCTTCTCCTCCATGTCCCGACTCGGCACCCACATTTACCTACTGACCTTGACCTATATTTCATGCTCCATTGACTTTGTCATTTTTAAGCCAACCCTAAATATCTCATCAACTATAAAGCCTACAACCATCAAACCTTGCATATGGCTTCTCCTCGATGTCCCGACTTAGCACCCACATTGATCTAGTGACCTTGACCTATATTTCATGCTCTAGTGACTTTGTCATTTTTGAAGCCAACCCTTAATATCTCATCAACTATAAAGCCTACAACCATCAAACCTTGCATATGACTTCTCCTCCATGTCTGGACTTGGCACCCACATTCACCTAGTGACCTTGACCTATATTTCGTGCTCTAGTGACTTTGTCATTTTTGAAGCCAACCCTTAATATCTCATCAACTATAAAGCCTACAACCATCAAACCTTGCATATGGCTTCTCCTTGATGTCCCGACTCGGCACCCACATTGACCTACTGACCTTGACCTATATTTCATGTTTCAGTGACTTTGTCATTTTTTAAGCCAACCCTTAATATCTCATCAACTATAAAGCCCACAACCATCAAACCTTGCATATGACCTCCTCGTTGTCCCGACTCGGCACCCACATTTACCTACTGACCTTGACCTATATTTTGTGCTCTAGTGACTTTGTCATTTTTGAAGCCAACCTTTAATATCTCATCAATTATAAAGCCCACAACCATCAAACCTAGCATATGGCTTCTCCTCGATGTCCCGACTTTGCACCCACATTGATCTAGTGACCTTGATCTATATTTCGTGGGCTAGTGTCTTTATCATTTTTAAAGCCAACCCTTAATATCTCATCAACTATAAAGCCTACAACCATCAAACCATGCATATGGCTTCTCCTCGATGTCCCGACTCGGCACCCACATTGACCAAGTAACCTTGACCTTTATTTCACGCTCCAGTGACTTTGTGATCGCTGTGTTCATTGTTAGCTTATTTATGCAAATAGCTTTCTATACAAAATACATCTACAGGCAAGGTCAAGGTCACGGGTCATAGATTTTAACAAATTTAGTGGCAAAGCACAAGTCAGGCGAGCTACGCTGTCCTGCGACAGCTCTTATAAATATGAGCTGCCGCTTCAGAAAACCAAAAATCTGCATATGCGAAAACAAAGGCACAGATCAGCTGTGCAGTTCCTCTTCTTCTTAAATCCGAATTTTCAAGCTTCTAGCCTTCTTCTGTGATTGTACAGGCCGGTTTATGTTGGAGCTTGTTGGAACTCCCGAAGACCAGTTTTATCGCGTCGCGGCTCATATATATCAGACAATCCATGTTTTTTCATTGTTTGCTGTAGAATTACCAGAAGCTGGACCATCAGACACCATGGACAGCTGGAATCCTATGGAGGAGGATTTTTATTCCATAAGGAATAGCTATAATATTGACGTTGATGATGCTGGTGTGGCAACAACAGGATACAGTAAGTCAAAAACTATTTAATTTTGCTGGGGAGTGAGGTAGCTGAGTGTTGTCTAAATAGCAGACCGTGGCGCAGTGGAATCCATGGAGGAAGATTTCTACTCCATGGAGGAAGAATTTTGACGTCGACAATCTTGGTGTCGCAGCAACAGGCTACATCTAGTCATACTGTTTTATGTCATTGGGGGAGTGTAGTTACTTAGTTTTGTAAAAATATCAGAAACTGATATAACAGAGTCAACTGCACTGTGCCACCAATGTATCCATTCCTGCACCATATGATCCGCGACATGAGAAAACCGGTCTTGAGGATTTCAGACCAGGTCTGACACAAACTGGTCTGTGCAGCTTCAGAAGAAGGCTAGAAGCTTGAAATTTCAGATTTAGGAAGAAGAGGAATTGTACTATACATGTAGCAACAGTAAAAGTGCTGATCAGCTGTGCAGTTAACATTGACAAGATCTAGCTTGGGATTGTAACCCATCTCTTTTCGCAAATTTTGACAGAGTTAGGGCCCTTGATTGATGACAGAATTGTGTTCCCGCTTAATATCTTAAGAATGAATTGACAAAATCAGACCAAATTTCGTATGCACATCAACATTGACAAGGTTTACCTTGGTATTGTTACCTGTCCATTTTTGAAAAATTTTGAAGGAGTTACAGCCCTTGATTGACATCAGAATTTCGTTTCCACTCAATATCTTGAGAATAAATTGACGGGATCTGACCAAATTTTGGATAGAATTATAGCCCTTGATTGACTTCAATTTTGTCATTTCATCATTGACAATATCTAGCTTTGGATTAATTACCAGGCATCGTTTTTCTCGCCCTGGAAAACAGCTCAGAAGCGGGGCTATAGTCAGATTCTCTGACAATTTTAGTTTTTCTAATGAACTAATTTTACGAGTCATTTTTTTGTAGCATGAAATCTTGGAGTTCAGGTGTGATCTCACATTTGTAAGCTAAAAATGGTCTATTTGAGCCGTGTCATGAGAAAATCGAATTTTGGCCTATATGAAAACAAAGGCGCAGATCAGCTGTGCATTATCTGCACAGCTGATCAGCGCCTTTGTTTTTGCTGCATGGAAAGGGTAATTCTTCATCTTCTGTAATCCGAAATTTCAAGCTTCTAGCCATCTTCTATAACTGCACAGTCCGGTTTGTGCCTGACCTGGTAGTAAACCTTACGCCCGGTTTTCTCACATCGCGGCTCATTGACTTAACATCAGACTTGGGAGTTTTTCTGTAGCTGGGACCGGGTTGAGCAAGACGCATTAACTTACCATAATATAGGGATCAAATATGATTTTTAGCTCGCCTGCACGAAGTGCACAGAGCTATTGTTGTCACCTCGGTCGTCCCCGTTTACGTTTACATATACGTGTACGTTTACGTCCGCGTCACACTTTCGGTTAAAGTTTTTAAAATTGTTATATCTTGATAGTCACTGACCAGAAATCATTCATATTTGGAACATTGCTGCATATGAGGGTCCTCTGTGATTTAGTGTGAAGGGACCCGTGGGGTCATGCCTGGGGGCGGGGCTAGAGGTCAATATCTAGAACACCTTTGTACAATGCTCAGATGCTGTGCTAGTTTCTCATCAACTGTAAAGCCTAGAACTGTCAAACCTTACATAAGGCTTCTCCTTGATGTCCCGACTTGGCACCCACATTGACCTACTGACCTTGACCTATATTTCATGCTCCAGTGACTTTGTCATTTTTGAAGCCAACCCTTAATATCTCATCAACTATAAAGCCTACAACCATCAAACCTTGCATATGGCTTCTCCTCGATGTCCCGACTCGGCACCCACATTGACCCCTGTGACCTTGACCTATATTTCATGCTCCAGTGACTTTGTCATTTTTGAAGCCAACCCTTAATATCTCATCATCTATAAAGCCTACAACCATCAAACCTTGCATATGGCTTCTCCTCGATGTCCCGACTTTGCACCCACATTGATCTAGTGAACTTGACCTATATTTCGTGCTCTAGTGACTTTGTCATTTTTGAAGCCAACTCTTAATATCTCATCAACTATAAAGCCTACAACCATCAAACCTTGCATATGACTTCTCCTCGATGTCCCGACTCGGCACCCACATTCACCTAGTGACCTTGACCTATATTTCGTGCTCTAGTGACTCTGTCATTTTTGAATCCAACCCTTAATATCTCATCAACTATAAAGCCTACAACCATCAAACCTTGCATATGGCTTCTCCTCGATGTACTGACTCAGCACCCACATTGACCTACTAACCTTGACCTATATTTCATGCTCCAGTGACTTTGTCATTTTTTAAGCCAACCCTTAATATCTCATCAACTTTAAAGCCTACAACCATCAAACCTTGCATATAGCTTCTCCTCGATGTCCCGACTTTGCACCCACATTGATCTAGAGACCTTGACCTATATTTCGTGCTCTAGTGACTTTGTCATTTTTGAAGCCAACTCTTAATATCTCATCAACTATAAAGCCTACAACCATCAAACCTTGCATATGACTTCTCCTCGATGTCCCAACTCAGCACCCACATTCACCTAGTGACCTTGACCTATATTTCGTGCTCTAGTGACTTTGTCATTTTTGAAGCCAACCCTTAATATCTCATCAATTATAAAGCCTACAACCATCAGACCTTGCATATGGCTTCTCCTCGATGTCCCCGACTTTGCACCCACATTGATCTAGTAACCTTGACCTATATTTCGTGCTCTAGTGACTTGGTCATTTTTTAAGCCAACCCTTAATATCTCATCAACTATAAAGCCTACAACCATCAAACCTTGCATATGGCTTCTCCTCCATGTCCTGACTCGGCACCCACATTTACCTATTGACCTTGACCTATATTTCACGCTCCAGTGACTTTGTGATCAATGTTTTCATTGTTAGCTTATTTATGCAAATAGCTCCCTATACAAAATACATCTACAGGCAAGGGCAAGGTCAAGGTCACGGGTCATAGATTTTAACAAATTTAGTGGCAAAGCACAAGTCAGGCGAGCTACGCTGTCCTGCAACAGCTCTTATCTATTCATTAACTTTCGCTAGGTCCGGAGGGGAGTGTTGGAAAACGGAGGGCGTAGCCCTCGGTTTTACGTCCTCAGTTTTCAACACTCTCAGAGGGACCTAGCGAATGTTAATGAATGACAAAATCATTTTTGATCGCTATTATTGCATAAATTCTGCAAAAACGAAAGAAATTACGGTGCAGTATATTTTACAGCCTCATGTTTTCATACGCGCTAAATTTTTCCTACTTATGCTTGTTCCAGGTGGACTTCAGTAACTCATTATTAGCATGTGTTTGCGTGGCACCAGGTAACAAGCATAAATAAAAGCCGTATATTAAAAGCAGGAGTGCATGAGAATTGCTAAATTAATACATGGCTTTCTCTTCATTAATAAACGGCTGTTAATATCGTGTGACACGGGTATTTATGCAATAATAGTTGTTAATACACAGGAAGTGTTGAAAATATCATAAAAACACAAAACAGACAGAACTACAGTATTTATAAGCTAAAAATCAGTTAGCCAAGCATCAAATAAAAAAAATGTTCCCTACCCCCACCTCTCCACCTCTGGAAATAATGTACATCCTTTTGGAATGTAAATGATCCAAGCATCTTGATTTGTTCAATAGCTTATGTGGCTACAGAAAATGGACGTGGAGGATCTATCTTGACATGACTGAAAGCTTGTTGACTGGGATATTGAATCACACAAATTGGTCTTTGTAGGTTAAAAATCAACCAGCCAGACATCAAATTCAAAGAAATACATGTATATGCATTATTTGATTATTGTGGTGCTGTGGCGACAGAAAATGACAAAAATATGGGCTGGAATATGAAAATGATAATTGGACCAAAGTTAAAAAGATAGAGGATCTTACACGAGTGGTAATTTCATATCAAATTTATTTAACAAGCCTTTGGCGAGTTTAATAATATGAAATGACCACGTTTTATCATATGACTTTATAAAAAGGATTTTATTGCCTTTAAAGTGGACATATATTTTCAATGAAAATTTACATTGTTGTTACGGACGTTGTCGACGACGTAACATATTCCCGCAAAAATGTTAATACATGTGTGGTCATAACACTTTTTATTACATGTCGTTATCGACTGGAAAACAGCGACGTCATATGATAAAAGGTAATATTGAGCAGAAACAAAACGCAGAAAGATATTTTGATATTTTATACATCTTGTTGATTTTTGTCATCTATTGAAGTACTTTTAGGTATCTGCATATGCATTATTCTCAGTTAAACCACGTGAACTTTGGTCAAAATGACGTCAGTATGACTATTATTTTAGCCCATAATTGTGATCATTTTCAGTAACTGTAGCAACCATTAACATCAAACAACACAAAATATGAGCCACCTCGTGGGAAAACCAACAATCTGCATAGGCGAAAACAAAGACACAGATCAGCTTCGCGGTAACCGCGAAGCTGATCAGCATCTTTGTTTTCGCTACTCGGATAGTACGATTCCTCTTCTACTTAAATCCGAAATTTCAAGCTGCTAGCCCTTTTCTGTTACTGTGCAGGCCGGTTTGTGTCGGACCTGTTCAGAAACCACATTGATGGTTTTCCCACGAGGCGGCTCATATGAAAGAAAGTGTTTCACAGCCATCCTTGTTCTTTGATGTCTGGGGTACCAAGAATGCTCCTTAATGCTCATGGTACTTTTTGATATCTTTTGAGCCATGTCATGAGAAAAACTGATTTTTTCCTATGCGAAAACAAAGGCACAGATCAGCTTTGCAGTAACTGCGAAGCTGATCATCGCCTTTGTTTTTGCTACACGGATAGTACAGTTCCTCTTCGTCCTTATACGGAATTTCAAGACTATCATTCTTCTGTGACTGTACAGGCCGGTTTTTGTCGGACTTGGTCAGAAATTCCAAAGACAGGTTTTCTCGTGTTGCGCCTCAGTTGGGCGTATAAACAAAAACCCTGTCAAACAGCCAGATCTACATTCTTTGTCCTTGCTTATGTAAGAGTAGAATTTCTCGGAAAACAGCTCATTTCATGTCCACTATTTCTGATAAGGAGCTTAATTACTTTAATTATCACCACAGGCTAAATGTGTCAGGATGATATTTAGGTTAATATTGACTTTTTGATGAGCCTTCACATGAGAAAACTGACAATTTGGGGTTTCGACAAGGTCCAACACGAACCGGCCTGTACAGTCACTGAAGAAAGCTAGAAGCTTGAAATTTCAGATTTAAGAAGAAGAGAGATTTTACTAACTTTGTAGCGAAAACAAATGGGCTGATCAGCTGTGCAGTCACTGCACAGCCGATCTGTTCTTTTTGTTTCGTATATGTGAATTGCTGGTTTTCTTGTGCTGCGGCTCTGATGTAATCATATTCTGTGACAAAGGAAATATCAGTTAATATTATCTAGCTGGTACAATGTATAATTTAGAGAGATAGAATAGCAAAAATAATGGTTTGTTTTATTAGCACACCTGAGCTGTAAGGCTCACAAGGTGAGCTTATAGTATACACATGATCTGGCATCTGTCGATTGTCTATCCACATTTTCAAAGATCTTCTCTGAAACGGCTTGGCCAATCGAAGTTAAATTGTATATGAAGCATCTATTGGAAGGGGGAACCAATGTCTATATAAATAATCCAGGTCACAAGATGATGATGCCCATTTTATGGTAAAAATCTTTCAAAAAACCAGTGGACTGATTTCCATGAAAATTGGTAAAGTACTACAATGTGTATATAAGTCGTGACCTATTTTATGGCACGGTCAACATAGGTTGCCTGTGCATTTGAATGGGGAATACTGTTAAAATGTCATTAAAACTAACAGCTTGCAGGAAATGAGCATTTGGACTGAATATTTATGATTCTGAAAGAAATTGGACCCTAGGGGTACATCTGCTGATGCTGATGTCATAAGATCTGTGAATTGTGACACATGGCAAAGGAAAAATTTTTTAACGTCAAACATGCACTTTTGCTTTACGATTTTTTATGATTTCCTTGATTTTTTTCTGCATTTTCTGTCCTAGATAGTTATTTTCTGTAATTACAAGTTCTATAACTCATATTTAATGTCAGATAATAAGGTGTTGTATTGTCTAATGTCAATAATGTGTCAATTAACTTCTGATAAATGACGTAATTAAGAAATTGAAGCTGATAGTTTTGTTAATAGTACTCTGTTACATGACAATGGCCTTGAAAGAATCAGATGAGCCGTGACGCGAGAAAAACGGTCTTCGGGGTTTCCGACCCTACTTGCAGGCTAGAAGCTTGAAATGCATAGGCAAAAATCCCGTTTTCTCACGATGTGGCTCAGATAAGTGGTGTCATGGAAAAAGTGAATTAGTATCTAATCATTACGAAAACGTCCATGCAGTTTATAGAGATTTTTTTCAACTGAAAAAAATGGAAAATTCTAATGAAAATTTTTTATATTTTCAACATTTTTGCTCAAAACATGGATTGCGGGTATACGTTAGAACTGCCTCGGCAAGGCGTACCCACGAGTACCCACAATCTTAGTTTTGAATAAAAAAAATAAGAAACATTGTATACCCGGTATACCCCGGTTTTACCATATAAAAGTGGGGTTTAAGGGGGGGGTGTTTATTTAACGGACACGTTTTCCTGATGAAAAGCAAGTAAGGAAGCATGGTGGCCTAGTGGTAGTTCTTTGGACTCCCAATCAAGTGGTCCTGGGTTTGAATCCCTCTTGGTGTACCGTTTTGTATCTTTGAGCAAGATACATTAACTCCCCATAGTACTGGTTAAGCCCAAGAATCAGTAGCTCTTACCCAACATGACTGAAAAATTGTTGAAAGGGATGATAAAACAAACAAACAGAAACAAACAATGCAGATTAGCAGGTGTGATTCTGATTAGCTTTTCCCTTTTTTCTGTTTCCCCTATAGTCATTTTGTTTGAGTTTTAATATGATCAACAAAGTTTTAATACCAATGTCAGAAGATATATTTATGATAAAAGTAGACTTTGAAGTGAGTGATTAAATATAATGAATGTGACAGGATCCTGTATATCTCTTCTAAGAGTAATTATCTAAACGCAGTTATTAATTATTGATTCATCTGAATGAAAATCTCAAAGCTATAGCTACCTGTAGGGTTTGCACGATTTCTTTCTTTTGTGGTGAAAAAAATATGTTGCTTTTTGTTTTGAATATGAGAAATTAAATGAAAATCTCAAATCTGTCTGTAGGGTTTATTCACTTTATCTTACTCCTTCATGGCGAAAAAGTTTGTTGCTTTTGTTTTGAATATGAGAAATCAAAGACGAAAAAATCACCCTATAATTTTTTTTTTGTCATTTGAAAACTTGATAAGGGGATCACAGGAGTATTTGCACCACATCTAGAATGTTTTAATGCTTCTAATCAACCCTTTGAGTGAAAATGAGGTTATGTTATCCCTATTCTCAGGAGAGTTTAATGCAGCTTCAAATAAATTCTTACAAATTGCATATTAAATTGAATGGCATTATATAAAGAAACCTGTATAATGCATTATGCGTAAAAGGAAGACCAACAAGTTGTTGACTAAGAACATTTTTAGCCTTCGCCTTGGTAACATAATTAGACTGTATGACATCGGGAAATCAGATTTTTGCATATGCGAAATTTTAGTTACTAACATTATTTGTTTTACTTACATGTATTTCAAAACCAGGTGTTTATTTATTTACTTTATTTATTTATGATTGTTTTAGTTACTTGTCATTGCTCATTTTATTTTATCTACCATAGTGTACTCAACACCTGTTAGTCCTCTTAATTATTAAAAGTTTTATAGATTGGAAGCTCTCTTCCTCTAAAATTTGAAACTTTATAGTCAGTGGCTGTTCAGCACAGTTTGATTGTGGTGGATCCTGTTGGAAACCCTGGCATCATTTTTTCCACAGTAGGGTATATGACATGCACAATGTCATGCTGATGTGTATCAAATTCATTTGTATTTTGTTTGTTTGGACTGGGGCCCACTAATATTTTTACTTATGAATCATTCATTGCCTTTCTTAAGTGCATGTAAATCATGACTAAATTTTGGGACAATAACAGATACTTTATGTCATTCTTTTATATTGGTAACCATGAACAATTTTGTGCACAAATATATCACAAATTAGTGGTGAACACTTCTATATTGTCTTTCTTCTCAATGTCTGTCTCTTTTGTTATCTTTCCTGGACCAGCAGGTCTATTTTCTTGCTCTAAATCAGAGGAAGCTACCAGAGTTCCACTAGATGTTAGCTCTAAAGGCTTATGTTTTCTTTCAAAGATTTTCTTAGATCTTTCTAGTGGCTTATGAGTTCTTTCCCTTGTCTGAGTCAGAACTTTTACCACAGGTATTAGGTCCTCTTTCACTTCAGGTATTAAAACCTCGGGTGTGAATGTATCTTTCACTTCCACAAAAGTTCTGTTATCATTATCTTCTTTTTGGTCAGATGATGTACTTGAATGTTTACTCTTGTTTTCTCCTTTCTCCGTATTCATTCTGGTTGAATTTTGATCTTTCATAGAATAATATGCCATTTCAGCTGTTGTGAGAATCTTTTTATTGTTATGTCTATGTAGTTCACCATTTCTTTCCTTATCAGGCTGTATCTTCGGCTTTTCCGAATCAGATTCTTTGAAAAACACTTTGTCGAAGTCTCTATGTTCCCGTGGTCTACTGTGTTTCTCTATATTTGACTTTGTACTAGCACCCATAATCTCCTCACTAGTTGGGAAAACGTTATACCCTGTTGGATTATCATGCACCGGACACTTGTTACTGTTAGTTTTACTATAACTGCTATTCATCTCACTATAAAATAGCTCTTTCGTGGAATTCATTGTATCCATAGCTGAATTAGAGTTGTCACCCACTGGATTCCCATGAACAAGACATCTATGACTCTTAATTAGTTCAGTTGGTAGTGGTGCCCTCAATGAATTTCTATCAGCTGTTATCGAAGAATTATTTCCCTTTGGACTTCCGTGAATATCACAGTTATGTCCCACAACAATTTCTTCCAAAGTTGAATCTATAGTCACATTAGAAGATGTCACTTTGAGAGGTTCATGAGGTCTTATTCCAAGATGTTTAGCTGTTTTGGAGACATTATTTATGTTTGAGCCTGATTGGTTACTATGTGATGACCCATTAGAGCTTTCACCTTCCTCGCTGCTTAAAGATCCTTTATGGAGAATCGTGCTTGAAATGCGGCGAGAAATATTCCGCATTGCTTGCTGAATTTTTATTGTTCTGTAGCTGTGGATAAAGGCACTGACAAATGAGCGTATTAGAAAGACAGGCATGAAGAAAAATAAATTAATATTGGCCATCGTGGTTCCACCCATTGAGCAAGAGTTACAGTATAACAGTAAATATGTCGACAAAGGGAGATAACAAAGTATCCATATTACAACGTCTATTCTTATAGTTATTATCAGTTTAGAAAATCTTTTGAATTCATGACTGTCAGGGGAGATAAATAGTGAATTTTGTAGAACTTGCTGTCTAACTTTGTGAAGTTTGTACTGCAAAATGCATGAGATAATCATACACATTATCCATATTGAGCAAACAAGTTGAAGATAGGCATCATCATAATAGTCAAACACATTACAAGAATATTGGTCTCGGCTCCATCCCATTTGGGGCATAAAACCCAGGATGAAGGCCAGATTCCATACAAGCATCATGGCATTTATCACATTGCTTTTGTCCATGCTATTGCCGTAAGTCAGGGGTCGTGTTAGGCGCAAGTACGAATCACAGTTAAGCCACAGTAATGTTAGTGATAGAGTCATTGAGGCAGATACAAACAAACTTTCGGGAAGAAAACAGTTTATCATAATACTGTCAAGGTAATTTAAGAGTAGCCCTTTGAAAATTCCGAAAAAGCCAATCACAACATCGGCGATGCACAAACTGCGTATGAATACAAGTGTTGCACTATGACCTGCTGTGGTAAACTTTGAAGCTGTTAGCACAGCAAGGTTACTGATAATGGTGAAAGTGGCAAGAACACACAGCCCGCTGAGAATTCCTTGGTAGGCTCCCTCATTTACCCCGAAATATATAGCTTTGCTTTTGTCTGCGGTAATGTTTGACACGTTTTTCAAAAGTGTCATATTTTCTTCCATATCTGGATTAGTCGTGAATGTTAACGTGAAACAGATCCATTGTTTCCCTTATGTGCAATATTAGCTGTGATAGACAAAAGGTAAATTGATCCATTTTCTTGTCTTTGATGTACATCTCATGTTTTTGTAAGTTTTCCTTACAATGTTTGTTTGTGTCTAATACATACTAGTCTTTAACTGAAACCGATCCATCGTCTGAGTTTGCATGACGTAAATCTCCTGTTTTTATAAGTCTTCCTTGCGGAGCTCACTGTGAAACCACATACTCTTCATTTGTAAGGTAATATCGGCTAATTGCTACCTTCCATTAAAATGATGCATTCCGTCAACTGTAGCAGAAAACGAGTCCTCAGAGACGATGGTTGTAGCTGTTAAAACTGTCACATCAGGTTTCCTGCAATATAAAGTTCTTACGTAAGGAGAGCAAAATACAAGTATCATAATGTCACAGCAGGGTATATCATTACGAAAACATGTCCTTGCAATATACAGTGATTTTTAAAATTGTAAAAAATGAAAATTTTCAGTAGAAAATGTTTGATATTTTTCTTATTTTTGCTCAAAACATAGATTGTGGGTACACATTAGAACCACCTCAGCGAGGCGGTTCTAACGAGTACCCACAATCTATGTTTTGGAGCAAAAATAAGAAAAATAGGTATACCCCTGCATACCCCAGTTTTACTATATAAAAGTGGGGTTTAAGGGGGTATTCATTGCACTGACTTGTTTTCCTGATGTATAGGTACAAAGCACACTTGTACTGCAACGCACTTGTACTTTGCAGTAGAAGGCAAAGAGCAGCACAAGCCTACAAGCCTGCATTTATAGTGATGTGGTATCATTACAAAAACATTATACAGAGAATTTTTCAGCTGTATAAATAAAAAGTTTCTATGGAAAAATTTGGATATTTTCAATATTTTTGCTCAAAACATTAGAACCATCTCGGCGAGGTGGTTCTACGTTGGAACCATCTCGGCAAGGGGGTTCTTCGTTAGAACCATCTCGGTGAGGCAGTTCTAAGGAGTACCCACTATCTATGTTTTGGATCAAAACTAAGAAAAAATGGATACCCTTGTAAATGCCAGTTTTACTATATAAAAGTTGGGTTCAATAGGTTATTTGATATATGGACAAGTTTACATGATGTTCAAGCATGTGAGAGGACCCTGGTTTGATAGGAAGTTCTTTTGTCACAATATTTGTTACAGCACATTTGTTACAACTTTGCTTTTCAAAATGCATGTGTAATTCTACAAGAAATAGAGCATGCATCTGGTGAAAAAAAAGTATGAAGTGCAGAAGTTTGCATGTTCAGACATCCGTGCAGAGAATCTGTGGCATTTTCCTTGCACACATGAATGGTTATATCATAACCATTCATGTGTGAATGGTTATATCATAACCATTCATGTGTGCAAGGAAAATGCCACAGATTCTCTGCACTTCAAGATGATGTTAGTTAAGTAATCAAGGAAATTCTGACAACAGTCAAACACTCAGATGCTGGAAGGCCAGACTGCAATAAGATTTTAACTGCACATTCATTTACATTTTTACGCAAATGCAAATGAAAGCTTTCTCACTTCCAGATTAGGCAATTACATGATCTAAAACAGGGAAAGCACTTATATGATCATCTGGATCGCTGAAGCTAATTCTATGTGTTGCTGTTTTTAGAAAACTTTCTTTCAATTAAGGCAGCATGTCACAGGGATGAGACAAAGTTGTGACAAGTTGCATGCTTGTTTGCTACTATTTTTACGATTTTTGGGTTGTCACAGGATTGTCACATGACTTCTGCAGAATAATTGGTATTAAATATAGGGCATGAGCTAGCTTTGCGTCAGTACACATTTCTCTTAAAAGTTGCACAATATTGTGAAGACCAGTGGGCCATATTTGAAGAAAGAAATTGGAAATATATTTATGCTTCAGTCATTTGTATCCATGGCCAATATAGATCCGTAAAATTATAGCTGGGATTTTTAAAGCCTCAATGAAAGCCTGGTAGTTGGTGATCTTGTGGTAAAATCCCAGCTAAAAGCACCAGTGGGTTCCCCAGGAGGCTAATAATAGTGAGGAGCAGTTGAGAGTTATTCTGATGGAAAAAAATATGAGGGAGGAGCTTCTGCATGTAATTGTACTGGTACATACCTGTACATTTGCAGTTTTAATAAGGACATCAAAGTAATTAACGGTGTAAAATATAACTTATAGTGTGTAGGTGTATTGACGGGGAAATTAAAACCCATGACATCTCCAGTACTGCCAGGCTAAATACTGGCACTTAATCCCCGCTGTGCCCTCCCTATCCCTGGTCCCATAGGGGCCTGAATACAAAGACTAGTGTATTACATAATGCACTAGTCATTTGTAACCACGGCCCCCCAGACCCAGGGAATAGCGGGGACTTTGACTTTTGGTCCAGCAAATCCCCGCTAAAAGCCCCACCCTGCGGGGATTGCTCGTTGGTAAAACCACCGCTGTTTTCCCCCGCAGCCTGCTCTCATTTCATTTTATGGCCCTCTTTGCCTATATAAAGCAAACCCCGGGTATTTCCCCCACACTCCCGTGGCAAAATTTTGGTCAAAGCCCCGCTCATTTCCATGGCTATCCCCCGCACCCCTCCGGGTCTGGGGGGCCGTGGTTACAAATGACTAGTGCATAACTATTAGGCATTTTGCTGTCACACAATTCACTACTACATCAAGCTTTGGAATTAAGACCCAAGTTTTATTTCTGCGTAATTTTAATTTATCTCAGAATCCTTACAAGCAGACTCAACATATCAGAGAAAGAAAATCTGTCAGTGTCTTTTTATGCTTCCTTGTCTGTCGTTTTGTTTTAATTTATCTTTTTTGTTGAATTGTGCAGTTAATCATGGTCAAGGATTCTTACTCATGTCCTGAGAACCTAGGGTCAAATTAGAGAGATATCAACTAATAGTTAAATTCAGAATTTACGAAAAAAAAAAAATAAAATAAAAAAATTAGTGGTTTATTTGATCAGGGAATTTAGTTTTTACAAAAGAAAAAACAAACAAAAAAAAAACAAAACAATAACAAAACAAAAACAAAAAAAAACAACAACAACAAAACAACAAATGCACCATATGTAGGCTGTTTACATGTAATTCCGCTTCTTTATGTGCTTCAAATAGGTAAGGTAGGGCCAGGAAAAGTCACAAAAAGTACACAGACTATCTCATTTAGGAATAGGAAACTCGATCCAACATGGACACATACAACAAATGAGCCGCCTCGTGGGAAAACCAACAATGTGGTTTCCGAACAGGTCCGACACAAACTGGCCTGTACAGTCACAGAAGATGGCTAGAGGCTGGAAATTTTGGATTTAGAAAGTAGAGGAATTGTACTATCTGTGTTGCGAAAACAAAGGCGCTGATCAGCGAACTGCGAAGCTGATCTGCACCTTTGTTTTCGCATTTGCAGATTGTTAGTTTTCACATGGGGCGGCTCAAATTTAACAGCTAGTTCCTGTACATTTCAACCTATACATATTTCTGCTGTTTCAATTGTTGTTACGGTCTGAAAAGTTGGTTGAAGCCTTATTTAGAACAAAGGTATCAATATAAATGATACAAGTGACTTTAATTTCTCTCTTGTGGATTTAGTGTACTATTCTCAGGTCATCAGGGTATGAATAACAAATGAGCTACAGAATGAGGAAAAAAAATGTTGTTTTTTTTGCAGACTCAGATGAGTCTCAGTAACTTTAAAGGCTGATCTGTGCCTTTGGTTATGCTACTTAAATCATGCATGCCCTCTTTAAGATTCAAATTTCCAGAATCAAGCTTTGATCTAGGCTTGTATGGCCTGTTTTGTGCCTGGTCGAAAAGCCCCAGGCAGGCTTTCTTATATTGGGGCTGAAGTTGAAATATGACAGCAATTATAGCTTCTCCTAGAACTGTTGTTTACTGATGCATAATTGATTAGAATTTTGCTATTAAACAAATTAAAACAGTGCTAAAGTGTTAATTCTGGCTTAAATTTTCTATAGGGTGTGAATGAAAATGCAAATCGCTTTTCTGTCGTGGAGCGGGATTGAATCTAGTGTCTCCGAATTTCTAAGCGTGTACTCTTTTGACCAGGGCAGTGGCATGTAGTGGCATGTTGAAATCATAATGTGCATTTTCCATTTTGAGCACATTTCTTTTGTCATTTTCACATTGCTGCTGATTCAAGAATAGCATTTACGAGAAATATATGCCCTAAAAATGGTAATCGGCCTGGGAGAGGCCTTTTCCAGGTATACTATGTTTAGGATAACTGACTGTCAAAAGAGGACCTTAGGTGTTCACCATGAATGTAAAAGCATTAAATCACAGCTTACAGGTATCTTAAGAAGCTGACGACTGATGAGTGCTTTGTTTTGTGGAAGCCAATGCAAATTGAACGTGTAAATTGAGCCACCACATGGGAAAACCAACAATCTGCATAGGCGAAAACAAAGGCGCAGATCAGCTTCGCGGTAACCGCGAAGCTGATCAGTGCCTTTGTTTTCGCTACTCGGATAGTACAATTCCTCTCCTACTTAAATCCAAAATTTCAAGCTTCTAGCTCTTTTCTGTGCTTGTACAGGTCGGTTTGTGACGGGCCTGTTCGGAAACCACATTGTTGGTTTTCTCACGAGGCGGCTCAATTCTGTTTCATGTGACAGCCTCTGTTGTGAACCATACTGGATTCAAATAAAATTTTAACAGTGAAATCAAATTGTCAAAGAAGCCCAATTGACATGTTTGAAGTTGATTAAAATAAATGAGAATTTTCCGCTATTCCCAAACCACAGTCACGCTCTTGCAATCAAATCACAGATTGTTGTTTTCCCAAAGAGATGTTGTTGAATGTATGATTTTAGGTTTAACGTTTGTCAACAATTTTTCATGTGCCTTACTCAAGGACATTACACGGTGCCACCTGTTGCGACAGAACCCAGGACCTCTTGATTCGGAGTCTGATGCTCTACCACTATGCCACTGTGCTCCCTCTATTAGGACAACAATGATATGCAATATCAGTCTCAAAATGTTATGTCCCTATGAAAATGTTGGAACACAACGGTTATACAGTATGGAATGCCAGGGCGACATGATCAGGCTCAGGAACTTGTACAATTAGAACCAAGGTACCACACAAAATACAGAGTTGGGTTAAAACAAAATAACAATCAGGTACAGTGCTGTCAAATACCTATGTGGGAACAACTTACCACAGATCAGAAAGGTATGTGGCAAGTTGTTCCCAATCTTAGCAACCCAAGGTTCCTTACGCATGTAAGGCAGGAAGTGGACTTGATAAGATGCATGCTCTCAGACAGGACTTAACTTCCTATTGTGGTTTATTGGTTTCATTAGTGTTATTTGTTTTTAGTCGTGGTGGTTGTCAACCGGCAGGTGGAAGAGCATATCAATTGGAGCTTACATGTAATCATCATGCTTCTATATACCTCAGCTACTTAGCAGCAGTATTGAGGGAACTTTGATAACAAGCCAGACCTGATTTGTCAGTTTCACATTAATTTGCAGAAATTCGAGCAAGATTTTCACAGGGCTTCAAGGAAAAAAGTCCCCTGGGCTTACACCTAGACTTTGAGAAGACAAAAGTCAATATTTCTGCCGCTCCCTGGATACAAAGTCTGCTAGTGATTTACGCATTACAACAACAGAAGTGTTGAATAGACCGCAAAATGAGTTAACTGAGATTTTAAATCCAACTGAAGCATGCCTTGTGCATTTTAAGATGTACTGTTGCATGTACACTTTTGTCCCACTTATTTGGAAGTCAACTATAGAGCCAGCTATTCGCTTCTCAGCATCATGAAAACATGTCCGTGCAATGTATACCCCCTTGTATCCCACTTTAAAATAGCAAAACTGGGGTAAGCAGGGGTATACCTATTTATCTATGTCTTGAGCAAAAATAAGAAAAAAATTAAAATATCAAAATTTTTCAGCTGAAAAATATTCGATTTTCAAACCTCAAAAAATCTCTGTTTATTGCATGGGCGAGTTTTCGTAATGTTGAATACTAAACCAATACATGTACCTCAGGGTTTAAAAAGTGTCTTGAGCACTTGAGAATAAGTAATATGGCAGTTTCTGGGAGCACATTGGCCTAATGGTAAGTCTAAACCATGTTGAACTCTGGTTGAGAAGTTTGGGTATTGATCCCCACCAGTGGCACCAAGTTTTGTCCTTGAACTAGACAAACTCTCCAGTACTGGTTAACACACAAAATGAGTACTGGTTAACACACAAAATGGTGGCTCCCTCCCAGCATGTATGAAAAATAGTTGTCTGGGAGTTTAAGCCTCAACCAAAAACAAACAACTGTGCCCAGTTTGAATTGCCCCAGTGGCAGTGGAGCAGACAGAATGGGGAAGCCGTTCAATCATTTGACATGAAACTGATGCCTATTTAAAGCATGACCACTATAAATTATATTCTAGAAGTTAAAATTTTGGATCAAATGATTTTTTTCTTAAATCATGCATTTTGGTGTAAAACTGACCTTGTTATCTTGACAATAATTTGTTCGTTAACTTGATTTGTTGCTCAATGTCACCTGCTTTTATAGGATTTAGCCCGTAATCCCGTATTATGAGGATTAGTGTTACTTTTTAATACGAGTTCAATATATTTTAACGTTTTACCTTGTTAGACGCTAATGACCCATCAGGGTTGATGCGTCGTTAAACAACAAACAAACAAACATATTATGAGGATGAATTCAGATTATATCATATTCTAAGTAAAAAGAGCTGGTCAACAAGGAAATCCATGGAATTGATTGAATTCTGGTCAGATTTGTTTACTTTTTAGTTTCGACACACTTGAATTTTGAAAAATTGTATAGTTTTACATGGTTTGACCAATGCTGACATCGGATTTTATTGATTCTGTTTAAAACTTGCAGGATGGTAGAAAGCTGCTCGAAAATCTTTTCACAATATATTTTGGAAGATGTAGTAATGTTTCCTATTCAATAAGCCATTTGATACCTCAGTTCCAGTTAACCCGTGCAAAAGCTCTGCACTGCAGGGAGAGCCGGTTGGTATTCTGAGGCAGTCTATATTGTACTTTCCTTTACATATGAGCCGCATCACGATAAAACCAACAATGTGGTTTCCGAACAGGTCCGACACAAGCCAAGCTGTTCAAGCACAGAAGATGGCTAGGGGCTGGAAATTTTAGATTTAGAAAGAAGAGGAATTGTACTATCCGTGTAGTGAAAACAAAGGCGCTGATCGGCTTTGCAGTTCTGCATCTTTGTTTTCACATATGCAGATTGTTGGTTTTCTCATGAGGCGGCTCAGTTGATATTTAGCTTGAAATCTCAGTTTTCCCCTGCACCTCTATAAGTCGGGGACTGTTCCAAATTAAAAATCTGGCTTAGAATTCTTTGTCCGGGCCTTAGTGAATGCTGATGGCTTTGGTTTGGTAACATTATTGTTGCATTATACATGGATAATACAGAAATGCTTTTATAATGATTGTGCATTTATTTTATTTTGGTTGTTTGTTTGTTTGTTTGTTTGAATTAATGCTTTACGTCCCAGTCAACAGCTAAGTCGTGTGGTGACGTTGCCTCCATTTTATGGGACTTGTACCCAAAATGAGGATGCCATGACATCCTACAAGTGCTTGAAATATTACCATCCCACTAGGCCACAAAAGGCATATACGTATGAATGGTTTGACTTGAACCATTTTTCCTGGGCAGGCACAGACCTGAGTGGTTAACCAGTAATCAGATGGTCAGTCAGTAGTGTATAATCTTTGCCTGGAGGCAAAAGTAGCCCATCTATTTCTTTAGGCCCAAAACCTTTGCGGGGTCCCATATTCCCACCCGACCACCCTTTTTCAGTTTATGCTAATTCCATATGGCATTTCAAAGGAATTTTGAAAAAGCTTAGCTAGCTGTGTGGATAATAGAATATTCTATATTTCATTATACAGTCAGAATTCTTTATAACAGTGAACGCTATAACGGAATATTCGACTTCCGACAAAAATTTCGTGGGGACGGATTTTTCGCTATTAAAATTACTACGTTATAACGGAAAACACGCTTACCGACACCGACAGTAATTATCGGGAACAAATATGACTTTTGTACACATTTTTCTGCCTTTACAACGTCACAGACAATTTTCCGAAAATGTGTTTATTGAATTTTGCGACATACCGCAAACCGGCAAAGTGATTGACAGGTAATCAAGGGAGACTAATCTTACACTATCGGATTAATTAGTCGGAACGCCAATACAGTATCGATTGATGTTTTAACAATACCGCATTAATTGTTTGAAAGGTGTTCATCGCTTTAAGGTTATCAATTATCAAAATTAAGATTTAATTGATATAATTTGCGTTCTTTAATTGAGTGACAAGATGAGATCTTTGAGTACAGGTGTCAAAATGGGGTAGAAAAATGGAGCGATCGCCGCTAAATTTATCAATCTTTTGAAAGTGTAAACACCTTTATATAGTTTTCCGGTGCCGAGAAAAAAGAGATCGTCGCCTACCGACCATCCGACAGCAACCCAAGATGAGATTGCAACCCGTTTCGCCAGAGACTGGGGGAAGCATGTCAGCAGATCAACCGTGAGCGACATTCCCCGTGACAAAGAGAAATGGTCTAGCTTGCCGAAAAATGGTGACTCATCTCTACGACAGCGTTCCGGCAAGCACGAGAAACTAGAGCAAGCGCTGTACAGGTGGTTTATCGACGTTCGATTGTCAATGACGACATGTTGCTTGACAAAGCATGTGCATGGGCACCGGCTTTCTTGTTCTAAATTTTTATGTGGATGTTGTTAAATGAAATGTATTACATGCAATAAAGTATTAATTTAAATATGTTTTGTTTTATTTTTGTCATCCTTTTTAAGCCATACATCTTAACCACGATGTGAAATAAATATGTTTTTGAAACTAACATGTACACCTAGGATAATTATGGGAGCATATCTAAAGCAGTTCTTGTTTGTCCGTCAGAAGACCCAATTTCCTTATAACAGCAAATTCACTTTAACGTCACAAAGCACTAGCGACAAACACCGTCGTTGTAAAGAGGGTTGACTGTATTTTGAAATAAATAAAACATGCCACATACCTATAAAAAGTATAAATATATAAATAAATAAAATAGATAGAAAAAGGCTTATTAAACAGTGAATTAAACAAGTTGTTAGAAAGTTTGCAAACTAATTTGTCCTGCAAATTTAATTTCAATTAAGATGTAATATCTTGAGATATCAAAATTAAATTTCTGAGAAACTGAGCATATAATATCATTATCATGACAAACTTGAGTTAACCTTTTCCAGATAAATCTCTGTTAATAGTCCAATAAATGAAATTATTACCTGAAAAGGCTTTTAATCCTGCTTTCTGTCTTCCAGCAATTGTCAATAATGGGTGACTATCTGCAATACTGTCGCTTTTCATGGTAGATCTGTGTCGTGACGAGAGAAAATTGTTTTTTAGGGTTTTAGATCGGGTAAGACACAAACTGGTTTGTACAGTCACAGGAGAAAGCTAGAATCTGGAAATTCCAGATATATGTAGAGGAGGCATTGTACTATTCGAGTAAAGAAAACAAAGGCGCTGATCAGCTGTGCAGTTACCACACAGCTGATCTGCACCTTTGTTTTTGCATAGACAAAATTCCGGTTTTCTCATGACGCAATACATATATGCCATTACGCGAGAAAACCGGTCTTCAGGGTTTCAGATCAGCTCAGACACAAACTGGTTTGTGCAGTCATAGATGAAGGCTAGAAGCTTGAAATTTAGGATAAAGATATACATGGAATTGTTCTATCTATGAAGCAAAAACAAAGGCGCTGATCAGCTGTGCAGTTACTGCACAGGTGATCTGCATCATTGTTTACACATATGCAAAATTCGGTTTTCTCATGTCTCGCTTTTCATTGGTAGATACTAAGAGTTTCAATATTCGTTAGAATTAACTATGGCTTCTAATGCCATTCAGCTGATAAGATGTACGGGTAATGCTTTTAGCAGCATCAAAGTATTGCCTTATTTATATATTATTTATATATGAGCCGCCACATGGGAAAACCAACAATCTGGTTTTCGCTACATGCCTCTACTTTCTAAATCCAAAATTTCCAGCCTCTAACCATCTTCTGTGACTGTACAGCCCGGCTTGTGTCGGACCTGGTCAGAACCCATTTTTTGTTTGTTTTCTCGCCCACATGCTCATAAGATTGAGTATCGTTCAAGGCCAATTTATCAAGTTGTAGGGTGAAGCTTCTGCTCCCTTCAAGAAAATTTTGAGAAGATTGGATTGCATACTCTATAGTACTTCTCCCTAGCTCTAGTAGCTCATTACTTTCATACACAAGTGTAGCGAAAACAAAGGCGCTGATCAGCTGTGCAATTACTGCACAGCTGATCTGTGGCTTTGTTTTTGCCTATGCACATTGTTGATTTTCTTGTGTGGCGGCTCAATTATCTGCCACCTCTCATTCTGATCAGATCTCTTTGTGTCTGGCACATTCTTTTGTGGAATACTTCTTGCACTGATTCAAAATTAGCTTTTCTCAGTTAGTACCAAAGAGCGGTCTCTTTATACTGGTAAGCTGGCTATTGCTTAAAGAAAATTGAGCCATCACATCAGAAAACCAACAATTTGCATATGCGAAAACAAAGACGCAGACCAGCTTCGCAAGCTGGTTACCGCGAAGCTGATCAGCGCCTTTACACAGATAGGACAATCCCACTTGTTCTTAAACCCAAAATTTCAAGCTTTTAGCTCTTTTAGACTGTACAGGCCGGTTTTTGTTGGACCTGGTTGGAACTTCAAATTGTTGTTTTTCTCGCGCGTAGACTCAAATGATCTCACTTGAACTCCATCCCTTAACTTGTAACAAATCAAAATATTACTTCCTTGTAATCAAAATATTACTGAAGATGGCTTCTATAACTTTTATAATTATTGTTGGTTTAGGATGACCAAAATTATGGAAAATTGCTTGACCTTACTCCATAGATGAGTTATTATTGGCCATTCTCTTTCTACTTTATCAAATGTCGGTTAAACTATGAATGAGTAGGTACGTTAGTGTGTTAGTGTTTTGCGTAAGCACGTCCATTAGCAAAGGTCTATAGCTTCTCACAGTCTGGTGAAAATTGTCAGTTAAGTGAGCATTAATTATTGTTATGAAAACATGCTAAATTGCTTTTTGCAGTTTTAGACACATGGTGAGAGTCTGCCTATGCAGTTGCACGGTCTGATCCTCCCTCTCAGTAGCTTTAAGCAAAGCTTTCTTTGTGCAGACTGATCACATTGGATGGAAGCCTGACATACATGTACATGCTGTTGGTTGTTTATTGTTTCATTTGTATTTTGTTGCGACAGAACTCGAGGGATGCACAATGCCAGTTGTGAATGATTGTGTTTGCTATTAGGTGTGCTTACATCAGGCTTAATGACAATTATGGGAATATTTTGTTATTTCTTGTCCAATCCCTGTTATGATGCTTATTAAAAATCAGATTTATAAAAAAGTTACAAATTTATAATGAAATAAACTGAAAAACTCTAATTACATACAATTACTGTAACTCCCTTTGGCTCCATGTTGCCAAATCTAAAGGGTCACTGATGAGGCTTGAATAGCCGAAACCGTGGTATGGCCCTTCACCTTTCTCGAAAATATGCTCACTGCTCCTTAAGGATCTCAGTTTTACTTTTATTATCTAATTACATTTCTGTTACAACCCTTCAATTCTTCATTTAGTGCAGATTTTTTCAATGTTTTGAATGTATCTCTGGCTTTATATTGTCTGCCAATTATTTTTCCAATCATCACTTTGTTTCATGCTATTTTGTAGAGCAAAAATGAAATGTGACAATAATTCCTGATAAAAACAAATTAAATGTAGCTGACCAGAGGCTTAAATTCCTTGCTTTAATATTAGCAGTTATGAGTAATTTTACCACAAAATCTGTCCTTTTACTTTATGTTTTTTTTTAATGTGTTTTGCGTCTCTGATAATGTGTTTTGTGTCTCACTTAATAGCTAAGGTGGTATGGAGGTGGACCTTTAGTCCCATCTGAATTTGACCATCTAAATGACTGGAGAAGCCCTGGATCAAATGCCTGATCCCTTTACAAAGTCTGTGTAAGATTTGTGTCTGACCTCGTCAAGAACTTAAAAACAGGTTTTCTCATGATAAGGCTCCAAAAGAATAGATTGGTGGTTGATTGGGGTTTAACTTCCCACCAACAGCTAAGGTCATATGGAGATGGGACCTCGGTTTACAGTCCCATCCGACGGACTGAAGAAGCCCGGGATTGAACCTGCGACCCCTGATTTACAAGGCGAGTGACATAACCACTGCACCACGGAGGCTTCTCCCAAAAGATAGCATTGATGATAATTGAGAAACATATGCATCTAGCCCTTCTAGTCATTGTCTTTTCTTCTATCATCTCAGAGAAGTCTGTATCTTATATCTGTTCAGTGATTGCGCAGTCGTTGTTGATCAGACAAACTTTTCTGCTGGTTCTTCATTGGACAGACATTCCATGCTGTTACCATTGATACTGTGAACCTCAAACAGTAAATTTTTCACTCTTGGGAAATTGAGATGTAATATAACCGTACTTAATTACACATTGACAGAAGATTGTCTTCCATCTGAAGGTTTTTGACCAGGAAATAGGTTGTTCAAGAATAGCTAGCCCAACTTTGAATTCAGTTAAGAAGTCATTTACCTGTTTTTCAGTACTGTATCTTTATTACAATGAATATACAATCAAACACATATAGCTGTTTACACAGGCGTCACCTAGGCATGTTCAGCTATTTCTGACTCTTGTATGGAACGCCAAAGCTGTCTGATGGTAAGGAATAAAAACATTTGATTCATCATCATCATTATATCCTGCTCACATTTGATTATATGTTGTATAGTGTGCATTATATAATGAGAAAAGTACATTATATGTTGGACCAGGTTCTTTATATTATGAAAATTTTCATTATATGATGAGTAAACATCTTTATATTATGGTAGACTTACATTATGTGATGGGTAAACATCTTTATATTATGGTAGACTTACATCATATGCTGATACAACCTCATTATATGATGTGACAACCACATTATATTATGGGCTGTTGTCTTTATATGCATCAAGTTCATTATATGGTTTGATAACTTCATTATATGCGCAAACTTCATTATATGCGCAAACTTCATTATATGATGTGACAACTACATTATATGATGTGGACGATTTTGCGAGAAGAAGAATTACATTGACACCGTTTAGAGAGTTATTGTATACATGCCGGGACTACCAGACATACTGCTGAATCTATCTATCTATCTTATCTTATCTTATCTTATCTTATCTTATCTTATCTTATCTTATCTTATCTTATCTTATCTTATCTTATCTTATCTTATCTTATCTTATCTTATCTTATCTTATCTTATCTTTCTTATCTATCTATCACGGGCGAGTGGAAATTTACCCTGGCTCGCCCGACAGGACGAATAGCATTTTCGGGACTGACTCGAGGCAGTAAATGTCCGTAAATGCAAAATCAGCTGAAGATTTCGTTTCCGATTGTCAACCGGATGTTTGCACTACGTCACTAGTCCGCAGTAAATGAAATTCAATAAAATCTGGTACATGGTCCAAATACCGGAAAGCATTGGTCATTTTTTTCACGGCGCGCCGTACTATCGAGACTTAAGACGTCCCAGGTTTTATCTCCATGTGATAAAACGGCTTACACCAAAAGTCAAATAATCCAGCATTTCCATTTTGATATCGAAAGTAGACAAAAATGTCGGAGCAGGGCGACATTAGTTTTTGATGATTTTTGTCTCTTTTGAAATCCAGATTTTAAGGACGAGTGCACCAGCAGTAAGGACGAGTGAAAATTGTTTACAACTCGCCCCACAGGACAAGTAGGTCCTCAGAAAAATTTCTAGGCCTGCTATCTATTTATCTATCTATCTGTCTGTCTGTCTGTCTATCTATCTATCTATCTATCTATCTATCTATCTATCTATCTATCTATCTATCTATCTATCTATCTATCTATCTATCTATCCATCTATCCATCCATCCATCCATCCATCCATCCATCCATCCATCCATCCATCATGATCATGATCATGATCGATCATCACCATCATCATCATCATCGTCATGATGATATATCATCATCAATATTGATCATCATCATCATCATGATCGAAAGTAGTATAGAGGGTGGATTTTTAATCTACTTTCCTGGTCGCCTGGTGTTGTTCGGTTGTTCAAGATGGCGGCCTCCATGGGACCGATATTGCGCAATATTTCGTAAGATCTACGAATTATTCTATTTCCGTTTCCATGCCACTTTCGATATCTGATCTGGTTTCTTATTGGCATTTTAAGAACGGCTAGCGTCATCCTGGCCACCACTAGCAGACTTCCAGGATACCGGTGCGAATTAGATTAAGCTTAGATTTCGACTCCCAATACCCTCCCGAGTCGAAAGCGTCGGTCTGCGACACTACCAGACCACTCGCAGACTTCCAGGATACCGGTGCCAATTAGTTTAAGCTTAGATTTCGACCCCCAAGGCCCTCCCGAGTCGAAAGCGTCGGTCTGCGACACTATCAGACCACTCGCAGACTTCCAGGATACCGGTGCCAATTAGTTTAAGCATATATTTCGACTCCCAAGACCCTCCCGAGTCGAAAGCGTCGGTCTGCGACACTACCAGACCACTCGCAGACTTCCAGGATACCGGTGCCAATTAGTTTAAGCTTAGATTTTGATCCCCAATACCCTCCCGAGTCGAAAGTGCCGGTCTGCGACACTATCAGTCCACTCGCAGACTTCCAGGATACCAGTGCCAATTAGTTTAAGCATATATTACGACTCCCAAGACCCTCCCGAGTCGAACCCTACAAAATGGCTATTTGACACTTTTCTGTGACTGTCATACTTGGACGAAAGATAGTCAAGGTATGGTAGCATCATCGGATCACAGGATTCCTGGAAGTCTGCGTGTAGTCAAAACTTGTCGCACACAATTCAAATGATCTTATAGGGTCTAACAAGGTCAAATCAGATTTTTACTCTATTGACACGGAATCCTGGAAGTCTGCGAGTAATCAAAACGTTTCACAGACTGTTTCAAATGGTCTTATAGGATCTCAGAATGTCAAATCATGCTTTTACCCTATTGGCACCGGAATCCTGGAAGTCTGCGAGTAGTCAGAACGTCTCGCAGACCATTTCAAACCGTGTTATATGGTTTGAGAAGGTCAAATCAGGTTTTTACTCTATTGGCACCGGACTCCTGGAAGTCTGCAAGTGGTCTGATATTGTCGCAGACCAACGCTTTCGATTCGGGATGTTCTTGATAGTCGAAATCTAAGCTTTTAACTTATTGGCACCGGAATCCTGGAAGTCTGCGAGTGGTCTGGTAGTGTCGCAGACCGACGCTTATGACTCGGGAGGGTATTGGGAGTCGAAATATATGCTTAAACTAATTGGCACCGGTATCCTGGAAGTCTGCGAGTGGTCTGATAGTGTCGCAGACCGACGTTTTTGACTCGGGAGGGTCTTGGGGTCGAAATCTAAGCTGAAACTAATTAGCACCGGTATCCTGGAAGTCTGCGAGTGGTCTGGTAGTGTCGAAGACCGACGCTTTCGATTCGGGAGGGTCTTGGGAGTCAAAATATATGCTTAAACTAATTGGCACCGGTATCCTGGAAGTCTGCGAGTGGACTGATAGTGTCGCAGACCGACGCTTTCGACTCGGGAGGGTCTTGGGGGTCGAAATCTAAGCTGAAACTAATTGGCACCGGTATCCTGGAAGTCTGCGAGCGGTCTGGTAGTGTCGAAGACCGACGCTTTCGACTCGGGCGGGTCTTGGGAGTGGAAAATATATGTTTAAACTAATTGGCACCGGTATCCTGGAAGTCTGCGAGTGGTCTGGTAGTGTCGCAGACCGACGCTTTCGACTCTGGAGGGTCTTAGGGGTCGAAATCTAAGCTTAAACTATTTGGCACCGGTATCCTGGAAGTCTGCGAGTGGTCTGGTAGTGTCACAGACCGACGCTTTCGACTCGGAAGGGTATTGGGAGTCGAAATCTAAGCTTTATCTAATTGGCACCGGTATCCTGGAAGTCTGCTAGTGGTGGCCAGGATGACGCTTGCCGTTCTTAAAATGCCAATAA
This sequence comes from Rugalucina vietnamica, assembly GCA_964017185.1. Classification (NCBI taxonomy): domain Eukaryota; kingdom Metazoa; phylum Mollusca; class Bivalvia; order Lucinida; family Lucinidae; genus Rugalucina; species Rugalucina vietnamica. The sequence continues at coordinate 33,929,838 of OZ024875.1, forward strand.
GAAACCGGATCGAAAGTGACATGGAACCGGAAATAAAATGATTCGTGGATCTTACAAAATATTGCGCAATATCGGTCCCATGGATGCCGCCATCTTGAACAACCGAGCAACACCAGGCGACCATGAAAGTAGATTAAAAATCCATACTCTATACTACTTTCGATCATGATGATGATGATGTTCGATATTGATGATGATATATCATAATGACGATGATGATGATGATGGTGATGATCGATCGATCGATAGATAGATAGATAGATAGATAGATAGATAGATAGATAGATAGATAGATAGATAGATAGATAGATAGATAGATAGATAGATAAATAGATAGATAGATAGATAGAATCAGCAGTAAGTTCGGTAGTCCCGGCATGTATACAATAACTCTCTAAACGGTGTCAATGTAATTCTTCTTCTCGCAAAATCGTCCACATCATATAATGTAGTTGTCACATCATATAATGAAGTTTGCGCATATAATGAAGTTTGCACATATAATGAAGTTATCGAACCATATAATGAACTTGATGCATATAAAGACAATAGCCCATAATATAATGTAGTTGTCACATCATATAATGAGGTTGTAGCATATAATGTAAGTCTACCATAATATAAAGATGTTTACCCATCATATAATGTAAGTTTACCATAATATAAAGATGTTTACTCATCATATAATGGAAATTTTCATAATATAAAGAATCGGTCCAACATATAATGGACTTTTCTCATCATATAATGCACACTATACAACATATAATCAAATGTAAGCAGGATATAATGACGATGATGCATCAAATGTTTTTATTCCTTACCATCAGACAGCTTTGGCGTTCCATACTCTTGAGCGTGGAAATGTTGAATTGTCTGACTACTGTGGGTTTGAGTTGGGGCACAAGTAAAGTAAGAATTGGATGCAACATACGCAGCAGGTGGGAAAGATAAGACAGCACAACACATCACAAAATGTTTTTCGAACAAGAGGCTTGAAGAGCAAGATGACTAGCTCTTACCCAACTAGGTAGCCATTTGACTAGCTGCAACCAAAATCAAGACTGAAACGTGAGCATTTTATGCCTGTGACAGTATACATGCAGCTGCTTTGTTTTAAGTAGCGTTTACACTATGTTCCCGGCGGTCACAGCAGTCATGTTTCAGACAACAGTGATCAAAACGGGAGAAACGTGAGGCAATGTAGGGGAACGGGATAGACAAACATAGCAGGCCGTGGACATCGATTTCTGCAAGTATAGTTGATTTTTCTGGAATCAGAAAAATCCAAACAGTAAACTGTTCAACCTTTAATAGATCACTTTCTTCTCCAATGGGAAAATTATCCAATAAGTCATTGAACAATATAGCATTATTCTCACCTTTTGGCAAAAATTAAACAAAACATGTCAATTATGTAACGGACAAGCTCCCACACACTATTGGATTATACAGAATTATCAAATTAGGACAATTTACAAGCAGTTTTATATACAAGAGCACTGAATTTTTTTGTGTGTGTTTTTCTTGCAATCCGTGAAACTACATAGCCGCGAAAATGTCCCCTATTACAAAATCGCAAAAATAAATAGCCGCGAAAAAAGTTGGGTTACAGTATTTTCAAAGATTATTAGCGATAAGCAAATCATCATGAAGTAGCATTCTAGTAGTAGTATGATTGAACTAAGCTTATTTAGTAAAGTTTATATGAGCCACCGCATGGGAAAACCAACAATCTGCTTAAGCGAAAACAAAGGCGCAGATCAGCTTCGCGGTAACCGCGAAGCTGATCAGCGCCTTTGTTTTCGCTACTCGGATAGTACAGTTCCTCTTCTACTTAATTCCGAAATTTCAAGCTTCTAGCTCTTTTCTGTGACTGTACAGTTCGGTTTGTATCGGACCTGTTCGCAAACCACACTGTTGGTTTTCCCACGAGGCGGCTCATATATTATCTAGTTTGCTGCTTCTGCATACTGTTATTTCCTCTTGGACCTAATTTGGCTTAATTAAAGGGAAACAATACCATTATTATAAGGCAATCATGTCTTTGATCTCAATGAAAGTGCAGTGAAACTGATCTGCACCATTATTTAGCAGATTTTAGCACTTAGTTTGCAGTATGAGTTCTACTAATTTTGAGAGACTTCCCTTTCAAGTTTAAGTATTTGAGCCGCCTCATGGGAAAACCAACAATTTGCATATGCGAAAACAAAGACGCAGATCAGCTTCGCGGTAACCGCGAAGCTGATCAGCGCCTTTGTTTTCGCTACACGGATAGTACAATTCCTCTACTTTCTAAATCCAAAATTTCCAGTCTCTAGCCATCTTCTGTGCGTGTACAGCCCGGTTTGTGTCGGACCTGTTCGGAAACCACATTGTTGGTTTTCCCACGAGGACGCTCATTTATTAGCTCAATGGAGCTATAATGTTCACAAGATAAGCTTACGGTATACTTATTGCTCTGAGACTGTCATCTTTCAGTTGTCATGGTGGATACAAAGATTTTGTCCCCTGAAATCAAAAGGTACAAATTGTACATCAAAGGTCAAATTTCATGTTGAGCTTCATTAGGCAGATATATACATGTAGTTGTATTTATCACATGACCAAGATAGTAGCCTTGTCCATATGTTGTAAACCTCTAAGAATATAAAGAGACCTGGGATGACCTTAACTTATTTAACAGCAAGGTCAGATTTGACTGCCTATGCATTTGAATGGCCAAACTTTTTGAAACTGGTACATGGGTAATGCCACTGTCTATGAATTTCCTACAGAAATAATGAAGAAAATGGATTTAGCCTTAATTTCAGCATTTATCTGGCCTTCGAATAATTACCGCCAATCTGATGCTTATATACTCTGACGACAGAACTTCTTTTGTAGGTAATTGCTTGTTTTCCGTCTCAAGGAAACTTTAAAACGTCTTCCTTGTTAGATTATCGGGGTGAATGAAAGGAAAACCAGAAAATCAATTGATATGCACTTTAAACATTGCACTGGCATTTAAGCTGTGGCGGACATAACATAGATCTTAGCATGGGAGCCTTAATGTTCAGGGGAAAACTTGTATCTTTGTTAATTTTCAGGGGAAAACTTGTATCTTTGATAATTTTCATCTTTGGGTAGCAAGAAGGACTCACATAGGGAAAAGTGCTAACGGGGCACAGATGCCCATTGCGAATAAGTTGTCCGGTGGGCCCCTAAATATTTGAAGAAAATGCCCTATTACAACAATGCTAAATATTGAACTTTGGTTTTATGGACAAAATTGTTCGTCTTTTAAATGGGATGGCAAGAGATTGAGAAATTTCAGACCTGACAACTTGTGGAATTGCGCTATTGATTTTGTGAAAACAAAAGTTTCTAACAACATAACTTAAGACGCGTCATGTGAAAACAGGGTTTTCACCTATGGGAAAACAAAGCGCAGATCAGCTGTGCAGTAACTGCACAGCTGATCAGTGCCCTTGTTTTTGCTACACAGATTGTACAATCTCTCCTCTTGTTAAATCCAAAATTTCAAGTGTCTAACCTTTTTCTGAGACACAGGCCGATTTATGTTGGACCTGGTTGGAAATTCCGAAGACCGGTTTTCTCGTGTCGCGGCTCACGGCTCACGATTAAAGTTCAATACTTGTTTGCTGTGTATATAGAGTTACTCTCTATGGTCTGAAGTTTTTGATGGATCATATAGGTACATGTACTTTTAGCTAGACCTTAATTGTTTCTATAGAAACACTTCAAGATTCAGATCATGTTGTATGAGCCGCGACATGAGAAAACAGCAGGTTTGACACAAACTGGCCTATACACCCACAGAAGACAGCTAAGTCTTGAATTTTGGGTATCAGTGAAGTATGTATTGTACTATTGGCATAGCAAAAATCAGGTTTTCTCATGACGCGGCTCATATACATGTAATAATTATGTCAATACTTTTTAAGAAGCTGCAAAATCATGATGTCACCAGACTAATTACGGTGTTTTTGTCATTCTCATGATAATGTGTCACGAAGACTTTTTAAGTGCATGAAGTACAAGCTCTTTTTTTTTTCACGTTTTCCCAGGTGTTGTGCTTTGCAGATCCGTCATGTGAAAGGTTGTATTACATATACACACATTACAGAGGATAGAATCAAGAAGCTTTCAAGCCAGTCACCTTGCAATCCAGGCCTCAAGGTTGTAAAACTTTTTTCTTGCTCAATTCAGCTGAGCATGAAATTTGAACTGTTCATAAATACAGAAATAATCAAAATTGGTAGAAAACTCAGGGTTACATTAGTCAGTAATTTATCCTGCTTATAAATATTAAAATGCCAACAATTGTTGGCGTTTTAACATTTTGTGAGCAGGATAAATTTTAGTCTTGGCTGAGTTGAGCATGAAAATAGTTTTGTAACCTCAGGACCAGTAGTCATTTAATGAGGCTTTAATGATCCTTTCTCCGTGTGAACTTAAGGTAAAGAACCATAAAAACCGTGGCGCTTAAAGGTCCGTGCGTCGCGAAGGACGAAATGCCATAACGTCGCGCCAATGACGTCGTTTTCAAGATGGCGTCGGCTGTAGTTGTGCGGTACGAACACAAGGTAAATATCGACAGAAGCAAAGAAACGGACCGCTTTTATTGTGAATTTACGAACTTACGCATTATAATGAGAGAGAGAGAGAGAGAGAGAGAGAGAGAGAGAGAGAGAGAGAGAGAGAGAGAGAGAAAAGGTCCAGAAAAAAGTAACGGCGATAGTTGAATGCCGTTTCCAATTTATGCATATTTCTTAATTTTAGATTACGAGCATGTGCTTTCGGATTATAGTAGGCCTATAAAACTGGTGACATAAAGACAAAAATGCATTTATAGAATTTCCAGAAATCTGATGTAAGTTTATATTACGTACACCCATTCATTTCCGACGGCTTTATCGTGTGGACAGTGATGTGCGGGACTCGAGGATCGAACCCGCCAAAGCCTCATTATTATCATTTATTTATTCATTCTATTCATTCGCCTGATAATTATTTTATTTATCAAATTTTATTTATCGAATTTTATTTATTTATTTATCAAACTTTATTTATTTATTTAATATTTATTTATTTATATATTTATTTATTTATTCGTGGTGTTTTGATGACTTATCCGATCGAGCTTTAAAGCCTCGTGGAAGGAACTTGAGCTTTGGAATGAGCCTTTGCATGAGAAAACCAACAATTGGGGTTTAGTTTTAGTTTAAACATATTTTATTCAGATTCACAAATAACATATCTACATACATTGGTTAAAGGGTTAATCGGGGTTTCTGACCAGGTCTGACACAATCCAGATTGTACAGCCACAGAAGCAGGATTATCTTTAAATTTTGGATTTAAATAGGAGAGAAATTGTAATATCCGAGTAACAAAATCAACGGTGCTGATCAGCTGTGCAGTTACTGCATAGCTAATCTGCGCCTTTGGTTTCGGGGCTCGCATATTAGTTGAAATGTACAGAAAAGAGAGAAGAGAAACACTTTTGAAATGAAATTAACGGCTTCTATAATTTAAACGAAATGCATGTAGGAAAAACAGACCTAATGTATTATATTAAACATAATCATCTGACAAAACTTTATCCAGCGACCCATGGTCGATGGTCGAGTGGTTAAGAGCGCTGATTTTCATTTACACGTTTAACCATTCGATCCTCTCACTGTGTGTCTGGTGTTGGTTCGAGCCCCACATCAGGCATGTATCGCCAAATTCTGGTTGCGGGTGTGCCGGATGGATTTTCTCGGGAATCTCCCGGTGTTTTTTTTTTTTTTTTTTTTTTTTTTTTTTTGGTCACACATTCGTTTGTAATCAGTCACGCAATAATAAAACTATAACAGACACAAAATATACTTTACAAGCAATGGTTTGTACAGAAAGACAGACATTACATCGCATGCATTGCGCGTTTAATGAAATGATATTTATGTTGAATAATTGAATAAGTTTGATTGAATGCCATCTGATTACTGGTTAACCGATCAGGCGTGAGCCTGCCCAGGAAAAGTGATTTCAAGTCAAACCATCCATACTGGCTTAGTTGGGTGGTTATATTTCAAGCCTAATTTTGACATCCTGTCCCATAAAATGGAGGCAATGTCCCGGCATTATCATAGCTGTTGATTGGGATGTTAAGCATCAATTCAAACAAACAAACGCGTTTGATTGAAATTTAGGGTCAAAGATTTTTAACAGTACATCTGTACATACCGTTGAACTTAGGCCGGACCCGTACGTGATATGACTGTTGAGGTAATTCGAGTTGAAAAAAACTCATTGAGATAGCAGCACACGTTAATGGTCTTATTCTAATAAACAAATGCCGACCGTTTATGAAACGCGTCCGAAATGTCAAAATGCGCCATCCTTATGACGTCAACGTCACTTACGGAAAATTAAGATTTTTAGCTTACCTGTCTTCATTCGTTGACAAATAGCGTCCAAACCAACCTGGTAGTCAAGGACTTTTATTTTACTTTTTGACTCACAATATAAAAACGAGACAATATTTAGTTTTTAAAAAAAATCTATGGATTAGTTCTCTTGTAAACGGCACTCATGAGCAAAAAGCGACGCGTTTTTATTACTTTCCCATTACGTCACGTACAAATAACGGCATTTTTAGACATTTTAGGGGAGCGATTAGCAGGAAAACCAACCTGGTAACCATGTTTTTTTATTACACGAATCGATAGATATAAATGTTTTCTCGAAAATATCAAAAAATAAAAAAAATCTATGGATCAGCATTTTTATGGTTCTTTACCTTAACTGTTAACTGGGATGTAAAACATGAATACCATCATGTCTTTCTATATTTGCAGAGGCCCAAGATGAGAAGAGGATCTGTAAGTTCTATAACCGCGGTAGCTGTTGGCGTGGAGAACGGTGTCCACGGAGACATGTCAAGTCAGATTCAGGTAGTGTTTAGATCTAGATGATGAAGTGATGCAATGTTATGCAATGTACAGCTATAGAAATTGATAGTTTGCAGCTGAAAAATTAGAAGCCTCTGTGACTGAGTGGTCAAGCTGGTTGCCAGTAAGCCAGGAGATTTTCCCCCTCACATTCTTCTTCAGTCTTTCAGATGAGACTTGAAACCAAGGTCCCGTTTCCATATATGACCCTAGCTGTTGAGTGGGGTGTAAAACATAAACCCCAACTGAGTCAAATGTTGTATTCTGGAACCATAGAATGCTGGTAATTGAGAGAACCACACCAGAAGTACCCATGAGTTCTAAAGCTCGGAGTAAGATTCAAATTTTGTTGAACATTTGAGGAATCGTTAAAGAATAATGTGAAATTAAAACAACCAATATAAGAATTTTAAATCAGATCTACATGTATAACCATAATTACTGTTTCAGGTGTTACGATGGACCAGGAAGCCTTGTACTTTGTGTATAATAATCAGGAGACATTGCTACCGGACGTCCACTGCTGGGTTGCCATGGAGGTCAGCACCATATTGACCCCGGGGCACTTCTACGCCATACTGCCAATGGGCAACAGATCTCTGGATGGAACAAGTTCTAAAGAGGGACAGGGAGGTAGGGAAATGGAACTTTTTCTGTTATCCATGTATGTGCCCTCGAAAGTCTCCGTGTTGCACTGGTCAAGTCACTTGCCTTGTAAACCAGGGGTCACAAATTCCATCGCAGTCTTCTCCAGTATGTCAAATGAGACTTTATCTCCATATGACCTTAAATGTAGCTGTTGGTGGGGCATTTAATCCCAAATTTTTGTAACATGCTTGTTCAGGATGCAAAATTTGATTTCCGAGTTTGCTCATATACATTCATCTTTGCATGTCAAGTAAGATTAGAAAGCTCAGAAATTGACACAATTTAATTAAAAATCTCAAATCGGAGCCGACAGGAAAGATAAGGACAAAACTGGACATATTAAATGAGCTGCGTCACGAGAAACCCCTATTTCACCTATGCAAAAACAAAGACACAGATTAGCTGTGTGGTCTTTGTATTCACTTGATGGATAGTTCAGTTCCTCGTAAATCCAAAATTTCAAGCTTCTAGCTTTCTTCTGTGACTGTATAGGCCGGTTTGTGTTGGGCCTGTTCAGAAACCGCTATGCGTGCCATGGGTCAAATTTAACATTACATATGAAGAGGACTGGCTCTTTCCTGGCAAGGTGGCTATCCTGCAACCTTTAACTAAAACAAAGATATTCTGCATGAAAGAATGTGCTTGCACCTTCCATTTTGAAATATAAGTCAGTAGTTAAATCACAACTTGGACATATTTCAGACATGACCCTAAAAAGACCCTAAATAGGGCTTAAATTTATGTTGGAAAGTCTGTATGAACCATGGTTGTGCAGCACAGCTAATCTGCACCATTGTTTTCGCATATGCAAAAATCTGTGTTTTGCTTATTTCAGAAGCGTTTGGTGAAATGAAGGATACAGAGACCCTTGATGATTTGCTGGCATCTCTGAAGTAAGTTCTTACTGAGGTATCTTACTGCTTTATGGTTGTCATGTCTTTGCAGTTGGTTTTTATCGCACCTGCTTATAGCAGGGTGCGATATAGGAGTCCAAATTTCTGTCCGTCCGTTCGTTCGTCCGTCCGTCCGTCCGTCCGTCCGTCCGTCCGTCCGTCCGTCTGTCAACATTTACGTCGAAGTTTGGTTTTCTCGACATCAGAGATAGCTGCGAGTCTGAAACCTTGCATAGTAATTGTCCCTGACATACCCTTCAAGCAGGCACCTTAACCCGGTGGCTTTGACCTATATTTCACGGTCCACTGACTTTGAAAATTTTTACGTCAAAGTTTTGTCAACATTTACGTCGAAGTTTGGTTTTCTCAACATCAGAGATAGCTGCGAGTCTGAAACCTTGGGTAGTAATTGTCCTTGACATACCCTTCAAGCACGCACCTTAACCCGGTGCCCTTGACCTATATTTCACGGTTCACTGACTTTGAAAATTTTTACGTCGAAGTTTGGTTTTCTCGACATCAGAGATAGCTGCGAGTCTGAAACCTTGCATAGTAATTGTCCTTGACATATCCTTCAAGCACGCACCTTAACCCGGTGCCCTTGACCTATATTTCACGATCCATTGACTTTGATAATTTTTACGTCAAAGTTTGGTTTTCTCGACATCAGAGATAGCTGCAAGTCTGAAACCTTGCATAGTAATTGTCCTTGACATACCCTTCAAGCACGCACCTTAACCCGGTGCCCTTGACCTATATTTCACGGTCCACTGACTTTGAAAATTTTTATGTCGAAGTTTGGTTTTCTCGACATCAGAGATAGCTGCGAGTCTGAAACCTTGCATAGTAATTGTCCTTGACGGTCTGTTGACTTTGCCCGATGCAGGTGCGATATCGACCTCCGCAGAGTTCTTGTTGTTTTGAGTTTGCATGAAGGGATAGAAAAATGGGTAATTAAAAACGTTGAGCCTGTTTTATAAACTGGGGTTTATTATATAAATCTTTAATAACCATCTACCATTGAGCAACAAAGCTCGCAAACCTCTCAAACTTTACAGTTTTTCAAAAGAATAAGTTGAGATAAAATTGGTGTTACACAGAAGTACTGAGCAAACCTTTCAACTAAATCATCTATTCTTGCCCACATATAGTGAAGAGTACAGTCACAGAGGAATGCATGAGGGAACTCTGATACTGCGAGCCCCAGGGGAAATTGTAGCGGCTCGCTATAACCAGGATCAAGAGTGGTATAGGGCCAGGGTTTTGCAGAGTACAGAAGAAAAAGTTAAGGTAAATTGCTGATGGAATGAATGTTTGAGATACTCTGTGATACATTCACAGTGTGGCATTTGTATCCAGGAGAGACCACTGCGTAGCACAGTGGCCTAGCAATGGTGTCATACTCCACATTGAGAGGTCAGGAGTAGTTGTTTCATTGAGCAAGACACTTGAAGCTCCCAGTTGAATGTACTGGTTAAGTACACATGAATACATTGTAATTGTTTACTGTTATGTTGAACATAAAATGCACTTAAACCGTTAAAATGAAATCCAAACATAAGTCTTATTTCCCAGATCTTAAACACTAATATCCTAATATATACAAGTTACTAAGAAAGATTAAGAATTTAACAACCATCACTCCCTTTCTTTCGTACAGGTGTTTTACCTGGACTTTGGTAACACAGAATGGATATTAGCCCGAGATACATTTGAGATTCTACCCCAATTCCTGCACCTACCGTTCCAGGCCATTGAATGCTTCCTGCATAATGTTGAGCCAGTCGGAGAGACTGATATCTGGAGCAAGGAATCAAAGTAAGTAAAATGAGTTGCAGGGTGTTAGATTCGTTACTGGTTTGAATCCCACATCCTGCATTAGCAAACATGCATTATCTGCAGGATGATTGAATAAAGACATTAGACCTTAGATTAACGAGAAAGGGGATTTTCCCACTCTCTGCCTTCAAGATCAGTCTCTATGTCTGCCATTTGTTAATTTATGAAAATTTGATCATGAAAATAATTCTGTGATCATTCTCCCTCTTAAGCTTATCTAAGAACACCTCTCAGTAACTATTGAAAGAATGTGCACTATGAACTGGTAATCATCCTCTTTGAAACCAGGAACAGATTTGTTAGGATAACTAACCATTTGAACATAACCTTATTTATTGATTAGGGATATTAAGGTCCTAAAACAAATGAATTTCGCTCCCAAACCAATCACGTCTTGGGAAATCAAGGGACAAGGCATTCTTGCATATAGTGGTTAACTGCTTGGAATACCTTAGCCCACAAGGGAAACCTGGTGTGCCGAACCAACATGCATATATGCCTTAGTTGCTTACTGTCCTTGTTCTAAATTAGATGGCTCAGAGTCTGGCGTCTTAATCATCTCAATTCTTTGCAGGATATTCAACATCAATAAATATAAAAGAACATAACATTTAGAGCCGAAGACGTAATACATTTATAATTTTGATTCAGTGAATTGTTGGCTTCACATTATGAAGTTGTCCATTTTTTCTTTCATATCAAAATTTTATCTCATTAGCCAGTTATTGCAAAAGATAAGCAGTACCAAAATCAATTCCTTTATTTGTGCTAGGAGCTTTAGGAACAACCTTTTTTTTTTAATGAATTTTTTTAAAAGAAACTTGGTTAATTAGTTAAAATGTCCTTGCAAGTACCGGTAATATAGTCTGAACTATTTGAACTTAACAGAAACATGAAATGCCTGGATATTAAAACCTCTTACATCTTTGATGTGGGATTAAAATGTAATGATGAATAAAAATAATCAAAGTTCCGGCTTATCACTGTAATTTAGCAGACTAAACAGGCTGGCTATTTATTGGAGGACAATAAGGTTCATATTTCCATGGCCATTATTTCCACAATTGATTCAGATTTAGTTTCACAATATTTATCAACAATGTACTGATAATTTAAAGATGCATGGTAATAAGGCTATACCATTTTTCGCACGAACAAGTAAATAGCGGTAAATACAGTAAATACGTCATACCTGTAAACTCTAAAACGCGGGTGAGTCGATTTTGTTTGTTTATAACCGTTTCCTTAGATCTATAAACAATTTATATACTCAGTGAACGACAAAACCTAAACCAAAAATAAAATGAAAAACAAAAAAAAAGAAGAAAGAGTTGCAAGGACTAGGTGAGACTCGAACTCACTGGTGCAGCTGGAGAGATTGGTTGGAGTCTATACTTAGCAAACATCTAGCCAAAGCATTGGAGCCTGATCAATGGCTTTTGCTGGGAATTAATGCAGGTTTTCTAACTACAAGCTTCATGTTTTCTGTACACAAGTACTTCTATTTTTCGGTTAACAGATCATCCGAATTGACAAATTAGAGGTAATAGTCAAAATTATTATGTCTAGTTTTTCTGATAATTGGCATGCCATTTTAGCTGCAAACTGAAGTAAAGAACATAAAAATAGATAAATGACTTAATTGTATGAAAACTTGATTTTTGTGTAAGTGTAACTTGAAAGAGCAGTCTTGGCTGCTTGGTACAGCTGCTCAATGTCTTCATTTTTGCTTCATTGGAAGTATAATGACAAAATTTCTACTTGTTTTCTACCACTGTATTGCCATGTTTATGTAGGGGCTACCTGTTTTAGTTAGAAATCCCAAGGACAGATTTTCTAACAATGTTGCTCAACTGTTAGCTGCTAATGATGATATAATGAGACATTTAATTACAAAAAAAGAATGCAGTTGCTTAATGTAAGGCAATTATCAAAAGGCAATTTAAACTGGTGCATGTGCACTTAGCAGACTGTCTTTTGCTGCTTTTACAATGATATTTTCAATTTAAAATTCAAAATCAAGATTAGATTGACATTGAGCCCAGTTTGATTGGTTTTTGTTCCATGTAATCATGGACTAGCGTGTTTGGACATAATCAGATCCTTGCAGTTGGGTTTTGTTTTGACAAGGCTGAACTGTGATACTAAATAGCTGATATATTAGCCATTGCGTGAGAAAACCAACAAGGTGAGTCTGACAAAAACCGAGAAGAGGGCTAGAAGCTGGAAATTTCTCAGTCAAGAAGAAGAGTGACTTTATTATCTTTGCAGCGAAACAAAAGGCACTGATCAGCTTCGCAGTAACTGTGAAGCTGATCTGCGGGCCTTTGTTTTTGCATATGCAAAGTGTTGGTTTTCTCATGACACGGCTCAACCTGACTTTATTGAATTTCTTAAGATGGGTTTTGTTCTGACAAGGCGAGGCAAAAGGAGTCTAAATATATGATATATAATAATTCTGTAAAATGTCACTGGAAATGTTTCATAACCGATTATTACATGTACATAATAAGTGTTACTGCACTTGACAGATATTTCTAATAATTATTTTGCACCATCATTTTTAGCACATTAGTGTTGCATTCTAATGAAAGCGACAAAATGACATGATTTGAGCCGCCTCGTTGGAAAACCAACAATGTGGTTTCCGAACAGGTCCGACACAAACCGGCCTGTACAAGCACAGAAAAGAGCTAGAAGCTTGAAATTTGGGATTTAAGAAGAAGATGAATTGTACTATCCGAGTAGCGAAAACAAAGGCGCTGATCAGCTTCGCGGTTCGCGGTTACCGCGAAGCTGATCTGCGTCTTTGTTTTCGCCTATGCAGATTGTTGGTTTTCCCATGAGGTGGCTCATTTGTTAGCCCAGCAAAGCTGGCTTGTGCCCAGTTTGTTAATTTGTAACTTGTATATGTCTTGGTGCAGGGCTCTGTCTGGGTATATCTACCAATTGATTTTGTTTAGCTTTCATTTACATATCTTTTTTCTGGAATGATTGAGTGTTATATAAATCTATTATTGCAAAAGGTTGTTAGAAATGCATACAGTATAAAGTTTATGAGTACTGTTAAGTAATTTGAAGGTTATGGGCAACATAATTATTTTGTTTTTAGTTCGCCTGTACGAAAGTCATGGGTCATAGATTTTAATAGATTTAGTGGCAAAGCACAAGTCAGGCGAGCTACGCTGTCCTGCGACAGCTCTTATTTTGTGTCAGAATTATGTGTCAATACTCTGGAATTGACACAATGAAACAAAGAAGTCATCATCGTAAATGTAACAACACATATGAAGAAAAAGATAACCTGGGCCCGAGGTTATAAAACTTTTTTCATGCTCAGCTCAACTGAGCATGGAATTTAAACTGTATATAAATACTGAAATAGCCCAAATAAATAGAATTTTCTGGTTTATAACACCAACGCCTGTAATTTATTGTGCTCATAAATGATAAAATGCCAATAATTGTTGGCATTTAACATTAATGAGTAGGGTAAATTTTAGTCTCACCTGAGCTAAGCATGAAAATTTTTTTATAACCTCGGGGCCAGCTCTTTCCCAGTCTGGTGTCCATCGGTTTATCCTTAAAGAAACAAAACTGTGATGTAATTAAACAGCCAATCAACTGTAAACATATAGTTAAATCACAACAAAAATGCCTTAAAATGGCCAGATCAGAAATTTCATGAAGAATTTCATGTACTAGAGTCCCTAGCCTCGTTCTTAGTCTAAAGCCTTTGTTTTGGGGACTTGAATTTATTTCAAACAAGATTTCATACAATTGAGCCCCTTAGTGATCCTTAGTCTAAAGTCTATGTTGTCTCATTTCAGGTAAGACTTTGACACAATCAAGCCCAACCACACTTGTATGTCTAAAGTCTATGTTATATCTCATTTCAGGTCAGGGTTTAGAGAGTTGGTGGATGGGAAAACTTTGGTGGGTCATGTCAAATCAAAGTAAGTTCCTCTATTCCTGAAAAGTAATTTTAAGGTGAAAATAGATTTTCAAAAACTTCTCTTTGGTAACAAAAGCTGCATTTAAGCCTACTGCGTTGAGCAAAATCTTAGATCAGTAGGGGCATATATCCAGTCTTATCAGCTAACAATCTTGCAGGTAAGCCAACTCTAACATACGAAAATTTAAAATGTCTCCAATGTACTCCTAGTGTCAATATTACGTATGTAATTATACCCCCCGCTAAAACGAAGTTTTAAGGGGGGTATACTGTTTTCACATTGTCTGTCCGTCCGTAACACATTGTTTCCTTAATATCTTGAAGCCCCTTGGCCGGAATTTCATGAAACCGTGCACACACATACATATTGATGGGGCAAATATTATGATAAAACATAAGGGGCTAGGGGCCAGTTCTGTGAGAGTTATTTCCCTTTGTAATTCTTAATGGCTGTGTTTATATGCATATGTATAGTGCCTTCATGGGCCGATCAACTCCTACCACAGTTTTCCATGAATAACTCTGAAACTTTACAAATACAATGGAGACATGTTTGACATTTGCATGAAGTAGCTTGATAGTGAAAAAATAATTTTTGACAAAATTACAACTGAGAGAACATAGACAATTTTTCATGAGCATTTTCCATTACAGGGGATGTGCAAGTGCTATGGTAGTGGCTATACGGGCCGATCAACTCCTACCACAGTTTTTGCTGGAGCCATTTGATACTTTGCCATCACAATATAGACACACTGGACATGTGCATGAAGAAATATTATTTTGGAAAAATAATTTTTAACAAATTTGCAGCTTTGTGAACTTACACTATTTTTGTGCATTGTTTTCAACATGGGTTCCATGGTAGTGCCTATACGGGCCAATCAACTCCTACCACAGTTTCTGCTGGAGCCATTTGACACTTTGACTTCACAATACAGATTATATGGGCTGATCAACTCCTACCACAGTTTTTGCTGGAGCTATTTGATACTTTGCCTTCACAATACAGACACACTGGGCATGTGCATGAAGAAATATTATTTTGAAAACAATATTTTTGACAAAATTTCAGCTGTTTGAACTTAGACAATTTTTTGTGCAAGTTTTCAACATTTATTCTAAGCTGTGCAGATATGGGTAATCAACTCGTACCGCAGCTTTTTATGTAGATATCTGATACTTTACCTCCACAATAAAGACATGTTAGACATTCCCATGAAGAAGTTTTATTGTGAAAAAATAATTTTTGACGAAATGGCAGCTTTGTGAACCACATTGTTGGTTTTCCCACGAAGTGGCTCATTTAAAGTTTGCATCATAAACAGCTGAAAATCAGGGTTTTTTTTACTGACTTTTACTTTGCGGGGGGGTATCTAATAAGCCTTGCTTATTGCCAATTCTTGTTGGGATTTGTTTCATTTTCTAAATGATACCTATTACATTTTTCAACCTCATTATAACATGCCTCGTTATAATGCATTTTTCAATATAACATGGCCATGTCATGGCTCCCGAATTGATTATTTTACTATATGTCTAAAGAAATTAACCTCATTATAACATGGTTCACTTATAATAACACAGTCTGTCTCTATGGGCCTCAAAGATAGCGTTATAATGAGGTTGGCTTGTATTCCTTATTTTATAACCTGTCTATTCTTGCAGATCCTGGAATGGATGTATCTGGATCGAACTTTATGATACGACCAGTGACAGAGACGTAAATATTGCCGATGCCCTGGTGGAGAAAGGATTTGCCATCAGAGCACAGACATTTACAGAAACCACCATGAGTGATGCTAGTGCTAGTATTAAGTCTGAGGCTATAAGATCAGATGGGAAATCAAGTGTTCTGATGATACCAGGTTAAACCTGATATTTTGGGAATATTTATGGTAGTCTTTCATTTTGAAGAAAATAGACGTTCTGATGCTTTAGTTCAGTTTTTGGGGCTCAGACATTTACAGAAACTATGAGTGACGCTAGTGCTAGTATTAAGTCTGAGGCTATAAGATTGGACGGGATGATACCAGGTTAAATCAGATTTTTGGGAATATTAATGAGTCTTTCATTGTGAAGAAAAAATGACTTTTGATGCTTTAGTACAGTTTTGGGGCTCAGATGTCAACAAACTGAGTGATGCTAGTGCTAGTAATGAGTAAGAGGCTAGAAGGTCAGATGGAAAGCAAGCGTTATGATGATAGCAGGTTAAACCTGATATTCATTGGAATATTTATGATATTCTTTCTTTGTGAAGCAAAAAAATAGAAAAAAAGACCTCTGATACAGTTTTTAGGGCTCAGATGTCCACAAACAAAGAGTGGTACTAGCTAGTGCTAGTTTGTAGTCTATTGGATCTGCCAGAAAATCAAGTGCATTACGAAAACTTGCCCATGCAATATACAGGGATTTTTTTCACCGGTAAAAATTGAAAATTTCATGAGAAAAATTTTGATGTTTTTCTTATTTTTGCTCAAAACATAGATTGTGGGTACACGTTAGAACTGCCTCGCCGAGGCGGTTCTAACCAGTACCCGCAATCTATGTTTTGGAGCAAAAATAAGAAAAATAGGTATACCCCTGCATACCCCAGTTTTACTGTATAAAAGTGGGGTTTCAGGGGGTATTCATTGCACGGACATGTTTTCCTGATGTATGGATGATTCCAGGCTTAATAATCTGATTTTTTATTGGCAATTCTATATGAAGTAAAATATAAGTATTCGTGATGCTTTTGTTCAGAAGGTGAGAACCAAGACATTCACAGAAACAGTGAGACATTCTAGCGCTAGCATCAAATGAGCCTCTGAATGAGAAAAGCCAACAATTTGAGTTTCCGACCAGCTCCGACACAAATCGGTCTGAACAGTCACAGAAGCAGGCTAGAAGCTTGAAATTTTGAATTTAAGTAGAAGAGGAACTGTACTATCCATGTAGCGAAAACAAAGGGGCTGATCAGCTGTGCAGTTACTGCACAGCTGATCTGCGTCTTTGTTTTCGCATATGCAGATTGTTGTTTTTCTAGCGCTAGCACCAAATCTGAAACCATTAGGATCACCAAATGCGATAATACCAGGTTAAACCTGCAATGACGTAAATAGTATTCTCATTTGGGAAGGACAAATGGAAAAAAAGAAAGAGTTGTCTTACAAAGAAATTGTGTTACAAGTTTCTCAAAGGTTTGTAAGAAGCAGTCATGCATTTCAACAGATGAGTGCAGAATGAAATGGAAATGAACAGACTGCTGATTTTTAGGCTGTTTATTAGGTCTACATTGATTGTTTATTGGAACAGTAGGCTTTCTCATGTGTGGCTAATGTAAGGAGTGTCATTCCCCAACAGGATTGGCATCATGGCTGACTATATACATATATCTCTCTTGAAATCCTGTAAGTGCTGTAGGGGGAATTGATGCTTTTCAATTTAAATGTTTAAAAACTTGAGATGGTGAATAGTTTATCTTGGATAGCTATATTGAGAACACAATAATCTTCACAACATTTTTGACTAGACAGGCACTCTGTTTATATAAATCTCTTCCCACAAAGTTTACTTATCAGATTTATAGATTGTACAAAAATCAGTTTAGTTGGAAGAATGGTGTTCGAGTTACTGCAAAGATGTCTCCTCCACTTTTGTAAATTTTTTGTACATTTATGAATTTTAAAATATTTAGTGTAATTTTCAACCTTAGAAGGTCTGCTATGAAGTAATGCCTATAAAAGATTTGTGTTATTATAGTATATAGTAATTACTTTAGTGGACACTTAGAATGCCTGTCCATTTTATCTCAAGGCCTATTAGCCTGAAAACTTAGAATCGTTCTTTGAAGTAACATAATAGTATTTGAGCCTCGTCACGAGAAAACTGGAATTTTGACTATGCGAAAACAAAGGTGCTGATCAGCTGTGCAGTAACTGCACAGCTGATCAGCGCCTTTGTTTTCGCTACACGGATAGTACAAATCAGTTCAAAATTTCAAGCTTCTAGCCATTTTCTGTAGCTGCACAGGCAGGGTTGTGTCAGACCTGGTCGGAAACCCAGAAAACCATTTTTTTTGTTTTCGCATTGCGGCTCATTTAAAACTGTGATATTGATGACAAGAGGTACAAGTGAGGTTGAAAAAGATGTTAAATTTTTAACTCTGTAAGAAACAAAAAGTGAGTACAACAAATGAGCCACCTCATGGGAAAACCAACAATCTGCATAGGCGAAAACAAAGACGCAGATCAGCTTCGCTAGTACAATTCCTCTTGTACTTAAATCCAAAATTTCAAGCTTCTTGTTCTTTTCTGTGCTTGTACAGCCCGGTTTGTGTCGGACCTGTTCGGAAACCACATTGTTGGTTTTCCCACGAGGCGGCTCAAATGCAGATGAAATCAATTGTGAGGACCTGTCTAGAAGCAACTTACCATGGATCAGTGTTACAAAAGTTATTCCTAAACAGGTATTTACTGGCAATTTATTATTGATTTCGGGCATTCGTGGTGTTTGTTTTCAGTTACATTGGTTGCCTGGATAACCGGTGTAATTTTGAAACATATGAGCCGGGTCATGAAAAAACCAACAATGTGATTTCTGATCAGGTCTGACACAAACAGGGCTGTACAGTCACAGAAAAAGACAAGAAGCTTGAAACTTTGGATTTGAATAGAAGAGGATGTGTAATATCCGAGAAGTGAAACCAATGGCACTGGTCAGCTGTGTTGTTACTGCACAGCTGATCTGCGCCTTTGTTTTTCCCATATGCAAAATGTTGTTTTGCTCATAATGTGGATCATATTCATTTTTCCAGCAAGATTCCCTTTTGCTGGACCTTTATGTTTTTGGTGCTGTATAAAGTCTTTCATTTTCAACAGCTATTTGCTACATTTATGTCTTTCAATTTAAACAAGTGTATGTTGTATTCATATCTTTCTTGTATTTTGGTAAGAATTGTTCATATTTCTATTAAGATGTTTATGCTACATTAAAGCGGATTACATGGTACATGTATTTGGTGCAGTTTTTAAGGTGATTTAAATGATATCATATTTTGTGCATACTTAATGTATGTATAGACATTATTCAACTGTCACTACTAACTACTGCAAAAACTTCAGTTCATGTGGAAAAAATAACAGGATCATTTGAGCTGCGATGCGAGAAAACCGGTCTTCGGGGTTTCTGACCAAGTCTGACACAAACCAACTTGTACAGTCACAGAAGATGGCTAGAAGTTTGAAATTTTGGATTTAGGAAGTAGAGGGATTGTACTATCCATGTAGCAAAAACAAAAGCGCTGAACAGCTTTGCAGGTACTGCAAAGCTGATCTGCACCTTTGTTTTCGCATAGGCAAAAGTCCGTTTTCTCACGACACGGCTTGTATCATTGCCACCAAAACATGATAATCATTTTTACTTCCACATTTGTAAATGTGTTGATCATTTTTAGCTCACCTGAGCCGTTAGGCTCACAAGGTGAGCTTATAGGATGGCCATGATCCGTCGTCCGTCCGTCCGTCGTCCGTTGTCCGTCCGTCGTCCGTCCACAATTTCAAAGATCTTCTCCTCTGAAACCACTTGGCCAATCAAAGCCAAATTTTATATGAAGCATCTATAGGAAGGGGGAACCAATGTGTATATAAGAAATCCAGGTCACATGACCAAGTTGGCCGCCATGCCCATATATGGTAAAAACCCTTCAAAAATCTTCTTCTCCAGAACCGGTGGACCGATTTCAACGAAACTTGGCATGAAGCATCGATGGCTCAAGCACTTCAATGTGTATATAAATCATGGCCCTTTGATGACCTTGACCTATTTTACAGCAAGGTCAACATAGGTCGTCAATGCATTTGAATGGGGAAAACTTTTAAAATGTCATTTTAAGTAAAAGTCTTGCAGGAAATGGGCAGTAGGACTGAATATTAATGATTCTGAAAAAATTTGTACCCCAGGGGCTCATATGCCCCCACCCCGGGGCAATATACATGTATATTATCATAATATTCAAACATCATCTCCTCTGAAACCGCTTGGCCAATTAAAGCCAAATTTTATGTGAAGCATCAATAGGAAGGGGTAACCAATGTGTATATAAATAATCAAGGTCACATAACCAAGATGGCCGCCATGCCCATATATGGTAAAAACCCTTCCAAAATCTTCTTCTCCGGAACCGGTACACTGATTTTAAAGAAACTTGGCATGGAGCATTGATGGCTCAAGTACTACAATGTGTATATAAATCATGACCCTGTGATGACCTTGACCTTTTTTATGGCAAGGTCAACATAGGTCGCCTATGCATTTGAATGGGGAAAACTTTTAAAAAGTAATTTGAGGTAAAAATCTTGCAGGAATGGGTAGTTTGACTGAATATTAATGATTCTGAAGAAAAAAATGGACCCATGGAGCTCATATGCCCCTACCCCGGGGCAATATACATGTATATTACCAAAATATTCAAACATCTTCTTCTCTGAAACCACTTGGCCAATCAAAGCCAAATTTTATGTGAAGCATTTATAGAATGAGGGAACCAATGTGTATATAAATGATCCAGGTCACATGACCAAGATGGCCACCATGCCCATATATGGTAAAAACCCTTCCAAAATCTTCTTCTCTGGAACCGGTGGACCGATTTCAACAAAACTTGGCATGAAACATCAATGGCTTAAGGACTACAATGTATATATAAATCATGACCCTGTGATGACCTTGACCTATTTTACGACAAGGTCAACATAGGTTGCCTATGCCTTTGAATGGGGATAACTGTTATTTGTCGGTTGAAGGGAAAGACTTGCAGGCAATTGGCAAATGGACAGGATATTGATTATTATGAAGAAAAATAATGGACACCAGGGAATCATCTGCCCCTTTACTGGGGCTTTTTTCCATAATATGCAAACATGTTTATTGGTATATACGTACAACAGATCTCAGGTGAGCGTTTACAGGACCATTGGTCCTCTGGTTATGTTTGTATCTTCCATTCTTTAAAATGAAATATGTTTGGTTTTTAGAATAAGATGTGTGTTGTATTATACATGTACATGTAGTTGCTTCAGCTAAATGAAGCTTTTAGGTGTATTATGTCTTGCTTCTATGACAAAGTAATCCAACAAACAACAAAATCTTATACAGACAGCATAAATAGAGGATCTTACACGAGTGGTTATTTCATTTGAAATTTATTAAACGAGCTTTGGCGAGTTTAATAAATATCGTATGAAATGACCACGAGTGTAAGATTTGTTTTATCATAAGACTTTTGAAATAGGATTTTATCGCCTTCGAAGTGGACATATTTTCAAAGAAAATTTACATTGTTGTTACGGACGTCGTCGATGATGTTACGTATTCCCGTGAAAGTGTTAATACACGTGTGGTCATACGATTTTTATGACATGACGTTATCCACTGGAAAACAGAGACGTCATATGATAATAACATTTAAATAATATCACTGTTAAAGAACTATACAAGAACTAATGACCACTAAATCATTGTTCGGTAGTAGAAAAATTAACAGTAACACTTATCCCATTTTTGTAGTCACACTGATCACATTTTCATAATCATTATTATGAAATTTGTCACAGATTTGCCATAGATGTGTACATTATCATCAAAACTGTCTTTCATTTGCTTTGAAGTTAGCTTGTGTTCAGTAAAAACCTTGTGAACAGCGTTATTTGGAAGCAAGTCTATTTCATTTTTATTCTTTTAGTATGCTTTGAAAAATACCACTTTTGACTTATATGTATATGTATATGTAAATTGTGCTGTGTATGTATGAAATGTCACTTAAATTGCTGATGTAATTATGTCTTTCATGTGGTTTGAAGTTTATATTCAATGAAAACTTGTGTACAGTGTTATTTGGACACAATTTTAGTTTGTTTCTATTCTTTTGCTGTGAAAAAATGTGCATTTGTATATGTATATTACTTGATATTTTTTTTTATGAAAATTTCTGAGGGAATAGATACAGTCAGTGAATGTTTCACTTGTTTTCCAAATTTTCAGCCCTTCAGGAATGAAAAGTTCAGATTCCCTCAGGTAAGTGGCATCCATTTTGAACAATATTGATTTTAAAAGTGATTTATATGTTTCAAAATTTTGTTCAAACTGGTTGCCACCGTTTAGCTGAGGAAATTTGAACTTTTTAGTCCTGAAGAAGGCCAAGGGCAAAAAATTTGAAATTTTTGTGAGTGGAATTTTCAAAGACCATATGATTTTAGTTTGTTTATAGTGCTGAAAGTTACAGCAAATTGTTATTGCAATTTTATTGTTGTAAAATTTTTGTAAAATTTTTGTTGTTTTTAGTTTCGTACAAAACAAATGTAGTAGGGACGTCAGACCTATTTCTCCTTTACTCTATCTACCTATAGATACTGCAATATCCTCTTTATGAGTACATTGTCATTAGCAAAACTGTCCCATGCAATACACCAGATTTTTTCAGCTGTAAAAATTGAAAATTTCATCAGAAAATGTTTGATATTTTTCTTATTTTTGCTCAAAACATAGATTGTGGGTGCACGTTAGAACCGCCTCGCCGAGGCAGTTCTAATGAGTACCCACAGCCTATGTTTTGGATCAAAAATAAGAAAATTAGGTATACCCCTGCAAACCCCAGTTTTTCTATATAAAAGTGGGGTTTAAGGGGGAATATATTACACTGACATGTTTTCCTGATGATTATGTACGGGGAAGTATTATTGTGCATTCTCTATTCATTTTGCACTTGAAACCAGCTTTTTAGCTGAAGTTCATATTTTCAATAGGGCTCATATGAGAATTATCATATGAATTATGAGAGAACCTGCTTTCGACTTTGGACATCAGTGTAGCTATAGAGAGTATGGCGGGGCATAAAGACTGATTCAGAAAGTCTGAAGTTAACTCTTTGAAATATGAGCCACATCATGAAAAAAAAAAACGGGATTTTTGCCTATGCGAAAACAAAAGCGCAGATCAGCTGTGCAGTAACTGCACGGCTGATCAGCGCCTTTGTTTTTGCTACAGGGATAGTACAATTCCTCCACTATCTAATCCAAAATTTCAAGCTTCCAGCCATCTTCTGAGACTGTACAGACCGGCTTGTGTTGGACCTAGTCAGAAACCCCGAAGACCGGTTTTCTCGCGTCATCGCATATCTCATAGTAAGCTACAGAATGTCTTAAAGCTGGTTTAATTGAGCGGGGACAGTCTTATGCATCAGTCTGATCTCATTTTGATGACAGGTTTTCTCATGACGAAATTTGAGCCTTTGCATGAGAAAACCAACAATCTGGGTTTCTGACCAGGTCTGACACAAACCAGACTGTGCAGCCACAGAAACAGGCCAGAGGCTTGAAATTACAGATTTAGAAATAAGTTGTTGTACATGTACTATCTATAGGGAGAAAACAATGGCGGCGATCAGCTGTGCAGTTACTGCACAGCTGATCTGCACCTTTGTTTTCACCTATGGATGTTGTTGGTTTTTCTTATGCAGTGGCTAATTTGTATAATTGTTTTATTGTTTTTGACTTTTATCTTTAGTTACAATGGGCAAAGAACAAGTAAAAAATTAAGAAGTTCATTTTGTTTGTGTTTAATTAAACATCCCCAAAATCAGTTGCTGTCTGTGGCCCCTTTCTACCAGAGCTGTGAGAAATAGATGGACTGCTTCTGTAAGGCTTCCAGCTGACTTATCTTAGTATTTTGTATCCCAGCCTGCCCAGGAAGCAAGCCTTTATTGTTTGTTTGGGTGGTGATCAGGTTTGGGAAAATGCCTGTGTCCAGTGAGACCTGCAAGTTATGGTAAGAAATGAGCCGCAACACGAGAAAACCAGTCCTTGGGGTTTCCGACCAGATCTGACACAAACCGACCTGTACAGTCACAGAAGCAGGCTAGAAATTTGGGATTTAAGAAGAAGAGAAAC
Organism: Rugalucina vietnamica; assembly: GCA_964017185.1. Classification (NCBI taxonomy): domain Eukaryota; kingdom Metazoa; phylum Mollusca; class Bivalvia; order Lucinida; family Lucinidae; genus Rugalucina; species Rugalucina vietnamica. The sequence continues at coordinate 33,954,040 of OZ024875.1, forward strand.
TGTACTATCAGTAAAGCGAAAATAAAGGCGCTGATCAGCTTCGCATGTAACTGCGAAGCTGATCTGCGCCTTTGTTTTCGCATAGGCAAAAATTGGGTTTTCTCACGATGCGGCTCAAATGGAAGTGCACATGCCCGGTTTGCTAGTTCCACTCTCGATTGTCGATCTGACAGGTTGACTGGGAAGGACCGCTATTGATGTTTTTGAACTTTTGAACATGTTGAATCAATTATTGTCATGATTGTTGTGTAAATTATATATATCATTATTCAACCTAATTTTCACTTAAATGATTGGTTTTGACACTTGAAGTAAGTGGAAATACTTTATTTTACTTCCTTGTCTAACATTTAGAAAAGAATAAAGTTGTAAGTTTCATGTATTTAAGCACACATATTTCTTAAAATGCAAGAATTCACCACATAGGTGATTTTTGGAGTATCTGCCACTGGTATTTGCCGGTTGGACAATACTAAGTCTTCTCCCCTGAAACCGCTTGGCCAATGAAAGCTAAACTTCATATGGAGCATCCTTGGGAAGGGGGAAAGAAAATTTATATAAATGGTCAAGGTCACATGACCAAGATGGCCACCATGGCTATAAATAGAAAAAAAAACCTTTAAAAATCTTCTCCAGAACCAGAAGGCCAATTATTTTGAAACTTGGTGTGAAGCATCAGTGACTAGAGCTCTACAAAGTCATGATTGTTGTGTAAATTATATATATCATTATTCAACCTAATTTTCACTTAAATGATTGGTTTTGACACTTGAAGTAAGTGGAAATACTTTATTTTACTTCCTTATTTTACTTTACTTTATTTTTACTTCCTAACCTGAGCCGTTAGGCTCACAAGGTGGGCTTATAGGATGGCCATGATTCGGCGTCCGTCCGTCGTCCTTCCGTCCGTCCACAATTTCAAAGATCTTCTTCTCTGAAACCGCTTGGCCAACCAAAGCCAAATTTTATATGAAGCATCTATAGGAAGGGGGAGCCAATGTGTATATAAGAAATCCAGGTCACATGACCAAGATGGCCGCCATGCCCATATATGGTAAAAACCCTTCAAAAATCTTCTTCTACAGAACCGGTGGACTGATTTCAACGAAACATGGCATGAAGCATTGATGGCTCAAGCACTACAATGTATATATAAATCATGACCCTGTGATGACCTTGACTTATTTTACGGCAAGGTCAACATAGGTCGCCAATGCATTTGAATGGGGAAAACTTTTAAAATGTCATTTAAAGTCATTTAAAGTGAAAGTCTTGCAGGAAATGGGCAGTAGGACTGAATATTAATGATTCTGAAAAAAATTGGACCCTAGGGGCTCATCTGCCCCCACCCCGGGGCAATATACATGTATATTACCATAATATTCAAACATCATCTCCTCTGAAACCGCTTGGCCAATCAAAGCCAAATTTTATGTGAAGCATCAATAGGAAGGGGTAATCAATGTGTATATAAATAATCCAGGTCACATGACCAAGATAGCCGCGATGCCCATATATGGTAAAAACCCTTCAAAAATCTTCTTCTCCAGAACAGGTGGATCGATTTCAAAGAAACTTGGCATGAAGCATCGATGGCTCAAGCACTACAATGTATATATAAATCATGACCTTGTGATGACCTTGACTTATTTTACGGCAAGGTCAACATAGGTCGCCAATGCATTTGAATGGGGAAAACTTTTAAAATGTCATTTAAAGTGAAAGTCTTGCAGGAAATGGGCAGTAGGACTGAATATTAATGATTCTGAAAAAAATTGGACCCCAGGGGCTCATATGCCCCCACCCCGGGGCAATATACATGTATATTACCATAATATTCAAACATCATCTCCTCTGAAACCGCTTGGCCAATCAAAGCCAAATTTTATGTGAAGCATCAATAGGAAGGGGTAATCAATGTGTATATAAATAATCCAGGTCACATGACCAAGATGGCCGCCATGCCCATATATGGTAAAAACCCTTCAAATATCTTCTTCTCCAGAACAGGTGGATCGATTTCAAAGAAACTTGGCATGAAGCATCGATGGCTGAAGTACTACAATGTGCATATAAATCATGACCCTGTGATGACCTTGACCTTTTTTTACGGCAAGGTCAACATAGGTCGCCAATGCATTTGAATAGGGAAAACTTTTAAAATGTCATTTAAAGTGAAAGTCTTGCAGGAAATGGGCAGTAGGACTGAATCTTAATGATTCTGAAAAAAATTGGACCCCAGGGGCTCATCTGGGGCAATATACATGTATATTACCATAATATTCAAACATCTTCTCCTCTGAAACCGCTTGGCGAATCAAAGCCAAATTGTATGTGAAGCATCTATGGATGGGGGAATTAATGAATATATAAATTATCTAGTTCACATAACCAAGATGACTGCCATGGTGAAACCCCTTCAAAAATCTTCTCCAAATTTTGAGGACCGATTTCAAAGAAACTTGGTATGAAGCACCAATGGCTGAAGTACTACAATGTATATATAAATCATGACCCTGTGGTGACCTTGACCTATTTTACGACAAGGTCAACATAGGTCGCCAATGCATTGGAATGGGGAAAACTTTTAAAAAGTCATTTGAGGTGAAAATTTTGCAGGAAATGGGTAGTAGGACTAAATATTAATGTATAGATAATTTATATATTTCTGAAAAAAAAAATGGACCTAAGGGCTCATATGTCCACACCTCGGGGCAATATATAGAGGATCTTACACGAGTGGTCATTTCATATGAAATTTATTAAACGAGCCTTCGGCGAGTTTAATAAATTTCATATGAAATGACCACGAGTGTAAGATTCGTTTTATCATATGACTTTTAAAATAGGATTTCATCGCCTTCGAAGTGGACATATTTTCATTGAAAATTTACATTGTTGTTACGGACGTCGTCAATGACGTTACGTATTCCCGCAAAAGTGTTATTACACGTGTGGTCATACGATTTTTATGACATGACGTTATCCACTGGAAAACAGCGACGTCATATGATAAACATGTATATTACCATAATATTCAAACATCTTCTCCTCTAAAACCACTTGGCCGATTGAAGCCAAATTTTAAGTGAAGCATCTATAGGATGGGGGAACCAATGTATATATTAATAATCTAAGTCACATGACCAAGATGGCCACCATGCCCATATATGGTAAAAACCCTTCAAATATCTTCTTCTCTGAAACCAATAGATTGATTTTAATGAAACTTGGCGTGAAGCATCCATGGACAGAATATTGATTATTCTGAAAAAAGAAAACGGCCCAAGGGCTTCATCTGCCCCTGCACTGGGGTTAAATACCATAATATTCAAACATGTTTATTGGTATATGCAGCAGACTCAGGTGAGCGTTTACAGGACCATTGGTCCTCTGGTCTAACATTTAGAACAGAATAAAGTTGTAAGTTTCATGTATTTAAGCACACATATTTCTTAAAATGCAAGAATTCGCCACATAGGTGATTTTTGGAGTATCTGCCACTGGTATTTGCCGGTTGGACAATGCTAAGTCTTGTCCCAACTCTTGTGGTGATACATGTAATTGCAGCTACATTACAGATGCGACAACATCCCAGTGTTTGGTAAATGAGGTGACATATGCATATCTGTTGACCAAATAAGAGCTGTCGCAGGACAGCGTAGCTCGCCTGACTTGTGCTTTGTCACTAAATCTATTAATTCTACGACCAAAGACATTGACCTCATTGTCACTCAGGTGGGTCACTCAGGTGGGTTGTGATGGCACAGCATAAAACTTCAGACCAATACCTACCAACATGCTAAGTTCAACTTGATCCATCTACATATTTGATATAGACTTATAACCTAAAATCTAAGTCTGTGACCTTGACCACAGGTGAGTCAAGATGCTACAGCATAATAAAAGAATAATATCTAACAGCAAAGTATCAACTAGATCCATCCATCTGTTCCAGCAATATACAGTTCAAAACACTTAGCAAAAGCTTTAACATAAAATTTCAAAGTCTGTGACCTTGAACTCAAGGTCACCCAGGTGGGTCATGATGGTACAGCATAAAACTTCAGACCAATATCTACCAACATGCAAAGTATCAACTTGATCCCTCTACATATTCAAGAGATATAGACTTATAAAAACTTTAACCAAAAACTCTAACACAAAATTTCTAAGTCCGTGACCTTGACCTCAAGGTCACCCAGGTGGGTCATGATGGTACAGAATAAAACGTCAGACCAATATGTACCAACATGCAAAGTATCAACCTGATCCATCGACAACTGTAAGAGATATAGACTTATAAAAACTTTAACCAAAAACTTTAACAAAAAAGTTCAAAGTCTGTGACCTTGAACTCAAGGTCACCCAGGTGGGTCATGATGGTACAGCATAAAACTTCAGACCAATATCTACCAACATGCAAAGTATCAACTTGATCCCTCTACATATTCAAGAGATATAGACTTATAAAAACTTTAACCAAAAACTCTAACACAAAATTTCTAAGTCCGTGACCTTGACCTCAAGGTCACCCAGGTGGGTCATGATGGTACAACACAAAACTTTAGACCAATATCTACCAACATGCAAAGTATCAACTTGATCCATCAACAACTTCAAGAGATATAGACTCATAAAAACTTTAACCAAAAACTTTAACATTTTGAGCAACGCCGACGCTAACGCCGACGCCGACGCCGGGGTGACTGCAATAGCTCTTCCTGTACTTTCGTACAGGCGAGCTAAAAAATGAAAAAAAAAAAAATCTTGCAGCCTTACAAGTGTAACGTTTTAAAGACCGAGCTGTGTACTTCTGTATATCTTAAACTACGAACACTATAATATTTGAGACACGTACCGAGCAAGATGCTATTAAACGACTTTATTGACATCTGAACGAGATGAGCCACACCAAGAGCACCGCCTTGGAACGGTTAGTAATACAATTACTAGGGGGCTTAAACCGGTTTTATGGGATCCCAACCCTCGCCCTAGGTCTTGGTGTGGTTCATACACGTCGTTTAAAAAATAATGTCTGACTATAATGATTCTAATGCAATACTTGATATGTGACTGAATGGTTTCAAACCCAATCTACGTCCAGGAACTCATAATTCGAACGCCATTTACACAACACTGACAGGCTTGAAACCCCTATGGTTTCGTTGGCTATCCCACTATAGCCTAAATCACTGGCTTCCCAGGAACTTCTATTTGAGACTCCATATTGGTCCAGCTATCGCAATGATCTCTGTGACCAAGGCCCAGCTATCGCAATGATCTCTGTGGCCAAAGAGTCTCAAAAGTTCGTTCAGCACTAAGAGGTTCAACACTAGGGGATAAGAGCTATCGCAATGATCTTTCGTTATCCCAAAGCCTGAGCTCCGTGCCACGAAGCCTATTTACTACTACACCATCAACTGCCTGCAGTCTCTCTCTTCGATCTAAACCGTCCGACGTCTTTCATCACAGTAGTAGTAGTAGTAAAGATTATGCTTTTAACGTCATCCTGGGCCGAACGGACTTAATCCATATTCCCACCACAAGGACGTCTTTCATCACTGCTTCGCTTGCTCCTTTTATACCCATCCAGTCACGTGCAATATCCGGGTTGTTCCATTATTTTGGGAACGTCTATTCTAGACAACTATGTAGGTAAATCAGGTGCGAATGCGATTTCCTTGTAAAACAATGGATACGTCGATTTTTATCAGGAAAACTGACAGAGCTATGCAATTTTACATGACGAATATCAAACTAAGAGCTTTTTACAGAAATTTTAATAGAAACTGTGGTTCAAAAATGGATATTCGTCACACTATCCCCCCTTCAAGAAAATTCGTCCCGAATTTAGTGTAGCTTTTTTTAATATGGTTTGTATTTTAATTCGTTCTTATGCTTAACGAAACTTCAACTATAAGATTGTCTTATGCTTCAAGCGATTAGTGCTGGAATATGCATGGATAAGGCAACCCCGGTCTGGCAGTTGTCATTATCCCACCGCTGCCACCAAATGTAACGTTTTAAGGACCGAGCCAAGCCACAGAAACCCCGTCGGTGGAAAAGCATGCTCATCCACCAAGGGTGGTTTACTGCGCTATATACCTAATACTTACTCTAATCACAAAGTTTCGAGTTTCTAATTTGCATATTACTACCCGCTAATATGCCGCTAATACGTTGCACCAACGTATTCTACAAGGGAGACTATCCCGTTACATTACTTCCCCCTCCGAGAAGACTCGTCCCGAGTCTTGGCCTGGGGACTACATGGGTAAGGCAACTCCGTTCTGGCAGTTGTCATTATCCCACCGCTGCCACCAAATGTAACGTTTTAAGGACCGAGCCATTTACTTCTGTATATCATAGACTACGAAAACTATAATATTCGAAACACGTACCGAGCAAGACGCTAATTAAACGACTGTATTGAGGTTCAAACGAGATGAGCCACACCAAGAGCACCGCCTTGGAACGGTTAGTAATACAATTACTAGGGGGCTTCAACCGGTTTTATGGGATCCCAACCCTCGCCCTAGGTCTTGGTGTGGTTCATACACCTTGCATTAGAAATGATGTCTGACTATACTGGATAATAATTCTAATGCAATACTTGATATGTGACTGAATGGTTTCAAACCAAGTCTACGTTCATGAACTCATAATTAAAAACGTCATTTGCTCAACACTGACAGGCTTGAAACCCCCAATGGTTTCGTTGGCTATCCCACTATAGCCTAAATCATTGGCTTCCCAGGAACTTCTATTTGAGACTCCAAATTGTTCCAGTGATCGCAATGATACTGTGAACAAGGTCCAGCTATCGCAATGATCTCTGTGACCAAGGCCCAGCTATCGCAATGATCTCTGCGGCCAAAGAGTCTCAAATGTTCGTTCAGCACTAAGAGGTTCAACACTAGGGGATAAGAGTTATCGCAATGATCTCTCGTGATCCCAAAGCCTGAGCTCCGTGCCACGAAGCGTATTTACTACTACATCATCAACGGCCTGCAGTCTCTCTCTTCGATCTAAACTCTCCGACTTCTTTTACAATAATGACTTTCGCCGCCTCGCTTGCTCCTTTTATACCCATCCAGTCACGTGCAATATCCGGTTTGTTCCATTTTAATGGGAAAGTCTATTCTAGAAAACTATGTAGGTGAATCAGGTGCGAAAGCGCCTTCCTTGTAAAACACTATATAGGTCGATTTTAATCAGGGAAACTGACAGAGTTATGTAATTTAACATGACGAATATCAAGCTATGAGCTTAAGCCTTTTTACAGAACTTTTGATAGAAACTATGGTTTGCCTACTTGTACCTTTTTAAAATGGATATTCGTCACACTATCTCCCCTTCAAGAAAATTCGTCCCGAATTTTGTTTCATATATTTATGTCTCCAACTAGGTTCTTATACCTAAAGAATTAAAAGCAAAAGGTTCCCCAATAGTTCGAATAATTTGATTTTGAATATGCATGGATAAGGCAACTCCGGTCTGGCAGTTGTCATTATCCCACCGCTGCCACCAAATGTAACGTTTTAAAGACCGAGCTGTGTACTTCTGTATATCTTAAACTACGAACACTATAATATTTGAGACACGTACCGAGCAAGATGCTATTAAACGACTATATTGATATCTGAACGAGATGAGCCACACCAAGAGCACTGCCTTGGAACGGTTAGTAATACAATTACTAGGGGGCTTAAACCGGTTTTATGGGATCCCAACCCTCGCCCTAGGTCTTGGTGTGGTTCATACACGTCGTTTTAAAAATAATGTCTGACTATAATAATTCTAATGCAATACTTGATATGTGACTGAATGGTTTCAAACCCAATCTACGTCCAGGAACTCATAACTCAAACGCCATTTACACAACACTGACAGGCTTGAAACCCCTATGGTTTCGTTGGCTATCCCACTATAGCCTAAATCACTGGCTTCCCAGGAACTTCTATTTGAGACTCCATATTGGTCCAGCTATCGCAATGATCTCTGTGACCAAGGCCCAGCTATCGCAATGATCTCTGTGGCCAAAGAGTCTCAAAAGTTCGTTCAGCACTAAGAGGTTCAACACTAGGGGATAAGAGCTATCGCAATGATCTTTCGTTATCCCAAAGCCTGAGCTCCGTGCCACGAAGCCTATTTACTACTACACCATCAACTGCCTGCAGTCTCTCTCTTCGATCTAAACCGTCCGACGTCTTTCATCACTGCCTCGCTTGCTCCTTTTATACCCATCCAGTCACGTGCAATATCCGGGTTGTTCCATTATTTTGGGAACGTCTATTCTAGACAACTATGTAGGTAAATTAGGTGCGAATGCGATTTCCTTGTAAAACAATGGATACGTCGATTTTTATCAGGAAAATTGACAGAGCTATGCAATTTTACATGACGAATATCAAACTAAGAGCTTTTTACAGAAATTTTAATAGAAACTGTGGTTCAAAAATGGATATTCGTCACACAAGCACCATGATAAAAGAGGCATGTTTAAGTATAACTAGAAGATCTTGATTGGGGTCAACACATTTCTGAAATTACATGCAAGGCAACTAAGACTTTGGGTTTTCTTCGGCGCAATTTGGCACTGGCACCTAGGCATACTAAGGAAGTTGCATACAAAACATTGGTTCGGCCTCAACTTGAGTATGCAGCTCCTATTTGGCATCCCTATCATGAAACTCAGATTGAGAAGGTGGAGAAGGTGCAGAGGACTGCTGCCCGGTGGACCTGCAGGCGATGGAGGAACACCAGTAGCGTCGGTGAAATGCTAGACGAACTTGAGTGGCCATCCCTGGAGTCTCGCAGGGAGCGGTCCTCCTTAACCTTCTTCTACAAGATACACTCCGGTACAGTGTCTCTTGATAAAGACAAATACCTGACCCCGGCACCCAATCTAAGGCATACTCGGGCATCACATGAATCACAATACACAAGACCATTTGCCTATAGTGATGCCCTGAAAAATTCCTTTTTCCCCAGAACTATTCCGGTTTGGAATAGTCTCCCTTCTTCAGTGGTCCTATCTAAGACCATTGAAGAATTTAAGGCTTCTATTTAAATCATTAGCTCAGAGGCATGCGTTTTAGTATGCCTCTCATCTATATCTTGTAAATAGTTTTAATGGTCCACCCCAAATGTTTTATTTTCCCTTGACTAAATTCTAAATTTAGCCACCCACCCCACACCTGAGGTGATGATCAGAAATTGATCGACTCAGTATCAGAAGATAGATAGATAGGTTTATATGACCAATGCATTTGTTGCTAAGCAATTCATTTGAGCTATTTGGTATTTTGATATTGGCTACGTTCGGGGTTTTTCCAATGGTAAAATCTGCAAATCTACCAATGGTACCATTTTTACCAATGATAACCAGAAAGCCCTGAACGTTTTTTTTTTTTGCTGCCAATGGTGGCATTGGTAGATCACATGGTGGAATTTTTATCATATTGATCAATACACCTCACTCGTTTTTGTCTGTTTTATCTTCCATATGTATATTGTGTTATTTATAAAATTGACATTTGCAACAATGACAAAAAAGTGCTTATTTAGAAATTCATCAAATATTTTTAGCCTCGCCATATTGAATCATGAATCCGGGTCGTTTCGCCCGTGGGTCGTTTCGCCCTGGGTCGTTTCGCCCTTGTTTTATGGGTGGGTCGTTTCGCCCTTATTAGGTATCGTTTCGCCCGTGAGTTGTTTCGCCCGTGAGTTGTTTCGCCCATTCGCCCGTGAGTTGTTTCGCCCGTGAGTTGTTTCGCCCATTATTATTATTATAATCATTATCATTTTTATTATTATTATTATTGTTGTTGTTGTTGTTGTTGTTGTTGATAATATTGCTGTTGTTGATGATGCTGATGCTGGTTGATAGATAAATAGATAGATAGATAGATAGATAGATAGATAGATAGATAGATAGATAGATAGATAGATAGATAGATAGATAGATTTGTTTAAAAGTTAAAAGGAGTATCATGACGTATCTTGTTCTTTAGTATATATACCCAAAAGACAATTATGAATGATCAGCCCAATGCCATTCCTTAAGTTACAAATAACAAACAAGACACCAGATTACTTATTTGGGCATGGTAGAAAAATAAGGGCGAAACGACTCACGGGCGAAACGACCCAGGGCGAAACGACCCAGGGCGAAACGACTCACGGGCGAAACGACTCTGGGGCGAAACGACTCACGGGCGAAACAACCCGGGACCTTGAATCATGTGACTTTTCCCGCGTTGGTAGATTTACCCATGCTGTAGCGTGCGTTCGTAGTTTTTACCAATGGTAAAAATGGTACCATTGGTAGACAAATTCCGTTCAAGGTTTTACCAATGGTACCAATGTTACCAACATACGGCAGCAAATGGTGCAGACAGAATACAGCGTGGGTAATTTTACCAACGCGGGAAAAGTCATGTGATTCAATATGACGAGCCTAAAACATATCATGAATTTCGTAAATAAGCAATACTTTTGTCATAGAAGCAAATGTAAATGTTATAAATAACACAATATACATGAAGTAAATAAGAAAGACAAAAACAAATGAGGTGTATTGATCAATATGATAAAAATTCCACCATGTGATCTACCAATGGTACCATTGGTACATGTACCAGTGGTACCATTGGCAGCAGAAAAACATTCAGGGTTTTCTGGTTACCATTGGTAAAAATGGTACCAACAGTACCATTGGTAGATTTGCAGATTTTACCATTGGGAGAACCCCGAACGTAGCCGTAGTTTGTCTGCAATGGCTACATTCGGGGTTCTCCCAATGGTAAAATCTGCAAATCTACCAATGGTACTGTTGGTACCATTTTTACCAATGGTAACCAGATTACCAATGGTAACCAGAAAAAAACCTGAACGTTTTTCTACTGCCAATGGTACCATTGGTAGATCACATGGTGGAATTTTTATCATATTGATCAATACGCCTCACTTGTTTTTAGCTCGCCTGTACGAAAGTACAGGAAGAGCTATTGCAGTCACCCCGGCGTCAGCGTCGGCGTTAGCGTCAGCGTTGCTCAAATGTTAAAGTTATAGTATACCCATGCTCCGGCGTCCGTCCGTCGTCCGTCGTCCACAATTTCAAAGATCTTCTTCTCTGAAACCGCTTAGTCAATCAAAGCCAAACTTCACGTGGAGCATCCTTAGGAAAGGGGAACGAAAGTTTATATTATAAATGGTCCAGGTCACATGACCAAGATGGCCGCCATGGCTATAAATAGCAAAAAGCTTTAAAATCTTCTTCTCCAGAATCAGTGGGCCGATTTCCACGAAACTTGGTATGTAGCATCGGGGACGTGGGCCAAATATAATTTATATAAATCATGACCCTAGGATGACCTTCACCTATTTTACGGCAAGGTCATCTTAGGTCGCCAATGCATTTGAATGGGAAAAAATGGTAAAATGCTATTTAATGGGTAAAACTTACTAGAAATGGGCAAATGGACAGAAGATTAATGTTAATGGAAAATTGTAGCCCCTGGGGGGTTGTCTGCCCCTGCCCTGGGGCTATATACATGTTTATTAACATAATAATGAAACATCTTCTCCCCTGAAACCGCTTGGCCAATGAAAGCTAAACTTCATATGGAGCATCCTTGGGAAGGGGGAAAGAAAATTTATATAAATGGTCAAGGTCACATGACCAAGATGGCCGCCATGGCTATAAATAGAAAAGAAAAAAACCTTTAAAAATCTTCTTCTCCAGAACCAGAAGGCCAATTATTTTGAAACTTGGTGTGAAGCATCAGTGACTAGAGCTCTACAAAATTTATATAAATCATGACCCTGGGATGACCTTGACCTATTTTACGGCAAGGTCAACATAGGTCGCTCATGCATTTGAATGGGGAAAAGTGTTAAAATGTCATTTGTAGGGAAAAACTTGCAGGAAATGGAAATGGGCAGACGGACTTAAGATTGATAATTCTGAAAAAAAATTGGACCCCAGGGGTCTGTCTGCCCCCACCCCGGGGCAATATACATGTATATTACAGTGATATTCAAAGATCTTCTTCTCCGAAACTGCTTGGCCAATCAAAGCCAAACTTTTTGTAGAGCATCCTTAGGAAGAGGGAATGAAAGTTTATATAAATGGTCAAGGTCGCATGACCAAGATGGCCGCCATGGCTATAAATAGCAAAAATGTTTAAAAATCTTCTTCTTCAGAATCAGAAGGCCTATGATTTTGAAACTTGGTATGAAGCATCTGGGAATGGAGCTCTACAAAGTTTATATAAATCATGACCCTGGGATGACCTTGACTTATTTTATGGCAAGGTCAACTTAGGTCGCTCATGCATTTGAATGGGAAAAAATAGGAAAATGTTATGTAATGGCAGAAAAACTTGCTAGGAATGAGCAAATGGACAGAAGATTTATGCTTATGAAAATATTTTAGGCCCAGGGGTTGTCTGCCCCTGCCCCGGAGCTATCTACATGTAGATGACCATAATATTCAAACAGCTTTTTCTCAGAAACTGCTTTGCCAATCAAAGCCAAATTTTATATGGGGCATCCTTAGGAAGAGGAAATGAAAGTTTATATAAATGGTCATGGTCACATGACCAAGATGGCCGACATGGCTATAAATAGCAAAAACAATTTAAAATCTTCTTCAGAACCAGAAGGCTTATGATTTTGAAACTTGGCATGAAGCATTAAGGAACGGAGGTCTACAAAATTTGTATAAATCATGACACTGGGATGACCTTGACCTATTTCACGGCAAGGTCAACTTAGATCTCCTATGCATTTGAATGGAGAAAATTGTTAAAATGTCATTTGAAGGTCAAAACTTGCAGTTAATTTGCAAATGGACTGAATTTTTATGATTTGAAAAAAACAAAAAACAAACAAAAAACATTGACTCCAGGAGTTATTCTGACCCTGCCCTAGGGTTATATACATGCATTGTACCATTCTAGTCTAACAAGTTCATGTATATATCTCAGGTCTCAGGTGAGCGTTTACAGGACCATCGGTCCTCTGGTTGGTTAAAGTTTTTAGAAGGCTATATCTCTTGAAGTTGTGGATGGATCAAGTTGCATGTTGGTAGATATTGGTCTGAAGTTTATGCTGTAACATCCGTGATGACCCACCTGGGTGACCTTGAGGTCAAGGTCACGGACTTAGAAATTTTGTGTTAAAGTTTTTGGTTAAAGTTTTTAGAAGTCTATATCTCTTGAACATATTGATAGATCAAGTTGATACTTCGCATGTTGGTAGATATTGGTCTGAAGTTTTATGCAGTACCATCACGACTCACCTGGGTGACCTTGAGGTCAAGGACAGGGACTTAGAAATTTTGTGTTAAAGTTTTTGGTTAAAGTTTTTAGAAGTCTATATCTCTTGAACATGTTGATGGATCAAGTTGATACTTTGCATGTTGGTAGATATTGGTCTGAAGTTTTATGCTGTACCATCACGACCTACCTGAGTGACCTCGAGGTCAATGTCATGGGTCAGAGATTTTAATAGATTTAGTGGCAAAGCACAAGTCAGGCGAGCTCATATTGTCTTTCTTATTTACTTCATGTATATTGTGTTATTTATAACATTTACATTTGCTTGTATGACAAAAGTATTGCTTATTTACGAAATTCATGATATATTTTTAGGCTCGCCATATTGAATCACATGACTTTTCCCGTGTTGGAAGAATTACCCACGCTGTATCCTGTCTGCACCATTTGCTGCCGTATGTTGGTAACATTGGTACCAATGGCATTACCAATGGTACCATTGGTAAAACCTTGAACGGAATTTGTCTACCAATGGTACCATTTTTACCATTGGAAAAAACTACGAACGCACGCATTATTTGCTGCCATACGTTGGTACCATTGGTACCAATGGCATTACCAATGGTACCAATGGTAAAACCTTGAACGGAATTTGTCTACCAATGGTACCATTTATACCATTGGTAAGAACTACGAACGCACGCATTGATATTCAAAGCAGACTGATATTCAGCCTACATAACTCTACATACGGTTAAGAAACCATGCTCAGATGCTCTATCACAACATTCTTCTGATCAAAAAGTACAAGTAGGCAAAGATCAGGAAAAGGCGCAATCAGAAAAAGATTCCCACTCCAAAAACCGAGGTGGGAAAAAACTAAATTAACAATCAGGTACTTATACCATGAAAACATATCGTAAGCCGAATGAGCAGCTATTTTCCCAATAGGTGGCCACTCAGTTACCTAAACTTAACTAAAAATATGAAAACATACATAAGGAGCCAAGAGCACAAAAATTTTGAACACCAAGACATAAAACAAAAAGAACCACCACAGAGGTATCGCCTTGGAACGATCAGTAACACAAAGTTACTGGCGGGCTTAAACCGGTTTTACATGGCCATAACCTCACCCTCAGCTTCTGCAGTGGTTCATAACATTTAGTTAGTTCTTCGGTCCCCTCGTGGTGAATCTCTAACTTGTCAATGAATCATCAAGAACAAACAAATAAATCACGATAAACATCCTGATGAATCAAAAATCAGGACTCACAGATTGAGTAAGCTGCCCGACGATGGAGATCCCTGGCGCAGAATAACCTACTAACTCAGGAGCAAAAGAAAAACACCAGTTGGACCCCCGTGGGCCAAGCAACAGACAAGAAGCTCCGGCCCCAACCAACTAAAATGAATAGCTTTAAGTCGGGGCCATTATAGAGTGATGCCCGACCCACCGGCGTGCAATTAAAGAAGGCAGCGTAGTTATCAGCCATGATTGGGTTAAAAACTAAGCATGCAGACTGTCGCATAACATTCAAGTTATAACCTATATGTCTGTAACGTGTTATGATTTTTCTGAGCTGAAAAGAAAAATCATTACTTCCTGTAAGTTTCTTAAATTTGTAAACCAAGTCATCATAAAATTCAGGTTCCGAAAGGCCCTCACTTAAAAGCGTCTTTAACCCAACATTATATTTGGAAATCAATTCATAGTGTCTACGATAAAATTTAAAAAAGGTTTTTCGAAGTTCATGATACCGATAGCCCTGTTGGAGAAGTTTGGCCGTTTAACATTTATTTCGAGCGTTGAAGTCTTTAACATGATCGCAGACTCTAGCAAACCTAATAAGTTGCGAAATGTATACACCATAAGAAGCACGACGAGGAACGTCACCATCCAAAAACGAAAAATTTACTATATCAAAATCAAAGTCATCGTGCTTATCATAAATTTTAGAAGAAACAAATCCATTTGAAACAGAAAGATGTAGATCTAAAAAGGGGCTTCGGTATCTGAGATATTGGCTTTGTTCAACTGTAGTTCAGGTGGATAAATTTGATTGACCATACCTTCAAAATAAGGGTTGTCAATGTTCAAAAGGTCATCGAGGTACCTAGAAGTGGAATTAAAAGCCTCGATAACATCAGCTTGATTATCATGGTTAAGAGAGTCCATGAAATCTCTTTCGCAGCAGTATAACAAAAGGACCAATGGTCCTGTAAACGCTCACCTGAGAACTGGGATATGCAACCTAAGCTGACCTTGCCATAAAATAGGTTAAGGCCATCCCAGGGTTATGATTTATACAAACTTTGTAGAGCTGTATTCATTGATGCTTCAGGCCAAGTTTCAAAATCAAAGTCACATTTTACTAACATTTTACTAACTTTCCCCATTCAAATGCATGGGCAACCTATGTTGGCCTTGCCATAAAATAGGTCAAGGTCATCCCAAGGTCTTGATTTATATAAACTTTGTAGAGCTCCTCTCCCTGATGCTTCATGCCAAGTTTCAAAATCATAAGCTTTCTGGTTCTGGAGAAGAAGATTTTTAAAGGTTTTTTGGCTATTTATAGCCATGGTGGCCATCTTGGTCATGTGACCTTGACCATTTATATTAATTTTCATTCTCCCTTCCTAAGAATACTCAAAAAGACATTTGGCTTTGATTGACCAAGCAGTTTCAGAGAAAAAGATCTTTAAATATTATGGTAATATACATGTATATTGCCCCGGGGTGGGGGCAGACCTACCCCTGGGGTCTTTTTTTCAGAATCATAAATATTCAGTCCATTAGCCCATTTCCATAAAGTTTTTCCCGTCAAATGACATTTTGACAATTTTCCCCATTTAAATGCATGGGCAGCCTATGTTGACCTTGCCGTAAAATAGGTCAAGGTCATCCCAGGGTCATGATTTATATCAACTTTGTAGAGCTCCTCCCCCTGATGCTTCATGCCAAGTTTCAATATCATAGGCCTTCTGGTTCTGGAGAAGAAGATTTTTTAAAAGTTTTTGCTATTTATAGCCATGGTGGCCATCTTGGTCATGTGACCTTGACTATTTATATTAACTTTCATTCTCTAATCCTAAGGATACTACATAAAAATTTGGCTTTGATTGGTTGAGCAGTTACTGAGAAAATTTAGTTTAACATTTAATTTGTAAATGACCTTTGGCCAAGGTCAAGAAATAACCTTGACCTTTAATATTCACAATACATCATTAGCTAAACATGTTGTCTGTATCTACCAACATTCAGGTCACTGAGTACAAAACTTCCTGAAAAATTCATTGTTTTCACTTTTTTCCATTGAAAAGGCTATGTAACCAAAATTGACCTTGACGTAAAATAGGTCAAGGTCAACCCAAGGTCATGATTTATATAAACTTTAAGGGGCCAGAGTCCCCAATGCTACATACCAAGTTTCATTGAAATCGGTCCACCGGTTCCAGAGAAGAAGATTTTTTAATGGTTTTTAACATATATGGGCATGGCGGCCATCTTGGTCTTGTGACCTGGATCATTTATATAAACTTTCGTTCCCCCTTCCTAAGGATGCTCCACATAAAGTTTGGCTTTGATTGGCCCAGTGGTTTCAGAGGAGAAGATCTTTGAAATTGTGGACGGACGACGACGGACGGACGCCGGAGCATGGCCATCCTATAAGCTCACCTTGTGAGCCTTCGGCTCAGGTGAGCTAAAAATAAATCAGCTACGAGAGGTGAGCAATTTGTTCCCATCGGAATTCCGACAATTTGTCTGTATAACTTTTGTCCCAAATAAGTGTGTTTACTAGATAAGTATGGCATGTTCCTTGTTCCTACTAAAATATGAGTGAAATAGCACTGAAATTTCAATGATATTTCAGTGAATTGCAATGGAACCCTTATTACATGTAACAATGGAATATCACGGAAATTCAAATTTTCAATGAAGTGTCAATGGAATTTCACTGAAATATCATTTATATATTGCATTGAAATTTCAGTGCTATTGCAATAAAATTTCAATGATCACATGACCAATAACCACATTTTCCCATGACCTCTGAGGCTCTGACCCTACTTTCTTTTTCTGTTGCACATAGTTTTGAAAAGGCAAACAAAAATCTAATGTGAACTAAATCTTCAAACATCTAAAGGCATCAGCAGAATGACTACAAACTAAAAATTTGAAGACCAAACAGCAGACAAGTTCAGAGTTAGTAACATAAAGAGGATAGTGCAAAAATGTCTAGAGGATGCTTCTGGAATGCGAGAACATTATGGACAGGAAAATTGATAAAGGCTACATCTACATGTACAGGTATATAGGGCTTAGAAGAACTTTTGTTTTCAAGATATGAAAATATGTGCATGCTGTTCTCAACATAGTTTCTCATGCTGTAGAAGTGTCTTGCTTTTCTCATTTATTATACTAGAAGTGTGGGGAAGTTTAGATTTCATAATTTGGTCTCTGTAATTCAGGTACCTTTTCCTTTCTGGGTACAGGCACATCCTTGCAAAGCACATAGGCTATTGAAACAGCCAAGAAGGTAAACACAACCCGATTCCCCTACCCATTACCTCTTAAAATTACAAATCACAAGTCTGCACTATTGAATACCAGAGAGCTAAGTGGATGGAAGCCCAAGAAGATATCACGAAAGAACTTAAATGTAGTGTTAAACAAAAATGTGTATGTTTGTTTTACATAATCATAATAACTTTTTTGTATTTTTTTTTTGCATTTTCTAAACAATCCGCCAGGCATACTGCAACTTAGTGTATGGCAGGGATTAAACTGAAATTTCTGTGCTATTTCTGTGATACAGCATTGAAATTTCACTGACATTAAATGAAATTTCAGTGCTTTTTCACTGAAATTTCAGTGCTATATCACTGAAATTTCAGTGAAATTTGAGTGATAAAGCACTGAAATTTCAATGAAATGAGGAGGAATTTTGTAATGAAATTACACTAATATTTCAGTGAAATTACAATGGATATTTTCAGTAGGGCTATGGATATGGACATGAGCAAATCAGACATTTGGCAATAAATAATTTGCTGCCGAGCTATTGCACTTCTTCATCAGGAAAACATGTCCGTGTAATATATACCCCTTTGAACCCCACTTTTATATAGCAAATTGGGGTATGCAAGGGTATTCCTATTTTTCTTATTTTTGCTCCAAAACATAGATTGTGGGTACTCGTTAGAACCGCCTTAGCGAGGCGGTTCTAACGTGTACCCACAATCTATGTTTTGAGCAAAAATAAGAAAAATATCAAATTTTTTCTACTAAAAAATTTCATTTTTTATAACTAAAAAATCTCTGTATATTGCATGGGCATGTTTTCCTAATGTTAACTAGTATAATTCAATTCAAATCAATATCAGAATTTTAATCTGTAACGGAAGAGACATGCCCAATATGTTGACACCTCTTGAGGAGACATGAATGGATGAATCTGTCTAATTTTATAACAAGATAAACACTTTCATCATTGTTAAAGGTTCACTTGTTTTTCTCCTGTTTGAAGAGGACGTTTTCATATGCATTCATTTGGGGAAATAATAACGAAATCTATTTTATTAAACTTTATTCAAAAACCTGAACATACTTACATGTACATAATAAATAAGAAACTAACCTGCCACCAAGGTTTTCAACGATTTTCTTTTTGCTTCATTGAATATACCAACATATCCTTAAAGGTTGCCACTAAACAACCCAATTTCAGAAACATGCACCATTGACACTTAATACTCCAGTACTTTCAATTTCAAAAATGGCAATAGCATTATGTGGTGGGGTAATTTTTCACATTTTGTCTATAATGGACAAAAGTAAGGCTCAGGAAATCCAAAGGTTTGCATCACCATGTTCAATATGAGTTTATCCTTATCCTTGTAAAGGTTTGGAGGACAAAAATGGGTTTTTCAAAAAGTCACATTTTTAAAAAAATAAAAAATGGGGGTACCGATATTCAGTGGGGCACCGGACCCTGCATGCTATGAGAAAATAAATGGTTAAAGTTTTCACTGCTCTTAGTAGATGAAAGGTCTATTTTAGAGATGTTTATTATATTTTTAGATTATTTATAGTTTGAAAGAAAATCAATAAAATGTAAGTGGCTGGTTAAAATTTTTGGCTAGTATATCATGGCCATCTCAACTGAAACAGGGTGTATTTGTTTCAAAAGACTTGGTACATGTATTTTACTGGAAATTAAAGACAGCAAAATCTTCTACTACTGTTTCTTACATTTAAAATGTTTTTTTTTTTTTTTTTTTTTTTTTTTTTTCACAGCCCCCTTTACTCGAGTTTGCTGTTTGAGCATCTGCATTTCGCAAGAAGACCATGTGTTCTGAAGATCAAAGTTTCTTCTCATGTTGTTCACAAAGACATCTGGATTGACTGATCTGCTGATTTGAGTGACAGTTTCAAACTAAATTACCTTTAAAACGACAAACTCAAGTGAAATTTTTATCTAATTATGTGGAATTTTGGACGCTCGTAGATACCGATAGGTAACTGCTAAAATTGATAAAATTCTGCTTTTATCCCATTCTATTTCAGATGTGTGTTCTTAATATGCATTGCCTATGTTGTGCAAAGAATTTGAAATAAAAATGTGCTTTAACCAAACAATTACAATGTTTTTTTTGGTTTGTTTTTTTATCAGAAGGGGTGACATAATTACCTAAAGATGCTGAATAGATTTTAAGAACACCTGGCACCTGGGACACTGTTTCAGTTCTAAACTAGAATAAAAAAGTTACCTGATTTACACACAAACTTGACTGGCCTAAATGCTCAAATGGCAAACTCGAGTGAAAGGGGCTGTAATAATTTTTTGAACTGCATTTGACAATCTAGGGGTGATTCTAGTATGTCTTTTTAATATTGTCAGTGTCAATTAAGCAATAAAGATCTGTTTTCTGCCATAGCTATTTTTATTTTCTTGCAAGATGGCATCCAAGATGGTCATAAAAGAAGAAGAAGCCTTATTGGTTTTCCTTTAAAATCCCTAAAATCAAGGACACTCTATCGAGAGGACGACGCACTCTGATTATTTTGCCCTTTATCTACTGTGACACGATTTTGGACCGAAACGACCCGTTGCCCCGCGTGATCCGGCAAACGAGCGGTAGTTTCAAAATTAGAATTAATCGAATGGAATTATCTTCTCTGAGCCAGTAAGTAGACCCTTTTAACAATTAAATCCATTTACCAGATTAAAGGCCTTTTAATTATCTTTCATCTGACATATTTATCTTTCCCCTAATTATCACATTACTGGTAATTTTAGTGGTTTTCTTTACCCTTATTTTGTTTCTATTTTTGTCCTTAAAATGGCGTCATGGCGACCAATTTTCACACAGTCGTCATAAATCGGAACCGATTACTTAGATATAAGCTGCGTGCTATTAGTAAGTATAATATTTATGAAAAGCAGATACATCAAAGTTTCGAAAAATTTATATAAGAGTTTGATATTTTGAAATGTGTAGTAGTAAACTTATTAGAAATTACAAAGTCCGCGTGACAAAATGGCGGACCGTTTTTAGAAAACGAAAATCAACGGTGGCGCTTTTGGAACCATTTACAGCTTTATCTGAGCTTTCTACCAACAATTATTTTGTTTACTTTGTATGTTAAAGACAAATCTCTAAGTTAACATATGCAAAGCCTAAGTTCAAGCTATACTGTCAGTTTGTCAGGACGATTTTTTCCGGGAAATTTACGGCTCATTAGTTTGTTTTAGGTGTTTCTTTTTCCTACGTTTTTTCCTAAACTGAAAAGTTTTCGTTTAACAATTGGTTCTAAAACTGTCTGTTATGATGATGGTAGACTTTGTGCACTAAATTTTCTTTATTTATCAATTTGAATGCAACCAATCTTTGGAGTTATTTAATAAAAACTCGAACAGGTATGATTTATCTCATTTCAAAATGGCGACAATATCGACTGCTGCGGCTTAGCGGACAGGTAAAATGGGCATAGTACATAGTCAATATTTCATGAGCGATTTCCATTGAGTGTGTCGTCCTCTCGATAGAGTGTCCTTGAGAGTGTCCTTGCTAAAATGAAATACAAAAAAGCATGACATTTTTTTTAATATTTCTTATTACATATTTTTATTGAAAGCCTTTCCTTTTAAGATATATCCAAACAGCAGGCCCACATTTTCATACATTAGATAAAAATGAAAAGGTAGATTTTTTGAACAAGAAAAATGTTTACAATAAAACATGTTGGCCAAATGGACCTGTGGGCCAACATTTTTAGCATATTCTACTGGGGAAGATGGGCAAAGGTTGCCTCTCCAATCATAAGGCAGCAATCAGTTGGTAAACCCGATACAAAAATAGATAAAAATAAACAGACTCAAATTGACATAAGATTTGTACAAACTAATTTAAAGAATAGTAAAACAAAAGGGTAAACTTAAAAACCAACCAGCTCAGCAAATCATGTAAATCATTTAACAAATAAAAAAGCAAGTAGATAATCAATGCAGAATATCTCAAAAATATAAATATACCTGGATGTCATCCATAGGATGAGAAAAATCTTCATGTAACGAAGTTTGTTGATATTGACACATCTTTAAGATGTATGAAAAATATTAATACATGTTAACTGATACATCTTTAAGATGTAATAGAAAGTATATCTACACACAATTACAGTCACCAACCATCTTGCATAAATTATTTGTATGTATGTATTATTTTTATGTGCATGTGAAAAAGTATACAAATATAAGACAAGCATTTTGTTTAAAGCCAAAGCTTTTATGTTAACTCAGATTAAATAATTTTCTTAAGCTTCTTTCAAAAAGTCTTTCATGTCCGAATATATGTTCATTTGAAAATTCACATCCGCATGGTGAAGTGTTTATAGAGGTACATCAGAACATATAAAAATAGTTGTATACATCCAACTAAGTAACAAAATGTGACTTAGTAAATCTTCTAATGTTTTTTCTTCATTAATTTGTATATTTTTACTTTAGTGAATTGACTTTTCTATCCATAGAATAGACTTCATTATTTTTAATCCAGGTAGTTTAGAAGTACAAGATGTGTCAAGATGTGTCATATGGCCTTGATGCTCTTAAACTAATAACTATAAAGTTTTATACACAGACTTAGAAACTAAATTTTGTGTGCTAAAACTCTGTGATGGAGCCCAAGATGGCGACCAATATAGACCCAACATACCGTAATGCCGCATTTGGTCATTTGTACATTACATGTTTAAATCTATACTTATTAATAAACATCCACTATTGTGTAGCACCAAAGCGTTAAAGATAAATGAAACAAAGTTGCCAATTATTTTGAATCTCATTCATAGCTGACATGCTTGACTTCCAACAAAATGTATGTATCTCGTTCTGATGATTGAGCTTCTGTTTACAAGCATAAGTGCTATTTATATTTGTACATTTTCGATACCAATGTCACCAATCTTTTAGACGCACACACTTCTAAGATTGTTTATTCTTGTTTGAAGTTATTTTATAGACCAATGTGCAAAAAAAAGTACAAGTCTATAACAGTTCGGAGTGAGGTAGGTCTACATTTTACTTAATCTATAACATCTGGTTTAGTTTTAATAGAAACTTCACTTAATATGTATGCATAACTATGATGGTGATTGAATTATCTTTTTAATGTTTTACTTTGAATGACAAGAAAGACTATAACTGTCTGCTATAAGAATATATAAAAATGTAATTGTACGGTCTGGTGTGATTTTATTCTATTTTTATCAAAATTAAAATGATTTGACAGACGTGTTTTAGTCCAAACATTTATATATCCCATGTAGTATAAAATGATTGTTAAATATCATATATGGCTTAAATGTTGAGCAAAAGTTCAATAAACATAGATTTGTTTATTTTTAACATCTTTTGCTTTGGACCCAAATACTGTGACACATACATGATATGATGCTAATCGACATACTTAAGACACTTGTAGCAGAAATAATGAGACAAATGTTCCCTACGTCAACCCTACACAAAGATTGACATATTTGGCGTTCGTCGTGTGTCTAAATTATGATTACGAAGGTCAGCCTGGTTAGAAAATCTTTGGTATCCCATGAAGTTGTAGACAACTGGACAACTGTTGTCAATAGCAACCATATCGTCATATGGTAATACATCTCGCCAAGAGTACGCCGTCTTCGTGGAATTACTCCGCACAATACAATACAAGCACGACTTCCGGCGTCCTTCTAACGTTATTTTCTTGACATAATCAGTGACGTATTTCATTACTTGTAATCCTACAAATCTATAAATCCTTTCAGCGGTTTGAATGGGATTTTCTGCAAGACTCTCATACGTTAAAACCTTTACCCGTTTTTCATCCTGTTTATTTAAACGCTCAGTTACTTTAAGATCTTTTGAAACCCTATCACAGAATGCTTTTGAAGTTGTTTCAATGTTGTTCCATTTGGAAACATTTACCCTAACTTGACTAGTGAGAGAACCTCTCGGATCACGTATTAAATGTACAACCTTGAGATTTGGATAAAGATTATACACTCTTTGGATAATACGCATTGGAAGACGTATGAATTTAAATAATCTATGTTTTGCGTTTTGGCACATTTTGATTGCGCTTGGGAGACATTCTCTCATTGCTTTAACGGTGCGGTGTTTCACTGTCCAACACTGGACCAGAGTACGCATACTACGGCTGAACTGTCGATGGAAATTGTCGACTAGAGAAAAG
Source organism: Rugalucina vietnamica (assembly GCA_964017185.1). Taxonomy (NCBI): domain Eukaryota; kingdom Metazoa; phylum Mollusca; class Bivalvia; order Lucinida; family Lucinidae; genus Rugalucina; species Rugalucina vietnamica. Next base: position 33,978,081 of record OZ024875.1, read on the forward strand.
ATGTCGAGGTCCGCATATCGACATTGAAACCATTTATGAAGTTCTTTGGTAATGAAGTCGTCCGTCAGGTTTTCTGGCTTCAGGAAACTGAAAAGAGACAGAAAAATGCCAAACACTTAGGTCCCATGTTTACATACAGTTCGACTTTCTCTCCTGTTGCAATATACAACAAAAGTATGCATGCATGTAAGATATTTGAGACATTGAGAATTAAGTTTAAACATTAAATACATTCATCATGACACATTTGAATTGTTTCTCATTTTTATGCGAACGCCCATCATTCAACAGCAAAATACAAGAAAACAACTATAGCCCATAATCATGATTATTTATACACCTAATGAAGATTAGTAAACTGCCATAATTTAATATGACATATGAGGATATTTAATGTTTTCGATGTCAACTGGAGTTTTACAAATTACTTTGGTCTGTTTATAAGGTCGTTTAATAAGATGGATTGAGTGCTCTTAAAGTCCTAATTTGATAAATCTTACTAATTTCAGATGACATTTTCCATCCGTTTTGCTAATTTTAATTACAAGCGCCCGTTTAAAATTTTTAATTTATTACAAATGTAAAGTTAGGTTAAAGTTGCAACCAAAACTATGCGACATATCCGTCATGATCATGACTTAAAATGCATATGCATTTAGAATGACAAACGAGCAAAACGTACATTTTTCTCCCATTTAAGTACAGCAATGGCTTCTTCTCTAGAACTCTTCTGAAGACAGTGTGTAGTGGTTCAAACACATACACAGTTCTTTGAAAATGCTGGAGTATATCTCCAGTCAGGGAAGAGCCACTGCGCATGTACGAAACGACGGCGATGATATACGCAGTGCTCAAGGGCGCAGGTACAGTGGCCGTTTCTGCTTCCAACGAAATATTGTATTCTGGGACGCTTGTTGTAGATGATTGTTGAGCTGCATTTCTTTGTCGACTTTGTAGCTTTAGTGCTATTGGCTTTGGGTTATATTCTTTTGGCGCATGTTGGTTACTTTCTTTGATAACTGTCGTCTTGTTGGTATATATAATGTAGTCTGTAATAAAATTTTGGTTCCGTACGTCTGGCACTATCCTCAAATCCAAGTAGATCAAAATAATGGCTGCCGAAACTATGCAGAGAATAAAGCTGTATGTAGTAATCGGTCGAGCCTTCATCACAAGTTACAGAATTTTGCCACTGGAAATAAAAATGAATAACATGAAAGTAAATACATTTTTGCATAAAACAAAATAAATGAAAAAAAAAGGGCCAGAACTTCAGCAAATAACACAATTAATGACAACAGACATTGTAAAAATGCTGAAAACTCGAAATAACATTACGACAAATAATGATAATACAAATATAAATTAATGCGGCATCAAAACAATCTAACTTGACTATGTCCATAAATGTATATTTCATGGGGAATAATCGGATTACGTTTTCACCCATGCGGCAGCCGTTTTGAATGCCATCTTTGAAAAATTACAATGTTAGTTTGAACACGTGCACGCACTTCATGAGAGGATTATTTGTATCAGATTCAATAGTGTAACGTAGCTGAGTGGTCGATCTTTGGAGGAAGATGAGCTTTTTATCCTATCAAACCTATCATACACACGCAGTCATTCATGGTCTACTTCTATTTGTGGTAATCTAATGATGCTTATAATGATATACAATATTTTATACAAAGCCGACTCAAACTTCTGGGAAGCAAAATGGCAAAGCAAAAAGAGTATTTGAGCGGTTTTTGGTATTCAGACTTTATAATCAGCTCCTCTATGCAGATGACATAGTAAAGACGCTCAGAGGTTCACAATCTTTGATAACTAAGACCTTATAAATAACACAAAAATACAGTTATACACCAGCCAACACCAGAAAAGCAATGAATCAGTCATCACTGTGAATTGACAAAAACTGAAAGTTGTTGATACATTTGCCTACATGGGAAGCACTCTTTACTGAGCAGTGCAGGTTGATCATGAAATCACTGCCAGAACTGCAGTTTAAGCCAGTGTGGCATTTAGACAGCGCAAGTGCCTTGGAGCAAAAAGGAATCAAGTTTAACAACAAGCTAAAATGTACTGCCAAACCTCTCATTTGCATGTGAGACCTGACCTGTATACACCAACGTCATTAATCTGTTTGAGCAAGTTGTAAAAACTTAAGTGGCAAGACACGATTCCAGACACAGAGGTCTTGAAGAAAGCAGGGATGCAAAACAAAGCCTATGGAAAATATGTAGTTGTAAATTCTTTTGGTTTTGGTTAGAACTATGGGAAAACGAGTGTCCGCTGTTTTGAAGGAAAACAATCGATGAATGAGTTCTCTTTCTGACTGCCATTTGCTGGTCGTAAGTATTTTTATCGTTATCTGCGATGCTTTTTTATTTTAAGTCAAAATCATTCATCAGGACAACATGTCCGTGAAATGTTTACCCCCTTAAACCCCACTTTTATATAGAAAAACTGGGGTTTGCAGGGGTATACATGTACTTATTTTTCTTATTTTTGCTCCAAAACATAGATTGTGGGTACTCGTTAGAACCGCCTCGCCGAGGCGGATCTAACGTGGCCCCATAATCTATATTTTGAGCAAAATAAGAAAAATATCAACATTTGTCCAATCATTTTTACAACCAAAAAATTTTCTGTTGATTGCACGGCCATGTTTTCGTAATGTTCCCAAGGCAAAGCTTATACAGGAGTGTCTGGGAATAAAGAAAGCGGTTATGAATATAGCAGTGATGAGCGACATGTGCATAAATATAATCACGTTACCTGTCAAGTAACGTCATAAACGCCAGTCATTCAGACGTAATTATGACTTTGTGGCATGTCAGTTTTAGTCGGTTATAAAATTATCTATATCAATGATTGTGTTTAAGTGCACCAGACGGCGTATTTAAGTTTGCTTGCATTTAAATTCAGATCTGAACTTTTTGGGTGCAAATAGTTTTGATAATATCGAGAAAGCGATACTTTGGACCATTCCAGTTTAATTCATTTAAGCCTGGCGTCCCTTTTATGCGACATAGGCAAGCAGCATAGCTCCAGATGTGACGCCGCAGAAAGCGGCGTCCCATCTGGGGCTATTCTGATTGCACAGAGAAATTTCATCGAAAAATTAGATTAAAAAAAAAAAACTCACTCCTAAAACCCTAAAAAATGAAAGTGGAATCACCCAGATGATAATGATGGGAGAATCCATTCGTCAAATATGGGTTAAATTGTCATACAAACAACGTCCCATGCTTATGCATTATGCAACCAAACGGTGATCCGTCAATATCATGCATATTTGAGATAGTCAAGGAAATTATTGCAGAACAAATGGTCATTAACTTCCTATCAATTCTAGTTAAAACAAAGTCAACATTTAACTCGAATTCCGTTGGTGCAAAGGGTCTTTTCAGATCTATATAAACATCTCTACCGAACGTTGGCTGCCACAAATGCCTTTAGAAGACGCGCTTGGATGTCTGATTAATTTAGTACATGCAAATAAAAGTATATCTAAAAGAAACGAATAAACCACAGAGACCACATGGAATTTAATCAGTATGGTATTATACACGAGGCCGTCCCCATTTCCCTCACCTGTCTATGCAGGTGTCATATTTTCGAAGCATTAAGACGCATGCGACAAGGTTGACAGGTATTGAGCGATAAGTGATTGCTTCAGATAATTGATCAGTACGCATATATAGTCATGATACAGTTTTAGCAATCCCGCGCATTGACAAAATTTCTATACACTTGTTGTAGCCATAGCGGATCTGTAGATGATCCGGATCAAAAATAGTTTCAAAAGAATTTTACAAAAATATGAAACAAGATTTTTTTTAAACGAAATTGGCCACTTGACTCTTGATTCAAACATGTTTTATTCCATGGTCAATGATCGTGGATAATGACGTCAACATCCTGCTCACGTCAATGGTTCCCGGCTCATATACAGAAACACGATGGAAAAAGCGTTCTTTTACACATGGCGGTTCGCCGAATTTCCCGAAAATGAAAGGTACCATGTAAGTTATCTTTCGATTTATGTTCAGGGTTGGGGTAATTAAAATTGTAATTGTAATTAATTGCAATTTAATTACATTTTTCAAAATAATTGAAAATAATTGTAATTCAGTCTTTACTTTAATTACAATAATTGAAATGTAATGCATTACAGTGTCAAAAAGGGCTGTAATTAACAATTACTTTTGAACTACTTTCAATTACTTTAAAGAAAAATATCACAAAGATATATTTAAAGATAGATATTGTAAGAGTACACAACAGATTATTCTGTTGTATATTTATATTGAAGTATCTGGTCAATTATACAGTACTCAAATAAAAATATTTTCTCATAGACATCAGTTACAACAGTAGAAAAAAAAAGTTTGTCTATTCGTCTATAAAACTGTTTCTCATTAAGTCTTGGGTACTTTTAAACCTTTTCTAAATAACTTATGATTTATTATAAATCTTACAATAACACCAAACAATGACTGAGCAAAGAGAGTGTGAAAACTCAATTATTATCTTTTTCTTTTGTGCATTGATTGGTGTATTATCCCCAATTGCTGTTAATTTTCACACCTCACTGACAGATTCATAATTGAATAAGATGCATTGTACAGAAATGTGTTTTAGGCTATTTAAAGGTTTTGAAGTCATTTAAACCTAAATGGTCACAAAATTAAACTGCTTTCCTTCAGGGTCCCACTCTATTGCTAATTAGAGTGAACTTGAATATCATGTTTTCCAAATGGAAAACTGACAGAAATTATTGGTCAAACAATTCATTATGTTTTTTTATGATTGTAAGATACCTGTGAAGTCAGATAGTTTAGCTGTTGTGTTATGTATGCCTCTTGACATTTTGCCGAGTTTTAAGGACAGTGCATGCAGACATTTAAACCTTCAGACATTTAATACTAGGAATTATTTTTTGTGATCATTCACTCTTTTATCAATAAGCCAGCATAGTCAGCAAAATGATCTTTGGAGAATAAAAAAAAAATATGTATATTGTGCTTCAGTGTGAGAGTTAACAATTTTCAGTCATGTCAGAAGAGATATACTGCTTCCTTATCATAAATCAGTGATATGAGGAGTTGTTATATTTGCAACTAAAACTTTGACATTTGATGTGACACATATGTCAAACTTATAAAACATATCATTTAATGGTAAATTCAATATATATCACTAGATTAAAAAAATCCTTTTCAATGGGGACAAAAAGACAAGGAAGATGCTTAGTATGAAAGGTTCCTGTCAGATAATTCTTAACGCTCCTAGTGTTGTCAAATTTTAATTCCATTTATGAACATTTTGGGACTTTCATGAATCTAAATAGCCTGTGCAAAGTAATTGTATGTAATGAATTACATTGGGCTAAGTAATTGTATGTAATGAATTACTTTACTGAAATGCCTAGTAATTGTAATTGTAATTTAATTGAACAAATGTCAATGTAATTGTAATTCAATTAATTATTTTTCAAAATAATTGACCCCAAGCCTGTTTATGTTGCTAATATGTTTTCCAATTATTTTCTGTCATTTTGACGAAGTTTCCGTCCTAAAATCGAATATTGCGACATATTTAATTAGAAACTTTGAAACGGTGGCATTGTAGTTACTCCGGATCACGTTTAACCGCATACTGTCATTTTATGCCCTCAAAGGACTTGGATTGTTTGATGTTTGTAACTAAAGGTATATTTTTACATTCCGGGTCTTTATATTATAGAATTAAGTGTAAACAATGAAATAATCTGCGTTTTTAACAAGCATCATATACTATTTCGGCGCTATTTAGATCACCCATGGAACATCGTGTCTTCTGTGGGGGTGGGGTTGAGCAAACATAGCTGTGGGAAAATGCCGCCGAAAAATGCACATGTTTTGGTCCTAGAAACATTTCATAAGGTTCACTGTATGACTACATGCAAAGAATTTGAAGAATAAACCCATCGGTGGTGATATATAGTCCATGATTCGGAATACCTCCAACTGATTCGCTTTGACTTCAATCATGCATAGGCTTTCACGGTCCAGTGGTTACAGTCGCGTGCTTGATAAAAATGAAAAGCATTGCAGTTGATGAGGAACTAAATTGGCTTCAAGATAATACTAAGTTTATAATACTAAAATCATTCATATGCGCATGCGCAGCAATTTTCATGAACTTGATCCGGAATGGGTAGAATAATTGTATGTACATACTAGGAATATAGAAAGTTATAAGTAAACGATGTAATCAGAGCCACACTCTAACCCTAATAATCCAGTTGGGCAAGGCGCTAGTTAATGACATCGCTCGCTCCTAAACTTATGAGAATTGCGACGGTTGCATGAACATTCATCTTTATCCAATTTTCCCCCATTTCCAAATTGTTATTGCCAATGTATTGTTACTGTTGATAAATGGTGTTGGTTTTTATGTTATTATAACTTTTATGTTTGTTATACAATACTGATGGATAATATCATAAAGTATATATGATCGATGTCAAATAACATGTATCGTTACACAATATTACGATGTTCAAACGTTTACCGGCAATCATATTATGTCCCATTGGGAAATGTGTGATTTTCGACCCACCTATTTGCTAGTATATATGCGCACGAAAACTCTGATACAGTAGGAATGCACAGCAACAACAAATTCAGCAAAATCTAAATTATCAAAAATAAGCTAGATAAATAAAGAAGTATGGCAATGATAATTTTTAAATGCAAAGTATATCCGTTGCATCAGCCAGCTTTATTTCGTTGCCGCTTTGAGGCTATGCAGAAGTTAAGGTATTACCAAAGGTCAGAAGAGGCACGATTAATATATATATCAATATTAATGAAAACTCGCATGCGCAAGGCTCACCGGACGTCAATAGAAAAAAACGACCTGGTGTTTGTGTTCGTCAACACAAACAAAAACTCGCAGCTGTTTTTCTAAAGTAACTTTGGGCCAAGTAGTGTTCTGTCCCTCATCATTGATCAGCTAAGGATTCTCAATAGACAGGAGATCCGTATTATTTAATTAATTCTATGAAACGTTTTATTTTATTTTATTTCATTTTATTTATTTATTTATTTATTTATTTATTTATTTATTTATTTATTTATTTATTGCATGTGCGGGGATTTTGATTTGCTTATAAAACGTTGCCACATCACACGACAGCATTGGTGATTTATCTATTTAATACGCATTTAAAATGCAATCCATTTTGATATTTAAGGAAATGATTGCAGAAAATGATCATTAATTTCGAATAAATTGTGTAAACAACGTCACATTAACTTGGCTTATTTGGTTGCACTTTTGAGCAGAAATGAATATACATCAAACGCATGATAGACCTGCTTACAGACAGTGAGCCCAGCAATCAGAACGGAGCTAAGGCACCACCAGCTTGACTTGACTAGATCCACCTTTACCTCAAATCCATTGCGGCACCGTGTTGTGCCCCTGGGCAAGACACATTAACTCACCAGAGTATACTGGTTAAAACCCAGTAAGCGATGGCTCCGTCCCAACATGACTGAAAAATTGTTGACTGGGACATTTAACCTCCACAATAATTTGGCACGTAACTGTATATATACATTATAAAGCCGAAAAACATGATGCATGAACCATTCTTTAAAATTATGAGAAAATGGAATTATCTACATATCACTTAAAGCCGTTGAGTCGTATCAAAAGCGCGAAATATTATATTAGAGACCTCTAGTGCAACTATACACAACTGCTTAGAATTCAGTCTTGTTCAGTTGTCATTTTCTTTATACTTTAACTTTCTTCGCCATTTCTGAGATGTTCTGGTGTTTGAGACCTACTTTGATAAATACTGTGGATTCTATGTTATTATTACGAGTACAATGATGCTGCTATTCAATCTTATAAATATATAAATCAACCTCATAAAGTATGATCGATGTCAAAGTATCTGTGACACAATATTACATGATGTTCTTACGTTTAAATCATACGTCAAAATGAGAAATAAAGATGACTGAACGGACCCGCCTAGTCGCTTGGTCGTGTGCTTGCGAGCGCGAAGTACTACGTGTCTGTACACATGCGTGTCTGTACACATGCCTTAGGCTGGAATTTGCAGCTAAAATCGTAACTTATTAGGCCAATGTGACCAATTAAGTATATAGGTCAAGGTCATGTGTGTACTTGAAACCTTGAGTAGGTCAAATACAGTCATATGCAAATTTTCAAACCTGCCTGTGTTACTTGTATAGAAATATTTGATTATTTCTAGTGCCAATGTTAATTATTGACAGGAGCACCAGGTCATGAAGTATAGATCGTGGGCATTTCGAAGAGCACTTATTTGAAGGTCTGCCATAATGCCAGCCTACAAAGTCATCATCGTCATGTATTCATCACATATATGCCGTGGACCAAGTCAAATATTGTACAAATGCTATATTGTTATAAAGAAAGTAGATATTGAATATTAAACATTATTTTGTGTTACTTATCCCATAATATCGTAATTTATGGGTTCATGCTTATTCATAATTAATAGATAATTTGTAAGTTATAATCATGAGAAACACCTGCTTGCGAAAATGTATTTACTACTCTTGTTTCCTGTTAAGCTAAAACAGATTAAAGAGATAACTTTTGAAGGGGCTAATGTTGTAGCACTGTTTATCCGATTTACGATACCTGCAGACATCAAAGGCCTGTCATAGTAAGGTAATATTCTCATCTCTGCATGGGATAATAAAGATAATACCTGTGGTACCACTGTTTATTGGTTTTATGGTCTCCAATAACCCGTGCAGTAAAACGAAAAGAAAGAATTATTAATTGCAGAGGGAGGCAGTTATTACTGCACAGGTTATCGGGTAATAAAAACCAATAAACAGTGGCACCACAGATATTATCCTGTAGGGGCCTCCTTATTATCTCCTGCAGAGATAATCACCTCATTATGACTGTCCTTTGGTCTGGGTCATATTGCACCAGCAAATCCAGTAAGCAGTGGTACCTCATTAGCTCCTTTAGAAGTTCTTTCTTTAAAACTCAGTAAATAATAATAATAATAATAATAATAATAATAATAAAAAAACTAAATAAGAAAAACAACGTTGTGAAATATGACTGGACTGGCAGTCAGATTTAATTAATAACAGACATAAATCATAAAATATTGAAAACAAATTTCTATATTTCAAAAAGCCTCATGAGTATCCAAGATGGCATCCTCCTAAATGAAAAGAATTGTAAGAAACTTGTGACAAAGTAACTTTACGTTTAATTTTCACATGGTTATAATTGAACTTAAACCATCTCTTTCACGGAGCCGTATACATAATTGCACTGGACGTGCAGACCTTCTATCGCACTTCAACATTGCCTTTCCCTTTAATTTAGCTAGTCTTGCTTCTTGCTGTGCGTCAAGAATTCGATTTTGTTAATGGTTTCTAACAATGCCCTAATTATGTAAATACCTCCTTATAGCATTTAATCCAGCTTTTAAACAGAAACTTTTCTATTCCGAAAATGCACTTAGTTTTTGTGCGTGACGTTACAAAGACGCTGTATTCCTACAATGACCGACGTACCGTTAAACGTTCAAAATACAACATAACGACGGACAATCTGTCATATCTGACGTGAAGGGTTAGCGAAAATGTCCCTTGTGTACCATTTGCAGCGATAAAACTTTCTCTGTATCATATATTAAGCTACTTTATATAGCTTTATTTCTAAGTATGAATAAAATATGTGAGTAAGAGTAAAATAACCATTAAATAATTAAACTGAAGTGTTTTAATGTTCTCGCATAAAATAATAAAAATCTCATATCTAATATGTAGGTCATTTTGGCGTTTCACGTTATTTTCCCATGTTTTAATGTGCATATTGTCATTCTCGTAATAATACTGCCTAATTATGCAACTGTCATGTAGTTGCGCTCATGATGAAATATGGCAAGTCTAACTTAAATCGCATTATAGTATCATAGCAGAGTGGCCACCTTTAGGGGAACATTGGCTCACTCAGCTTACGTTACATTCTCTTTCTACAGTGACTGTGTCGTCTCTGGCTACAGTACAGTGACCGTGAACCTTGAACATCAGGAAAACATGTCCGTGCAATGTATACACCTTTATTGCCCAATTTTATATAGTAACACTGCGTGTACAGGGGTAAACATTTTTCTTATTTTTAATCCAAACACAGATTCTGGGTACTCTTTAGAACCGCGTACCCACATTCAATAGTTTTAAGCAAAATCATTAATAATATGTAAATCTGAAATTTTTCGTTTTCGCAGTAGAAGAAAAAATATGTTTATCACATGGGCAAGTTTTCGTAATGCCAGGTCCCGATGTTATAAAACTTTTTTCATGCTCAGCTCAAATGAGTCTAAAATTTATCCTGCTCCTAAATGTTAAAATGCCAACAATTGTTGTTGGCATTTTAACCATTATGAGCAGGATAAATTACTAGTTTTTGAGTTTTGAACCTGAATTTTCCACTAATTTTGATTATTTCAACCTTTATGAGCAGTTGAAAATTCATGCTCAGCTCAGCTGAGCTTGAAAAAGTTTTATAACCTCGGGACCAGGTGATGTACTTCAATGTCTTTCTATGTACAAATTAAGGAAAATTGCTTAGTATAGTCATTACATCAACTTAATGGTAAAATTGAAAGTTAATGACTGGAACGTTATTGATCATTTCATACAAAAATGAAAATAGATGATTAAATGCCATGGAATAATAATAAAGATAATAAAATAATATTATGTTTGAATGCTTAGATAATATGATGTGTAAATGCTCTAAAATATACTAGTATGCTCTCAAAGATACTAGTATGTTTAAATGCTCTAAAAGATAATATGTTTAATGCTTAGATAATTATTATGTTTAAATGCTTAGATAATATTATGATTAAATTCCTAGATAATATTTTCGTAAAATGCATAGACAATATTACCTTTAAATGCTTAGATAATATCAAAAGGTAATTTTATGTTTAAATTCTAAGATAATATTATCTTAAAATGCTTAAATAATATCTTTAAATGCTTGGATAATATTATCTTTAAATGCTTAAAGGCCACAAGTTTATGGCTTCGTAAAGGGTCACTGATGAGGATTCATTACCCGAACTTGTACAATATCTTCTCCTTTTGATGTTTTGGTGCTTCTAAAAGATATAAACACCATCAGGAAAACATGTCCGTGCAATGAATACCCCCTTAAACCCCACATTTATAGCGTCAGAAGTTACACCAGCGGAGTCTACTTGTAGCCAGGCGTTGGAGCGTTGTAAGCCTCAGAAATTTTGCCAGTGGAGTCTATTTGTAGGCAGGCGATAGAGGGTTGTAATCTTTAGAAGTTTTGCCAGTTGAGTCTATTTGTAGGCCGGCGATAGAGGGTTGTAATCTTTAGAAGTTTTGCCAGAGTCTATTTGTAGGCAGGCGATAGAGGGTTGTAATCTTTAGAAGTTTTGCCAGTTGAGTCTATTTGTAGGCCGGCGATAGAGGGTTGTAATCTTTAGAAGTTTTGCCAGTTGAGTCTATTTGTAGGCCGGCGGTGGAGCGTTGCAAGCTTCAGAAATTTTGCCAGTGGAGTCTATTTTTAGGCAGGCGCTGGAACGTTGTAAGCTTCAGAAGTATTGCCAGAAGAGGCAGGCAAGCATCAGCGTTGCCAGTGGTGTCTGTAGGCAGGCAGTGGAGCGTTGAAAGCTTCAGAAGTTCTGCGAGTGGCGATGGAGTGTTGTATGCTTCGGAAGTTTTGCCAGTGGAGTCTATTTGTAGGCAGGCGGTGGAGCGATATAAGCGTCAAAAGTTTTGCTAGTGTAATCTATTTGTAGGCAGGCGGTGAGCGTTGTAAACGCTAGAAGTTTTGCCAGTCTAATCTATTTATAGGCCGGCGGTGGAGCGTTGTACGCATCAGCAGGTTTGGCAGTGTATGGTCCGCTGTAGCCTCCTGTAGTCTGGTAGTCTGGTACTGCATGAAATAAAAGAAAATGGAATAGCAGTGAAGGTCATTATGATAGTCAAAGTATTGGTATTGCGGTTTATATTAGAGACGGTTTTATCGAATGACGCCCTCAGAGTTTCCTATTTCGTTGTAGTGCGTTAAGGATGCAATATCCAAAAGCATTATTGTTAGGTCTTTTTTTCATATTCGATAATTGGAAACAAAGTCTGGTAACTGAGTGGTCACCTTTCTAGAAATAGGTGCTTGCTCAGATTACCGTATGTTTTGCTTTGTATTAGTATCTATTTGTATATGTCATTTTTGTTGTTTTTCACTAGGATTTGTAGGGTTGGACTGATTTTGATTACATAACTTCCTAATCTTTGCTTTCTTTTAACCTTTTGGTTTGAATATCAATTACAGATATACATGATATGAATCATTTTTAGCTCAGCTGAGCCGAACCCTCACTAGGTGAGCTTATAGTACACCAATCAGTCCGTCGTCGTCCGTCGTCCACAATTTCAAAGGTCTTCTTCGCTGAAACCGCTTGGCCAATCAAAGTGAAATTTTATGTGGAGCATCCATGGGTAGGGGGAACGAAAGTTTGATCGCGAAATCCAGGTCATATGACCAAGATGGCCGCCACGCCCATATATGGTAAAAACACTCAAAAATCTCCTGCTCCAGAACCGGCAGGCTGATTATCACTAAACTTGGTACTTGCATTTTGGGACTCCAGCCCATTTTTTTTTTCAAATGATGACCCTAGGCTGACCTTGAACTATTTTACGGCTAGGTCGGTTTTGGAAACATAGGCTTTTACATAGGAAAAAGTGACAACTAGGTCTCAGGTAAGCCTGTACAGGACCAATGGTCCTATGGAAACTATTGCAGCCATAAACCTGAAACATGGTAGATGCAGAAAACTAATTGAGCTTATGAAGGTGTGTGATTAAGGTCAAGGTCATTTTTTACCTTTTACCTAAAATTAAAAGATGCTCTTCCCTGAATCTGTTTTTCATAATGAAAGCCAAATTGTATGTGGAGTATCCATGGACAGGGGGAAAAAAGTTTGTTTGCCGAATCTGTGGATGTAAAATAGGAATTCCCGGTCACATGGCCAAGATGGCCGTAATACCCATAAACGGTAAAAAAAACCCCAACAACTTTGTCCAGTGACTGTACTTGTTGACTCTCAGGTGAGCGATCGTTGCCCCTGGCCTACTTGTTTGAATAATGCAGATAAAATTGCGATACAGAACTATAATAATTACTAATAAACTGTACAGGCAAATGCTGCATTGTAGAATTAGCTAGTTATCCGATACCCAAATGAATTACCTGTTGTGACGGTGATAGGCGTCCTTGCCGTTGTTATGACGGTGCCACGTGTACCTCGGTAGTAGGGACAGCACGCGCAACAACAACACGAGACAATAGCTGCTATGATCCCGACAAATATGCAGAATCCAATTACCCCACCCACTATGCCAGGAACATTGCTAGAAAAAAAGAGAAGTGAATCAATATTAACAATTGAAATTGAATAAAAAAGTGACAATTTCAATTGAGTTTTGTTTTTAAATGTTTCAGAAGTGTAACTAAAAAATTCGAGTTTATCTATTTAATCAAGAACATGTCATGAAATACATAACTGAATTTTGAAGACTGAAATTTTCTCTGTATTATTTTGGTTGTCAAAATAGTTCAATATTTTTCAAACGCAAAAATATCAGTAGCCTATCGAATTCGAGATAACGGCTGAATCCATCTTAAAAGAGGAACAGCTGAATTTAGGTTCGATGATATGACGACGTGATGGTACAGAAAAAAACACACATTATGTACAATAACATCAAGAGAAATAATGATGTCTTTATAAGTCAAACATAACATATGAGCCTGTGCGTGAGAAAACCAACAATTTGGGTTCCGACCAGGTTCAACACAAATCAGGCTGTACAGTAACAGCATAAAACTAGAAGCTTGAAACTTTGGATATAAGTAGAAAAGGAATAGTACTATCCATGTGGCGAAAACAAAGGTGCTGATCAGCTTCGCGGTTACCGCGAAGCTGATCTGCGTCTTTGTTTTCGCCTATGCACATTGTTGGTTTTCCCACGAGACGGCTCATTTTTATATACGAACGTGCAACAGTATTTATGGTGGTGTGAGCCACAGCAGTAGCCAGAGCTACAGTAGAGTTTGTGGTAAAAGCCGATATCGTCAAAGTAGGTGCAGGTTTGGGAGTACACCACGTCCAAAAGACAGACTGTGGAAAGAAAATATGGAATACCATATTAACCCATAACTGACGAATGGATTTTCCCATCATTATCAATTGGGTGAGTCCACTTTCATTTTTAGGGGCACTAGGAGCGATTTTTATAAATTCGATGAAATTTCTTTGTGCAAACAGAACAGCCCCAGATGGGATGCCGCGTTCTGCGGCGTCCCATCTGGGGCTATGCTGTTTGCCTATGTCCCACAAAAAGGACGCCAGGCTTAAATGAGTTAAGCAGAAGGTCACCTTATCACCCCTTTGCCAAACCGAGGATATAATAATTGTTTAACTTAATTTAATTAAGCCCAGTGTGCTTTTTACTAGACATAGACAAACAGTATAGCCCCAGATGTGACGCCGCAAAACGCACTGTAAAACAGGGTCGACAGGTCGATCTCCGGCATCTCCAATCCTTCGGCTGAGACTCTAAAGCGAGGTACCATGACAATTTTCCGAGACAAACTGTTGACAAGGACGTACTGTGACGATGCTGCATAATATGCTGTGCCTAAGGGGCCAAGTCTTCAGCAGATCTGACTTTCGGAGAAAAAAAACTGTAAACACACGCGAAATCGAGGTAATATTCAATATGTTTATCGCCAGCTGAACTAGGCCATGTTTGTTGATTAAATGTGGACATATCTACTTCCTGTTCTGATCGATGTATACTTTCTAGATCAACATATTACGAATAGAAAATATTTTGAAAGTATATGTCAATTTAGATATAATATGGCAAACGAAAGTATATATATTAACCGGGTGTAGAGCTATATATCTCGAAGGAGATATTACATTTTAAATTCAAATATTTTGTGTTTATATTTCGATTTCAATATGATATTTAGTTTTAAATACTGTATTAAAACGAAACACCATATTTCGTTTTGGCTGAAGCTGATAAACAAATATCCTCAAAGTGGCTCATTTGACGATCTCGCACTTACATTTATAGTGAGCTAGGATTGAAAAACGACACTTCAACCCTAGCTCACTATAAATGTATACAGTTCCATCCTGCATGGCCAAATATTTTACAAGATAGAGCATTTGAAGTTTAACAAGCCGACCATATCTCAGTAAAATGAAGCAAGATTATCACTTTGAGGGACTCCTACCCGATATCGGGATAAATGGCAGCACCACAGAGTCACCACACAGCTAACATGATATTATATTGTAAATATAAAATAAAACTCACTCAGTATCAAGAGAAATAGCCACTTCATGTTGTATTTAATACCAACCATTTTCGGCGACACTGTGTTTATTTCACAAGTCAGGAAATTGATTTAGTCACGTGTTAATTTTGAAGTGTATGATTGTGAATTCATTGTCTTCTATATCCTTTTACACTATTACGAAAACGCGCCCATGAAAAATTGAAAAATTTTGATGTTTTTTTCTTTTTTATGCTCAAAAATAGATTGTGGGTACATGTTAGAACCGGCTCGGCGAGGCGGTTCTAAAGAGTACCCACTATCTATGTTTTTGGAACAATAATAAGAAAAATAGGTATACCCCGGCAAACCCCAGTTTAACATACAAAATTGGGGTTTAAGGGGTATACAACATATGGATATGTTTTCGTGATAAGGATAACGTTAACAGGCCTCGCTAAGTACTAGTATATGAATCGACAATATTGAGTCCAACACATATTTCTCTTACTAGTTTAGGGGTAGGCGCATCTCTTATGTTGCCTGACATTAAAGTATGAAAATCTATAAATACTTTTTTGAACCCTAGCTTAAGTATAAAACATAGGGTCGAAGGGCCTAGATATTACGGGCATGTTAGCAGGATGATATAATATGAGGGTTAAAAGTAACCGGGATTGTATTAAAAAAGATTTCACTGCCAATTTTGATTTATACAGAAGGCACATAATAAACAATGCCCATCAAAAGCGAAGTATGTAAACCAGAAATGTCGGCAAAGCCAGTACAGGCCCCTAGTTATATAGTATTAGCCGTTCCAAGGTTGCTCTGTTATTGTCGTTCTCACTTGTGCATGCACCCGTAATGTTTAGACGCATGTGTCGTTTTCCTTACTTTCGATGCTAAGGTCTGATATTTTTATACCCGTTTTGAGATTGTAGCGTTGTAACATCAGGATCGAAAACAGACATGTCGGACCTACATGTTAGAAATAGGGTCAGCTCACCCGGGGCAGGCATTCTGAAAGTTTTGAAATTGTTAACCCTCGCAATCGATAGCATACTAGGCTTGACAGATGATAGCATATTTGGCTATCAACTATACTCGATTAGTATATTGAGTGTCTTTTCCTAGAAAAGTAAACTTTATATGGTAATATTGTTGGAGGGCTTTTCAAAACCTACACCAATGACCTCTGTGTGTGGTGAAAATGAATATGCTTATATTTCTGGCAATATGTATTTTATCAGGTAAGTGAATAATTTACACATGCATAATGTAAAACACACAGTTTACGATTTTCAGAGCAATTTTATATTATTGACCATTCCAATGCGGTACTTCTGTTGTGTTTTACGTAGGCCCCTAAGCCGTGCGTCCTTATAAGCTTAGTTGACTGACTGACCGCCACAACCCTCTGCTGTTTCAGTATTTTTGTTGTTATCCACCTGGGTTCTAATTGTATCAGTTCCTGACCTCTACTTACCTTTAACTTGTACTCTTCGATTTGAATTATTATTTTTATAGTCCGAGATCCAAGGTCCAAATTTTTGGTTAACCCTACACGATCTTGGCCTTAAGGTTTGATGGCATTTTTTGAAAGATATATGATAGTAGTCTATGAAACAGGTCCGTGTATAAAAATTTAGGCCGGCGAAAGTCTTCAAAATGGCCGCCATCCAAGATGGCCGCCCAAATTAGGATTTATACAGGCTTGAGTAAAAAGCGTTTTCATTTTAGATTTTGTTACATTTAAGTGCTTTCAGTGTAGATTTTCTATAAACTCAACATATGCTTTTGCATATCTAGTTGAATTAACACAGTTTTGATGTTCTCATGCGTTACATACGTTACTATATTAATGTTACTTGCGAGAAATGAAAATATTGACTATTTGTGTTTATCTTAGTGCCATTCTTCAAAGTTTTTGAAGTGTTTATGCAAAGTGTTCCTTAAAAGACCTGAGTAGCATCTTGATAAAGCTTCTTTGGGTCGTTTATCTGCATTTGGTGGTCAGCCTCATGTCTTTTATCACATAAATCCAGGTTCACTCTTGATCACTTAACATTGTAAACTCACATATTTTTGGTAAACTCACATATTTTGGGTCTGATCATACATACAATCAATAGCTGTTGATGATTTGTTAATAAATTATATGGATTAGAACCGCTACATGTAACTCCATTTAATATAATTTTGATACCCTCAAGACGTTCCTAACTGTTACATACGTTACCTTTTTTATATTATTTCCTACAAAATTAATACATTGACTATTCTTGTTTATTTTAATGTTATTCTCTAAAGTTTTTGAACTTTTTTGTATTTAATGCATTAAAAGACATGAAAAAATATCTTTATTAAGTTTGTGTGCTTTATTTGCTCCATCCATCAGCGATGGGTCTTTAAACACATAAATCCCGGTTTAAACTTGACCCCTAAAATATTATACACTCACATATTTGAGGTCAAACACATTGATAAAACAGCTGATGAGGTTTTATAAATTGAACATATGCAATAGAATTTTAACTCAAATGTTTTAGAGTCAAGATGTACCCAGCTGTTACATACGTTTCTTTTCTATTAAAGGCGCCTTTAACTCGATTAACAGTAATTTTCATGTTCTGAAGATGTTAACAACTGTTACATTCGTCACTTTTCTTAAATGATATCTCCTACAAAATCAATATATTGACAACTGTAAATGGCGTTTATATGCTCTTAGGTTTTTGAATTGGTATTATATTGATTGCATTAAACGACATGGGAGACATTTTGATAAAGACATTTTGGATGCGATATTTGCTTTGACAGTCAGCAATGAGTCTTTAAACATATAAATCCGTGGTAAACTAGATCACTTATATATTGTAAACTCAAATAGTTCGGGTCGGAACACATAAATATATTTATAAGAATCTTAAACTTGATATACAAGTACATAATTTCAATGTTCTCTACGTGTACTCAACTGTTACATACGTTACTTTTCTATAATATTCTATACAAAAGCTCCATAGGGTCACTGAGGAGGCTTAAGTAGCCAAACATCCCCTTTCTCAATAATATGTTAATTGCTCTTAAAGGATCTCAAATTTATTTTTAGTTGAAGAGGACTGTGTATAGAACTTTAGACTGGGAAAGTCCTAAAAATGGGGACAATTCATTTATATATGACTTACTGGATCTGATTTTACGGGAAAAGGGGTTTGTCTCCCATGAGTGTATTTTTGTTACCTATCTGATTCAATCATTTAAATGTTGATATGCTTAACCCACCATGTCACTTTCTTTTTTGTGTTATTGTCTGAAATGTATATCCAAACAGCAGATGATGATGAATAAAAAGATAAAATGTATAAATATGACATCATCCATAGTTCAGATTACCTTTTTTACCCTTTAAATATTTGGAGTATTAAGAACAGATAATATGTCAAGAAACATCTGAACATGCGTTCATTATTTCATCCCATCTGTGAAACATTCTTTGATGTAAATAACGCTGATGCAAATATTCGATAGAGCACAAGTGTCTGGCTTTTACTGCCTGTTTGTAAAGGGACATCGAAGAGGAATAATGACATATTTTTTTTCCTTTGAGCGTTTTCACTGCTTCCAAATGATCTAACTTTTATCATTTATTTGTTATTAGTGCAGCTGTGTTATGTATTGCTTTGTTATGTTGCGGACCTAAACGTTTCCCTGTACATGATCCATAATTATTGTCAGTTATATTTTTCGGCCCCTTCAAATAAGAAAGAATATTCAAAATAAAAAAAATGTACATTGAGAGCCATCTTCTAAACATTGTTTTAATTATCTGACCCAATTTAGGCATGTGTCTTTGATTTCGACTTCCTTTGTGTAAATTTTTGAACTTGCAGTGTATTTATCTGGCTATCGTATACAATTTATAAAGGGTCACTGATGAGGGTTCATTACCTGAAATTGTGCAGTATGGCCCATTACTTCACCTCTTTGAGTGTGTTCACTGTTTCCAATATTTTATTCATTGCCAGAAATTGTATAATGTACCCACACTTCTCCTTTTAATTGTTATGCCACTTGCAAAGAATATAAAGTAAAGGGGTCAAGGTACCGAAATCGTAAACCTAGCTAGTAAAAATCCATAATAACATTGACAAATACGATATATGTAGCCATACAGGCATGGATCCCCCAATAACAGGAGGTGTCATTAGGTGTTTGCGAAGGGTGAGCATCACCTACTCATTATAATGCACCCGCCATGTCCTTATGACTGATTACAAAGCCGAGAAAATGAATATCTGGTAAGAAACGAATGTCCAGTAATTGAAAGCCTTATTAATTGTTGCCAATTGGCATAAGGTCAGTCACAAGTTTAGACGCAGCCACGCTGTAGGGATCAACAAGGTCATGGTGTCTCCCATAGAACTTTTTAAGAGTTGACACAAGCTTGGTACTGCGATATCCCTGTGAAAACAATTTTGTGGTGAGTAATTTCCCCTATCAACAAAGTCTTCGTAGTTACAACAGGCTCTAGCATAGCGAACTAGCTGAGAGACATTTAACGTTTAACTTAAAAGTTAATAATCTGATAATGTTATAAATCTTTTGCAAAATTAATACAAGTTCAATCATAAAAAAAGATAAATCATAAAATTACTATAAACAGTTTAAAATGAACAAAAATGGTCAAACTCTTGATTTTATGGGGATATACTAATAAGAGTAACATATGTAACAGTTAAGAACATCTACATTGTGTTAATAAAGAAAAAATACTCTAACACGTAACATTATATTCATAAATATATATAAAACAAGAATATGTAATGTAAATAGTTAAGACCAAAGATTATATGTGATTAATACAACTAGTAGCCTCAAGTAAAGGGGGATGTTTGTTTTTAAACAAAAGTTAATGAAAACAAAACCAGTTTGATCACCCAAATGTTTTATTTGTGTTGTGGGTTAACATGCCAGTCAAATAATGTTTGAGTATTTTGTTGACAGAGACATTTGTCCAGATACCTTAGCTTAAGGGGTGCTCACACCACAGCGTATAGCGCCAACGTATGCCGACGTATGAGATATTTTGTCCATACGTTGGTGTACGTTGCATACGTTCGGCATACGTTTTGCATAAGTTAGGGGTACGCTACAATACGCTGTCATACGTTGTCGTACGTCGTGTACGCCACGAAATTTTGTGCATGCACAAAATTTCCAACGTATGCCGACGTACTGATAATACGTTACTCATAAGTTAGGCGTACGCAACGAATACGTTATGCATAAGTTCATGAACGTTACCTGTAAGTAACTCATACGTTGGCATACGTTGTCGTACGCCAAAGCTTACCTGGATTTTTGTTTAGCGTATGAGAAGCGTATGCATAACGCATTACCAACGTACGAGCAGCGTGCTCGGAACGTATGCAGCGTATGTTAAACGTGCGAAGAACGTACTTAGCGTATGCACAACTTACGCGTAGCGCATTGGTCAGCGTTCGGGATTTTATGTATAAAAATGGAAGGAATAGGGACTGTGTTCATGATTAAATAGCCACACGGAAGCATTTTTTGGGTGTATGGCTAGATTGTATTCACTGTTATATATATTATCGCTTGTCCATAGAATATTTTTTGTAAGAAATGGATGCCTTCAAAGCTCATATTTGATGACCCTTTATCATGTAAAATTGTCGACATATAAAGTGTCAAAAATTTGTTGAATGTTAAAGTCACCTTTTCAAAATATGAGTATTTACCAAATCGAATATCAAAGGTAACTGAAAATTTAAGCAGGTAGATTCCACAATATGCTGGTTATTTTCAGTATATCGAATGATTACACTTTTTGTAAAAACGAAAAGTTGTTGAGAAATTGTTATGGGAGACTTCCTTGGCTGTGAGAAGTGTTAAGATAGAAACAGAAACAGACTGACGCGAATCTTAAAAACGTCACCCATCATATCATAATTATGTTTTTAATAGGTCTACTCAAGTAAAACAATAATGCTGGCAGTGTTAATTTGTTTGTTTCGATTTTGGTATGCATGGAAGCTTAGTCACTAAAATACATGTATCGAATACGATGATCTATTGCACAATTAAGTATAGTTTGTGGGTTATATCATGCAAGTTTTCAGCTCCAGTCAATTATTTGTCATTATTGATGATTTTGTCACTTTTGTTAAGTGACCCATAAACTCAGTTTTACCTAATTAGGAAATGATTCTTCTGAGAAACGATATCAGAAATCTACAAAATGCACCCGAAGAGTCAGGTGTGTAGATTACTTTGGTCAGTTTTTCATTTATTTATTTATTTATTTATTTATTTATTTATTTATTTATTTATTTATTTATTTTCAATTTTTACTGGATATATGTTTGACTCCTTTTTTTTTTTGAAGAACGTCAAGTTCGTTAGAAGCACGCTGTGCATACGTTTGGCATACGTCAGACGTGCGTTGTACATACGCTCCTTATAAGTCACGAACGCTATGCTAACGTTGGGCGTACGCTGTTATACGCTGTTATAAGTCATGATACGCCAGGGATACGTTATGAATAAGCTACTCATACGCTAGACATACGTTCCATGCGCTAAGCATACGCTTTGTATACGTTCAGAGAGAGCATTTTCCGGATTTTTAGCATAGAATGAACAGCGTATGACAACGTACAACAACGTACTGGATGGTTTTTCATACGCTGCTCATACGTTGGCTAATACGCTGTGGTCTGAGCGGGCCTTTAACTAGCTTAACTCAACTAAGCCTGGCGTCCCTTTTATGTGACATAGGCAAACAGAATAGCCCAAGATGTGACGTTGCAGAACGCGGCGTCCCATCTGGGGCTATTCTGTTTGCTTAAAGAATTTTCATCGAAAGTTGAATAGAATTTAAAAATTACACCTGATGCCCCTAAGAACTGAATACTCACCAGAATGATAAAGATGGGAAAATGCATTCGTCAAATATGGGTTATGGAAATGTAACTCCGTGCCAGCATGGTTCAAACCAAGGAGCACTCATTTGGGAGTGTGTTGCTATAATACTACACCAAACATGGTCTTCAAAACTACACAAATTTACTTTGATTAAAATTGTCACAATCTTTTATAAAGAAAATACATGTATAATACAGGCTTTCATTAACACAAATTGGGACCATTAAACAAACAAGATTAGGCAAATAATGATTTTATATGGGATTATAGGATATCCTATGACAAGTAACATATGTAACAGTTGTCAACATCTTGAGAACATAGAGAACGTTCAAATATAATTGGAGGTAAATGTGCTATGACATTTGTATTATAATTCATAAAAAAATCAGCAGCTGTTGAAATTTTGTGTGTTTAGAACCCAAATGTATCAGTATTCAATGTTTAAGTGATCGAGATGAACCTTTTTTATGCCTTCAAAAAACATGCTGCTGACCAACAAAAGCAGAAAAAAATCACCAAAAAATTGATATAACAAGACACCCCTCGTGTTTTGTAAAAATATTAATGCAAAAATACACAAAACTTTAAAAAATAGCACTAAAATATACAGTAACACTGAATATTATGATTTTGTAGCATGTAACATTAATGGTGTAACGTATGTAACATGTGAGAACATCAAAATCATGCTAAATCAAATTAATTTAAAAATGCAAATTTCTATTTTATGTTTAATTGATAAAACATAAGTAGCTGTTCAATTAATGTGTTCAAACCAAAAATATGTGAATTTATGATATTTTAGTGATCAAGTGTGAACCCGGATTTATGCGTTCAAAGACCCAATGTTGACTTAAGTGTTAAGATTAAGTATCTAAGATTGCTTTATATAGATGTTCCTTATGTCTTTCACTGCACTAAATACAAAAACACACTTAAAACTTTAAATGATACCACTCAAACAAACAGTAACAGCCAATCTATCATTTAATGGCAGATAGCGTTAAAAAGTAACGTATGTAACACATGAGAACATACAAACTGTGTTAAATAAACTTAATATGCTTCAGCATATGTTTAGTTTATAGAAAACAAACACTGAATGCAGTTAAATGTAACAAAATCTAAAATGAAAAAGTTTATTACACAAACCTGTACAATTCCTAATTTTGGCGGCCATCTTGGATGGTGGCCATTTTGAAGACTTTCGCTGGCCTAAATTTTTATACACGGACCTGTTTCATAGACTACTATCATATATCTTTCAAAAAAAAAGCCATCAAACCTTAAGGCCAAGATCGTGTAGGGTAAACCAAAATTTTGACATCTCCTGGATTTTGGATCTCGGGCTATTATCCTCGCAAACAGAATCGAGCAAAGATAACTTTTATCTGGCAGGTTTGGGTTTTGCTGATTCCACTGAGAGTTGTTATCGTCGTGACGTATTTGGTAACGTGAGCTATATCACGTGCGAGGATGACTGTTGTGGGTCCTTAGAAGACAAATACTGCTGCAGAAAAACGTACGTTTATTTTTTTTATCTTGTATTTCATTTAAACCATTGTATATTTCAAATGTTTATCTTTGTTGGTTACTCACTGGCAGGGGCGTACATGTACTACATGTTTGTTTATCAACAAGACTTTTATAATATTTCTGTAAAGAAGTGTCAACAATTTCATTGCATGTTCCGTTGATTGATATTTTATAAAAGCCCCTATATCCGGACGCAAGTTATGACAAAGTTATATGTGTTTCAGAGAAGTCGGTATTATCGCGGGTTCTGTCGTGGGCGTGGTAGTGTTCTTTGGTATCACTGTGACGCTGATCAGCTGCTGTTGTTGCCACAGAATCGAAAGACAGGGCTATGTAAAAGTGAACGAAGGTAAGGAAATGAAGAGCTCATTCATAGCTTTCATCTGAAGTTCACTTGCACCGTGTATGGTAAGTACATTACATAAACTTGCCCATGCAGATTTTTTGAGCTGTAAAAATAAAAAATTTCTCTAGATTTTTTTTTAAATATATTTGCTCAAAAAATAGATTGTGGGTACACGTTAGAACCGCCTCGGCTAACGAGTACCCCACATTTTATGTTTTGACGGTTCAAAATTAAGAAACAATGTATACCCTTCATTACCCAGTTTTACTATATAAAATTGGGGTTCAAGGGGTATACATTACACGGCGATACCCTTCATTACCCAGTTTTACTATATAAAATGGTATACATTACACGGACATGTTTTCCTGACGGAGAATACATGGACCCGGAATCGATGCAATTAAAGTCCAAATATAGACACCAGGCGGGGGAATACCTACAGTTTGGTAGGAATTCATAGCTATAATATGTATTCATTTTTGAAAAATACACAAAATGTAATAAAAATAGTCGCAGGTTTCATTATATTTTTATTCAGATAGTAAGTTGTCCGAGTAACAATAAAATAATGGGCCTCTGCATTAGAAAAACAACAAACTGTATATGGGAAAACAAAGACGAAGATCAGCTGTGCAGTAAGCTTCAAGATTCTATATTTCTTCTGTGACAATACAGACCGGTTTGTGTCGGACCTGGTCGAAAATCCAGATTGTTGGTTTGTCTCATGCAGTGTAGCGGCGATCAACTATTTTGCCCTAGGCTTGTTTCTCCGCCACAGTACAATATTTATTCCAACAAAAACACAACTTGATATTTCAACTTATTTTATTTTATTTTTACAAACAATATCAACCTTTTAGTTTCGCCTTATTATGACTTGATTTGAAAAGAAATGTTGACTTTATATATATATATATATATATATATATAGTGTCACGAAGCTCCGCTAACCAAACTCACGAGCTGCCCGAAGTCATCGTGACATGAATACCTCGCGACTTCATGCAGCACGTGAAAGCTCCATCGGAGCTACATAAAAACAGATAAACAGCATTGGAGCAAACATCTGTACAAAAGTAATCGCGTGTTTCGCGACATGCAGAGGCGCATTAATTTCAGTTAAGTCGCGTGTCACAAGAGATCCCAGGACCAAGTTGTTCATAATCAAGAACGTTAAGTGCCGGTCCCACTGAATCGTAAGGAATCGTACGATTGTGTAATCGTTAGTATTGTGATAAGACTGCACATGCAAATTATGTATAATGTATTCCAACGTGTTTATGCTTTCTTGATTTGCATATCGGGGCCAAAGGAATAACCCTAAATTAATATTTAGACAATCGTATTTGAAGCGATCTTAAGGCTGAAAATAAAAAAAAAATTGTTTGTTTGTCCTTTACCTACCTACCCAGAATTTACCCCCCCCCCCACTCAAAAAAAATATAATTATATTCCAGTTTCCTGAGGAAAAATATTTTTTTATTTTTCAATGGCTAAAATGCATGAAATTTGCCATGATTTGGGATTGCTTAAACATTGAAAGGTTAGTATAAAGGCTTGTTAAATTTGTCTTTCCTGTATTCATATGTCCTTTTTTGTGAAAGATCTATTCATACTTGCCAATGCAAAATGAAAGGTGATGCTAAATAGACTTGAATGTTGAAGATCTTTAATGAAAGTTAATTTTCTACTTTCTAGAGAAAGCAAAAAAGTGAACACAAGTGAAAACTCTACACTCAAATTCTAGCTTTAATTTCTGCCTCTCATTTCTTTTCATTGCAAAACTTTTTATTACACATAAGAATTTCATGTTTTGGCTTAACACCACTTTGGTTCGAAACTGTGAAATCAAACCGTGCTACTTGCAAAATTAAATCAACAAGCAAGGGGTCAGAAAAGTAACCATGCCATTTCTGTAGACCGTGAAACCGAACTTGAAAAATTGGGCGATAGACATCGGCAGTACATGGATCCAACCTCATTTTGGCGACTCCTGCTACTGAACTGACATGGTCTCTAACTTCTTAAAAAGCATGGTGTATGGCTTATTTTGCAGAAACGATTCAAAGTGCAAGTTATAACCACTGAATGAAATTCCACTGTGTGATAATATGTTTTGCAATAAAATAGATCAGGTGTAAATGTTCGTGCAAGAATTTAAAAAATAATATGTTGTGTTTTCACCTTTGTTCCAAATAAAATAGTATAAATACTCTGTTATTGAATACAAAAGATTCTCACATTTTCCAAACAAAATTATGTTAGGCCAGAGAAAATCATTTTTTAGATTCTCATTCCAATCCGTCTCTGTTCAAAACTCTCCAAAATCATTTTTATTTTGGTTGGAAAAGAACAAAACTATTTTTTCTTTTCAATTAAAAGTCAAGATTATGTAAAAATTTCATGTACTTGCCTGTGTATCTTTTATTGCAAACATAATATAAAATTTTAAAGAAACTAGGCCTTGAAGAAAGTCAAAGTGGGTGCCCTAAAATAAAAAATAAAATCCACCAACCCCAAAATTTTCAGAAATTTGGATGAAAATCTAATCATTAGTTTTCTCTAGCCTTACAAATCGATGCTTTCTCAACAACGTTGTCATACATGTAAGGCTAACAATGCTTTTGAACAATTGGTCCTCTGTCGCTTTTCATAAACGTAAACATCTTCTCGATGTGAGCTGGTGCCCGGCATCGCCCAGTCCTCTGAATACCTCCACGTTGCAAGTCTTGGTTTTGTTGCCCTGAAATTGATATAAATACGTTAAATACGCGTCTTAACAACAAGGGTGCAGAAAAGAAGAAGATTTTTTTTTTCAAAATTGTTGTAATTCAAACCCATATAAAATAGTTTGTCATCGTAGCATGGGAAAGAAACCGCTTTATATTATTTGTCGTGTCAGCTGAAGTCTGAACTGTTTAATATGTAGAACTTACCTTCCTAAGCGAAAGTTTCAATTTGAAATTCATCCCAGCAACCACCTGAAATTTCAAAAATGAAGTTTAAAAGTAAATCATTACCGGTCGTTTCAGAGCAGTGTTTTCAAGTTTGTATATTCGACAAATTTAAGATGATCAAATAATAATTACAACATATATGTAATTCATAACACCATTACGAAAACTTGCCCATGCAATATACAGAAATTTTTTGGTTGTAAAAAAAGGTAAATGAATGAACTTTCATTATATATATATATATATATATATATATATTTCCATGCAAGGTTATGGTCACTCACATACTTTAACGAAATCTTGATAATGCAAAAGCAGTGGTCAATACTTAAGTAAGATTTACAATAAAGACGAGAAGTGAAATGTAGATTATAACCAAACTAAAATGTGTTTATGAAACACTATGCCCCCAACAGTTCAAATTGAAAAAATGGTGAAAAAGGTGACAAAAATGAATCTGCATGCATATCTTCAAAGCATGGTCACAACATCTGTAAAGTTTCAAGAGAATCGGTATTAAAAAGGTACAAGTAGGCAAAGATCAGGAAAAGGCGCAATCAGAAAAAGATTCCCACTCCAAAAACCGAGGTGGGAAAAAACCAAACCAACAATCAGGCACCCACACCATGAAACATATCGTAAGCCGAATGAGCAGCTATTTTCCCAATATGTGGCCACTCAGTTACCTTAACTTAACTAAAAATATGAAAACACACATAAGGCGCCAACAGCACAATTTTTTTTTAAACATCAAGACGTAAAACAAAAAGAACCACCACAGAAGTATCGACTTGGAACGATCAGTAACACAAAGTTACTGGCGGGCTTAAACCGGTTTTACAGGTACCTAACCTCACCCTCAGCTTCTGCAGTGGTTCATAACATTTAGTTAGTTCTTCGGTCCTCGTGGTGAATCTCTAACTAGTCAATGAATCATCAAGAACAAACAAATAAATCATGATAAACATCCTGATGAATCAAAAACCAGGACTCACAGATTGAGTAAGCTGCCCGACGATGGAGATCCCTGGGCGCCGAATAACCTACTAACTCCGGAGCAAAAGAAAAACACCAGTTGGACCCCGGTGGGCCAAGCAACAGACAAGAAGCTCCGGCCCCAACATACTAAAATGAATAGCTTTAAGTCGGGGCCATCATAGAGTCTGACGCCCGACCCACCGGCGTGCAATTAAAGACGGCAGCATAGTTATCAACCATGATTGGGTTAAAAACTAAGCATGCAGACTGTCGCATAACATTCAAGTTATAATCTATACGTCTGTAACGTGTTATGATTTTTATGAACTGAAAAGAAAAATCATTTATTCCTTTAAGTTTCTTAAATTTGTAAACCAAGTCACCATAAAATTCAGGTTCCGAAAGGCCCTCACTTAAAAGCGTCTTCAACCCAACATTATATTTGGAAGTGTCTACGATACAATTTAGAAAAGGTTTTTCGAAGTTTATGATACCGATAGCCCTGCTGGAGAAGTTTTGCCGTTAAACATTTATTTCGAGCGTTGAAGTCTGTAACATGATTGCAGACTCTAGCAAACCTAATAAGTTGCGAAATGTATACACCATAAGAAGCACGACGAGGAACGTCACCATCCAAAAAAGGAAAATTTACTATATCAAAATCAAAGTCATCGCGCTTATCATAAATTTTAGAAGAAACAAATCCATATGCAACAGAAAGATGTAGATCTAAAAAGGGGGCTTCGGTATCTGAGATATTAGCTTTGTTCAACTGAAGTTCAGGTGGATAAATTTGATTGACCATACCTTCAAAACAAGGGTTGTCAATGTTCAAAAGGTCATCGAGGTACCTAGATGTGGAATTAAAAGCCTCGATAACATCAGCTTGATTATCATGGTTAAGAGAATCCATGAAATCTCTTTCGTAGCAGTATAAAAATATATCAGCTACGAGAGGTGCGCAATTTGTACCCATCGGAATTCCAACAATTTGTCTGTATAACTTGGTTTAAGTTTTGAACCGTGGGAGGAATTGCGCACACAAGATATCCACTATCTATTCACTTTATCAAGAATTAAAAAGGGAAATAACTCTCACAGAATGGGCCCCAAGCCCCTTAAATTTACCTTAAGAAGAAGAAGAAGAAGAAGAAGAAAAAAAAAAAAAATACGGGGCCTCTTAATTTTCATATGCAAGCCACATACCAAATTTCAAGATCCTACCTCTAACGGTTCCTGGTCGAGTGCTAAGCGTAACTCACTCACTCCACTGGACTGGACGGACAGAGCCAAACCAATATGCCCCTTCAACTTCTTCGAAGTTGGGTGTCATTAAAACTCATATTTTATTCAACGAAAAGGAAAATTGTGTTGTTTGTTTAACAAAATATAAAACTATGCTTGCTTAACAGCCATTTATCCTTGAAATGTCAAAATTAAACATACCTGGCTTTGAGCCTCCAAAATCTCCACTAATTCGTGCCCCATTTCCCCGGCAGCAAAGTTTGCCGCGTCCACAACCGCAGCGTCATTTACGTTTCTATCGTAATAACCTCCCGGCATAAAAGCCGCTTCCAAAATACCGACGACAGCGAAACATACCAGTACACACAGAGCGACCTTCATTTTTATTCGTTGTCAAAGTTTTGGAGAACCGAGCAGTAGAGTGATGCACAAATTGATCGAGCGAGTTTATATAGGACAACAAAAATGTGGGCGTAAAATTATGAAGTGGCAGCTGTGCAGGAAATGTGTTGCTGCATTCTCGTAATTTGTTTATACGGATGTGACATTTGCGGTTGACTGTCGTGCGACGGACGCATTACGAAAATACGGCCATGCAATACATGTATATATGTATACAGAATTTTATGAAGCTGTAAAATTTAATTTAAAAAATCGTTTGAAAAATTTTGATGTTTTATTTTTTTTTCTTTGCTCAAAATATTGGTTGTGGGTACTCGTTAGAACCGCCTCAGCGCCGTCAATCAACATTTTGAGCAAAAATATAAAAAAATCAACTGAAATGTTTCAATTTTTACTGTTTCAGAAAAAAAATGTTACTGCATGGGCAAGTTTACGTAATGTGATGGAAGTGCGCCAAGAGATGAATGTCACATGTTGTCTAGTACTGGTCAGTCACGACTTTGGCCACATATGTTTGTTAAAGCGACGCTAGATTGGCCAATCATGACTTGACTATGATTGACCTAGGCCATCCACCCTCCAGATATAACAACAATAATTGCTATTTAATATATATTTAATTTCGTTTAAATTAGAATTTTTTCAGAATACCATATTGGAATAAGTCCATAATATCTACAATGAATCGAGCTATGTGAGCTATTCTGGCGTCTGTTGGGAAAAAGAGCATCAGGAAAACATGTCCGTGCAATATATACCCCCTTAAACCCCACTTTTATATAGAAAAACTGGGGTATGCAGGGGTATACCTATTTTTCTTATTTTTGCTCCAAAACATAGATTGTGGGTACTCGTTAGAACCGCCTCGGCGAGGCGGTTCTAACGTGTACCCACAATCTATGTTTTGAGCAAAAATAAGAAAAAAATCCAAATTTTTCAGCTGAAAATTTGCAACTTTTGAAGTTGAAAAAATCTCTGTTTATTACATGGGCAAGTTTTCGTAATGGGTTGTTAGGGTGGAATAACTAAAATACTCAGTCGTAGAGACGTTGGTTGACGCGTGGTATTATGCTTGTTTAGATAACCGTCCAGTTAATATAACATAATGGACTTGTTACCATAGCAGACATTTTGACAAATTGAGTTTTTGTGCCATAAGCGTTTTTGTCATTTTGAAAGATAAGGTCACATTGTCGATAATGATCGCATTATTTTAAAATTATTATAAAAGTACTAGTCACGTCAAATGCCTGTGGTTAGAAAAATGTTATGCTATTATAATACTGTATTTTTGTGCTTTGTATACAAAATGGTTGAATACATGTAGCCTGCTGCTATTTTGCCAAGTTTAAAAGGAAGCTTCCCATCTTAGCTAATAGGGCTGATGTGAGTTAAAATAAACAATGTCTATGAGCTGACACAAAAATGAGCGAACAGCCTAACTAAATAATTATGTATACATTGTATAACATAACTTTAATGTACATGTGTAACTGACATAGATGTTTTTTTTTTAACTTGTAAAACACATGAATTCGTTTTTTTTAAATATAAATACATTGTTTGTTTCGTCTCGATAGGGCCACAAAGTTATGAATCCACCACACACTATGATATACCACGGACACCTTCTC
Organism: Rugalucina vietnamica; assembly: GCA_964017185.1. Taxonomy (NCBI): domain Eukaryota; kingdom Metazoa; phylum Mollusca; class Bivalvia; order Lucinida; family Lucinidae; genus Rugalucina; species Rugalucina vietnamica. The sequence goes on from OZ024875.1 coordinate 34,009,562, forward strand.
TACATGTTCAAAGCATATCGGAACATGACCATGCTTCACGGGCTTATACTGATAAGATAGGAAACCATGAAGACAACACAGAAGATGTAGTTGATGTCGTAATAGAAGGGGCAAGTAAAGAAGACCAAAGTTTAACAGGAGCGCATGCAATATCAAACAAAGTTGACAAAATATTAACTAGAACGGACAGTAATGACGAAGTAACAACAGTCACAACGGGAAAATTAGTAGAAGAATCATCACAGGATACACTAGCAATCACACTAGACATTAAAGAAACTGACAATATAACTACGACGAAGATAGACAGGCATACTCCCAAAATAATTGTTACCGATACTGATTCGCCAACTGGTAAACATTCATATGTTGAAATAATTAATAGGGAACAAAATTTTGGCGGAGACTATGACTGTAATTCCGGAACGAATCAAGTCATTGAAAGCGGATATTTAGTAGATGAAGATAAAGAATTAATTTCCGATAGAAACCAATTGTTACAACAAGTGCATGATGAATACTCACGTGAAGCGGATGTTTCTGATGAAAAGCGTAAACAGGAAACGATTCTCGTCACTGATCTGGACACCGACATAACACAGGAGTTTCGGAACTCTGATTTCTCGAGAAACTTCGGTGAACACGATCTGTCTGACTTCACCGATTCTCAGGGTGAAAGTGTTCTCCCAGATTTAACAATATCATACAGTGATAGTTTAGCATCCGATGTAACTATTATCACTAAAGAGGAAAGTTTATTATCGGGAAACAGCTTACTGCCAGACTTACTGATCTCAGAGGAGGAACGCCTGTCATCAAAATCACTACAGAAAGAGGACTTGGAAATTGTAATGGGGAATCAAAATACTAGCGTCGAGAAGGTTTACACATTTGACAATCCTCCAGCCGGGGCTTATGTTTCCAGTGGACCATATCCATCAGGCTCGGTTGAAGTTTATAGCGATGATGGGTCCAGAGAAGAAATTATTATAGGTAATCCTTACTTCGTTTTGTCATTAGACACAACTGCTTCGCTGTAAGACCCAAAAATTGTGTCGTTCATCCATATAGCGACAATTATTATCAAGAAGGCATTGAATTACCAAATGTAATATTTGATTCTGTTTTTGGGAAATGCGTACATACAGCAGTATAATGCTAAACCACTTCTGTTGACTGATTATATGAACAGATCACATGAATATGTTGAATTGTTCATTTCCATTTCCTGCAAGGCTTGTTTTAGCTTTTCGTTAGTCTCAACCCTCATTTTTGGGCGGGAGTTTTGCCGGCCTGTCGATGCCGCTTCCCGGTCATTTGCTTATTTTTTTCTATTACAATTTCTTTATATTTATGTAAGATAGTGGAACCAATCAGCCGATAGGCGGTTACAGTGACAATGGTAGACCTTATAACCCGGGACCATCAGGCGCTTACGCTACTCCAGCCGGTGGTTCTGCTTACTATCAACCATACAGTGGAGAGCCAATGGATGCTTACAACCGCCCCTCAGACGCTTACAACCGCCCCTCAGACGCTTACAACCGCCCCTCAGACGCTTACAACAGCCCCTCAGACGCTTACAACAGCACTGCGGGCGCTTATAATCAGCCAGCTGACGCATATCGCGATAATCAGCCATACAGGGACAGTGATCCAATGGACGCTTATAAAGATAATCAGCCGTTGGAACCAGAAGGTGGTTTTGTTGATAATGAGCCTTACGGATCAGACCCGGCAGATGCTTACGATGTTTCTGATAATAATCCCGCCGATGCTTACTAATCACATACGCTGTATTTTATGAACTGTCATTATTTTCAAAGCAGTCACCCCAAACGAATAAGTGACTCAATAACAACGATGTGCCTTTCGTTATTCACATTGGTAAATGCTTTTGGGTTCGGAGCACAGCTCAAATTAAACATTATGATGACAATGCAAACAATGGAATACAAAATCTGACTCCTTTTGTCGCAGTATTTGATTATGGAAATCTTGACCATCTGCATTTTGCATTACATAATTGAGCCGCCTCATGGGAAAACCAACAATGTGGTTTCCGAACAGATCCGACGCAAACCGAGCTGTACAGTCACAGAAGATAGCTAGAGGCTCAAAAAGTAGAGGAATTGTACTATCTGTGTAGCGAAAAGAAAGGCGCTGATCAGCATTGCAGTTACTGCGAAGCTGATCTGCGCCTTTGTTTTCGCATAAGCATATCGTTGGTTTTCTCATGAGACGGCTCAATTGTCTCTGACGAAAAGAGCTACGTGGACATTTACACTTATTCCAAGTCGCATTCCTTATTCACTTATTCCAACTTATTCCAAATTGGTTTAAGCCCCCACCCCCACCCCCAGTAATTTTATATTTCTGATCGTTCCAAGGCGATACTTCTGTTGTGGTTCTAATTGTTTTGTGTTTTGGAATCGAATTTTTGTGCTGTTCGAGTCTTATGTACGGTTAAGTTCTGGTAACTGAGTGACCGCCTATGTGGGAGTAGCGGCTCACTCGGCTTACGATATGTTTTCTTGGTATAAGTACCCCAGCAGACATTTGACGTCGGTTGGACGTCAGATTGACGTCAGACTCCGACGTCATAATGACGTTGGATTTAGGTTGATTTTGAAAGTTTGTTTGACGTCAGAAACAGACGTCATTCTGACGTCAAAAACAGACGTCATTCTGACGTCAGAAAAACAACGTTGGTTTGATGTCTCAAATGTGACGTCATAATGACGTTGGGGTTAGGTTGATTTTGAAAGTTTGTTTGACGTCAAAAACAGACGTCAATCTGACGTGCTATAAGCGTTATCTTGAATATTTGTTCGCATTCTGAAATCCTGAAGTGGATTCAGTAGTGCGGTGTTGCACTATTGTTATTCCCTTTCACTCCTTTGATAGAGTTATTCGGTTTTTTTCTTCCTGGGAACCAACCAGTACTAGGGTTTGCTTTTAGTTACCTTTCCTGGGTAGAACCAGTACTTGGAGGTTGCTTTTCCCGGCGAGCAGCCGAAGGCTCAAACCGGGGTTTGCTTTTTGTAATACCGTTCCTGCGTAAAAACCAGTACTAGGTTGATTTTTTTTGTTTTTGTTTTTCGTTTGACACCGTTCCTGGGTCCACCTTAACCAGTACTTGGATAAACATTTCGGGATATACAAAATGTTTAAGATGTAAATCACTTTAATGTTGGTATATCTTATTCATGTCAAATTTTATTGCTATATGGTGCTAAAACAAATAAGACATTAGTGTAAATAATAAGACTATTGTGAAGAATCAATAATTTAAAATGGTGAAATAAGTATTAAAATATACAAGTTTCATTTTCGTCTTAATAGAAGGTTTAATAATTTAGTGAAAGACTTTTTTCTAAATTAATTAAGCATGGTGATTTCCGATACGAGACCTAGATATGGCTTTTTTAAAAGTGGCTATGTTGAAATTATTATTTGAATTTGATGTTGTTAGAAGTGGACTTTTGCGCAAGAAATTATGTCAGTTCAAGGGCAGCTAACTCTTTCGACATATGACGTTAGACTTACGTTTGAATCCGGCGTCATTTCGACGTCATATCAATACGTCCACTGACGTCAGGACTGGACGTCAGGTGGACGTTGGTTATTAGTTGTATGACGTCGTGACCAAAATACAACCAATATCCGACGTCAAGCTGACGTCAGATGCCTGCTGGGGACGTGTTTTTCATATATGTCGACAGAGTTAGCTGCCCTTAAACTGACATAATTTCTTACATATATTATAATGTTATTAATCAAGTTATTTCGTATTGGCCCAGTTACAGGTCCTCGGTCAGCTGTATTGGCCCTCGGCGAAATTACTTGATTAATGAAAATTTTATTAATTAACTTTTCTATTTGAATTGTGCTCTTTGACAAAGCAACATAAAAATGTACATGCACAACCATTATATCAACCTTTCTATTCTACTTTAAACATTGAAGCCTCAAGTATAAAGAATTTACAGATTAAACCTCGAATGCAGCTCTTTGGGTTGAAGGGGTACTCACATATTAAGGCATATTTAATATTTCTGCCCTAAAGTATGCCTACATTTTTTAGTTTTTAGCTCTGAAAGCACCAACTTTTTCAGTTCGATCAGCTCTAAAAGCACCACCTTTTTTCTGAATGCACCATTTTTTCCAGATCAGCTCTAAAGTCACAAGTTTTACAGTTCTATCAGCTCTACAGGCAAAACTTTTACAGGTTCTATCAGCTCTGAACGCACCCGATTTTTAAGTTTGACCAGCTTTGTAAGCCCCCTACTTTTTTTCCTAGGGCGGCACGTACATACCCATTTTATATGTGAGTACCCCTCCCCCATCCCCGGGAATGCAGCCCACAGACTAATGACACGAAATTCGTGATATCGAGAAGATTCTTGGAAAAAGGTCGATGAACATAATAACAATGTATTTTCCTGAATAAATAAATAAAGTTTCAAAAGATGAAAAAAGCTCTTTTGAATCTTGGCAGGCCGCAGCTAAATGCCAACTAACCTATGTTTTCATACAAGAATGACTATATCGAGATACAAAATAAACCAAAATCGTCGTCTGAATTCCGTTTATCCTTATTATTAGCGCTAACTGTTGACGATTATTTCTAATTCTATAAATGCAACTGCAGTTAAGCATATATTACAAATACAACTGCAGTTTATAAGCGGCGATGCGGAAGAAAACATGGCTGCCATTTTTCTTATGAAAAAGAACGTTGAATGACGTCATTTTCATATTGGCCGACTTTTCTCGTATTGGCCCAGTTTTTCTCGTATTGGCCGACTTATTCTGTATTGGCCGAGTTTTTACATTCGTATGATGCGGGCTGATTTATTCATACAAATATCAATATTAATGTAGTTAATTAATAATATGTATTATCATATGACGTCGCTGTTTTCCAGTGGATAACGTCATGTCATAAAAATCGTATGACCACACGTGTAATAACACTTTTGCGGGAATACGTAACGTCATTGACGACGTCCGTAACAACAATGTAAATTTTCATTGAAAATATGTCCACTTCGAAGGCGATAAAATCCTATTTTAGAAGTCATATGATAAAACGAATCTTACACTCGTGGTCATTTCATATGAAATTTATTAAACTCGCTGAAGGCTCGTTTAATAAATTTCATATGAAATGACCACTCGTGTAAGATCCTCTATATAATATCAAATTCAAATAATAATTTCAACCTTGCCACTTAAAAGTCATATCTGAGTCTCGTATGGGAAATCCCATATTTCGCCCTCATGCTTAATTAATGTAGAAAAAAATGATTATCTATTAATCAAAATAAAGTCTTTCACTTAAGAAATGAATTTAATTTTTCTGGTGTTCATGGAGCTATGAACCGCAGTGGGTCGCGTGCAAAGTGAATGAACCCCGAAGGGGTTCATGTAAGCTTTGCTAGCGACCCACTGCGGTTCATAGCTCCATGAACAACAGAAAAATTAAACTCATTGCTTATATTTACATTCATTTCTCTCTATCGTTTGTTGAAAAATCACCAAGGCGGTCACATTTACCAGCAAACAGAGAATCTACACACAGTGTGTGTTCAAACAGCGGAACGGCGTCGACGTTACAACGTCCAATCAGATTGGCGAGATTCATGTTTTTTGACGTCAAGTTTGGATTACGTCACGTCGCGTGACACAATGTCGTTCATGGAAGTATGAACACAGATGAACATCTAATGGTTCATCTAAGGAGGTTTTAGAAAAATGTAAATATTTAAGAAATGAATTTCATTTTTCTGGTGTTCATGGAGCTATGAACCGCAGTGGGTCGCGTGCAAAGTGAATGAACCCCGAAGGGGTTCATGTAAGCTTTGCTAGCGACCCACTGCGGTTCATAGCTCCATGAACAACAGAAAAATTAAATTCATTGCTTATATTTACATTCATTTCTCTCTATCGCTTGTTGAAAAATCACCAAAGCGGTCACATATACCAGCAAACAGAGAATCTACACACAGTGTGTGTTCAAACAGCGGAACGGCGTCGACGTTTATAACGTCCAATCAGATTGGCGAGATTCATGTTTTTTTACGTCAAGTTTGGATTACGTCACGTCGCGTGACACAATGTTGTTCATGGAAGTATGAACACAGATGAACATCTAATGGTTCATCTAAGGAGGTTTTAGAAAAATGTAAATATTAAATTATCAAACTTTCAATTAAGATGAAAATAAAATTTGTATATTTTAATATTTATTTCACCATTGTTCAGAATAATCTTATTTCTCACACTAATGTCTTATTGGTTTTAGCACCATAAAGCAATAAAATTTTGCTTAAATAAGATGTACCAACATCAGGCTGAATTAATATCTTGAACATTTTGTATGTTCCGATCCCGGGCTTCTCCTAAAAAACCTCCTTCCGGTTGAGCCTTTGGGTGCTCCCGGAACAACAAACCCACAAAAAACAACCTCCTATAGTACTTGTCTCGCCCAGGAAAAAAAAAGAAGAAAAACTCTATCAAAGGAGTGAAAGGTGGTGCAGTGGTTAAGTCACTCGCCTTGTAAACCAGGGGTCGCAAGGTTCGATCCCGGGCTTCTCCAAAAACCTCCTCCCGGTTGAGCCTTCGGGTGCTCCCGCAACATCAAACCCACAAAAAAACAACCTCTAAAACAACCTCCTATAGTACTGGTCTCGCCCAGGAAAAAAAAAAAAAAAAAAAAAAAAAAAAAAAAAAGGAGTGAAAGGGACTATCAAAAGTGCATCACTGCTCTTCTGAATCCACTGTTATTCAAAAATGCGAAAAAATATACACCTTAAACTATTTATATGACATGAATTCAAACGTCGTTTTAGGACGTCAGATTGACGTCAGCTTTCAGACATTAAACCGACGTTGGCTTTAGCACGTCAGATTGACGTCTAGTTTTGACAACAAACAAACTTTCAAAATCAACCTAACTCCAACGTTATTATGACGTTGGAGTCTGACGTCAATCTGACCCCCAACGGACGTCAAATGTCTGCTGGAAGTAACATAGAAAAAAAAGAAAGAAAGAAAGCAAAAGAAACACACGAAACGAATGATCTGATTTTTACCCAAAGTGAAGTTTGATTAATTTGCACACCACACATGGTCAGAAGTATGAAAAACACAAGGTCTAAATCACGTCTTGATTACGACGTCTAACTGACGAACTAGTTTGACGTCAAAACAACGTCCAATCCAGACGTCCAAAAGACGTCAGAAAATGACGTCTGATAGACGTTGGAAATTGATTATATGACGTCGCGACCAAAAAATAACCAATATCTGACGTCAAACAGACGTCAGGTGCCTGCTGGGACCTGTCATTTTAGTTTTCCCCACCCCTCGGTTTGTGGAGTGGAAATTTCTTTCTGACTGCGCCATTTTCCAGATCATTGCCTATTCGTACCTCTTTGAAATATTGTTTTATATGGTAGACGAAAATTGGGAAAATAGCTGCTCATTCGGCTTACGATATGTTTTCATGGTATAAGTACCTGAGTGTTAATTTAGTTTTTCCCACCTCGGGTTTTGGAGTAGGAATTTTTTCTGATTGCGCCTTCTCCTGATCGTTGCCTACTTGTACCTTTCCCTATGTGGCACAGTTAATAAATACATGGGAATTATGTTTTTCAATATAGACAAAGAAACAATTTCGGTGTTATTTATTCAAAAGCTGATTCACTGACATATAACCAGATTACTTTCGCATAAAAATTTAAGTAAGCAATATTCAGGAACTGGTACAGTTGGTGTATTATCGGAATAATTTAATTATTCCGACTCTAGCTCTTCACAGATCAAGAGATATTTCAATAGACACCAAAAGTTTAAAATTCACCAGAAATAATAGTCGATTACTCGCCGATTGGTCATGACTCGTAAACTCGTTAGTATCTGCAGGTATTTACAACAAGCACCACAGTATTTTGGTTTATATTCCTTTTTAATTTATTTGTTGTACCAGTTCGAGAAATGAATCTTGTCAGTAATTATTTGTTATTAAAAATAAAAATCCATTTAATATATTTGTTGAATTAAAGTAACACTATTTACACAATCACAGATGATGTCTAAAATATAATACGAGATTGATAAAATAAAGAGTAAAGTCAACGGACGGAATAATAACGACCCCAACGGACGGATATAGTCAGTCAGTGGGTACAGAACCAGTATTCTGACCTACGAAATGATAAACTGATAACAAAGCTTATCTACATTGCAAAAGACTGCAAAAGACTGACTTTAAAGATTAAGGTAATAGCTCAGGTCCCGATGTTATCAAAAAATACCCCAATACCCACAGAACATACAACTCATATTCTTCATAAATATAAAAATAATCAAATGGACGGAATTTTCAACAATGTATTTCCAAAAATTGTACCAGTAAATGTAGTATTTTATGTTTCTAAATGTTAAATGTAAACTTATGGTAGCATGTTTCAACAATAATCACGTAGAAGCATTAATTCCTAGTTCAGCAGTGTTTGATTTATGACGATAGCCTTATAACATGAGCACATATGACATCGCTTTTGGAACTTGAGAATTACATTTCTCAGATTTGCTGCAGTTTCGCTATGAGCCATTAATTAAGTAGGTAAATCTAAGAATTGGTTTTAATCTAATACTCGTAAATGATTCGCCGCAACTACCACACTTGAAGCTGACCACCAGATTCATGCTTTCATTGCAAATATCAGCCTATTACATGTATATTATGCTTTATCAATATCTTATTCCATATGGCCATTTTGGTAATCAATTAAGTCTTTTCCATGTTATGAATTGCTTCCACTGCAAATATCAAATTTGTGCGTTATATCATTCTTTATAATCCACTAGGAATTTGGTTATGATTTCTTTCATTCATGTCTGTTCCATTCATGTAAACTACTACATTTGGAACGTCCGGACAAGAATCACTTTATTTTATACTCGGTAATATTACTGGTTTTGTATATTATTTCATTAGCCAAATCGGTCACATACATGTATATGCATGTACATGTTAATGTTTTAATCTTCGCTGATTCTAGAACCACAATGTTTTAATCTTCGCTATATCTAGAACCACAATGTTTTAATCTTTGCTTTTTCTAGAACGACTTTAAATTTTACAGAGAGCTCCATTTCTGTTCTAGCACGTTGTTCTTGTGCAACCCTGTGTATGTAGCTGAAATAGAAAAAAATAGCGATGGACCTTTTGAAAAAAATATCTGTCCAACTATGTATAATCGAAATCAGTTTGTACAGCCGGTTTCTACAGTTTACGTATACCAATGTCATGTAAATAAGGACTGGAAACCCCCAGGAAATGAGTTACAATATAATCAAAACTATCAACCAAGACACCTGGGGCCAGTTGTTCAAAACGTTGTTAGCTTAACGTCATCGTTAAGACCTCAACTGGTTTTGCAAATGCCGACTAAATAAGCAAATACACTGTTATTTTTTGTTTATAAAATGTGAGAATCGCAATGCAAATGATTCTCACATTTATCAACGAAATATAACAGTTTATTTGTAATATTCATGTTTCAAGTGAAATTTTAACGAATCGTTAACTAACGATGTCGTTAATTTTGAACAACTGGGCCCTGGCGTAGAAGTGGACAATACGACGTAGAGATCACATACAATATGGCACTTACGATAAAGGGCAAGAGGAAATAAAACGCTGGTCATCTGGCTCTCGACAATTGGAGCGAGTTGCCCAATCACTACACTATTTAAACAAATAGGTTTTCATCATGTCACAGGTTATAAATTTATACCTACCTCCCCATGTATTAAAGGTGTAAGCGCCTGACGGGGTAGCTAGGTCAAGATCAAGGCTGGTATCAAGAGGAATTTTTTTTGCATCGGTCCAAAGTTGAAGTTTGTCGCTTGCTAATTCGTTACCGTCAGCGGCATACCACGTGACTCCGTAGTCAGCGGAAACTAAAATTGTTTCCTTGTTGTTATCGTAACCATAGAGACGACCTTCATTTTGCTCAAATCCGATTAGACTACCGATTCGTTCGTCCAAATCTGTAAAGGAAGTTTAGAAAAGTTTAAAGCAGACAAAGGCGATAAAATTGGAACACCAATAATTAACGTGCAGATTGCGTGGAGAAAAGATATTCGCATATTTTGAAGTACAGTGTATATATACACCTAAAAGTTTTGTTTCAAATGATGCTTTAGGTCCCAATTAACAAATTAGGTCATGTCGGGACGTGACCTCCGTTTTATGGGACTTCTATCCAACAAAATGTGCTTGAAAATAATATATAGCCACCAAAGTAAACCAAAAGGCTTAAATAAATATGGATGATTTGACTTCAGCCACTTTTCCTGGACAGGATCAGGCCTTTAGAGCGGTTTATCCAGTCAACATGTAGTCAGCAGATTATAAGCTTTGGCTGGAGGCACAAGCAGCCCATCTATTTCTCTTGGTCCCAAAGGGCGGGCCCATAATCCCGCCCATCCACCCTTAAAAGTGAAAACTCCGTTGCTTCATTGGATAATTTGCTTTAGGAAAAATCTAACCACACGACTTAAAGACTGTTCTTGTAGCTCTGCAAACAAAGCATAAAATGAATCTTTTTCTAAACATGCGTGTGTTCATGTTATTTCCAGACACTCGATAAAACCGACTCAGTAACGCCCTATACTTAAGAAGTAGATCAGCTCTAGCAGTGAATTGTTGAGTAATAATTCACTGTTTGGAGGTCAGTTGTAAAGAAGATCAAATCACGAGCGCGTAGCGCGAGTGATTTATCTTCTTACAATTGACCGACAAACAGTGAATTATTACTCAACAATTCACGCACTTGAGCTGATCTATTTCGATTCTAACACACAATAAACGGAATAAATGTTGCTGAAACCGTCGATATCGTTCAGCTTTCCGCCATTGCATTTTGACTGTAATGCTGATATTTACACTCACTTATTACGTTTGTTGTGCGCTAAAACGACGTTTCACCGTCTAACGCTGCTTTGTGGGATAGCTGACGTCACAAATGCCGCAAAGTAACGTCACGCTTATTCGCCCAGTGAAATTGTTGCACAATATAACACGTTTTTTACCATTGGCTATATAGGCGAGGTGTGTTAGAATCAAAATTCAATAAAATTAGATTGCCACAATAAATTACTATTGCTATGTCGTCTAAGTGAAATGCCAGTTTCACATCGTCAGGAAAACAGTTTCATGAAAAAAGTATACATGTACCTCCTTAAATCCTACTGTTATATAGTCAAACTGGGGTATATTGGGTGTACATGTTTTCTTATTTTTGACTGAAAATATATATTGTGGGTACTCGTTAGAGCGGCGGTTCTAACATATACACACAATCTGTATTTTGTTGCTGCTTCCACCATGTCATGTTAAATGCATTATTGTATCATATCCTCATGATGTTTGTATCCACAGACCTTGAGTGAATAAATTGTTTTGTATTGTATTGTATATCAATGTTTTAAGCAAAGGTGTTAAAAGTATCAGTTTTTTTTTCTATCCGAAACAAATTTCTGTATATTGCATGGGCAAGTTTTCGTAATGTAAAGGGCAATATTTACCAATCCAGCTTATTCCATCTGTGCTCTTGTGACACCTTCCATCATCACTCGAACTGAAAGCAAATTTATATATGAGCCTACGCATGAGAAAACCAACTATCTAGATTTCAGAGCCGCAGCAACGTCCTGGGTTTAACAAGTCCTATGGGGGAGATATTTGTCTTGCCCAAGGAGACAGTATTCGGCGCAAGTGGATTTTGACCCCAGGACCTCTCCATTCGCAATCTAACCTCATAACACGTAGTCATCGCGCTTCTGTCCATCTACGTAGATAGCCTAACATTCAATAAACATACAGGAGACTGCATGTGCGGACAAACTGATCTACATTTTCTACGGCGTTATTTATTATTGAAATAAGAATCTCTTTTTAGTAATTTATTAAATTAATATTTAGTACGCCTACTTTTAAAACCAGTTTTAAAATGGACTATTCCGGAAGTGGGTGTTTTTACTTTTGAACTGTTGTGAAAAAAATGTATTTTTGCATTTTAACGAATTCCAAAAGTAAATGATTGATATTATGTAGTTCTTGTAAAGTAAAAAATATACTACTTTGTCTTTACAAAGAGTTATGTTTCATTTTGAAACTTGGACATGGGGTACCTGACTTACCCCAGGACTACCAACTTCGAAATACGTCATAAGTCAGGAAGTAGTTCTCTCATATTTACAGGGGTCGTTCAACAAGAAATATTAGTTAATTATAACTTGTGATAAAATCTTATTTTAATAGTTGTGCTTTATGGGCAGATGAATTACTTTTGTTGTATATTTATTTTATTACATTATTTTTCCTATTTTTTCATTTACTTCTTTTTATTTCACAATATACTGCACTCGGAAAAAAACATTCTTGGTTAGATGGATAATTATTGATCGACCCTACCCTGTTGAAGCGACGCCATTAGACGATTAGGCGTTAACTCGACTCAAACAATTTGATGTATTTTGGATTTTTGTCGATGATCTAAAGAGCAGCTGTTGTGGAAAATATTGTCTAAAAGCTAAGGTAAGTAATATTTCCATATGACATAGTGACGCCTTACAGTAGGCCCAGATAAATTGATCAAGCTGCATTTATTGTCGTGACCTACTTTCAGTTTCAGCCGACAATATAATAAATACAAGTTTCAGCTTTTTTGAAAATCTTTCCACCTCTGTAATTTATATTATGAATTTATGAAATGCTGAAAAAAGCCTAAGGCTGCAAACCCAGATTATGAGAGATCTGCTTGTTATTATTTATTTTGTGTGTGAAAACCAAAACTCTGATTAAGATTGGTGGGATGATTGATCCCCTTCATCCCGCCTTCATCATCGATCTAGTTTTTAACCTTTCATCTTGACACTCACTATCATTCTTTATCTTTTTCTTTTTCATAACACTGACACGCAATGGCTGCCAAAAATGCTCACGAGGGCGTAGCTAGTTTTTAAGATAGATACTAGATAGTGAAAGCTCATTTCAAGCCGAAGCTGCCTAGCTTGACTTATAATCTGATGATCACCAATATTAACCTCAAATACAAAAATTGAATCTTTTTATATTTCGAAACAGATCAAAATGAATGTGTGTGTCACTTGTCTTTCGTCATCTATCTATCTTCCTTTACATCATAACCTCCAAGGAGAACTTCAGATGGTGTTCCGGTATACCAAGAGCTGAAGGGGGTTAGTTGAAATAAAAGCCGAGATCAAGAAAAATAGTGTACAGCTCTTTGCGCATGCGCAACCGGAACCCCAGTCATGATTAGCATAAAGTGACCAGTGATAGATCAAGGACCAGTGATCAACTAGTGGTTATCGGTTATTAATTCTCATAGGACACCTGATGTAAATCGTATGCTAGTCTCAACTTAAAGCACATTATATTAACATACTTGTAAACATTAATTTATGTTTATTTGGAAAGCTTTTCTATCTTGCATTTTCTGGCACTTTACCAAGGGGGGGTCTTAGTTGTACTGCTGAAAAGCGGTGTTTGTTCAATAAATTCTTCAAGATGAAATTCTGCGTGAAACGATCAACATTCGTTCCGACTTGCTTTATTTTTTAATGTAACTGCAGACTAAACTAACTGATCCACATTCCCAATTGACCATGCTTGTACAGTACATACTATGTTTTTATACTGTTAATTAATCCACCATAGTGTAAAATTATGAATATTCTCAATATCCTTCATATGCCCTTTTCAAAATTCTTAGTTTTGCTATACGCATTTAGCAATTAGCATTTAGCAATTAGCAATTAACATGTCATCCTGGCCTTCCATAATTTTTCTATTTGACTGTTAGAAAAGATGATATTTCCAATTTTTACAAATAAACATTTTCAATAAATCAATAATTATTTAAAATCACTTCAAATGCTATAAAATATTATCTTTTATCATATGACGTCACTGTTTAACAGTGGATAACGTCATGCTATAAAAATCATATGACCACACGTGTATTAACACTTTTGCGGGAATACGTAAGGTCATTGACGATGTCCGTAACAACAATGTAAATTTTCATTGAAAATACGGTCCACTTCAAAGGCGATAAAATCCTGTTTTAAAAGTCATATGATAAAACAAATCTTACACTCGTGGTCATTTCATATGAAATTTATTAAACTCGCTGAAGGTTCGTTAAATAAATTTCATATGAAATGACCACTTGTGTAAGATCCTCTATATATATACATAAATCATTTTCTTGGAAGAAATCAAGCTTCAGTCCTAACTCGCTTGGCATACAAGCACAGAAGCTCAGGCTCAGCTTTTAATATTCATGGGTGTAGCTTAGTGTATTGAAATATGTTGCGACTAGTACGTCACACCCATTTTTTGACAACAATGTTACCATAATCATACACAGGCCTCCTAGCAAAACCTATTATAAGCCTATAAAACCTGTAAAAAACTATAATTTTGTGTCAAATTAGTAAAATCCTATGTAACCTTCATTTTGCCCCCAAAATGGCTAAAAACCCTATAAATTACCTATATTTTTCTGCAAAAACCTATAATCTTTACAGAAACAGCAATATGAATCATTTTAAGACCAGTATTTGTTTTCTGGTGCTTGTAAATGTTTTAAAGCCATAATGCATTGATCCGGTCGGCAAGCTAATTTTTTGTGAGAAAAAGTCAGTATTGTTTACCAGAACTGCTCCTTTCCTGCCTCTTTGCTCATTCGGTCATTATCGCTATACTTTAATCATTTTTAGATGCTTATAAAATTATAATTGGCCAGAAATATTACGAGGTTGACCGCTCATATCTTGCGTTGAAGAAATGATAACGTTCTAAAGATATATTTTCAAAGCTTTTAAGAAAAAAATAATTTAATTTGTTTTCATATCTTCTGCTTTGAATTCAGTAAGGCCATAGCAATAAACACTGAGTCATTTACCTGATATGAATGACTGATGATGGCATTCCGATTGGATCAATACATTGAACAGCTGTTTGTGTGTTTGTTGTTCTTTGAGTTTTCCAGTCCATGCTGCCGACAGGTTCATTTTTTTCATTTTGGTTGCAATTATCAATTCACGATAATACACATTATACCGGTAAGTGGCAATGTGGAACATGTGATTTTAATAATACAAAACTGTGTTCCTGACCGCCAAAAAAGGCGTTTTAGATCACAAAAAAAAGCATGTGTTGGCAATCGAGAATGTACAGTTTATGTTCTACATCGTCATTTTGGCAATCCAAAATGCCATTTTAGGGCAGTGTAGATCTCTTTTTGTTTATCAGATTGGTTGTTTGCGATTACCGCTAACATGGTGTGGATAAGGAAGCTCCAAGATTTGGAAGAAAGCTGCTAAAATTGTAATGGAAGTGAGAGAAAAAAAAAAAAACACCTTTGAATAACCTATATTTTTGGTGAAGACCTGTAAAAAAACCTATATTTTGGGTAAAAGGAACCTATATAAAAACCTATATTTTTCAAGTGGGCCACTAGGAGGCCTACAAATGTTTGTCGCTGAGATCTTGAAGTTTCTTTTCTCCTTTCATGTTTGTTTTTCTACATTTTATGTGATGTTACCAAGTGCTTGCAGAACTCAAACTTAAAAACACAAGAAGGAAACATTCTTTTTCGTGCATTTTATCTTGATTCTTGTATGTAAGAAAATGCCATGTTTGGAGTGTAATTGCTTTTTGGAGAACCTTGATTCTCCTTGAGGTTGCATCCAATGTTGTTAGAGTTTGAAGTTTTCTCTGATCGCTGGACATGTTGCCTGACACTAGTGTTGTTTGATTATGGGATTTTCATAATCCATCATCGAAAAAATCAGATATGACTTTTCGGTCAATCATCGATTATAATTGAAATTGGAAAGGTTATAGTGCTCTTGATACCAAGACTTTAATAAGGAATTTGTTAGCTTGTTTGGTTTAGTTGCAGAAATATATATATATATCTCTGAAAATACAAAGTTTTGTCACATTTAGCTTTAAATTTGTAATCTTGTCATGAAATGCTTATTAAGGGAAGATTTCAATGTCATTAACTTAGGCCAAAACAAAATATATATGTGGTTCCTATTACATGGTTTTGAAAAATAGGGTAGGTAGGTAGGAAAATTATTTTATTTTATTGAAACATTTTACCAAGAAAATATACCAAAACCTTATGAAATAGACACTTTTTCAGCATTTTTCCTCAGAAAGCCAATAAAAATTAAAATGTTTAGGGTCAGGGGCAAAAAATTAGGGTAGGTAGGGGAACCGGAACCACATATATATTTTATTTTGGCCTTATTGCAATGACTTGATACATGTATCAAAACTGTTTGGAAATGAACTCAGAAGCAGGCTAGATGTCATTTTCTGACTAAAATCTTTGATAAAAGACAAACTATGTCAGCTTAACATGACCCATATGACAAAAGCATTCTCGATCATAGCAAACCAATGATTATCAATATAAATTGATCATTGTTACAGCACTACCTGACACTCCTAGTACATGTATTTAGCTTTAGTCTAGATGCTTGATATTGTAAAACTATTTACCATATTTGTTCTAATTAGCGCACACTGTACTAAACTTTTAAAAATAACTTAAAATAGTGTTCCATCAAAGGCTATTTTTTTTTTACAACATTTTTTTAAACGACCAGGGTGTGCGCTTATATGAGCATGTGCACTAATGAGAAGTTATGGTATACCATATTCATTCTAATAAGCACACAGTGCGCTGAACTTTTCAAAAAAACTATAAGTTAAGGTAACAAAATATCATTCTAATTAGCGCACACTACCAACGTAAATAACATATCAAAATGCTAAAATAACTATGTAAAATCTATCAATTTTGATGTCATTATGATTTAAATTTTCCAGTTGCTGCAAAATAGTTTCTGATCATTTACCGTTAAGTTTTAATGCGACAAATGAGGTATTGTTGTGTATAATTGGTGTAAAATACCATTATACTATTCGAGTAGTGTGCGCTTATGCACTTGTTTTTCGAGGGGGGACAGGACCCTTTTCTAAGATGTGTCATCGGTCTTTCTTAAAGTATGCGATTTGTGAAAAAGCAAAATTTAACTTTGTGATTTGTGACAGAGGTATTTTCTGTGATTTGTGAAACACAAATTTAAATCCCTGTGATCTGTGATTTGTAAATTTTCAAGTCTGTGAATTGTGATTATCACATTCCTTGTGATTGTAAAACCAATGGTCTAAAAGTACATTAAATTGCATCCATGGACCTCCAGAATTATAAAATTTTCTCGGGGCAGATCCCCGAACCCCCCCTTTCAACAATAAGAGCATACCCCATCCCATATCCTTTGCAACTTGCCACTCATGAATTACTTTAACATTTGGTGGCCGACAGTTAGTGATGGGCCGATGATCGATTATAATCGAAAGTCAGTTGGTTTGGCCTTCCGATTAAGATAAACGATAGTAAAATGCAGCAATCGATTGTAATGGGTTGCAATATTCATAATGCAGAAATAATATTTTAAGGGGTTTACATCTGAAAAAGGTACCATTTAGGTTTCAAAGTAGATCTAACATGGATATCCCAAAGTTACAATGTAACTGAAGCTGTTCTGGTCCATATATATGTAACCTGAGCATCAATATGTCTTTTTCATTTACCTAGAATATCAGGACAGAAAGGTAGAAATTCCTAAATCAGTGATCTGTTCTAAGTGGAATGTGTTCTAAACAGATAAGGCAATTAAAAGCTCTTTTATTGACCCACTCAGTGGGCAATGAAACTGTCACCATGGTTATGACATGCATGAAAGGCAAATGCAAAGTATAGCTAGTTTAAGCGATTACACAATCGATAGCTAGTTGGTTTAGTCCGTCCGATTATAAACCGATAATCGATTGTAATTTCAAACCGATGGCCCAACACCGGTCTGGTGACTAACAGAAATAAAGCCATCATGCATAGAATTACCATTTTCGTTTGAGGTTTAACACTATATTTTAAAGCTGTTAATATACTGACCAACACCAGAATAAAATATTGATGCATATCATATTAATTTATTAAAGTTTAAATAGAGGTCTTTGTTATACTTTATAGGCAGTTAGTAAAATGATTCCATTTTCCTCTGCACCATCGTGAAAAGGCAAGAGCCTCTACCATATGGGGTGCCGTTTTACTATTTATTCCCTACTTATGGATATCCATAATTCATTTTTGGATATCCAAAATTCATTTTTGGATATCCAAAATTCATTTTTGGATATCCATAATTCATTTTTGGATATCCTAAAATCGATTTATGGATATCCTTAATTCGGCTGAATATTGCATATCCATAAATTGATTTTAGGATATCCTAAAATCGAATTATGGATATCCTAAAATACAATCCTATTTTTGGATATCCATAATTCGATTTAAGGATATCCTAAAATCGGGCTAATATTGGATATCCATAATTCGATTTATGGATATCCATAAATGAATTATGGATATCCTAAAATAGGACTGTATTTTAGGATATCCATAATTCATTTAAGGATATCCTTAAATCACAAAAAATGATGTACGTGCCTATGGGATACAATGAAAAAATGAATTATGGATATCCTAAAATCGATTTATGGATATCCTTAAATCAGTTCATTTAAGGATATCCTAAAATAGAATTATGGATATCCAAAAATCAAATTATGGATATCCTAAATTCAAGATTATTTTTGGATATCTTAAAATACATTTAAGGATATCCTTAAATAAGCTGATTTAAGGATATCCATAATTCGATTTTTGGATATCCAAAAATTGAATTATGGATATCCATAATTCATCGTGATTTTTGGATATCCAAAAATGTATTTTAGGATATCCATAATTCAATTAAGGATATCCATAATTCATTTAAGGATATCCATAATTCATTTATGGATATCCATAATTCATTTATGGATATCCATAATTCATTTTAGGACACCAAAAATATTAATGGATATCCTTAATTATTTTAGGATATCCATAAATGAATTATGGATATCCATAAATTAATTATGGATATCCTTAAGTGCCGGTTCACATAAAAATCATGCAAAATTGAAAATTCACTCCACATCGAGTATAACAGATTTTGATGAAATTTATTTTATATGAAGGCCGTTATGGTAGTATTTGACCTCTGAAATATTTTTGAAAATTGTCCAGCAGTTTTAGAGAAAATTACGATTGAAGTTTTAAACACACTTTTACAAGTTTGGCTTGAAGTCTATGGGAAAATGTCGTCAATTTTCAAGTCAAATTTTGGTCACTTCAGTAGACGAGTTATTATACATAATATACATGAAAATGCAGCTTAACCTCTCTTCTACATTTTCCAAAAATAAAACGCGTTGCCAAATCACTTTTGATGCCGTATTTTGTACATGTTTACGCCTAGGTATTTCTTTCTGCGCTGGTGTCCCGTTTAGCAGTAGAATTTCTTCTTGAAGCCGGTAACCAAACCGCGCGACGTTGCTAAGACAAGCGTCATGTGACAAAAATCATGTGACAATAGTTCTTGAAGACACAACATGAAATTCTTGTGTTTTTAAGAAGCTACGAAATAAGTAAAAAGACGGAAAAGAATAGAAAGATGGAACGCATTTGACGTCACAAGACGTTAGATTAGTATGACGTGACGTCAGTCGTCACGTGCTTTCATCCTCACGTGCCAAGTCGCGTGGACCCTTAATTGACAATTAAGACACGTAAAATGTGGTCTTATTAGAAATGATCAGAAATAAAATGCAAATTTGAACATGCAACAATGTGGGAATTACGTCTTCCATTAAAACACGGATTATTCCTTTCGTCAGCGTGATATTTCAGTACACTGACACGAAGCTAACCCAGGACGGACGTTCTATTATTTTCAAAATAAACAGTAGAGGTAATAGAAAGTGGCCGTTTTACGTCATGCCGGTCTCATGGTCTGAACGGCAAAAAAACTAATAGGACGTTGAAAACCAATCTTGTAAAATCATGAATATATAGCAGCAAAAATAAACTGTATTATCATGTTGACTTACTTAGAATTATAATTGATATTTTCAGTTGTAAACGCGTAAATCACTTTTAAACTATTAAAAGTATACTTGAAAAATAAAACTGATTGATTGTAATCTAAAAAAAATACAATAATATTAATCAAAATTTGTTCATATTCTTGACCTTAAAACATTGAGGTTTTGTTTTAAGTTACTTCCCTTGAAATCTATCATAAAGATTATGCTTTAGTAAAAGTAGTACGCGTTTCCTGTCTATCGTATACACCTCCACCTTTGGATTTGTATTCCATCAGTGTCATGACAGCTTAGGTCGTGTCATGGGTTAAAAGACTCACCCGAAAGACTGAAGAAGAGCGGGGTAGAACCTGCAATCCACGATTCACACGGCGAATAGCTAAACCATTCGGCCGCGAACATGAGGCTGTAACGGCGTGGAACGGAGTTGGCTCCGCCTCACTGAATTCCATTCAAGAACACCCTGAGTACAAATAAATTCAAGTTAACTGTCATAAAAGCAACGTGTATCGACATAAACTGTGTATTTGACGATCACAGGTAAGTGTTGGATGTTGAATGACGATGTTGATCGAATCATACACAATAGGCCTAGCCGCTTCACACCAGTCTTGCAGTGTTTTGACGTATCGTAGGCCTACCTTCAGGTATAACCAGACAGCTGTACCTTGAGAGTCGCACGCCGGTCACGGTTTGCAGCCTCGGGGAACGGGTAGAAATCAAAACAGTCGCATTCCGTTGCGGGGCAGGCGATAGTATGAATCGCGACCTGTCGTAAGACTTAGAGATCGCACTTTCGACTTGCACGATTTGCAATGCATAGAGTGCCAATACGAGTACATTGCGAATTCGCCACCTGAAAACGATATGTGACGTGTCTCTCGTTGAACTTGCTTTGAGCGTTGTTGTTGCTTTTTTTTTTTTTTTTTTTTTTTTTTTTTTTTTTTTTTTTTTTTTTTTTTTTTCTCAACACAGCTGGCGCGCGTTTGTCCATAGACCAGTGTGTCACTCATTGGTCTTTTTTTTTTTTTTTTTTTTTTTTTTTTTTTTTTTTTTTTTTTTTTTTTGAATCCATTCCTGGGTCCTCATCAATGCCTTGGTTACATTTGCCCCGATCATCGTGCGATTTTCAAGTTGGTCTGCTATTTTAGACATCGTAGGTGATCACGGGCATGTTTAGAATTCATACAGGCATCGTACGATTTCTTGCTCTGACTTACGTCCACGTTCTGAGTGAAAACCATACGGAGATCGTCGGAAGATGTCTGTGACGAATCCCTACGATTTCTGACTGAGCCTTTTCGGTCTCCTTACGATCACTGTACGGGCCCCGCCCACTGAGGCCCGAAGAAATAGATGGGCTTCTTGTGCCTCCAGGCAAAGCTTTTACACTGCTGACTGCATCTTATTACTGGTTAACCGCTCAGGATGAGCCTGCCCAGGAAAAGTGGTTTCAAGTCATAGCGGTTGTGGCTTTGTTGGATGGTTATATTATATCAAGCACTTGTTGGATGTTTTGGGTAAAAGTCCCGTAAATGGAGACAACGTCCCGACCTGATCTTAGCCGTTGACTGGGACGTTAAGCATCAATTTTAACATCAAACAAACAATGTCTGTACAATTTTTTGTCACCAAATTATCATAAAAAACAACAACATGCGGTGGCCGCACGATCATCGCAGCGTCTCCGGACGATGCTCCCTACGGCGTGGTAACGGTCTTACGTTTTTAAACACTTGTAGCAGTAGGCCTATAGACTAATTCAAAATCGTAGCTAGGATATCTAAAGCCTGCGGGAGACCGCACGAAAACAAAAGGAAAATCACAAAACAATTGTGTGTCGTACAATGTATATTGAACTGCATCCATTTTATTACACGTTGGGAAAAATTTAGAGGAACAGTATGAAGAGTATAAAGGAACGAAAAAAAATATTGAAGTGTTTACTATGAAGCTTGAAAGTAGTTATATATTTTCTGAAAATTCAAGAATGACTAAAATTTAAAGAAATCTTATTTTCAAGGGGAACAACTTCATTTTTCAAGTTAAATCTTTTTTTTTAAATTAACAATTATAGTTAATTCAGGAGCATTTTTAATTGTGCTTGTTTTATGCACTTTCACTCGTACATGGAAACACACTTTTGAAGATCTAGTTGATTCGCAATTATAGTAGAATTTCATATCGATATCAGACAACTTAGGTTACAAGCTCTTGGTTTCAAAACAGCAGAAAAAATCAAGTTTTGAACATTTGTCTTCAGGTGTTTCTGTTGTTGTCATGTCAACCAGGTATTTGAGTTTGCAAAGGTTTTATTTTTCTGGACACGTAATATCAGAGACACTTTACATGACAAAACTTAATTTCAATATCAGTCTACTGAATTTGCAATAAATGAGTTTCAAAACAGCAGAAAATGCCAATTTTGGGCGGCTGTCAAAGAATGACTTTGTTGTTGTCATGGTAACCAGTATTTGAATTTTTAAATGGTTAAATCTTTTGAACATATGATGTATTTGATACTTCTAGATCATTATACATTTTCATAACAAAAACTGTCTACAGAATTTACAAGAACTGAGTCTCAAAACAGCAGAAAATTCCAATTTTGGACATTCATCTTCAGGTGTGACTTTTTTGTTGTCATGGTTACAAGGTAAGTGATCATACTGTCTTTTCATCATCGAGCATGATAAAACAATTGTTGCTTTACTGATACAATGTGACAAAATAAATACACAATTTTCCAGATGCCGATATAAATGATCAGAACCCCCCCCCCCACCCCCCCCCCCCGCCACCCACCCACCCTAAAATGTCACGTTTAAATATATTTCTCCAGTGGTGTTCAACTTGTTGCTATAGCAACCATGCATTTCAACTTGCAAAGCTTTTTATTATATAAACTTATAATAAAATACTTACTTTATAATTAATGATATTCAATATCATGTTAACATCAGTCTACTGAAGTGGCAATAATTTGGTGCGAAAACAACCAAAAAATTCTTTGTTTCAGATATTTTTTTCTGTAGCATTTTAGTTGTCGCCATGGCAACCTGGAAAGTGACCAAGTTGTCATTTTTATTATGGGATATGATAAATCAATAGTTGCTTTCTTGGTTCAATGTTACAGAACAGATCCACAAGTGAAAAGAAACTGATATAAACTTACCTGTAAACCCCCAAAATGTAAATTTTAGCCGTTTTTTTTCCTCCAGTGGTGTTCGGTTTGTTGCTATGGCAACAACACATATTAATTTGCGAAGTGTTGTACTTGTAATATAGTACTTACTTTATAATTCTAAATCAATATCATGTTCAAATCAGTCTACTGAAGTGGCAATAATTTGGTGTGAAAACAACCAAAAAAAATCAAAATTTTAGATATTTGTCCCTTGTAGCATTATAAATGTCGCCATGGCAACCAGGTAAGTGACCAAGCTGTCTTTTTTATTATTGAATAGGATAAATCAATAGTTGCTTTCTTTGTACAATGCTACAAAATAAATCCATCAGTGATTAGAAGTTGACATAAACTTACCCGAAAACCCTCCAAATTGTAAATTTTACTTTTTTGCCTCAAGTGGTGTTCGATCTGTTGCTATGGCAACCGTGTATATGAAAAGGCAAAGGGTTCTGTTGTTGAAACTTGTAATATAATACTTACTTTACAATTAAACGACAATATCATGTTTACATCAGTCTACTGAAGTGTCAATAATTTGGTGTGAAAACAACCCAAAAATCAATATTTTAGATATTTTTCCTTTGTAGCATTATAGTTGTCGCCATGGCAACCAGGTAAATTACCAAGCTATTTTTTCTATTATTGTATATGATAAATCATAAGTTCCTTTCTTGGTACACTGCTACAAAATAAATCCACCAGTGATTAGAAGCTGATATAAGCTTACCTGAAACCCCTCCAAAATGTAAATTTTAGATTTTTCATTCAAGTGGTGTTCGATTTGTTGCTATGGCAACCGTGTATATGAAAAGGCAAAGCGTTTTATTGTGGAAACATGTAATATAAGAGTGGCTTTATAAATTAAGAGTAACTGCATATCAATATCAGTCTACTGAAGTTGCGATAAATTGATCTGAAAACAGCCAAAAATGCCGTTTTCATATTTTTTGACTTAGTGGTATAATATGCGTTGTCATGGCAACGCCAAGCTGAATAAAATCAATATTTTTTTGGCTTAAAAGCTTTAAGCTATGTTAAGTGTTTCTATTCGAATTGTTCAATTCTACCTAACATTTATCACATTCATAAAATATTATTTTGAATTATACCATTTTTAGAGCAGAATTTAGCGATTTTTAGGCAAAATACTAGTTCCCGTTGCCATGGTGACGAAAATTGAAAAAAATCGAAATAAACTTTATTTTTCTTGTTCTGTCATCAAAACCTCTCAGACAAATGAAAATCAGCCAAATCCGTTACCCACCATGTGGAGTCACCTGCATGATTTTTATCTGAGCCAGCACTTAAATGAATTATGGATATCCAAAAATAGGGGATAAATAGTAAAACGGCACCTCATACTACCATACATGTAATGTAAGGCTAAGGTATTCTTATTTTACAAGTAACTATGAAATAATGAAATAAAATGACACATTTCCTTGATACGATTAGTTATTTTAGCGACTGAGAAGTTATATGCTGTAAATCAGTCAATAAAGTGCAAAAACATTGACCAAATTGTTGAATTCTCTGTGATTAGGAAAATTTATTGTCTGTGATTTGTGAAGTCATCATTTGAAAACTCTGTGATTTGAGATTTTGTGTTTTAAATCTCTGTGATCTGTGACCAAACCCCCCTCCTGACCCCCCCTCTTTTTCGGAAATGACTGGGGTGTGCGCTTATTGAAGCATGTGCACTAATTAGAACGCATACAGTATTTATAAACATGCAGTAAGTTAATGAGCAGTTCAGTGGAATGCACTATCAAAACTCTGATTTGTTGTCAGGTAAACCTGATCTTTAAAGTTTACACTTATTTGTATGAAAGATGTGTATGCAGGTTTTTCTCTTGTGTGTTTTAACAGCTTTGTGTTGATTTGTGCTGTACTTTCATTTCCGCCTGGTGTAATTGGGCTGGGATTTTAAATTTGACTGTACAATCATTGAATCTCTGTGCCTTCTGTTTTACTTTTCTCATAAGTTTATAAACTTAATAGCAGGATATGATCTGAAATATTCAGTTTGTGATAAACCAGTTCTTTCAGCTGTACAAATTTATAAACAAAAGAAAACAAACAGACCACAAAAACATTGAGGTTTCAAACTTTTCCTGGGAAGCATGCCCCAAGACCAAAAGGCAATGCCTAAAAGCCTGCAGCTACACCCCCCCCCCCACACACACACAGACACAGACACACACTGAAGCTTTGTCTAATTGCATGGATGTACCAGCATCTTTAATCCTTACTAGCAGTTTATCAGGCCTGAATTAAAAAATTGTTTGGTTGTCCTTTACCTACCCAACATTTTAACCTTGGGTAGGTAGGGAATTATTATATTATATTTTGCTTTCTGTAGAAAATAGAAAATTTACTTTCAACATTTTTGTCTAGAAAGCATATTACATGTAATATAGGCAGGTATGAATTTTAAGTAGTAGAATTTCACAAAAAAGGGTACAGATTTTCAGGAAAAACAAATATAATTATACTGGCATTTAAAAATTCAATAAAACACAAATCATGCTAATAAAAATACATTTCAGCCTTATGAAAACAAAAATATTTTCCTCAGGAAATGGCAATATAATTTTTTTGAGTAGGGGGGTAAACTGTGGGTAGGTAGGTAAAGGACAAACAAAAAAAAAATTCAGCCTCAGAATATGCACTGTAGTATTTGCCAGATAATTAATATACAGTTGAACCTGCTGAATCAGCCACCTTTATAAGAGCTTCACCTGCATAAGAGAGCCAGTCTGAAACATTCCCAATCATTTTCACTATATTTTATCTCTGCATAAGACAGCCACCTCCTTAAGACAACCAGCAGCCAGTAAAATCAATCCCAAAATGCTTATACACGGGGACCCAACTGTTAATCGTGATTATTGATGCGACGTGGAATGTTAATGCATGCCATTATGAAGTTTCGTATGCGTCTGCGAGTTCGTTACGAATGCGACGTTCCACATCCTCTGTCCTTGGATGGTAAGTACCACATGTTTTACTCTCGTGAAAATAAACAAAGCCGAGTTTACAAAATCGGCGTCCACTATGATCTTCAAAATTCTTCTATATTCCCACTTGAAGTCAATTGGAATACTTACGGCACTTGTGCTTTTCAGCTAATGGTTTATAAAGTTGACAGGTAGATACAAGATTGCCACGAATACACATTACATTCTTAAAGTCCTTTTGTTTTTCTAATTCGTGGTCGTAAACTAAGAAGTATAACACAGTCCTATGGGTGTCTTTATTGAAATATGTATTAAAATGGCTTTGTAAATGCACATTTATCTACTGAGCGTGAAAAACAGTAAGATAAGTATCTTTTGTATGCATCGAAGATGAAGGTACGTACTACTAGAATGAGTCATGGAAGAATTAGCATTTTGTTGTGCTCTTACAAAAGTTATTTACGTCAATGCAGAAGCATAACTTGCGCTTTTATCAAGCGCAATATTGCATTGTGTATCTTTTCCTTGTATTACATGTACTTCGTTGAGCGAGCTTCAAAGCATGTGCCACTTTTATTTTGAATGAGGTTACAGAGTGGTTTTCTGATATAGCTTTGTCAACATTCGAGTGACTTCTTGCCTCGAAACAGCAAATCATTTTCGAGCATATCAGTGACATAGGTAACATGTTTTCTAACATTAAATGACCACTAAGGCTAAACCAAGTATTATTTGATCATTTAATATCGGTGGCTCCATGCATTTTGATAAGCGGGGGTGGAGGGGGAAGGGCGGGGGGGGGGGAGAAAACAAAAGAATTAAAGGGTTTTGTGCGGGCTTTTGGTGCTGTTGTCAGTCAGTTTTCCATGGGAATGATGTGGTGTACAAGAACAGCGATCAACTATGGTTATTTTATTGCAATTAGAAGAGTCTTTCGGGAGCCCTTTGAACCCTCGGCCTCAGGCTAAAACAACTTTCTCCAGCCTCTGCAAATGTCAATACAGTATAAAAACATGGTTGACCCCTTTAACATGTATCTAGAAAGTATTAATTGAAGAAAATGCATCACTGTCTCCATATCGTAACATTTGCTATTATATTTTACTGATACATCGGTCTCAATCTTCCACGATGCATTTCTGTGACGCATATTAAATTTTAACAAAATCTACGATGCATACGAAAGATGCTTATCTTACTGTTTTTCACGCTCAGTAAATAAGTGTGCATTTACAAAGCCATTTTGATACATATTTCAATAAAGACACCACAAGACTGTGTTATACTTCTAAGTTTACGGTCAAGAATTAGAAAAACAAAAGGACTTTAAGAATGTAATGCGTTTTCGTGGCAATCTTGTATCTGCCTGTCAACTTTATAAACCATTAGCTGAAAAACACAAGTGCCGTAAGTATTCCAATTGACTTCAAGTGGGAACATAGAAGATTTTTGCAGATCATAGTGGACGCCAATTTTGTAAACTCGGCTTTGTTTATTTTCACGAGAGCAAAACATGTGGTACTTACCGTCCAAGGACAGAGGATGTGCAACGTCGCATTCGTAACGAACTCGCCGACGCATACAAAACTTCATAATAGCATGCATTAACATTCCACGTCGCATCAATAATCACGATTAACAGTTGGGTCCCCGTGTTATAACTCTCTATAAGACAGCCACATCATACTTGCCTAAAGTCAAATTTCCCATTTACAAGCTGTTAATTGTAGTTATTTCTAGATTCTAATAAAACCTTAAAGAAAAGGTAAAAAAAAAAAGGAGCCATATTCAGATATTTGCACCAGGCCTTTTCAAAAAAATTTTGAAGCTTCAACATGCCAGATTCAACAATCAACATCTGATATATGTCTTACATACCAATAGATAATACAGTATTTGTTCTATTTAGCGCACAGTGTGATTAAAATTTTAACATTACTCAATGTTACAAAATATCATTCTAATGAGCGTACACTACAAACAAAAACAAAATACTGGCTGAAATAACCATGTCCAATATCAATGATGATGTCATTTAAGTGTTCCAATTGTAAAGAATATAGGGTTTTAACATTTAAGTTTAGGACTGAATACTGCTAATGCAATATTTATGTGTGAAATATGTGTCAAATACAATGTACTAGTTTGCTTTTAGAAAATGAGCAGAGTTTGTACTTATTTTAGCATGTCACTGTGTGCTAATTAGAACTATGTAATACAGTATGTAAAAACATCCTGATAAGCAAAGTATTCACTTTTAAACATGAGTGAAGAATGTATGTACATGTGACATGTTGACATTGTATTATTCAATTTATAATTCCAGAAGTATTTGACTGCACCAGCCCCTACCCACATATTGTATGATTTTACAAGTTACATGAGGAGTGATTTTACAAATTACATGACGGGTGGACAAAAATACAGTCTCAGAATCAAGATGTCGGTCCCAAATAGTATCTACTGGTATGTAGTATTTTATTCTTCTTTTTCTTTATTAGCTCAGCTGAGCCGAAGGCTAATAGGTGAGCTTATAGGATGGGTAGGCACCGGTTGTCCGTCCGTCATCCACCATTTTCAAAGATCTTGTTCTCTGAAACCACTTGGCAAATCAAAGCCAAATTTTATATGAAGCATCAATAGGATGTGGGAAACAATGTATATATTAATAATCCAGGTCACATGACCAAGATGTCCACCATGCCCATATATGGTGAAAAAACTTCAAAATCTTCTTCTCAGGAACTGGTGGACTAATTTCAATGAAACTTGGCATGAAGCATTGATGACTCAAGTGCTACAATGTTTTATATAAATCATGACCCTGTGATGACCTTGACCTATTTTATGGCAAGATCAACATAGGTCGCCAGTACATTTGAATGGGGAAAACTGTTAAATGTCTTTTAAAGAGAAAATCTTGCAGGAAATGGGCTGTAGGACTGACTACCAATGATTCTGAAAAAAATATTGACTCCAGAGACTCATCTGACCCCATCCCAAGGGCAATTACCATAATATTCAAAAATCTTCTCTGAAACCGCTTGACCAATCAAAGTGAAATTTTATATGAAGCATCTATAGGAAGAGGGAACCAATGTATATTTAAATAATGTCACATATAACCAAGTCACATATAACCAAGATGGCCACCATGCCCATATATGGTAAAGACCCTTCAAAAATCTTCTCCAGAACCCATGAATTTATTTCAATGAAACTTAGCTTGAAGCATCGGTGACTAAAGTACTACAATGTATACATAAATCATGACCCTGTGATGACCTTGACCTATTTTATGAAAAGGTCAACATAGGCCCCCTATGCATTTAAATGGGGAAAACTATTAAAATGTCATTTAAAGAGAAAATCTTGCGAGAAATTGGCTACAGGACTGAACATCAATGATTCTGAAAAAAAAGACCCCAGGGACTCATCTGCGCCCACTCCGGGGCAATATACATAATTATATATTACCATAATATTCAAAAATCTTGTCTTCTGAAACTGCTTGGCCAATCAAAGCCAAATTTTATATGAAGCATCTATAGGAAGGGGGAACCAATGTGTATTTACATGTAAATAATCTAGCCTAGGTCACATGACCAAGATGGCCGGCATGCCCATATATGGTAAAAACCATTCAAAAATCTCTTCTGGAACACATAGACTGATAATAACGAAACTAAGCATGAAGCATCGGTGACTCAAGTACTACAATGTGTATATAAATCATGACCCAGTGATGACCTTGGCCTATTTTAAGGCAAGGTCAACATAGGTCGCCAATGCAGTTGAAACTTGAATGTGGAAAATTGTTAAAATGTCATTTGAAGGGAATAGCTTTAAAAGAAATGGACAATTGGACAGAATTTTTATGATTCTGAAAATATAATTAACCCCATGGGTTCATCTGTCCCTGCCCTGGGGGCTATATACATGTATATGACCATAATAATTAAAAGTCAAACAAATTTATTGGTATATCCAGATCTCAGGTGAGTGTTTACAGGACCATTGGTCCTCTGGTTTTATTTTGTAATATGTATAAAAAAGGGCAAGGAAATGTGCATATGTTTTGCATTGATGGCCTATCTAGACGACACTGTGCAATTTGGACTCCCAATTATAATTTATTAAAAATGAACTAACACTGTAGTATATTTTATTTACTGGGTAAATGAGTGTTTATATACTCAAGTCTTATAATGCATTTTTTTTCTTTATTTTATCTCTTGTTTGGCTATTGACAGTTTGAAGCATTACAAAGTATTTGTCATTTATCATGTTTAATCTGATCCTTTCAAACTGCATTTTGTCACTGATACCATTGTTCACCTTGTGAAGTTTAGATACAACTTACAGTAAGTTCAGTAATACACCCTGGACCTCTTTATAACACACTTCATTACAACATGGTTTTGGATATAACACTGATCCATGTTGGACCCCAAACAGCTAGTTTGGAATATTTTTGCTATGTGTCTATACATTTTACTCTCGATATAACATGGATTCATCATTGGATAGTAAACATGGAAATTGTGTTGGACCCCAACAATCTGACAATAGTGTTATAAAGAGGTTGTGAAGTACTTTTAATATTTTGTTTCATAATCATATTACATGCCCTTCTTTGCAACTTCTTGTTGTTTTCTTTACAGGACACCGCAGCTGTAAACACTCCCCTTAAATAACCACCATAGCACAACAGTATAGTCTAAATGAATCGTATACATGGTATGTATAATTATAGAAATGGTCAAATATACGTACCGTATCCATCAGCAATTTATGAGTAGACAGTTATAGGAATGGCTGCTTTTTTGTAGAATTTTGAAATTGAATCCATCATTCTATTTTCCAACTTACATGAATTTATTTTTTACATATATTAACTATACTTTAAAGTCTAAATGTTTGAAATGTGTATAATGTTTGTAGCTTGTACATATGTTATTTATTTACAGTAAACATGACTACATTCAGCTTTACTTACGAACTACAGATTTACAGGACAGTGTGCTAGTGATTATTTGGTTGTTAGGTAGGTTTTTAAAGACACCTTTTCTTTATATTAGTTAAGTGGCTGTCTTGTTAATGCCCGAAAAACAGGCCAGGTAGATATCCCCACATCAAGTAATTGTCTTATGATCTTTAGAAGTGATTATGGGGTCATCAAAATCTACAGATATGGGGCCATATGAAGGGTAATTACATACTCAGTTGTATACATACTGCTTCTACTGGCTAGAAAATTCATTTCTACAAGTGCAACAAATGCCAACAATTCAAATTGTGTCATGATGCATTCGTTTTGTGATGATATGTTTAAAATTGATAGATAAAATGAGCCTCGTCAAGAGAAAACCAGACTTTTAACTCAAAAACAAAGACACAGATTAGCTGTGCAGTCTTTGCACTGCTAATTAGCACCTTTGTTTTCACTGTACAGATATTTCAATTTGTTTTCTTCTTAAATCCAACATTTAAAGCTTATAACATTTTTCTGTGACTGTACAGGTTGGTTTGTGTCAGAATTCCTGAAGATTGGTTTTCTCTCATCAAGACTCAAATATAAATCAGTTAAACATTCAAAAAGAGAAGATGGGTAGTATTGAACAAAATGGGATAGTGAACCTTTATCTATAAAGGTATTCTATAAGTTTGTGAGGTAAAATATATGCCAGTGTGTCGTGTTTGCTCTTTGTCATTTTCTTATAAAGATATATGAAATTACATTTCAGGTTGAGTGCCAGACAGACTCTGCATCACTGGATTATTGCTGGACTGATATTATGGCACCACAAACATAATGTGAATTTTGGCTCCCTGGTTCTGAGGTTGTAAAACTTTTTTCATGCTCAACTCAGCTAAGTATAAAATTTATTAAAGTACTTATAAATACTGAAATAATCAAAATAAATTGAAATTCCAGGTTAAGAATATCAAAACTTGTAATTTATCCTATTTATAAATGTTACAATACCATCAGTTGTTGGCAATTTAACATTTATGAGCAGGATAAATTTTAGTCTCATCTGATCTGAGCATGAAAAAGTTATGTAACTACTGGAGCCGGTAGACCGATTTCAACGAAACTTAGCATGAAGCGTCGATGACTAAAGTCTAAAGTACTTCCATGCATATATAAATCATGACCCTGAGATGACCTTGACCTAATTTATGTCAAGGACAACTTAGGTTGCCTATGCATTTGAATGGGGAAAACTGTTAAAATGTCATTTAATGAAAAAAATGCAAAAAATGCAGGAAATGGGCAGTAAGTCTGAATATTAATGAATCCGAAAAAAAAAAAAAAAGAAAAAAAACAACAAAAACAACGAATAAAACCACAGGGGCTCATCTGCCCCCACCCTGGGGCAATATACAGGTTCTCAAACGGATTTTGTTATTTCGTTAAATACATGATAGAAATATGCGCTGATTACATTTTTGATTTTGCTCAATTTATTCATGAATAGTAACACACTAAAATGACAAGCATTATATCATAACTTCTGGGATACAAATATCATTTTAACATTGATTTCACACACTTCAAGAAAGGTTGAACCTTTAACAGATAATATTGTTAAATTGACATATCACCCAGTACACTGCACTTAATTTGGTTTACCCTGTGTATAGTCAAGCTGATTGAAGCTTGAAATATTGCACCCTACTAGCCGTAGTGCGCGGCACCATATTATACAATCAGTCAGCCTTTGATACATAATGATACATTTAATCGGCTGTGTTTACTAATAACACTGGTGGAACAGTTGCCTGTAAATACTCGATCCCAAGGAAGCTGCTCGAAAAGGTACTTGCACACAAAATGGCGAAAAGACAGCCCAAACAATGTAAGGCAGTCTTGTAAGAAGCAAGATTTCAAGCTTCGATAACCTTGACTGTAAATAGGGTAGACCAAATATTATCATAAGGTGTAGTCTACTGGATGATCTGTCATTTTAATGGAATAATAAATTTTAGTTCATACTTCCCTGTAGTGTGAGAAATCAATGTTGATATTTGTGTCACAGAAGTTATACTATTTCGCTTTTCATCTTTAATTTATAAATCGACAGAAATCTGAAAACACCCAAATAAAACTTGGCCGAGCTTCAAGTAATGGTACTGCTATGCCATTACTTATGAGAAAATCTCAATGTATTAAACTTATGAAACGAACCTGTAAATGTGTATTACCATAATATTCAAACATCTTCTCTGAAACCTCTTGGCCAAACAATTTACAAAGCCAAATTTATATGAAGCATTTATAGGAAAGGACAATCAATGTGTATATAAAATCCAGGTCGCATGACCAAGATGGCCACCATGCTCATATAATGCATTGAACCTACTATAGCTTTGAATAGTGACTGTACTTCCTGACTCTCACTGACAGGTGAGCCTTTGGACTACCTGTATTCTTTAGCATTAACCTGCATCCTTATTCGTTCCCGTCAAAGTAAAAGTAGCTGTGCTACATGCATTTTAAAAAGTAGGCGGTCACAAAAAAGGCCTTGTTCTACAGAATTCACCAAAAATGAGTTCATGAATTCAAATAAAGTTGGATCCTAGGACAACCGGTTTCTTATGTTACATTTGTCAAGTTCGGATTTACATTCTACAGAAACGAATTGGTCATTTTTCTGACCATTCAGCTGTTTAAACGTATGTAGCATTTGTTCAGTATACAAGTCATATGCATGTTACAGTAAAATAAAACATGAATTATATTATTTGTGCTGTTTTGCATTTTAACTCCAAAATTACTTCGGCCCCCATCTATTGGAGTTATGAGAAAGAAATAATGTGCTTGTGCATTTAGGCAAAGCTGATAACTGACTGACCACCTGGCAACTAGTTAACCGCTTGGAAAATTTGAGCCTGTCATGGAGAAGTGGTATAGTCAAATTATCTATACATACAAACTCTAATTATATATTGGCTCATTATATTGTAAAACTCAATTAGCATGTCCTAGCACCCACTCATGTGTACAGGTCTTATAAAATAGAGGCAGTGCCCCAACATGACAAAACTTGCTGACTTGGATGTAAAGCAACACTTTAAACAAAAGATTATTTTGACAAAATCATACTAGAAAACCAATCAAACATTACCTATATATTAGCCCGCCTGTACGAAAGTACAGGAAGAGCTATTGCAGTCACTCCGGCGTTGGCGCTTGTGCTGCCGTTCGCGAAGCTCTAATGTTAAAGTTTTTGTAAGTATATATCTCTTAAACTTCTTCATGGATCAAGTTGATACTTTGTATATCGGTAGACATTGGTCTGAAGTTTAATTCTGTACCGTCATGGCCCACCTGGGTGACCTTGATGTCAAGGTCACATACTTATAAATATTGTGTTAAAGTTTGTGCTTAAAAGTTTTACTAGTCAATATCTCTTGAATATGAAGATGGATGAAGTTTATACTTTGCATGTTGGTAGATATTGGTCAGAAGTTATATGTTGTGCCATCACGACCCACCTGGGTGACTTCGAGACCAAGGTCACGTACATGTACTTAGAAATCTTGAGTTATTGTTTCAAAATTTAGTTTAAGTTCTTATAAATCCATATCTCCTGAATATGTAGATGGATTTAGTTGATTCTTTGCATGTTGGTAGATATTGGTCTGAAGTTTTAGGCTGTACCATCACGACCCACCTAGTTGCCCTTGAGGTCAAGGTCGCAGACATAGAACTTTTGTGTTAATGTTATTGGTTTAGGTTTTTAAAAGTCCATATCTCCTGAATATGTAGATGAATGAAGTTGATACTTTGCATGTTGGTAGTATTGGTCTGAAGTTTTATGCTCTACCATCACGACCCACCTGTGACCTTCAGTCAAGGTCATTGGTCATAGGATTTAATAGATGTAGTGGCAAAGCACACGCCAGGCGAGCTACGCTGCCCTGCAACAGCTCTTATTCTTTCATTCAACATACATATTTGGTAATTGGAAACCCTACTTTGATAATCATTCAACACTGACCATTCAATATCAGCATTAAATCAAAACGAAAAACAACGCCGTCTATAACATGTTACACATGTTATAGTTTTTCTTGTTACAGTTCTCTTAATAAATATCATATATAACATTATCCTCAAGGTACGATTGCTATGCCGATTATTTGCTTTAGATGACCTTTTGTGCATTATACGGACTGCATTACTCCGTTCTAATGGACAAAGGTATGTAAATGATCTCTCTGTTCCAATGGTCAAATGTGTGTGACTGATACCTAATCAGTATTGAAAATAAAATTTATGAAGCAAACGTTTTGAGCTTTTCGCCATTCTAGTGAGTAATCTATCTATCTATCTATCTATCTATCTATCTATCTATCTATCTATCTATCTATCTATCTATCTATCTATCTATCTATCTATCTATCTATCGACCGCATATGGTCTTCTTGTCTCTTATTCTACATAAAAAGTTGTGGAAAAAATAGTTTTGACGAGATTTTTTTTAAAATATCCTTGCTAGAAGTTAAAAAAGTAATTATAATCAGCATTTTATTTTCAGAAAAGTTGATAAATATCATATATAACATTATCCTCAAGGTACGATTGCCATGCCGATTATTTGCTTTAGATGACCTTTTGTGCATTATACGGACTGCATTACTCCGTTCTAATGGACGAAGGTATGTAAATGATCTCTCTGTTCCAATGGTCAAATGTGTGTGACTGATACCTAATCAGTATTGAAAATAAAATTTATGAAGCAAACGTTTTGAGCTTTTCGCCATTCTAGTGAGTAATCTATCTATCTATCTATCTATCTATCTATCTATCTATCTATCTATCTATCTATCTATCTATCTATCTATCGACCGCATATGGTCTTCTTGTCTCTTATTCTACATAAAAAGTTGTGGAAAAAATAGTTTTGACGAGATTTTTTTTAAAATATCCTTGCTAGAAGTTAAAAAAGTAATTATAATCAGCATTTTATTTTCAGAAAAGTTGACAATGTCAACGAAATTTGCGGCCGTTTCACTAATTGCGTTTCTATTGCAATCAACCGACGCCTTGCGATGTCGACAATGTAACGGCGTTACGTCCCTTTACAGCTGCACAACGTCGGTCGACTGCTCCGATGACGAAGAATGTTATATGGATAAATACGTAACAAACCTGCATTCCGGTGTATACTACGGAGGTTGTCGCGCTACCACAACGTGTCAGGCGGGTGCTGTCCCACACCTTCCGACGGGCGTACAGTCAGTTAGTTGCTCAAAATGCTGCGACGATAATTCTACTAACGTCGAATGTAACGTTAACCTATGCGGAATAATGGCTAGCGTTGGTAGTAAGGCTAACCAGTGCTATTTCTGCGATTCGGACAATTTCGGATCAATCGGTGATGTATCAGACCCGGCGTCATGCACCACCTTTACCACGTGTCAGGCCGACGAAATGTGTGGAGTCGACGATATTTCCCTAGGTGGACAAATGACGCACAAATATAGCTGCAGGAACGCAAGGATTTGTTCATTCCTTGTGAAAAGGGTGCTTGACGATATGATCGTTTGTAGGCAAAACCCAGATCCAAATTTTTGCGGTAATGTGAAACGATCTTCGGGCATGCGAGTTTGTACGGCGTGTTGTGGGGATAACATGTGCAACGCGGGCACTTGCAAAGACGTTATGGAGCATCTTTACGAACTACGGGTCAACGGTACGCTGGACATGAACACGCTGAAGGAAACTTCATCAGCAACGGGAACAATCGTGGGCTAACCGTTTATACTGACATATTCTTAGATACATGAAGAACTTGACAGTTGATAAGTTTAAGAAGCTAGATAAGTTATAAGCTAGATATGTTATTAACAAGATCGGAAAATGGAAGCGCAAAATTAAAAATTGACTTTTATCATTTCGAATAAAACAATCAACCATGATTTTCAACCCTTTCCGAGTGATCCCGCGAATGTTTGAACACTGCTACAAAACATGGTTGAACGCTATTCTTGCATTTCCACGTGTATTTACTTAAAATCTATTGAAAATAACGTTAACAACACAAAAAGTCAGCGAAAGCCAGCCACTTCAACGTCGGTCATTTTGTTACTACGGAACACAGTTGCGTCATGTCACATTGACCATTGGCGTAGGAGGATTTTAGCCGAAACTCATTTTCAAACGGCAAGCGAATGTCATGGTTTTGTTGTTTGAACACAGCTTCGTACCCTATTCAAAATGGCTAAAACAACTACATGCATGTACATAGATATCTATGCAAGAATGTTGAAAAACAAATGCGTCTTCAGCTGAGCTGTCGTAGACTCACAAAATATTCTTGAATAGGCAGACCCCTCAAACATTATGGTAAACGACTGTCAGTTTTGTGTGAAACCATCAAAGCAAACATCACAGAGAATCACATAGGAATTGCCACACATACACTAATTTTATGGCATAATTAATCATTTGTGGTTATAACTTCAAGCGCCTGTGCTGTCACACCGCACAAAGAATTTTCAACATGTCCATTTTCCTTGCGATTTGCGGATAAAATTTGTAGGTCGCAGTGCATCCGTAAGGCCGACGTATTTTTCCTACGATTTTTGGGATGGAACAATTGCCTATCAATTCTTGCGTTTGTCTCACGAAGGCTGTAAAATAGTCGCGCGAACATCTTGTGACTGTCGTAAGTTTTACATACGACAGCCACAATGATTAAGGTTAGACAGCAGCAAGACATACGCTAGACGTCTGCAAGACTGACTTGCATTCTGTACGATTTTAAGGTGGATCAGTGGTCATTCAATTTCCTTTGTCTCGTGAAGGCCGTACGGTAGTCGCGCGAAAATCCAGCGAGGGTTCTATGAACGTACGATTACTTACAAAAACGTACGCCAGTCACGAAGCTGCCATACAGCTTGTACAGCAGATATGATACCTCAGCTTTATTTGAGGCTTATAGACTGAATTCGCTTAGCCTGTTTCACATCCGCCATGCGGCAGCAGTACAATGTCTGCTATCACAACTTTTGGAGGTTTTGTGCGATTACCGTTCCATCATCGCATCGTGGCACGGTTTCTGCAACGTCGGAGCTCATTTTCCTTTTGATATGCCGACGATGTTTATAAGAAGAAAGGCAGTATATGTGAGATGCCAGCAAGATTAAGACTGTCGTGCGTTTCGTACCATCACGAAAACATGTCCGTGCAATATATACCCACATAAACCCCATTTTTATATAGAAAAAAACTGGGGTTTGCAGGGGTAAACCTATTTTTTCTTTTTTCTTTTTGCTCCAAACATAGATTGTGGGTACTCGTTAGAACCGCCTCACCCTAACGTGTACACACAATCTGTTTTGAGCAAAAATAAGGAAAATATCAACATTTTTCAGCTGAAAATTTTCAATTTTTAAAGCTTAAAAAATCTCTGTATATTGCATGGGCAAGTTTTCGTAACGCGAATTTTAGGGCACGGTAGCTGTCAATCAATCCTGGAGTTTGTCTCACGAAGAACGTACGACAGTCGCGCGAACATCTTGCAACTATCGTACGTTTGTCTTACGGCGAACTATTACGAAACGTATGATAACTTAATAAATTCGTACAACAATCGTGGATCTTTACGAGGCATGGTTCTATTCAGCTACATTTAATTTGAGAGGCAACAAAGTAATGTAAGAATTTGCAAATGTTAGCAATAATAAAGGGCTCGCTAACAATTCCGAATTAACAGTAGCTTCCCATGGTATAGTCAGTAATTTGACCCCAAGACCCGTTGTATAAACGTGTTTTACATTTCTCCGTTCCCAAGGACAAATGCGTGACTGTTCATGTGAGACCTTATCAGCACTGAAATATAGTAGGATGTCACCATACTCGTACAGTTTATGAGGCATGCCATACTATTAATCGACGTGAGAAATTATAGTGAGTAATCTATCTATCTATCTATCTATCTATCTATCTATCTATCTATCTATCTATCTATCTATCTATCTATCCGTCCGTCGCCCACCAACGCACATGAACTTGTCTAAAATATATACGAAAACCAATTTGGCATACTCATAGAGAGCCTGTCAGTGAACAATTTCAGTTTTGATTTCAGAATATTTGACAATGTCAACAAAATTGGCTGTCGTTTTACTGGTTGTGCTACTCTGTGAAACAACAGACGCACGGTGCTATTTCTGCGATTCTAGCAGTGGCGGATCCAGCGGTGATGTGTCCAACCCATCGTTATGCACGACAATTACCACGTGTCAGCCGGATGAAATATGTGGAGTCGAAGATGCCGTACTTGGTGGACAATCAGTGCATAGGTATGGCTGCAAAAACGCAAGGATTTGTACACTATTAATGCAAATGGCATTGCAAGATATGGATCGATGTAACAAAGACCCTATTCTTTGTGGTAATGTGAAACGATCTGCAGGCATGACAGTTTGTACGGCATGTTGTGGTGACGATTTGTGCAACAAGGGGACGTGCAAAGACGTTATGAACAACCTTTATAAATTGTACGCCAACGGTACGCTAGATATGCATACACTAACGGCAACTACAGCGGGAACAATCGTTGGTTAGCGTCATACTGGCAATATTCGCAGTCAATACTTGGCAATTCAAAGTTAATTTAGTTATAAGTTAGATATTAGTTAATTCAAGCATTTAGAGAAAAGCTTATTCAAATTCTTTGTTGTTGTTCTTTTATTTATATTTGAATTCTTGATGCGTAGCGTTGTCCACGGTAGACAACACATACATATTATGGTTGAACGGGCAGGTATGATAAGCATACATTTAACGAAGACTTTTGTAGCTTCAATAACATTTTTATATAATAATCAGAACAACAAAATTTCACAAACAAATGGCAT
Organism: Rugalucina vietnamica; assembly: GCA_964017185.1. NCBI lineage: Eukaryota > Metazoa > Mollusca > Bivalvia > Lucinida > Lucinidae > Rugalucina > Rugalucina vietnamica. Next base: position 34,049,715 of record OZ024875.1, read on the forward strand.
TCAGAACTTATCAATCAGTACAAAGGCCCCCGCCCATTGGGGCCTACAAAAGCCCCCTCCCACTGGGGCCTAAAGAAATAGATCGGCTGCTTGTGCCTCCAGGCAAAGCTTATACACTGCTGACTGACCACTGATTACGTTTAACCATTCATAGTAAAAGCATTTTGTGGCTTAGATGGATGGTTATATTTCAAGCACTTGTTGGATGTCATGATATCCTCATTTTGGGTTAGTCCTATAAAATGGGGACAACGTCCCGACATGGCCTTGGCTGTTGATTGGAACGTAAAGCATCAACTCAAACAAACAAATCAAACAGTTACAATATAGTATATACAGTATATATAAACCGAAATACATGTGCGCGTATTTAAAGGAGTGAAACGACTGAAAAGATAGAGGAATGATGGCCAATTTGAGCATTTTCGGGTAAAACCGGCATAGGAACTACAGTAGACAATTATGCACTAATTTCGATAAATTCAATCATATAATTTTTAGAACAGTTCCTAAGAAATGTACAAAATAATGAATAATTCTTAAGCTGTCACCATAAAACGATCAGTGGCAAATTACTGATATTGCGGGCTAAACATACTCAACTGCACTCAACATCTGGCAAAAGGGTTATGCTATTCGTGGAAAAGGCTTTATTATAGCCCAGTCAAATTGTTGGAGGACTAAGCACAAATTGCAACACAAATCATTCTTTTTTTGTATTTTAGTCACCTTAGACCTATCTACAAAAATAAAAAAGTAGGACAAAATCGGACTTTTTTTCAATGAATTGTCATAATACATGATTTACCAGAAGGCATTTTGAGGTAAGAAACTAGTAACTAGCTTGGAAATGATAATCTTCTAAAGAAATATTCATCATAAATACCAAAATGAAGCCCAAACTGGTGATTTCTAATGTTAAATAAACATTTATTTACCCCACCCACCAATGCAATTTTGATGTTCATTCTTTTGGACGACAGACATTTTCAAGTTAACTGACTAGACCGGCTTGTAATGTGCAAATGGGCAGAAAGTAAGGATTAATGGATAATAATTATCACCTTATCATCAAATCTCTATCATGTACATGAGGGTTGGATTGCCTGACAAGCCTTAACCTTATAAGACCTCTTCTTTCAGTCATCCTACAACACATCTTTTTGATGGTGTGCCGGATCTTTTCTGTTCATTGGTTTGTTGCTTTACGTTCCAGTCATCAGCTACAGAGCTTTGCTCTTTTCTTGCCAAAAATCTTATTGATATTGGCTAAATTATATGAAAATCTCGACTCATTACGAAAACTTGCCCATGTAATATACAGAAATTATTTTGGTTCTAAAAATGAAAATTTTCACTGGAAAAATTTTGATATTTTTCCAAAACATAGATTGTGGGTACTCGTTAGAACCGCCTCGCTGAGGCGGTTCTAACGTGTACCCACAATCTATGTTTTGGAGCAAAAATAAGAAAAACAGGTATACCCCTGCATACCCCAGTTTTGCTATATAAAATTGGGGTTTAAGGGGGTATACATTTCACGGACATGTTTTCCTGATGTGATCGATTTTCTTAGGATATTTCGAAACCAGAATAATCCTTGCAGCTATGCTGGGACATTGCCTCCACTATATGGGACTTCTACCAATGTTTTGGAATGTCCCGAGATCCAAAATGTTCTCATGTTCTAATAATTTTATTCAACGTATTCCATGCCAATAAAATACTGAGTAATTATACAGACAATAATATTGATGAGTTTTAAAAACTGCACAAAGAGGCAGATGAATATATATACTATATAACTATAACAATAACTATATATATATATTTGTAGTATGTTATCTAGAAAAGTTGTTTGGTTGTTCGACAAAATCATGCGAGAAACATTTGTGTTGCAATTTGTGATGGGTTTCGCAAAGATATCTTTATGTTGACTGGGCTATAACTCTATGGTCTATTAGTGCAATGGTACCATAATAGCGCATCATCAGGGGGAACAAGGTACACCACTTCCATTATTATATAACTATAAATAGACAGTATTTCAGACAATGCTTTCAGCCCATTGCATATTTTGTCATATTCTATGACCTGGGGTTTTTCCCATCAAATATATGTTGCTAAATTTAGAACACTGTATCTATCATGGAAATTTACATTGATTGATGTCTTGCAGTCCTGCTGATGAACTACAGATGATATATACTACTGTTTTATTTATTTGAATTACGACTTTAAGTCCCAATGAACTTTTTTTAGTCATGCTGGGACTGTATGCAAGCTGTTGAAAACAATTCATTTTCAAATGGAAAGTGTTATACAATAAAACAATTGTTGACTATTGAGTCATTGAATATGATGTGATATCCAACAGAGACTACCAATATTGACCTCGGCTTCGCCTCGGTCAATATTGGTAGTCTCTGTTGGATATCACATCATATTCAATGACTCAATAGTCAATAATTGTATAATATTGAATGATGCATTGCATTTATCTTAGACACATGGGCACCGCTTTCTTCACAGTCAACATCATGGACACCCCATTTGAGGGGGCCGAAAATCATAAGAAAAATCATCGAAGGGAAACCTTCGCAAACTGTCATAAATATGTAAATTTACTCATTTGCTTCCACTGTTTTCGTTGATTAATGGTGGGCTGTGTCAAATACAACTCCCGTGAAATGCATTCGACATGGACAAAAATATGATCATTTAAATTAAATTAAAATAAAATGACCTCTCTTTTTTTTGGAATCCGTAAAACCTCCCAGGAGGATGCGATGCCCTTGAATCCAGGATAAATACAACGCATCACGCGATAAAGGAAGCGGTGTTCCTTGTCACCGTGTTAGAGTACCAATAACTTCATGTGAACGACACATCTGTACTTTCTGCTGCCGAGTGCGAAAAAACTTGCATTTAAAAAGGTTTGTTCTAACATTCTGGTATCATTGTAAATTCTGTAAGTAATACTTTTTATAGCTAACTGCATCGAACTTCCCTTGCCACTCTTTCACATATAAAATAAGTAAACTTTAAACGCGTTTTCAGACCGATGTTTTGGAAACTGAAACTTAATATCGTCCCATTTCGTATAAGTGGTATGATCCGTAAAATAATGGTCTGTCTCATAAAAAGATCATGCACTGTTATTTTATCTGTAAGTTTGCTTATAAAAAGATAGCTTAAGAAGGCTGACACACAAAACACATTGGCGATCACTTCTTTATGCCGGTAAATCTATCTATCTATCTATCTATCTATCTATCTATCTATCTATCTATCTATCTATCTATCTATCTATCTATCTATCTAAATGACGTGCTCTGGTCAAGTATCTAATTTTTATTTATAATTATCTAATTTTTATTTAAAACAGAAAATCTGTGACGTTTTACATTTCGTAAATTATCAGATCAATCGTTTAAAATGATATGAGAACAGTTATAAACATACATGTATAACATGAAACTCTTCTGCGTTTTCGGATTTACACTGAAAAAAGTTATAAGAGGCCACCTCATATTTGTACCTTGTTATTTTATCTGCATCGAACTTCCCTTGCCACTCTTTCACATATAAAATAAGTAAACTTTAAACGCGTTTTCAGACCGATGTTTTGGAAACTGAAACTTAATATCGTCCCATTTCGTATAAGTGGTATGATCCGTAAAATAATGGTCTGTCTCATAAAAAGATCATGCACTGTTATTTTATCTGTAAGTTTGCTTATAAAAAGATAGCTTAAGAAGGCTGACACACAAAACACATTGGCGATCACTTCTTTATGCCGGTAAATCTATCTATCTATCTATCTATCTATCTATCTATCTATCTATCTATCTATCTATCTATCTATCTATCTATCTATCTATCTATCTATCTATCTATCTATCTAAATGACGTGCTCTGGTCAAGTATCTAATTTTTATTTATAATTATCTAATTTTTATTTAAAACAGAAAATCTGTGACGTTTTACATTTCGTAAATTATCAGATCAATCGTTTAAAATGATATGAGAACAGTTATAAACATACATGTATAACATGAAACTCTTCTGCGTTTTCGGATTTACACTGAAAAAAGTTATAAGAGGCCACCTCATATTTTTCTTCTAGTTCAGAAAGTAAAATACGATCAATTAAAATTCATGATCATATGAATAAACCAATGTCTAACAGTGGCTCTGTGAGTTTCTGCATTCCAAAATGCGTGATATTTCTCACACAGACGAAGCATGTGTAAAGGTACCCTATTTCAAAAAGTCACACTTTATTAACATCAAATTAAATGTCATATTATGACGTTGTGTTTTTACATTGTAATTTATTTGAAAGTGCTACTGACTGCCACGATGCAAAATAAAATTAAGTCAAAAGTGTTGCTGCAATAAGAATCTTCGTTTCTGTTTTGTACATGCAAGAAGACAATAACCTGAATAACAGGAATTCAGCTTTTGTATGCAATTTGCATACCAACTTTGTTCTTCTCCAGTTGCGTTATTATCAGCAGCACGGCATTGAAATTTTCAGCGATTATTTAGGTCAAATACTAGACTCTGATAAACTTTGAAAATTAAAAAAAATCGTCCACAAAGTTTGTTATTTTGTTCGTTAAAAATTGGCATTGAAACCGGAAGTGTGCGACAGCCTTGACCTGTTGGTCCTCGAAAATGGTCTCAAACAGTTCAGTCGAGTTATATCTCTCATTTCCAGGCCTCATCAAGTGAATTTAACAGGGGTCAACATGTTTAAGAGGCACATTTATGAATTTTCCAAAAAATCTCAAAATTGGCGATTTTTAAAAATGCATAAAAATTCTACCAGTAGAGAAGATTCAAATGTTTGATGTTTTTCCGAACCGTAACGACCCCTTTGATGACACCCGTTCCTAATTTCAATAAATGGTGTTCTGTATCCAATTTTTTTTTTATTTAAAAACATTGATTTTTGCATTTTTACTCCAAAAACGCCTTTAGTAAAAGAACATTATTTCTTAACACTTTGGAACTTTACTTACTTGAAAGACACGTCTTTTGGCAAAAAAATCGTGCAATTTTGAACATGGCTTAGAAACAAAAAATGAGTTTGAAAAGTGGCCTCTTATAACTTTTTTTCAGTGTATAGGTATGACATATTTTCTACAAGATAAATATAATTGCTTCGTTCAATAGACAACGCTTTCCAAGATGCTACATCGGTACTGACCTGTCAAGGCGAAAAACTAATATATCCATATTATCATGTTACTTTAAATCTATTATATTAAAATGCATGTTATGTTATGTTATGTTATAATTTGCAAATAGCAATCGGATAATTATAGGAAACACGCTAATAAAAAGCATGAACATCTTTCCATTCTAATTTCAGAACATTTAACAATGTTCTCCAAATTGGGTCTCGTTTTGCCGATTGTGCTACTCTTTGAGACAACCGACGCATTGCAATGTATACAATGTAACAATGTATCCTATCCGTCGTCATGCACGAAACTTACCACATGTCAGCCCGACGAAATCTGTGGAATCGATGATAGAGTCAGTGGTCAAATAATGCATACGTACGGCTGTATGAACGCAAGAATGTGTACATCATTTACACAACTAGAGCTGATTTTAAAACGTTGTGAACAACACCCCGGTCCAGCCAATTGCGTTGGCGTGAAACGAGCTACAATTTCTATCACATCTTCACTTTGTTTGGTTTGTTGTGGTGATAACCTGTGCAACAAGGGAACTTGCCTAGAAGTTATTGACCATCTATATAAATTGTACGTAAACGGTACGCTAGACATGAATACATTAAAGGCGACCTCGACTTCTTCTTCAGCGGGAACAATCGTTGGTTAGTGTCGAATTTGCAAGGTTCGCACACAACACTTGACAACTATTTAGTGTTAGATATAGACACTGTATTGTAGTTGGAACTAGATATGAATGCACTATGAAAATGATATGAACCGTAGTTTGTTTTTTTGTGTTTTTATTTCTCGATTAAGGTCGTCCACGGTAAACAGCGTAAGCTATGTTAAGAAGGTCCACCATCTTACTCCTTATTACTCTTTTAGCGGACAATACATGTTTTGTACCAGTAATTTGCATCCACGGCCCCTATGGGGCTGAATAATAGCGGGGCTTTTAACTTTTCAATTTTTAAAGCCCGGCACTGCGGGCTCAAATTTTTGGTAAAATTCATGATAAAAGCCCAGTCCCGATGGCTGACAAAAAAGGAACAACAGATGGGAGCTGATCTGATAACAAAAATATGAGGAATAAAAATTTAAACTGAGCTCCTTTAAGAGCAGTGAACACATTTAGGAGAAGGCGATGGGCCATACCGCGGTTTCGACTATTAAAGTCTTGTCAGTGACCCTATAGATTTGGCAACATGGAGCCAAAAGAATTACTGAAATTTTGCAACTTTCAACAGGGTAGTCGATACAAAGACTAGTCTATCTAAACAGGGCCAAATATATTAAACATTGGTTAGAAAATGAATCTTAACCGATAATAAATTTCAGAGTTCTCAGAATATCCTCGCTGATCTCAAAGGACCTAAAAGAAAATATAATCTGCACTATGGATGATGTACGGGGGGACTTTTTAGGGCAGCCACACGGCACAACACCAGCTGCAGTAATAGCAAATAAAAATTAAACTGAGATCCTTTAAGAGCAGTGAACACAATAATGAGAAGGCGATGGGCCATACCGCGGTTTCGACTATTAAAGTCTCGTCAGTGACCCTATAGATTTGGCAACATGAAGCCAAAAGAATTACTGAAACTTTGCAACTTTCAACAGGGTAGTCGATACAAAGACTAGTATATCTTAATAGGGCCAAATATATTAAACATTGGTTAGAAAATGAATCTTAACCGATAATAAATTTCTGAGTTCTCAGAATATCCTCGCTGATCTTAAAGGACCAAAAAGAAAATATAATCTGCACAATGGATGATGTACGGGGAGACTTTTTAGGGCCGCCATACGGCACAACACCAGCCGTGCAGTAATAGCAAATAAAATTTTAAACCGGGATCCTTTAAGAGCAGTGAACACATAAATGAGAAGGCGAAGGGGATGGGCCATACCGCGGTTTTGACTATTGAAGTCTCGTCAGTGACCCTATAGATTTGGCAACATGGAGCCAAAAGAATTACTGAAATTTGCAACTTTCAACAGGGTAGTCGATACAAAGACTAGTATATCTAAATGGGACCAAATATATTAAACAGTGGTTAGAATATGCTTGAATGTCTGTATGTACGTGTTCAGGTATATTTGCAACTTAAATAACAACATTTTATAAGATCTCGGTGTTTAATTTTTTTTATTTAAGAAGGTACAAGTAGGCAAAGATCAGGAAAAGGCGCAATCAGAAAAAGATTCACACTCTAAAAACCGAGGTGGGAAAAAACCAAACTAACAATCAGGTACTTATACCATGAAAACATTTCGTAAGCCGAATGAGCAGCTATTTTCCCAATAGGTGGCCACTCAGTTACCTTAACTCAACCAAAAACACAAAAACACACACAAGGCGCCAACAGCACAAAATATTTTAAACACCAAGACACAAAACAAAAAGAACCACCACAGAAGTATCGAGTATTAAGAGTAGTTATATCTTAAAAGTTCAACCACTAGTTTATTTGAATTGATTTGATCGTATATTGGCAGGAAATTAAAACCGCGACACATCTTCGCCACTGCCTGGACTCATCGGCGGTTCAATGAACTAAGATCCGCTGTGGCCCCGCTATCGTCGGTCCCATAGGTACCGGAGATACAAATGACAGTTGCATTATATGCAGTAAAAAGGCTAAGTACTGATCATTTCAGCAGTGAATTACAGTCAGTGAAAGAAATGCATGGCACTTAGGCATCAGTGAACCCCCCTCACCAAACAAAGGCTCATGAAATTTGAAAAAATATCATCATCAAGCATTTGGTCAGGCTCGCCATTCGAAAGAGAACAAGTAAAATTCAGTTGGGATTTGATATAATCGTATCAAATGTTTGTAAAACACGTGCTTGACATTTGTGTCCAGTGTGTATTGTTATTTGGAAAAAAGTGTTGTTCCAATTGGCCACTTCGCTATCCAAGTGTCGTCTTGTGGTTCCAGTGCCGTCCCAACGTTTCCGGCAGTGCCGTCCCATTTGGCCACTTCGCCATTCCAGTGTGGTTCTACTGTGATTTATCTTCATGATAAATCTTTTGTTTATTTTTTCTGCCTCTGTTGTGCTCGTTACTTTCTTGGTTTTGGTTAAGTCTAACTGGATGGCTATATTATTGTTGGGGAAGAGACAGTCATCTCGCTCTTCAAGCGTGTTATAGGAAAAATGTTTTGTGATGTTTTGTGCTGTCTTTTCTTTCCAGCCTGATGTCTATGCTGGGGTCCCTCTATTCTTATTTTAGGTATATCATAGGCAAAAGTATTATTGCATAGCCTATCATGGTATGGTCACAATGTCAATGACTTGTCCTAAAACCTTTTTAGAAATGGCCTGCGTTTCTCCGTTTCCAAGAACAAAATGTGTGTTTACTTGATATGAGCCTGTGCATGACAAAACCAACAATTTGGGTTCCGACCAGGTCCGACATAAACCGGCATGTACAGTCACACAGGCAGGCTAGACGCTTGAGCTTTTAGGTTTAAAAAGATGTAGGATTATACTATCCGTGCTGCGAAAACAAAGGCGCTGATCAGCTGTGCAGTTACTGCACAGCTGATCTGCGGCTTTGTTTTCGCCTATGCAAATTCCTGATTTTCTCATGCAGTGGCTCATATCTTATCAGTATAAAAATAAAGCTGGATGAAACATACATGTTCATTTTAAAAGGCTTGTATTCCTATAAAGTGAGTATATTTTCTTTTTTCTCTTTTCTAAATAAAAAGTTCCTGTAGAAAACAAGCATCCATTTTTTGGACTATGCATAAGCATAAAGATTAAAATTAAAACTGAGATCCTTTAAGAGTAGTGAACATTAACGAAAAGAGGAATGGACCATACCATGGTTTCGGCTTCTTAAGCCTCGTCAGTGACCTTTTGGATTTGACAACAAGGAGTCAAAGGGAATAACTGCAATTTTGCATCTTTCAACAGGGTAGTCGATACACCGACTAATAGTATCAACCAAATAGGGCCAAATATATTAAATGTTGATTAGAAAATGTATCTAAACCGATAATAATTTAGAATATCCTCGCTGATCTCAAAGTACCAAACGGAAAATATAATCTGCACTATGGGTAATATACGTGGAGACTTTTAGGGCCGCCACACGGCACAACACTAGCTGCAATGATAGCAAATAAAATTAAAACTGAGATCCTTCAAGAGCAGTGAACATATAAACGAGAAGGGGAATGGGCCTTTATAATTTCAGATTATTTGACAATGTTTACGAAACTTACTGTCGCTTTACTGGTTGTACTACTCTGTGAAACAACAGACGCACGGTGCTATTTCTGCGATTCCAGCAGTGGCGGATCCATTGGTGATGTATCCAACCCGTCCTCATGTACGACCCTTACCACGTGTCAGCCCAACGAAATCGACGATATTTCTCTCGGTGGACATATGATGCATAAGTACGGCTGCAGGAACACCAGGATTTGTACAATACTTATGAAGAGAGCGTTAGACGATTATTATGAAGCTCTGTAAACAACATCCAGATCCTGCTTATTGTGGTAATATGAAGCGCTCAACAGGAATGACACTTTGTTCGGCGTGTTGTGGTGACGATGTGTGCAACAAGGGGACTTGTCAAGACGTTAAGAACAATCTTTATAAACTGTACGTCAACGGTACACTGGACATGCACACACTAACGACGACTTCAGGTGGAACAATCCTTGGCTAGAGTCAGTCTAGTCTAGCTCCTAGACCTTGATATACATTTATTTGTGAATGCTTGCATTATATAATTATTTTCTTCATTTTGATACCATTTTGCTAGTGCTATCCCTTGTCTTGACATCAATAATCTCCAGCCAGTCAGAAATATTTCTAAGATGCAAGGTAAATAATGAAATTCAATGAATTCTAAAATTGATGATAAAATAATAAAAAAATGATATGGAGACTAGTGGCTAGTCTAGCTAGATTCATGCTGTCCAACTAACTCTACGGATAACTGGCCAGCAGGGATAGTGGGTATTCGTCGACACTGCTGTCCATTTCTTAGCCATTTAAAGTTAGATGTTAGTTACATGTAATTAAAGAGTTGTGAAAAAAGCAAATTCTTTAGTATTAGTATTTTATTTCTTGCGTCGCGTCGTTTGCGGAAAACAGCAAAGATTATGTTTGATAGGCCAGTTTTCACGAACACTTAACATGCAGTTAAAAAACTGACTCCTTTCAACATTTCCTTAATTTATGACAATCAAGTAAAGAATTCGTCAGACCTTTGATTCTGTGAGCCTGTTTGCAGATAATCAACAGATGTACAAAACAAATATACGCCTGAATATATAAAGGTAGATCCTTTGAATGTTTTATTAAATGGGTCACTCACTGATAAGGCGTTGATAACCGAATCTGAGCTTCGGCCACCCCCTTTTCCACCAGTGGATTCATAACCTCATTTTAGCAAGACATCTGAATTTTATGCTTTCGCTGTGTTTGCCTTGAAGAGACTTTGTACTAACGTTTTGGTATATTAGTAAACTATCTCTTGTATAACGACATGTACAAAAATGCGCCGGTTCTCTCTCTCTCTCTCTCTCTCTCTCTCTCTCTCTCTCTCTCTCTCTCTCTCAAAAAAACAAAAAAAAAAAAAAAAAAGAAAAAAAAAAAAAAACAAAACAAAACAAAACAAAACAAACTCTCTTTCAAATGACACTATCTAAAGTAGAAGTTATTTGTCTAAAGTGACCCAGTTTCGAAAGCAAAACATCATCGCCCCATTCCATGCAGTGTGATGGCCTGTCAGATAATGGCCAGACAGATAAGGTGATCATCCTGTCATTTTATCAGTAAATTTGTCTATAAGTACTATATTTATATATTTAAAAGTTATAACAACAAATGATTGTTTTAGTGAGTATTTATTCTAAAAAAATCTATCTATCTATCTATCTATCTATCTATCTATCTATCTATCTATCTATCTATCTATCTATCTATCTATCTATCTATCTTACCGTTGTTTATACTCAAATGTAAACATATAGACTAGCTGTAAAACATATTTATGTCATATGATTATTGTTTTCATTTTTATTATTTTCTCTATATTGAAATTTCTCAAGTCTCTAAGCTAGTCTATCAATGACTTTTTCTTCAATCATCTTGGCTGAGTTTTACAGAAATCGAGCCCCATTTATAGACTAGACTAGCCGCAGAGATAAAAAAAAGAAAATTACGAAAGGCGTTTTTCTTTATTTCTAAGCCTTGGGCAAGGCTAGTAAACATCTGACATCGAACGTATTTTTGATTCCGTTTCAGATTTGAAAATGATATTTAAGGCTCTCTTTATTTTGTCGGTCGTAATCTTCAAGACAACAGAGGCTTTGAGATGCCGACAATGCAGTGCCGCGTCGTCACTCTTAAGTTGTACACGGCTGGTTGAATGTTCCGATAGTGAAGAATGCTACATGGACAAATACGGTACAAACACACAGTCTACTTTATATTACGGAGGATGTCGTGCGTCAACGATATGTCAGGCGGGAACTGTGCCGCACATGCCCATAGGCGTGAAATCCGTAAATTGTTCAGAGTGTTGTGGCGATAATTCCACTAACGTTGAATGTAACGTCAATTTATGCGGATTAAATGCTACGGCTGGTAACGCTATGCAGTGCTACCACTGCGATTCCAGCAGTGGCGGTGGAGCCATGGGCGATGTTTCAGATTCAAATACATGTACGGGCGTAACCACGTGTCAAACCGACGAAATATGCGCAGTTGAAGATTCAATGCTCTCTGGCAAATTGGTGCATAGATATTCGTGTAGGAATGCAAGACTATGCTCGATGGTCACGAAGATGGCACTGGAACAAATGAAACGATGCAAGGATCCGATAGCAATAGTATCTGGAATGTGCGGCAATGACAAAAGAGCGCTGCAGACTCTCTGCACTGGCTGTTGCGGTGACGATATGTGTAATTATGGGACTTGTTTTGAACTACGTAACCGTCTTTATGATATGTGGGTAAATGACACGCTCGATATGAATTCGCTTACGACGATTTCAGCTGGCTCGCTCGTTGGTTAATGTTTGACAAGGCAAATGGATAATACGCGCTTTAAGGGTATACAGCTGTAATTTAGTTTTGGAGTCAATGGAAATTCAACAGACTGAAAGTAGGCAAACTTTAACTACTCTAAAGGATATGTGCTCGTTCCGATTCAAAGATAAATTACACGAAATAGAATTCTTTAGACCATGCTTTGGCTATAACATGTCTTTCTTTGATATTAAGGATCAAACTTCTATTTTATTTCTCAACTGACATTTCAGTGAAACGGGCTTGTTACTCGTATGACAATAAAGAAGATAATAAAACAATATCTCGCATTATTTCCCTTTACACATGGAATGAAGTTATAATTGGAAAAATAAACCTTTATAAGGTACAATGTATCTCATCGTTATCATTTATCTTAAACAGTGATATAATAACTTTCGCTTGTGGGCCATATGTGTTTTCAGAAGTAAACAATTAACAAAGTGGTAAATGACATAAACCGAGAATTCTGAAAAGGGAAGGTCAAAGCATCCTACCTAGTTCGTGCGTCGTCATAGTCAAACACATAAAAATGTTTAAGTAAGTAAGTAAGTAAGTAAGTAAGTATTTTTTTTATTTTAAGATGGTGGTCAAATTAATCTTACATGCGGTATTTACAAATCGATCTTGGCATATATATACTTATCATATCAAAATCATCTTACCTTGTGACATCCTCATCACACACAAACACATAGCCATTCACTGGATCTTCTATAAAACTCCGAGTGTAGAAATCTGTGGGGCGAGGTACTGTAGAAGGGATACTGGCACACGGATCTTAGAAAACGGAAAGTAAAGGTTCAGTCAAATAGATCAAATAAGCACATGGATCTAAGAGAAAGGAGATGATAAGTCTAATAAATAACATACACTGAATTAGCATCGTACCTTAACAGCAAAAAAATGTTTTACAATCGCAGGGATTGCGATAGGAAGAGCTTAGATATATGTTTGCAAAGTTCCTGAAAAAATACAGATCCAATTTATGTCAAATCTTTTTTTGTCAACAACAAGCTTACATGGTTTGTGCACACGCGGTAGTTTTACTGAGACAACAGAATGTTGGCATGTGCAAATGCTGAAGGAAAAGGTACAAGTAGGCAAAGATCAGGAAAAGGCGCAATCAGAAAGAGATTCCCACTCCAAAAAACCGAGGTGGGAAAAAACCAAACTAACAATCAGGCACTTATACCATGAAACATATCGTAAGCCGAATGAGCAGCTATTTTCCCAATACTAGTAGGTGGCCACTCAGTTACCTTAACTTAATTAAAACTAGAAATGCGTGTTTGTAAACCACTATGCCCCCAACTGTATGCTTGTCCCTAAACTGGCAGTTTGTATGATTCATTTATTTCATTCGAATGCAGTCAAATTTAATTTCCTGAAGAAGCTACATGTATTCGGTTGTGATTGTTTTGACCTCGATCCAGAAACAGAATGTAAGCTTTTTTGCAGGCAAGTTAGAAATGAAGTAAAAATTTAAAAATGGAGTTATTTTGTCAAAATTTGACAGAGAGTCCCCAAAAGTTAATCAGGTGATCTTCTTCTCAGCCCCAACCAGCATACCAAATATGAAGGCTCTAGCTCAAATATGTTTTGAGATATCTTGCACACAAAATTTTCAAAATTTGTTTTCAAAGGGACATTATTCCAACAAGGGGCATAACACGTACATGAAAAAACTACAGGCCAACTATTTTTTTCATGAAGAATCTATATATGAAATTTCAAAACCCTATCATCCACCATTCAAAGGTCTCAAATTTCACCAAAAAGTAGAAAAATCAATAAAAATTTCAAAATTCTGTATTTTTGTCAAAATTTGACGGAAAGTTCTCAAAAGTTAATCAGGTCATCTACTTCTCAGCCCCAACAAGTGTACCAAATATGAAGGCTCTAGCTTTAACACTTTTGGAGATATCTTGCACACAAGATTTTCAAATTTTGTTTTCAAAGGGACATAACTCAAAAAAGGGGTATAACTTGGCCATACAAAAAAATACGGGTCAACTATTTTTTCATGAGGAATGTGTATATGAAATTTTAAAACCTAGCATTCACCATTTAAAAGTTTCAAATTTCACCGAAAAGTGGAAAAATCAATCAAAATTTCAAAATTCCGTATTTTTGTAAAAAATTGACGGAAAGTTCTCAAAAGTTAAACAGGTCATCTACTCCTCAGCCCAAACAAGTGTACCAAATATGAGGGCTCTAGCTTAAATACTTTTTGAGATATCTTGCACACAAGATTTTCTAATTTTGTTTTCAAAGGGACATAACTCAGAAAAGGGGCATAACTCGGACATGAAAAAAAATACGGGTCAACTATTTTTTCATGAGGAATGTGCATATGAAATTTCAAAACCCTAGCATTCATCATTTAAAAGTTTCAAATTTCACCGAAAAGTGGAAAAATCAATCAAAATTTCAAAATTCCGTATTTTTGTAAAAAATTGACGGAAAGTTCTCAAAAGTTAATCAGGTCATCTACTCCTCAGCCCAAACAAGTGTACCAAATATGAAGGCTCTAGCTTGAATACTTTTTGAGATATCTTGCACACAAGATTTTCAAATTTTGTTTTCAAAGGGACATAACTCAGAAAAGGGGCATAACTCGGACATGAAAAAAAATACGGGTCAACTATTTTTTCATGAGGAATGTGCATATGAAATTTCAAAACCGTAGCATTCACGGTTCAAAAGTTAACAGACGCACAGACAGACAGACAGACAGACAGACAGACAAGCCGAAAACAATATGCCCTTCCAACTTTTTCAAAGTTGGGGGCATAAATATGAAAACATACATAAGGCGCCAACAGCACAAAAAAAATTTTAAACACCAAGACATAAAACAAAAAGAACCACCACAGAAGTGTCGCCTTGGAACGATCAGTAACACAAAGTTACTGGCGGGCTTAAACCGGTTTTACAGGATCCTAACCTCACCCTCAGCTTCTGCAGTGGTTCATAACATTTAGTAAGTTCTTCGGTCCTCGTGGTGAATCTCTAACTAGTCAATGAATCATCAAGAACTAACAAATAAATCATGATAAACATCCTGATGAATCAAAAACAAGGACTCACAGATTGAGTAAGCTGCCCGACGATGGAGATCCCTGGGCGCCGAAAAACCTACTAACTCCGGAGCAAAAGAAAAACACCAGTTGAACCCCGGTGGGCCAAGAAGCTCCGGCCCCAACCAACTAAAATGAATAGCTTTAAGTCGGGGCCATCATAGAGTCTGACGCCCGATCCCTATAAGCTTCAGTTGTTGGAATTCCGTTAATCTGTCTTGTAAAAAAATCCTTCATGTCCCTTTTTAATTTTTAAAAGTCGTATACGTGTAAAACGATTATTTCGAGTTTTATCGTTCTGATCGTTAGCATAAGTAGATTGTTCAGATGATATATATTTTAATATCTACGAATACTAAGAGCGTTCATTACCTGAGACATCAGATGATACAACACATCCATAAAATTCAAAGTTCAGAGCAGGTTCAGCCTTTATAAGATTTTTTGTATCGTTTGTAATTTTGATACGAGCGTATCTCGCTTCCACGACTGATTGTAACACAACAGTTTCACTGGTACTTGGGGTTGGGCCAAGATTAATCTGAAAGAATTTAGACTCAGAATAAAGACTTTTTTACGTCTGAATAATAAAGAGATGTTTTTTTTTCTGCTATATCAAAAAATGTTATTATTTCAATCTCTGATCTTAGGCTTTGGTCTAGTTATCTTGAGTTTGTACGGAACAGGTGCAGATAGTAACAGTTTTGAAAAATGGTAAATGCATTTAATGTTATACGAGTTAGCATTGCACAAAGATATGCAATCTGTGTGCCATGTTATAGAAATAAATATAAAACTATCAAGAAATACCGTTTCCGGATCGAACCAAGCTTCCCCATCATTGCTGTAGTCAATCAAGAGTTCTGTTGCTAGATCCACAGCCACTGTTTGCAATATTTCTATCTGATATATCTGGACTAGGTTTCCAAAATACACTTGGAAATATTTCTTCCTCGCTAAGGTTCCATCTCGAATACCAGGTTTCCAAGCTGTTATAAAGACGTTCAAAGTGTATTTCAAATCCTGCACATGAATATTGAAAGCGTTTATGCGTGCTTAATTGATAATGGGAAACTCGTCCTAAAGGCAAAAGCTGCCAATAAAATCATAGTTGTCAAAGCTTCGATACATATCCTCTGTCCGTTGCTTATGCAGCATGGATTACTTTCACATACATTGGAAATGAGGCAATATACAAATGGAAAGTGACTTCTTTTTCTCGCAGGAAATGTGTAAAGTACTAACCAGATCCGCTGTTCTTTATCCCATATCTGGGTTCAAATGATGGTAAGAAGTCAGGGGAACCTCCAACTTGACAACTCTGAATGGCATTGTTGCCCAGTGTAAGAGATACGATTGTACAGCCTTGAAAAACAAATGTAACATACGTATATAAAGGATGGAGATGATACAATTTAATTCAAGATCCAAACCCAGACTATATGTGAAAGTGACGATACAAATCAAAACTTAAACTTTAACATCACGCTTGAAGACACGTTGGCTATCTCTGTCCAAGCAAGGTAGCCATTTCACTAGCATCAACAAAATTCAAAGATTAAAGATACAACAGAGAGGTAGATGACCAAACAGGCACATTAAGATAAAATGTCACACAGAGCAGAGCTACATGTAAATGTATAGGCTGTCCCCCTGTATCTCTTTTCCTTTCCAGTTATTTGCCTAGGTAAAGTTAGGAAGGCAGCTGTCCTTTTACCCATCGTGCTTGTGTTGTTTTTAATTTCATTGTTCAGATTTCTTAAAAAGTAAAACTAGGGTTTATAGGGGTATACATATTTTTTTCTTTAATCAAAGCATGGATTGTGATTACTTTTTAGACACAATCATTGTTTTGAGCACAAATATTTAAACTATCATTTTGGAATATTTTTTTAAATACTTACGGCTGAAAAATTCTGTGTATATGACACCGCAAGATTTCCTAATGAAATATGAGCCGCCGCATGAGAAAACCAACAATCTGCATAGGCGAAAACAAAGGCGCCGATCAGCTTCGTAGTAACTGCGAAGCTGATTAGCGCCTTTGTTTTCGCTACACAGATAGTACAATTCCTCTACTTTCTAAATCCAAAATTTTCAGTCTCAAACCATCTTCTGTGACTGTACAGGCCGGTTTGTGTCGGACCTGGTCATGCACAGGCTCAAATATAAAACTTACCGTCACCAGAGCTCGGATCTAGGTTTACATTCAATGTAGCACCATCGCTTACATGATAGGGATACCATTCTTCAGCAGAGTAATTTGAATTTCTAGGAACGAAGTCTGTACCGACTGACGAGTATATTATCGTTTTATCTGATGGGATGTATGCAGATGTGTTGACAGAAATAGCGGCTCGGAAGGTAAAATAATCGGTGAAGAAGAAATTGTTAAACTGAAAAAGAAATAGCATAATCTCAAACCTGCATGTAAAGCTACATATTAATATTGTGCGTTTTTAAAACTTGATAGATTATAAACAAGGTTTGGTCACTCGGATACTTATGAGGAATAGCTAGCTTAAAATGCTGGTATTTTGCTCTTGATGAAACCCAAGACTTTTAGTATAACCCCGTCTAAATTGGTATGTAAATAAGAAGCATATTATGGCTGATTATCAAATTATACATCTGTCATATCTGAGAAAATTTTAAAATACAAAACGTTTGTCGTTTTTTATCAAGCTACAAATACTCAACCAACAACTCAACTTGTTCCTCAACTTTCATAACTGTATCAAGTTATGCTGCAATGAGTGATATGTCCATTAACAGCTGCAAAACTGAAAACTTCTGTTTCATATAAAGGATATATTTTTTATTTCAGTTTAACTACATTCAGTCCTTCACTTACAAAGATTTCGAGTCTATAAGGTGCTGCTGGGTCACTAATGATTGAATATGACGACAGTGATGCGGTGACCAGCGTGGCAGGTGCTATCAAATACTCTGGACTGGCGATTACTATAGACGTGTTGTGGCCTTCTGCTGTTGATGCTGCACTATGATAGAATTCTCCGTCTATGTTTATTAATGAACTGAAAATGAAAAATTCATGTGAAACGTTTTTGCTTATGATACAGTTGATACTATGTCCAGAAATTGAATACCCCCTCACATTCAATTTTTTGTTTCTGTAATAAAACTGGGGTTTACAGGGGTATTCATTTTTTCTTATTTTTGATCCAAAACATAGATTGTGGGTACTCGTTAGAACCGCAATTCAATGAAATGAGCCAAATCAAGAAAGATATAAAACATAACTGAATTTTCTCAACTGTTAGAGCTTCAAAAACATCTATATAATTATTATTCGGGCATGTAATGCAAAGCATCGGTCATTAGCAAGCGACATTATGAATCGCGTACAGAAAAATACTATGTAACATTGCTACTTCTAGTTTTTTCTTGACAAAAACAATCCAGTCTTACTTTGAAGGGATAGTGCATAGTAGAATAAATTTTGTGAAATGTCTATAATTTCAAGTTAGACACCGATTGCAAATCAATTTTTCTTTATCATTTGGACCAACGTCTTTCATTCCACGACTTCTCTTTACGTTGACAAAGCATTTTTTGTTTTCCCTCTGTGACAGGGACCTGTCCGCGAATTAATGCAGCTATAATCTAGCTGTCTTAACTTGTTTACGAAACTTTGATCATGTTTATGAATGTTACTTTATCAATGCAAACCAAATGGGATGCTACCTTGACACGACATTAGAAGTTAGTAAAAGCGTAAAGTCTGGCTTCTCTAACGTGTTCCTGGATACTGTGACATCGTTGTCGTATATCATTATAATACCGGCAATTTTATCGCCAAGACTAAGAATATGTGTAGAGCCATCAGCTGAACCTGCGCAGTCTGCCATCTGAATAGTAATTTGTAGTAAGATATCATCATCACCTGTGGCGTTGGTTCCAAGTCGATGAGTTTTACCTTTAAAACAAAGAGAGTGCTCATAATCTTAACGTTGCAATGTGCATCCTGTAAAAAACTCGATAATAACTTTTAACGTCCGGACTAGATGTCACCGATTTTAAGGCGTTCAGGTAGTAAGTAAGTAAGTAAGTAAGTAAGCAAACTTTTTTTTTATTAAAGTGACATACGCTACATGAACAGTTATAACATACATACTGTACAAAAAATAATAATAATAAATAAAGCGCCCGACCCGATGGGTCTACAAGTCAATGAAAAATTGAAAAATATTTACAAACCATCTTTGTATAAACACCTTAGTATGAGATCTATTTGTAACTTTAAACAAAATTATTGTTTAGTATAAACAATAGTTGTGGGGCCATTTGTGAAACAGCTATTTGGTCAGTTGTGCCATACGTTCTTTTTGTCATCTATCAGCTTGTACATTTTGTTACTTCCATTGTCAGCGGATGAATATTTCTACTGTCGTTTTTCGATCTTTTTCATTACTAATGTTGTGTGCTAAGTTTTTTTTTTATCTTTTTATTAAGGTCTATAGCATTATTTATATTTTTAGAAAAATATTAGTCACAATGCCTACATCTTACAAGGCATTATCTATATTTTTAGAATAACAATAGTCACAATGCCTTCATCTTACTAGGCATTATTTATATTTTAAGAATAATATAAGTCACAATGCCTATATCTAACTAGGCATTATTTATATTTTTAGAATAATATTAGCCACAATGCCTACATCTTACTAGGCATTATTTATATGTTTAAAATAATATTAGTCACAATGCCTTCATCTTACTAGACATTATTTACATTTTAAGAATAATATTAGTCACAATGCATACATCTTACTAGGCATTATTTATATTTTAAGAATAATATAAGTCACAATGCCTACATCTTACACGGCATTATTTATATTTTTAGAATATTATTAGTCACAATGCCTACATCTAACTAGGCATTATTTATATTTTTTGAATGATATTAGTCACAATGCCTTCATCTTACTAGGCATTATTTATATTTTTAGAATAATATTAGCCACAATGCCTTCATCTTACTAGACATTATTTATATTTTTAGAATAATATAAGTCACAATGCCTACATCTTACTAGGCATTATTTATATTTTAAGAATAATATTAGTCACAATGCCTTCATCTTACTAGGCATTATTTATATTTTAAGAATAATATTAGTCACAATGCCTTCATCTTACTAGGCATTATTTATATTTTAAGAATAATATTAGTCACAATGCCTTCATCTTACTAGGCATTATTTATATTTTAAGAATAATATTAGTCAGAATGCCTACAACTTACTAGGCATGATTTATATTTTAGAATAATATTATTCACAATGCCTACATCTTACTACCACCCAATACATTACCTGTGTTTGCAATTATCCCCAAATCTTGGTACCCATTGGTCATCTGTGTAGTGCCCAGTGCACTTGTATAGGTTGGTGTATAGGATATACCCTTGTTGGTGTCCGGGGCAAAACACGGTATGTTTGCACCGATCGTACTCGTCACGGTGATACCACTGACCGTCATACATGCCGACTGAGCGTCGTAAGGCAAGTCGACGTCAAAAAGAAACCGTGACACGGAGTATGGGGGCACGGTGACCGTGACGTCGATTGTTTTATTTTCCCCTATTGTCATTGGGAACGGCGAAGCTACGTTGATTGATATTAGTGTAGAATTGGTAACGCCGGTCAAACTCTAGAATATAAACATGGAATGGTAAATACATCATTTAATGTACTTGAAAATTGTTCTGTCAAAAGTACCTTCAAAGGTAAATTTAGTGCCACACAGCTGTCATAATATGTAATTCACTTCTTTAATTTATATGTACTTGAACAAATTGATAATAATTGAGCCGCCGCACCAGAAAACCAATACTCTGCATATGTGAAATCAAAGACGCAGATCAGCTATGCAGTAATTGAACAGCTGATCAACGCCTTTGTTTTCGCTACACGAATAGTATTACTCCTCTTCTACTTATACCCACTATTTCAAGCTTCTAGCTTTTATCTGTGATTGTATAGGCCGGTTTGTGTCGAACCTGGTCGGAACCCCAAATTGTTGTTTTTCTCGTGCGAAGTCTCATTACGTATTATAGTTAACATAAGACTACATACCCTGACTTTATCCGTAAACGTAGCTGCGTCCGTTGCCGTCAAACCAAGCGTTCCCACCGTTACACTGGTGCCACCAAACGTCACCACCGAACTCGCAACCGTGACGGTACTGCCGACGGCAGACAGACCCAGGGCGTTCGGTAAAAGCCTCACCCACACCTCTATTGTTAACTGAAATAAAAAGTTAAGTAAACTGAGTTCCTCTAAGAGCAGTGAAAACATTAATGAGAAAGGGGATACCGGATGGACCATGGGTTAATTCGAAAAATATGTGAAATAATATTTTACGGAGTTTGTCAGGAAAGTTCGTAGACACCATTAATATTTTCAACAGGAAAAGAAATGCAGTCAAAATGAATATATCTGGGTTTGCAAAAATATTTCATGAGCAAATGGTTGAACTTTTATGAAAATCTGACCAACACGACATCTTCTACACACTTTCTGTGCACCTCCCTGACCGGGAGTGGGGCAAGGGTCAACGTCTCAGTAACGTTACTTGAAGTTTGTTGCTGTCAGTGCTTTATATATTTGTATCAAGCATAGGGTCCTGGGATATCGGTACATTTTTATTATGTGTATACAGTGTCAAATGCAGATCTGTGCCAACTGTCGCTAAGTTCTCTGATGACTGGTTGAACATATGAAGCCATTTTCATGTGCTGAGCATTTAAGACGAGTGCCCTTCCGCCGCCATTTATCATCTTAGATGATCTATTGAGCATCAAAAAAAACAAAAAAAAAAAAAAAACAACTATGCCACTTGTAAACTAGTGCCGGACAAACTGGTAGCTTTATGTTGTTGTTTGTATCATTTCCATCGTGTTTGTTGGCGATTTTCTTAACAAAACCACGTAAATTTATATTTATCGGCTGTTCTCCGACGTCAAATCATGCCATTTTTTAAACATTATTTTTTTCGGACTGCATCTGAAATTTTATTTCCAGATATCAAATTCTACTGCCGCAAAGGCCCAAACATTCAGAAAATGTTGTAAATTGAACGTTCTTTTAGAATTAAAATATTTTAACGTTACGGCCCACTTCCGTGCTGTTACACAAACATTTTATCACGTTTTGACACCTGCCCCGCGCGGCCCTAGCATCAAGCAGACAACTGCTCATAACAAGCGTGTTATTATTTCAAATTGCACCAAGTTTCTAAAATATATTCATAAGATATTGCTGCTGGAAATAATACAAAACATTTCTTCAACAACACGTTACCGTTCTGATAGCTTAAGTGTCTACGAACTTTCCTGCCAAACCTCGTACTTTCAGCAAAATATTTTGGCTGACTCCGTTTGGGTGTTCATAAAATACACGATTTTATACTTTTAATTTAGGGGCATACTGTTTGTTGTTTTTAGTTACGTTTCTTGAGAAGTAAAACAAGAAACATGACTTTATTTCCAAACAAATTACTGTATTGCTTTTGGTTACTGTTGGGTAAGGATAGAAGGCACGTGAATATTGATATAATTAAATTTCTTCTTGGGACATTTAGCAGATCTCAAATATTTATAGATTTATTTTATTCGTAACGTTTATAATAATAATTTGGTTTTTAAAAATGTATATTAAAATTTATGTGTCTGCTACCTACATCAGCCTATTTATTTTATGGAACACTATAGTGTTTGGTAAAGTTTGCAAAAGTACCGTATTAGCCGCAGCATCCCCGGGTTTTACAGGTCTGTTACACACGTAACCCAAAGTAAACTCTACATTGTCGTTAAACACACCGCCTCTGAATTGTAAAAGTATCAACTCTTATATACCTCTTTAAAGAAAAAACATATCATACAAAATTACTATTAAACGGAATTAAACAAAAATGCACACATATCCCTTATAAGCAAACCGTCGACATATTAGACAAAATGAATATTAAATGGAATAAAATAGCAATGCCCATGTATCTCCAAACAATTGTTGGCGATTTATGTGCACTCTAACATTATAAAAGCAGACCGCCCAAAGCACGGGGACACGTATTTTAGACAAAAAGATAGAGTGGATAAAATGAAATGCCAACATATCTTTGTAAAGCAAATGACATACATGACCATTTTGATAAACGGGATAAAACACCAGTGCCCATATGCATCTTTTAGATGAATGTCATATCAGATAAAATAGTGAAAATGATAGTATTTAAATTATTCCAGGCACCAAACCTCATAAATATAAGTTTTCATGGGGCCATATGAAAACGCTCTTTTATTTTCAAAATACCCCTTCAATTTGCATGTATGGGCCGTATTAAGATGAAGGAGGATATTGAAATACCCTCGGAAGGGTCCCTGGTCAACGGTACCTCTGCGCTATTGTAAGGGAAATCGCCTACGGATTAATTTCTAGCTACGTGGACCTGGTATTGCGAAAAAATGAGTACAATGAAGTACATACACAGACGTAATTGTTGGCGCCAGATTCGTGTCAATGCATGGTAGGTTTTCCCCGGCGCTAAAAATAGCTGCGTCACCAATCTCTAATTTCCCCACGTCCGCAGCTGGAATTGTGACGGACACCTTGAGGTCGTAGATAGATTCGTCGGGAATTACAAGAGAGCACAGGACCCTTTTCGTCTCGCCGACGGCTATATTGGCGTCGGTGTCGTTGCCGGCGATTTCGCCGACGGATAAGGTACCAGCCACCGCAGTCGGTATAGTCTTCAAATAAATGGAGGATATTTGCTTTTTTGAGGTGAATACCAAATATATTTCATCTCGTGAGTTGAAAACATCAGAATTTTCACGAGTGCGCAGCACCAGTGAAAATTCTGATGTTTTTAACTCACGAGATGAAATACTGATATTTGATATTCACAGAAAAAAAAGCAAATTTTCTTTTTATTTTATACTTTTCAGACCAATTTCTTGACAAAACATAAACAAACTGAAAAAATAAGTTCCTCTTCTACAGCTGTACAGTGAAGATATAGGCTGATATCAGTCACTAGTGACTTTTGATATCAGTGAGATTTGATATCAGTGAAATTTCAATGAGTTTTGATATAGATTGGTTTTCACTGTAAATATTATCTTGATCTTTTATTCATTCTGGTTTGTAAAATATCTTCAATAATAAACTTTGAAAATATTGGCATCGTATATTAATTTCTAACAAAATTGTGCCTTATTTAATTAATTTAAACAATTTAGCAATGAAATTTCTGTATTTAATAAAAATAATTGCTTGAGGTCCGCAACATCACTATCAAGAAGGTAACAAGCTAACTAGTTGTTCAAAATTAACGATGTCGTTAGTAAACGATTCGTTAAAATTTCAAACTCAGCAAAAAATAACAGTGTATTTTTTGTTGAAAAAATGTGAGAATCCTTTGCATTGCAAATGATTCTCACATTTTATCGACCAAAAATAACACTGTATTTGCTTATGTAGTCGGCATTTACTTAAGGATGTTCGCTGCTAACATTTGACATTTCGGAACTTCCGTTTTTTCTTTTCTTGAATATCTCGTAAACGGTTGCAGATATTTTCCTAATATTTTATATTTGAATACATATTAATAATATGCATTGAATGAGCCATGAAAATTGTCAATCTAAAAAACTTCATTTTTTCACCCCATTTTCTCCAACTTTTCAGAAAATTTTAGTTGTCAGTAAAATTTAGGGGGTAGGGTAGATTAAACTTAAATATTACACATCTTCAAATTAATTGCACTAGTTCGATGTTTATTTTAGCAGCAGTATATGTGTACATGGTCTTCTAAGTCATTCTTTGTGTCTTTGGTGTGCTGGTTTTAAAATTTAAGGTGGTTTTATGAAATGGGCTTTTAGAAACAAAACAGCCGAAAAAAGGCTGAAAATGGCGATTTTCAAGTTGTTGGTTCTCTCTTATATGCTCACTACCCTATATATTTCTTTCTTTTATTCGAACAATATTACCAAGTTCTATGTTGTGTGAAAATACAAGAAAAAGTTTGAATCAACAAATATGGGTTTGGTACATTTCAAAATATTGATTTTTTCCGACTTTTCAAGTATGGGGGTAGGGTTGGAAAAGGAATCGTAAAATTTTGTCATCCGCTCCAAGTTGCAAATTTTTCTATGCTTTTGGTCCAAAATAGTCTGCGCTACGTAAATATGATGACTTTTGAAAGCATTCTAGGTGTATTTTTGTTCAAGACAGGTATGTTTCAAAGAATTAAAAATTAAATTAATTTTACCAAATTTAAAAGATGGTGCTCGGAGGTCTCATTCAGAGGCCTGTAGCTTGAAAAAATGCACACTACCCTATATTTATTTTGTTTTCAAATGTCTTGTGTTGTATTTTGGAATCAAAAAAGAGTGGTTAGAAAAAAAGTTTGAATACTTTTTCATTGGCAGCGAACATCCTTAACAAGTTGATGTCTTAACGATGACGTTAAGCTAACGAAGTTTTGAACAACTGGGACCAAGCCTACATCCTACCGTATTTATTCCTGTAAGACTGGCTGTTGTAGTGATACCAGTTTCTGTCATCGTGTTAGACAAAGTCTTTCCGGTGTCGTAATAGGAAGTGACGTCAAGCTGGTACGTGTCGGCTGCTACTGCTGCGTCTGACCTGAGAAGAATTTCCACAATAATACTGTCATCGTCAAATATGGCCTCAGTGTTCAATGATCCGCTACCTGAAATAGTCGTACATTTGTTCAAAACACCATTAACCAATTTGTGAATGAATGGACTTGTCCATCATTATCATGAGATGAGTCCATTTTCAGTTTCAGAGGTACTTAGTATCTGGAGTTATTTTCTGTTTCCTTTTCGATTTAGTCTACAGTTTAAGCAAGCAGCAAAGCTTCAGATGGAACGCCGCATTCTGAGTATGATCTTGGGTGTAATGTCTGCTTTTGTCCAATACACAGGACGCAAGGCTTATAATGGGGATTGGGGTTCAATTGGTCGCTTTAATTAACTTTGCTCCCTGGTGTTGCCCTATACATATTACAAAATTCACCTCATATTGACGGATTCAATTTATGAAATTTACCTTTTTGTATTCACTACGAAATCGAAGGGCTGCACGAGGTGTTGACCTTGCCTTTTTCACAAGCAACCTTCCATTATACATCTATGAATGCATAGTCACCTTTATTAGATACACAAACAGGCGGAAGACATGTCCATTATCGGCTCTTTCTTCTTTTATGCCTCATTCAATAAGCAAACAAAAACTCATAAAGTAATGAAAAGAGTCTTAAGATCAAAAGCTAGTTCGAGAAACAAAGCCCAGATATGATATATTGAGAATCAATGAAATAACAATCAACCCAATACATTCCAAGAGGTGTTCTAAGTACGGGCCAAGCTTCAGGAGTAAGATAAGGTCAATTAGTGATGGACTAAATATGGCTTTCATACTTGGTCAGGCATTGTTAGCAAGCAAATAGGGTTTTATCTTGGGTTCCATCGTCTCATCGTGAGAAATAATTTTGTTGGTTATACTGCTTAGCGACACAGTCAACAGTCGTTGTCATCATGTCGGGACGTTGTTTTCAGCATTAGGGTGTCATGACATAAAAATGTAATTGACAATATAACGACTCGAGTAAACAACAAAAACTTAATGGATGGTTTGACGTGGGCATGTTGAGACATTCAGAACGGTTTTCAAGTAGTCAGCAGCCCATCTAATACTCAATATCCCAGTGGACGGGGCTGTTTTTATTTATGACCACAAAAATGTTGGCCAGCCTAGCCCCGACAAGTAGCTTTTTTTATTTAACACTTAGATAAAGTGTTTTTAAATGTATCAAACTAAAACACTTTTCGGTCTCAGAAATACTGCATCTGAGCAGTTGCTGTCACAAGAGAAGTGCTTTGACTATCAGGTAGACCTGGACAAAAGTTTAAGTCTTCTCTCAGGAGATGCCTCGAGTACATTTCATTGCATTATGTCTCGTACGTAATAAGGCTTTAGCTTTATTATCTTAATATTGATTGACACCTTGAACATTGCTTTCTCTAACAATGACCATACAATGAAATTCTAATACTTCGATCGCTCCAAGAATTTATTGCACAATATATTACAATGTAGACATAAGGTAACGTCATAATTCGGGCTACTCAGATTATCTATTCACGAATGCAATGACGCTACCCCCAACGACACTGATATACACTACGGTTTGAAATATATGGCCGTAATATACCGATCAAGAATTGAATTCAACCAACACCATGAAGAACATTCAATTCAAGCCTATCTGATGTCAATTGAAAAGAAAAAGGTACAAGTAGGCAATGATCAGGAAAACATCTAACTGTTTTGATCGCTAATTTCAAAGAACGTTATAGTGCCACCCAGCTGCTTTGGGCTTTCTTATTTTAGCTTGAAAACATGAGTACATAGGCTGTCATACAAAAATATATTTCTAGAACTTTTGTTTTTCTTTGACTGTGCCGCTTTCCCTCTCGTGACAACTGTTTGTAAACATCGGCGGAGAGTTTTTACTCGGTTTGGACACTTTTCAAGTGACACGTGAAGTTCACTTTTAAAATGCCTATTTGAAGCAATCAAGTGAACTAATACATATCTGTTAGCAAAGGTCAACCGGCAGGGTCAAAGAAACTAGACTAGATGTTTTTTTTTATATTCATTGATTGCTCTACCAGCATTACACCATGTTCTGTATACCCATCACTAAAATGTTTATTCCATGTATTTTTGTAAGGTAAAGGATATATAAGTATGTTCTGATGCCACATATCTAAAATTATAATTCAATTGTAT
Organism: Rugalucina vietnamica; assembly: GCA_964017185.1. Classification (NCBI taxonomy): domain Eukaryota; kingdom Metazoa; phylum Mollusca; class Bivalvia; order Lucinida; family Lucinidae; genus Rugalucina; species Rugalucina vietnamica. The sequence continues at coordinate 34,077,912 of OZ024875.1, forward strand.
CATATAGGGTTGACTTACCAAAGTTTGTTACAATATCCAGATCTAATGTTGCAGATTGTGGGATGTATGTCTTCGTCGCCAAGTTATCCGTGACACAGGGTAGGTTTGCGCCAACATAAGCAACTCGCATTGAACACACGTCCAGGCCCGCTTTGTTCACGGTAGCCGTGATTTCGAGATCCGTTCGATCCCCGGGAGGAACTTTGAGAAGTAGACTGTATACAGCATAGTATCCGAGGGGTATTTCGGTCAGAGTTGAATTCTTTGAAAGAGTGACTTGTGGGTTTGTTACCTGCGAAGCAGAGGACTAGTTTCCAATAATGATAGTTAGGACTAGTTTCCAATAATGATGTCCTTTTTTTCTGACGGTAAGTTTAATTTACAAAAAATATACTCAAGCTAATATCTGTATCAAAATAAATTTCTACATTCGGTTTTATAAAAGTATCTTGTGATACGTTGCCTGTGCTATGTGATAATTCTTAATTTGAAATATTTATTATAACCAAACATATGCATCTTAATTCACTTGTTTCAAGTGCGTGCCTCGTTACACAGTATCCTAAACCGATCCCATCTTAAATGTTATTTTACTGAGATGTACATGTATATATGTATATACTGACCCGTTGATAAAATACTAACCATAGAAATAATCTATATGATACTAACAGGAGTTATACTCTCCCCAAGTCCGGCTCCCAGTAGGAGTGTTTGTGTAATGACACTTATACATTTGCACAAAGCTACGCGATACTTACAGGAGTAATACTTTCCCCAAGTCTTGCTACTAGCTTCAACTGCCCCACCCAAAGTTGTGAGGAAGAATACATCAGTCCCATGCTGACCCAGAACTCATCCATGTCGACAATTGACGGCAGATTAAGCAACTAGAATTAAATTGTAGATGTGTTTTCAGTAGGCCTATTACTGATTTAAGAGCAACGTTTATAAACAGTTCATTATGATTGGCATTTTAATTGTTTTCTTTCAGATTGTGCCAGTGTCTGACCATTCCCGTTTATTTTTGAATTTTGAAAACATATTAATACAATATTGACAGATAGTAAGAGAGGACTTATAACTGAATCTTAAATCTCTAAGCCTAAATATCTATAAGTTTTGCTTAAATAAATGATTGATGCCAATGTTTGAATCTGCAATGGCTTTGAACACTTTAAAATTTTATATAAAAATCTGGACAAAATTATTTGAAAAATGAAGTACCTTCAAATAAATAGCAAATGTAGCCTTATCCTGTGCGACGTCGTCCACCATTTCTTTGTTACAAAGGGAACCCACATACATACTACCTCGGTCTATGTAGGCATTACCAAACCTGCATGAGAAATATACTTATTGCTGAATTGTTTTCATATAAACCTGCATGGGAAATATACTTATTGCTGAATTGTTTTCATATAAACCTGCACGGGAAATACACTTATTGCTGAATTATTTTCATATAAACCTGCACGGGAAATATACTTATTGCTGAATTGTTTTCATATAAACCTGCATGGAAAAAGGTACAAGTAGGCAAAGATCAGGAAAAGGCGCAATCAGAAAAAGATTCCCACTCCAAAAACCGAGGTGGGAAAAACCAAACTAACAATCAGGTACTTATACCATGAAACATATCGTAAGCCGAATGAGCAGCTATTTTCCAAATAGGTGGCCACTCAGTTACCTTAACTTAACTAAAAAACATACATAAGGCGCAAACAGCACAAATTTGTTTTTAAACACCAAGACATAAAACAAAAAGAACCACCACAGAAGTATCGACTTGGAACGATCAGGAACACAAAGTTACTGGCGGGCTTAAACCGGTTTAAAAATAAAATTTATGATAAGCGCGATGACTTTGATTTTGATATAGTAAATTTTCCTTTTTTGGATGGTGACGTTCCTCGTCGTGCTTCTTATGGTGTATACATTTCGCAACTTATTAGGTTTGCTAGAGTCTGCAATCATGTTACAGACTTCAACGCTCGAAATAAATGTTTAACGGCAAAACTTCTCCAACAGGGCTATCGGTATCATAAACTTCGAAAAACCTTTTCTAAATTTTATCGTAGACACTATGAATTGATTTCCAAATATAATGTTGGGTTAAAGACACTTTTAAGTGAGGGCCTTTCGGAACCTGAATTTTATGGTGACTTGGTTTACAAATTAAAGAAACTTAAAGGAATAAATGATTTTTCTCTTCAGTTCGGAAAAATCATATCACGTTACAGACGTATAGGTTATAACTTGAATGTTATGCGACAGTCTGCATGCTTAGTTTTTAACCCAATCATGGTTGATAACTATGCTGCCTTCTTTAATTGCACGCCGGTGGGTCGGGCGTCAGACTCTATGATGGCCCCGACTTAAAGCTATTCATTTTAGTTGGTTGGGGCCGGAGCTTCTTGTCTGTTGCTTGGCCCACCGGGGTCCAACTGGTGTTTTTCTTTTGCTCCGGAGTTAGTAGGTTATTCGGCGCCCAGGGATCTCCATCGTCGGGCAGCTTACTCAATCTGTGAGTCCTGGTTTTTGATTCATCAGGATGTTTATCATGATTTATTTGTTTGTTCTTGATGATTCATTGACTAGTTAGAGATTCACCACGAGGACCGAAGAACTAACTAAATGTTGTGAACCACTGCAGAAGCTGAGGGTGAGGTTAGGTACCTGTAAAACCGGTTTAAGCCCGCCAGTAACTTTGTGTTACTGATCGTTCCAAGTCGATACTTCTGTAGTGGTTCTTTTTGTTTTATGTCTTGGTGTTTAAAATTTTTTGTGCTGTTGGCGCCTTATGTATGTTTTCATATTTTTAGTTAAGTTAAGGTAACTGAGTGGCCACCTATTGGGAAAATAGCTGCTCATTCGGCTTACGATATGTTTCATGGTATAAGTACCTGATTGTAAGTTTGGTTTTTTCCCACCTCGGTTTTTGGAGTGGGAATCTTTTTCTGATTGCGCCTTTTCCTGATCTTTGCCTACTTGTACCTTTTTACAGGTACCTAACCTCACCCTCAGCTTCTGCAGTGGTTCATAACATTTAGGTAGTTCTTCGGTCCTCGTGGTGAATCTCTAACTAGTCAATGAATCATCAAGAACAAACAAATAAATCATGATAAACATCCTGATGAATCAAAAACCAGGACTCACAGATTGAGTTAGCTGCCCGACGATGGAGAACCCTGGGGGCCGAATAACCTACTAACTCCGGAGCAAAAGAAAAACACCAGTTGGACCCCGGTGGGCCAAGCAACAGACAACAAGCTCCGGCCCCAACCAACTAAAATGAATAGCTTTAAGTCGGTGCCATCATAGAGTCTGACGCCCGACCCACCGGCGTGCAATTAAAGAAGGCAGCATAGTTATCAACCATGATTGGGTTAAAAACTAAGCATGCAGACTGTAGCATAACATTCAAGTTATAACCTATACGTCTGTAACGTGTTATGATTTTTCTGAATTGAAAAGAAAAATAATTTATTCCTTTAAGTTTCTTAAATTTTTAAACCAAGTCACCATAAAATTCAGGTTCCGAAAGGCCCTCACTTAAAAGCGTCTTTAACCCAACATTATATTTGGAAATCAATTCATAGTGTCTACGATAAAATTTAGAAAAGGGTTTTCGAAGTTTATGATACCGATAGCCCTGTTGGAGAAGTTTTACCGTTAAACATTTATTTCGAGCGTTGAAGTCTGTAACATGATTGCAGACTCTAGCAAACCTAATGAGTTGCGAAATGTATTCACTATAAGAAGCACGACGAGGAACGTCACCATCCAAAAAAGGAAAATTTACTATATCAAAATCAAAGTCATCGCGCTTATCATAAATTTTAGAAGAAACAAATCCATTTGCAACAGAAAGATGTAGATCTAAAAAGGGGGCTTCGGTATCTGAGATATTAGCTTTGTTCATTTGAAGTTCAGGTGGATAAATTTGATTGACTATACCTTCAAAATAAGGGTTGTCAATGTTCAAAAGGTCATCTAGGTACCTAGATGTAGAATTAAAAGCCTCGATAACATCAGCTTGATTATCATGGTTAAGAGAATCCATGAAATCTCTTTCGTAGCAGTATAAAAATAAATCAGCTACGAGAGGTGCGCAATTTGTACCCATCGGAAGTCCAACGATTTGTCTGTATAACTTGGTCCCAAATCTAATATAAAAATTATCAAGGAGATAGGATAAGGCGTCGCACACATTCTGACATGACCAAAGTGTATACCGACTTTGGTCAGAGGAAGTGAAAAAAGCCTTTTTGTCATTATATGCCAAATAAAGTGAACCATAGTTTTTTAATGCCTTTTTGAAGGTCCAGTCTATCAAATCCAGAAGTTTTTCTTTAGATTATGTGGTAATGTTGTATACAGAGTAGAAAAAACATATGTGGACAAGCTTGTCGCACGGAACCCTCTACACTTCAATTTACTGAGCACCTCACCAGAATTTTTTATTGACCAAAACCAATTTTTATTTGAAGTTTCATATTTTTATCATAAATTTTTTATTGACCAAAACCAACTTTTATTTGAAGTTTCATATTTTTAGTTAAGTTAAGGTAGCTGAGTGGCCACCTATTGGGAAAATAGCTGCTCGTTCGGCTTACGAAATGTTTTCATGGTGTGAGTGCCTGATTGTTGGTTTGGTTTTTTCCTACCTTGGTTTTTGGAGTGGGAGTCTTTTTCTGATTGCGCCTTTGCCTGATCTTTGCCTACTTGTACTTTTTCATACACTGTCTCACAGTATCTTATAACATGAGATTTGATAGCAGTAAGACAGGAAGTTAATAATTTAGAAAGTTCAGTGGTAGTACAAGAGCTAGAATTTGCAATAAATCTAGCTTTGTATGGTCTTTTGTGAAGCTTAGGTAACCAATACAACGTAGGAAGTTTGTCTTGGCCTTCATTGACACAAACAGAAAACTTAACAGGTAAATCGTTTAAGTGGGCATTTACTACAGACACCTCATCAGTATCTGTCTCCAGATAAGCCCTGGTACCATCAAGCTCCTGTTTTAAGGTGTTAACGTAGTGAAGCCTACAAACGACAACAACATTGTTTGCGGCTTTATCTGCCGGAACCAGGACATACTTCCTATGAAATTCTTGGATACCCTGCTTCAAATGCCTAAATGACGATTTGGGTTTAGGAGGTTAAAGATTAGTATTTTGTGAATAAAACTTAATACTTTTATCCACGATAGTGAATATACTTCTTTTCCATTCTTTAAGAGCATTATCCTCAACACCCTCTCGTTTACACCACCGATTACCGAAATCATTTAATGCAGATGCAATCTCCTCTCTACATTTGTCGAAATTAATGTAGGAAGGGAATCTATATTTCGGACCTTTAGAAACAATTTTGCGAATTCTAGAATCCGAAATTATTTTTAAATTTCCAGTAACTATATGTCCAGCTGGTTGATAAACATATTTTGAATCTTTTCAATCTCAAGACTTAGGAGTTTTAGCATGGATATCAAGATCAGATACAAGTTTATTGAAATTAAAATAGTATTTCTGATTGGTTTGTTATATTTGTAACAAATAATAGGAGGTTCTGAATTTTGGAAGTAGGTAGGTATAGACTGTATCACTGATTTATCCTGGAATATGCTTGGTAAATCACTAAGTTAATTCCTTTATTGATGAAAGGAATTTTAATAAAAAAAGTATACTTATTGATGAATAAAAAAAAAAAGAAAGTATACTTATTGATGAATTGTTTTCATATAAACCTTCATGGGAAATATACTTACTGCTGAATTGTTTTCACATAAACCTGCATGAGAAATATACTTATTGCTGAATTATTTTCATACATGTAAGATGCTGTATTTAACTGTAATTATACGACAATCAAGTAGCATTGCAAGTCAGTGGTGTGCAGGAACTAAACACTCGACGTCTAATGTTTCGACTTGCTCTTCATACACGATGTTATTTTTTTCTGTGACGATCTATTTTCGCTAGATGCCTTGGTAATTGTTATTTTAAAACTTGTCTAAATTCCAACTTTAATTCTTACTTCAATATATTAATGAAACAACAATCCCCTCCCGACCCACTCCTTCAAATGTTTCAGTTTTTTTTGTATTTCTTTCTTGGTTCTTTTTATCTTATTTTTAAAACTTTTACTTTTTTACAGATATCGTGTAAGTGAAAACATGAATAATAGTTCCATCAAATATACCAGTACTTGAGCCGCCGCATGGGAAAACCAACAATCTGCATAGGCGAAACAGTAACTCCGAAGCTGATCAGAGCCTTTGTTTTCGCTACACGGATAGTACAATTCCTCTACTTTCTTAATCCAAAATTTCCAGCCTCTTACCATTTTCTGTGACTGTAAAGCCCGGTTTGTGTCGGACCTGGTCGGAAACACAAATTGTTGGTTTTCTCATTAACAGGCTCAAATTTTAACTTACTGTGATTCATATTGTATGAGCTTATTTGTCCATCCCGGAGTCAAGCACGGCAAATTCTTTCCTGTGCTTACTACCTCTGCCTTACACAGGTGCATGTAGGGACTGTTCGTGGCCAGTTGCATCAACCACTCCATGTCCATTTTATCATACATGACATTCCTGGTTGTTACCATGTCAACGAGGACCTTTGTGCTTTCAAGGACTGAGATCTCCTCAGCCTGGGCGTTGGAGCCGGAATCGTAGTAGGACATGGTGAAGCTGGGGGCCGTTGCATTCTGGAACAGGTAGGGAAGTCAAAAGTTTATGCAAAGTTCCTAGGTTCGATCAGCAAATATTTTAAAATAACTAAACTCACTTTGTAAACAAATCTAAGCTTACTTTATCAACAAATCTTAGCTGTCCAGTGGATAACGTCATGTAATAAAAAGTGTTATGACCACACGTGTATTAACATTTTTGCGGGAATACGTATCGTCATTGACGACGTCCATTACAACCATGTAAAATTTTCATTTAAAATATGTCCACTTTGAAAGCAATATTATAAAATCCTTTTTTGAGAGTCATGTGATAAAACGAATCTTACACTCGTGGTCATACTGTTCATATGAAATTTATTAAATTTCATATGAAATGACCACGAGTAAGATCCTCTAATCTACCAGTCCTGTACATGAATGACAAGAACACTAGTTCACGCTAGTGAGCAGGTACTAGCATTAAATTGATTTGGGTCTTGGATCACATCTATCTTACCGAAATAGGAGTAACCGTCGCAGTACCACTCAGGCTAATGCTCTCTGTGGCTAACGACACCGACGTTGGTGACGTTGTCCCGACGGTGGCACCAAACGTAATGGTGTGGCTGGAGCCATCTGTGGCTGAGGGGTGGTCACTGTTAGGGCTGAAGACGGCTTGTATCTGAATGATGTCGTCTCCTACTGCTTTATAGTGGTCAATATTCATCACATAACCTGTAGATAAAATATTGATATTTACTTTTTTAGGTGAATACCAAATATATTTCATCGAGTGAGTTGAAAACATCAAAATTTTCACGAGTGCGTAGCACGAGTGAAAATTTAGATGTTTTCAAGTCACGAGATGAAATATATTTGTTATTTACCGATAAAAATAAATTTTCTTTTTATTTTATACAATACACGGGCATTTTCCTATTCACAAAGCAGGCGGTGAAAATGCAAAAACCAAAACATTTGGAAAACACAAATAATTTTGGTACCACATTGTTCCTAACGTTCAATCTAAGAAAATGAATACCCACACTTTATGTTTTCGTTCGTAAATAACGGAGTTATAGGCATTTGAATTTCTGAAGTGAGGCACATTTAATGACGCAAAGTGAATGGAAACGTCAGAAGTAATCCAAACTCTACAGTGAAAATATCGGCTGATATCAATCACTAGTGAAAATATCAATATCAATTCTGCAGTGAAAATATCACTTTTATCCATTTTTGATATACATTAATTTCACTGCTAAGTATAAAATAAATATTGATATTGTATACTGTGTACACAGGCGCTTGAAGTTATAGCCATAAATCATAAAAGTAATGCTTCAAATAAGTGTCAACATAGCAATACGAAGTATTGCATTTACCTGGCAATACCTACGGTATTGCTATGTAGACACTATTGTTTTTGGGCATATTTTAATGATTTATGGTAATAACTTCAAGCGCCTGTGCTGTGTATTAGTTGTCGGGAGGGGTAGAGAACGGGGTGCGCTCCATACAGATATAGTGATGTGATTCTGATAGCAAAATATTATGTGATTTTAGAATAACAGAATTATCATGGAAGTCATTTTACTCACAATCTGAACTATATATCATCTTTAATCTGAAGAATCTACGAGATATTTCATGTTTGAATTGTTTGTTTCATTGACTAGGTTTGCCACAATGATAAATATATGTACGTACTAAAATATTGTTAAAAAGAATTTGAACATATTTCGTATATTTACTAATATCTGAAATAAGGATGACTAATGAAACAAATAATATAGTAACTGGAACAATTGTGACCTATAGTGTCTGAAAGAAGAATGACTCATGATAAATAAATTGATAATATGTAAAATACATGTGACTTATGAAATTTATTGATAATATTGGAAATAAGAGTGGCTTATGAAATTAATTGATCATATTGGAAATAAGAGTAGCTTATGAAATAAATTGATAATAATGAAAATAAGAATGGCTTATGAAAGAAATTGACAATATTGGAAATAAGAATGGCTTATGAAATAAATTGACAATATCGGAAATAAGAGTGGCTTATGAAATAAATTGACAATAACTGAAATAAGAGTGTCGTAGGAAATGAACTTTTAATAACAAAGCTGACATAAGATTCTTCATTGAAAAGAATAATAAAAAGAAGTCCGTGCAAAATTAAACTGCCAAATAATAAGTATTAACATAGAAAAACAAACCAACCTAATTAGATAAACAACACTTAGTGTCTAGAACATTTTACCTAAATCTAAAGTAGCTCTGTCAGCAAGATCACCAGCAGGAGACGCACTTGAATGATATTCTGCCACAAGTTCATCCTTATTCACACACGGAAGATCCCTCCCGACATAAACAATCTCCAAAGAACATAGTTTGAATATGGCGGTTGTGGAGAAGGGCGCCAAAACCTCAAGAACGTAAGGTGTGGCCACGCCCGGGGTAGCGGGGGCGGGGATTGAGATGTCCACTAACACTTTGAAAGGTTCTCCGATGGTGGCTGTTAAACTAGTGAGGTCAGTTGTGAGGTTGACAAAAACTGGATCAGTCTGAAAATAGGATTTAAGGTTGCTTTTTATACGTTTACATGGTTAAGGTTAATTGGTCAGTTTGTAAATATTGCGCTCTGGACTTAATACGCCATTTGCAAATTCATTGTGAATATCAGTATTACATGAATTTCAGCAAATTGTGATTTCAAACTACAAAATTTAGAAGAAAAAAAAATAATAAAAAAAAAATAAAATAAACAACATATTTGAGAATCAGACAAAAAATTTTATGAATGCAGAATAATCTTCAGTCAGGACGCCAGGTTGACTTCTATAGTTTCGTATAGTTGAACACATATTTAAAACAATTTGACTGATTACATATGCGATTCCAATATGAAATAACCTGCTCAGACCACAAACCATTTTTATTTTTTACTTACAAATTCCGATGGTGTCGCGGCGTCGATTATGACGTCAGTTTGTGGTTTGTGGTCTGAGCAGGTTATTTCATATTGGAATCGCATGTGTAATCAGTGTAATTATTCTACACGTATGTACAAAGAAGTCAACTGGTGCCTTGGCTGTTAGAAGATTAGTCTGCAATTTAAATTTTGTCTGATTCTCAGATAACTTACAAATCCCGATGGCGTCGCGGCGTCGATTATGACGTCAGTATTCCCAACCCAGATAGTGCTGGTATCCACCTCCAACGTAATCGCAACGGTTTGCGTCGTGCCGATCAAGTAGTCATGAGGATAAAGATGAAGCACAAAATATACCGTCACTCGATTGTCGGCGATTACATAGGGAACAACACGTGACCCTGAAAATTATTTTGGTTGCACGTTTCAAATCGAATGAGAAAGAAAACAACACTATTGAAATTTCATATTTACTGTAGAACGTTCTCATCTTCAATACAGTGTAAAAATTTTTAGTAATCAGTAAATATCTGGAAAACGTTCTTACAAATCCGAACCAAAATGATTGTGACTGGTTTATGTTTTCTTTCTTTCTTTCTTTCTTTCTTTCAAGTATCAGGACAATATCTTTTCAATTGCTGAATCAGTAAAAAGCAAAATATTTCCTTTTCTTCCTAAGACACTAAGTCATTGGATATACTGTATCGAAACAATGATAGAAAACATATTCATATTGTTTTAGGAATCGAACTTACCCTTGTTCAACATAGTTCCCAGGTTGACGGTACCCTGGCTGTTCCCAACACTCGTGCTATCTGGTGTCAGCGATTGCGTCACCTGCGTGGTCATGTCGTTCCCGCATCCAAAATTTTGCGCGACGTCATTATACATCACTGCGCAAACTGACATGACGCCGGATGCGTTGAGGGGTGTGAATACGTTGAAAATGTATGTAGAGGAAGGGTAGGGCAGGAACATGTCAACTTTGACCAAGCTCGAGCTCCCCAAAGCCATATTAGTTGGTAAGCTCACGTTGAATGTTGCAGTTTCGGTCACACTCTGTAAATCAGCCGAGTTGTAATAATTTTAGCAAATATGTTTTACGATTAATCGTTCTGATAACGAATTTAATGCTATTTTTCGATGTTTTTATCAGTACACTAGAGCTGGGTTCCTTTTTCTGTGTGCACCTTTATGTCCGCGTACCAATGAAATTGTACAAAAGCATCAAAGAGAGGCAGCATCTTTTGTAACAGATATATATAAAGAATAAAATACAGGCCAATAATATTTTAGAATAAGGCTTTGGTTAAGAATTAAGGTCTTTAAAACAGATTTTGATTTTTCTAAATTCACACCAGTCAACTTTTGTCATGATGTTCATCCGCTGCATCGTGATAATCGCATATAAAAGATCAACAGCATCAATGTATCTTCTTATGTCAAAGAAATGTTTTTCCTTACCATGTCTATGGTATCCGCCGTAAATGATGCCTGTCCAACCCATATTTTATTCTCATTCTCATATTCAGCACCAGCACTAACCCAGTACGTATCACCGTTGACGGTTGCACCATTCAGTACCATGACTGCGTCGTACGTGATTGTGATCGTACTAGCAGCTATGTTTGTGGTATCCGCTCCGCTGTTTGACACAGTACCGAAGTCAATTATGGCTCTATCGTACTGTAGAAGAAAACAAATGCAAACTGGCATACACGGAGGAATTTAGGGTAATATGAAAAGGTGAAGTGCTGTAACGTGCTCAAAATTATAACGGAACGGATTATGAATTAGAAAATGATCACAAAGGGATAAGCTCTGTCATACTGACCAAGAAAATCATCACAAAAGGAAGACGCTCAATCATTCTGAACAAAACAATAACGAAAAGAAAACGTATGCCATCCTACAGAAGAAAAATGATCACAAGAGGAAATTTAGAGCTGAAAATGATTCGAAAAGGAAATGCTTTGTTATTCTACAGAAGGAAATGATAACGAATTAAGGTGACCATGCTTGAGAGCGAAATAGTATCACAAACTAAGATTTTGTCATTCAGAGTAGTCTGATAATGACCCCAAAAAGAAAACGCTTGATCTTTAAATAAAAATAAATAAATAAAACGTATTGGTGGAAGGTACTAAAGTAGCCATACATTTTTTTCGTAAAGCACGTCTTACTGTATATCTTTATTAACACTAGACACTAGAAATGTGTGCTGACTAACCATAGTACTGTTGTCCTTAGAATCCATGACAACTGTTGGCGATGCAACATCTGGGCTCAGATTCGAACCTATGGACGCAATGACGACGTCACATAGTATCATGACGGTGGTCACATTGTCGGGCGTGAACAACTCGACCAGCATGTCGACTGGGGCTGACGGGAATATGATGTCGAGTGTGAACTCTAGTTTACTGCCGACTTTGACGGCGCTCGTGTCGCCGTTGACTGACAAAGTGAAGTTTACCTCGGCTGGGTCGATCACGCTCTGAAATTAGGGAGACATGTAATTTAACAGACCCAGAGGGCACATGACGTCAAAATGACGTCATATCAACGTCGACGCGACGTCATGACGTCGCGTCGACGTCGATATGATGTCATTCTGACGTCATGTGCCTGCTGGGGAAACACAAAATACAGGAGCTTCAGTTTCAAAAGTAAGAAGTAAGAAAAAATCAGGGGCTTCACAATTGTGAAACCCATACGCTCTCCACCTTTGCCTATCTCGCAACCATTCTTACTTGGCTTATGAATACTTTCAATTAAAACGTGCAAGAATTATTATATTAAGGAGCATAATACCACCTACTGTAAGAGCGTGGGGGCTCTTACCAATACGCCAACCAGTCTTAACAGTTTTCTCTTCCTCAAAGTGGTTTGATCGTACAAATTGTATTACATAAAGGTATTGTACAAGAACTTACCCGTTTAGAAATGTGGTGGGGAGAGTATGAAAATTCATCTTCTTCGATATCAATTTCATATCCGTTGAATATCTCCGGTGAGTACCGATTAGTTCTACGGGTGGGTGGTTCCAGGGCAACAGAGATTCTAGCCTCGTCCGTCTCGTTCGTGATTTCGTTTCTGACTTTGATAGTCATTTTGTAAAATTCAAAGGCTTTGAGGTTCCGGTTGATGCTTATTTCACCAGTGTTTCTATATGAATGGAATGAAAAGTATAAACGTGAGATGTTCAGCAACAGTCACTGGTGGAAACATAAATTTATCGAGCATTCTACGTAGAGTTGTTCTTTGTTGAAATATAATATCTGCTCTAAAACAATCAAGGGAATGACAACAATATTGTATTATTGTTTCAAAAGTATATACCCTTACTTATATAAACAGTAGACCAAGCAATGAGAAGGCTGCTTTGCGAAACAGTTTTTTTTTCCAATTGGCAGCAACCTTTCCCAGAGTGCACATGACGTCAAAAAGACGTCATATCAACGTCGATCTGACGTCATTCTGACGTCATGTGCCTGTTGGGCTTAGGACAGCTGTGCTTACTTGTCAATAGAAAATACGGCATCTTCCAAAGCCCCATCTCTGTCTTCCATAGCATTTCTTACGTCAGTTATTCTATACTCGAAGTCCCCACAGGAACATTCCTTACCCCCGGGGTAGGTGGTAGAGTTATAGGGGATTGGGGTTCCTGGCTTGTATTCCTCGGATAATTCGATGTAGTAGTACCGCTGACTGAACCGTGGGTTCATGGTGCTTACTGAAAAGGACAACGAACGGCTATGCAGACATAGTTGTCTTCGAAAAGGTAAGTTGGATGTTCACGGCAATTCCACCTCTGTTTATATTATTTCCTTAACGGGTGAAAATAAGGGATTTATGCTCTATGTTGAGATAATCCTTTTTGTTTTAACAAAAATGACATTAAAATAGATTTTACTAGATGCCTTTCACGTTTGATAAACGCGCTGTGTTTTCAGATGAAAATTAGTTAAATTTTGCCCTGGTAGCAATTTTTCGAACATGAATCATACCTTTGTCCTGACATTTTGGTCCAGTCATACACGGTTTACACGGACAAACAGCAACAGGGGCTGTCTCATACCTAAAATATACATATAACATTACAAGACCATGATTTTTCAGCTTTTTCAAAAGTTGTGAAAAATAGAAAATTTTCTGTTGAAAATTCTTATCTTTACTCTAAACATCGATACATGTAGTTTGTGGATACACGCCTAAACAACAAGTAAGAAAATAATGTAATATCTCTGCAAACCCCAGTTTTACAATAAAAGTGGGATGTGGAGGAACGTTTATTTAATGGACATGTTTTCCGTGTGTGTATGTGTGGGGGGATCCCCATTAAGTTTTTGTAATTTCAGCTTTGAAATCATCATTAATGGCGTTCTCTGTCCGTCGGCCAGTCGTCGTTTAAGCCAGTCTTAACCATACATATATGTTCTCGGAGAACGTGTACCCTAGTTAAAACCAGAACAAAGTACGTATGTTGCTAAAAATCCATTGGTATGAGGTAGGGGTATGTCCTATTTATCTACGAGTATCTAATCGTTTTAGGACGATTTAGCTTTATTTCTGGCGGCCGAGGGAAGGGTAAATGACGAATATTGCTTTTGCTTGTTTGAATTGATGCTTAACGTCCCAGTCAACAGCTGTTGTCATGTCGAAAAGTTGCCTACATTTTATGGGACATACTTAAAATTAGGATGTCACGAATATTGCTATTTGTTGCATGCATTGTTTCAGACTTTGGATTTTTAAATATTTTTGATAGTTCAAGAGTGATTTAACTCGTAATAGTAACCTATTTCATCCTGTTGGTTCATTGGCATTTTTTACAAAGAAACTTATTATCAAAAATTGAATTTTATATAAAACACTGTATTGTTACAATGCCATTGCAATAATTGTAACAAATCGCTGACGTCATTAACCATGTTTTCTATTGAAACAAAAATAAACCAAGCTTGTTTTAGCATCGATTCGTTTTATTTATTACTATGAACTGCAATTAACAATATTCTATGCCAATTTGTCCCAGTCATACAGCATAAAGTTGTACATCCGGACGTTTTGTTTTGAATCCAGTCGTCTAGCAGGATAAAGTCATGTTGTCATTTCAATATTTTCATTTCTAACGCCTATATATAGCATTTTTTTCCATGTGGTTTACTAAAATGACAGAGAACTCCATAATTGTTCAGAAATATCTGTGGAAAACGGGCGGCGCTTTGCTCTTGGAGAAAGATTTTGCCCTGAGTACCATTTATCCGCGACGCACACTAGTTCTGATGATCAACAGTTGGAGACAATAATTCAAATCAGAAAGTTATTTCCAGCAAAAAAATTGCTTCGATATTGTTTGACTCCTGAGGTGAAGTAAAGGTAAACATTCGCAAATCAATAAAATTAATCAGAATCAATATATGAGTACAGCATTTATGCAAATGAATAGCATGTGCGTCTATGATTTCTTATCAAATGCTTATAGAATAATATTTAATGACTGCATAATTTCATTCTACGATTACATATATATGAGGAAATATAGTGAAAAAAAAAAAAAAAAAAAAAAAAAAAAAAACAAAAAAAAAAAAAAAAAAACCGGCTGCTTTTGAACTTCGTTGTCAGATCTTAGTGGATGCGTCAAACCGCGGCGTTGAAATGACGCCTTGTTTGGAACAATAAAATATGTCTTTTTCTCTAACATTCTGGAATTCAAATTTTGCATATCACCTCTCATCTGAAACAAATCTGTTAAGTAAATTGGGGCAGCATTAGTAGCTATTTTAAACATAATCTTTGCTTTGTTAAAAAAGATGCTTTCCTTAAAATATAAGATATCCTACTGATTACGTGCATGACGTGCATCGACTAAAGTGGTGTAAGCCTTCCCTAAAACGTTCTTTGCATTTTTTCAATTTTATATGCATTTAAATTGCTAGAAGTTCCCCATACTACACAACAATATTCAATATGAGGTTTTATATATGCAATATAGTATAAACGTCTATGTTGTTCATTGAGATACATTCGGATTTGCAATAGTAACTAAAGGTGTGACGCTATCTTTTTACATACATACCGAAAATTACTGTTCCAAACTAAATTCTGATCAACGTGAACTCCTAAGATTTTCTCGTTATTTGAATTTTTTAACTCCCAATCGTTAAAATGTGATGTTTAGGTCACTTTCAATTAAGGAATTTCTCTTCTGTCGACTAGCAATCAACATTAACTTAGTTTTGTCAGTATTGATAGTCATACCATTCTCTAAGCACCAAATGTGGATAGAGTTCAAAGCATTTTGGAGATTGGTTTCCAATGAACATTTATCTAAAGCTATACTATATAAAGTTGTATCGTCTGCATAGAGGTCAACCGATACTGGTAAGCGATAGATCATTGATAAATAGCAAGAAAAAAATAGGACCCAAAATGGACCCCTTTGGGACCCCGATGACAACATCACCACTAATTGAATTTAAGATGTTAATAACTATTTGTTGGGTTCTGTTATTGAGATAATACTTGATAATACTTGAACCATAACAATGTCGATTCACTGAACTTATAAATGCCTCGAGTTTTTTTTAGAAGTAATTCATGATCAACCAGATCAAAGGTTTTCCGAAAATCAATCATGGCACTTCCAACTAGCTTGCCCTCATTAATTGTTTTGAACCATGTGTCTGTCATTAGAATAACAGCCGCTTCTGTAGAGTGATTTTTTTGGAAACCACTTTGATTTTTATGAAGGAGCGTATATTTGTATATTTATCAAGATAAAGCATTACATTTTTTCAATCCATTTTTCAATGATCTTAGAGAGAGTAGGCAAGATCGAAATCGGTCTTTAATTAATAACATTATCTTTGTCACCAGATTTGAAAATTGGATTTACTTTTGCATTTTTCCAAATACACGGGAAAACACCAGACTCAATACTTCTACTAATTATATAAGTAATGGAAGGGCTGCCATTTTTAAAGTGTCACTACGAGGTGTGTTTACATGTCTTCTTGGATTTGACTATTTGAAGCAGTCCGATCAACGAATACTATATGAGCCTGTGCGTGAGAAAACCAACAATTTGGAGTTCCGACCAGGTCCGACACAAACCGGTCTGTACACTCACAGAAGATGGTTAGAGGCTAGAAATTTTGGATTTAGAAAGTAGAGGAATTGTACTATCCGTGTAGCGAAAACAAAGGCGCTGATCAGCTTCGCAGTTACTGCGAAGCTGATCTGCGCCTTTGTTTTCGCCTATGCAGATTGTTGGTTTTCTCATGCACCGGCTCATATGTTATTAAAGGTCAACCTGCACGGTCTAAGAAATCGCACTATATATCGAAAATCCACCTATATTAGAACTACATTTATTTTATAAATAAGTATGGCCTTAATGGAACATGTATGCTTTATATTAAGGATGTTCGCTGCCAATGAAAAAGTATTCAAACTTTTTTTCTAACCACTCTTTTTTGATTCCAAAATACAACACAAGACATTTGAGAACAAAATAAATAAAGGGTGGTGTGCATTTTTTCAAGCTACAGGCCTCTAAATGAGACCTCTGAGCACCATGTTTTAAATTTCGTAAAATTAATTTAATTTTTAATTCCTTGAAACATACCTGTCTTGAGCAAAAATACACCTAGAATGCTTCCAAAAGTCATAATATTTACGTAACGCAGACTATTTTGGACCAGAAGCATAGAAAAATTTGCAACTTGAAGTGGATGACAAAATTTTCCATTTCCTTTTCCAACCCTACCCCCATACTTGAAAAGTCGAAAAAATCAATATTTTGAAATGTGCGAAAAATCATATTTGTTGATTCAAACTTTTTCTTGTATTTTCACACAACGTAGAACTTGGTTATATTGTTCGAATAAAAGAAAGAAATATACAGGGTAGTGAGCATATAAGAGAGAAACAACAACTTGAAAATCGCCATTTTCAGCCTTTTTCTGGCTGTTTTGTTTCTAAAAACCCATTTCATAAAACCACCTAAAATTTTAAAACCAGCACACCAAAGACACAAAGACTGACTTAGAAGAGCATGTACACATATACATGTACTGCTGCTAAAATAAACATCGAGCTAGTGCAATTAATTTGAAGATGTGTAATATTCAAGTTTAAACTACCCTACCCCCTAAATTCTACTAACAACTAAAATTTTCTGAAAAGTTGCAGAAAATGGGGTGAAAAAAAAACGAAGTTTCTTAGATTGACAATTTTCATGGCCCATTCAATGCATATCATCAATATGTATCCAAATATAAAATATTAGGAAAATATCTGCAACCGTTTACGAGATATTCAAGAAAAGAAAAACCGGTAGTTCCGAAATGTCAAATGTTGGCAGCGAACATCCTTAAATTCTAATCAATGAGACTGTGGGAGAATATACTCGGTACAGGCCCAAACACATGTACACGCAGTCTGGTAGTGTAGAAATATATAAAACAATCTTATGAATCTTACATACTGATTATGGTTTAGACAATATATTTAGTTTTATACAAATATATACACTAACACATAGCATTTTACAATGATATACGTGATCTAAAACTGTAAGCAAAAAAGCTTGACTGAAAGTCATCATACTTACTCTTTAAGTTCTTTCCATGGAACCTCTACTTGAAAATCATCATACCCTGTAATAAATAAATAGGATACATCTAGTTAACAGAGAAAGAGGTTAAAAGTAATAAGGAAGATAACTTCACTTATGCAAATACCATTATAATATAAGAGCAAGTGATTGAGAATGACTTCGTTCTTTTCAACCTCGCCTAAAAAGACACAATATCGATATATATCGGAATGGAAGCCAGTAATGAAAATAAAACCCAAAGTGGTATCCTGAATTTAAATACTGAAAATGAATTTTTAAAATAACAGTTTATTTACATTCAGACATAGAAAGTACAACAAATGTCAATCAAACACTTATTATGATATAAACAATACTTTTGAAAAGGGTGCAATAAATAAGATATAAGTAGGATTCATTCATTTTTAACTGTAGTGATCATACACGTCTCAGCTACGATCAGGTGCAAAGTTTGGTTTCACCAGTTTTCTGAGGTGTTTTGTCAAAGTTGTACCCTAATAGCTTTGTTTCACTATTTCCAAAATCTATAGATTAATCAGTTTCGGAAAATATATACATGTACCTTGTTATCATTCTATGCCACAGATTTCCGTTATATCCAAAACAGTATTTCAACTGGAAAAATGATTTTAGATTTTCTTTTCTCTACGGACAGCACATTTTTGACCAAATTATTATTTTCATAATTCTACATTGGCATTGGTGTTAGTATAATATTTTTCTAATACCAATTATCAGTTCTGAAGACTCCATTCTCCAATGTGGGAGTATGTGGTGTCATAGAGAAATGTATGACTTGCGGACAGGACACTTTTTTGTTCATTAAGAAAACACGCCCATGCAACATACAGAAATGTTTTTGGTTTGTAAAAATGAAAAATTTCACTGGAAAAAAAGTGTTGGATGTAACAGTCTGACTTATCTGGCAGGTCACTCCTTTCCCCAGTTTGGCACATGTCAGCAGCTAGCTAATCATGACATAACTCAACAAGTAGCCAAAGGGCAACGATCGCTCACCTGAGAGTCAACAAGTACATTTTTTTTTTTTTTTTTTTTTTTGAAGATCTGATCAAAATTGAAGACGCTTGAGTGACCACAACACTAAAAATTAATTGATTTTTCAAACATTCAAGGGCAGCTAACTCCCCAGTCCAGGGTCGAATCTGGCTCAAATTCGAACTCATCCAAGATGTTATGGTTATCCTTGTTATTTCCAAGAATGAAGAAGATCCGATCAAAACTGAAGGCGCTAGAGTGGCCACAATACAAAATATTGATTTTTCAAACACTAAAGGGCAGCTAACTCCGCAGTCAGAGGTCCGATCTGGTCTAAATTCGAACTCATCCGAGATATTGTAGTTATCTTTGTTACCTGCAAGAATGAAGAAGATCCACTGAAAAACAAAGATGCTAGAGTGGCCACAACACAAAATATTGATTTTTCAAACACTAAAGGGCAGCTAACTCCGCAGTCAGAGGTCGGATCTGGCCGAAATTCGAACTCATCCGAGATATTGTAGTTATCCTTGTTACCTGTAAGAATGGAGAAGATCCACTGAAAAACAAAGATGCTAGAATGGCCACAACACAAAATATTGATTTTTCAAACACTCAAGGGCAGATAACTCCGCAGTCAGAGGTCGGATCTGGTCGAAATTTGAACTCATCCAAGATTTTATAGATGTCCTTGTTACTATTAAGAATAAAGAAGATCCGAATAAAAATGAAGGCGCTAGAGTGGCTGCAACACTAAATATTGATTTTTCACACAGTCAAGGGCAGATAACTCTGCAGTCAAGGGTCGGATCTGGCTGAAATTCAAACTCATTCGAGATGTTATGGCTATCCTTGTTACTTCCAAGTATGAAGAAGATCCGATCAAAATTGAAGGGGCTTGAGTGGCCACAACACAAAATAATGATTTTTCAAACACTCAAGGGCAGCTAACTTCACAGTCAGAAATCGGATGTAGCTGAAATTCGAACCCATCCAAGATATTATAGTTGTCCTTGTTACCTGCAAGAATGAAGAAGATCCAATGAAAAATAATGGCGCTAGAGTGGCCACAACATTTTTTTCCATTATAAGTCTATGGGGATTTTTCCAGACGCTCAAGGGCAGCTAACTCCGCAATCTGAGGTCAAACCTAGCCGAAATTCGAACTCATCCGAGATTTTATGATTGTCCTTGTTATTCTCAAGAATGAAGAAGATTCAATCAAAAATGAAGTTGCTAGAGTGGCCACAACATTTTTCCCATTATAACTCAATGGGAGCTATGAAACCAGAGTTCTGATCCGACCTGGCCCAAAACCTAATGCAACCGTACCCCCTCCTCAGTGATGCTTTAGATAAAATTTGATCGCGATTGGCCTTGTTGTCTTAGAGATATTCAAGTTTGAAAATAAGAACGCACGGACGCACGGACGGACGGACGCCGGCTCGACTACTATACTATAAGCTCACCTGTGAGCCTTCGGCTCAGGTGAGCTAAAAACAAATAGTTGCAGTCTATTCAAATAAATGGCAGAATAAATGGGATATGATTGCTCACTAGCCACATACTATTTATATGCATATAAAGTGTAAGTTTCATCCCCATTACACATCAAAAGAAACGATTTGCGAGACAGTATAACACCTGTTTCTTGACTATTTAAATTTATACTGTGAAAAAATGGCTTGCCCAATCAAAATGAAGTTTTTAAGCCAGTGAGAGATACTTGATCCTGACATCCTGCAATTCAACTTAGGTATGTTAGCGTTGAAGTATTTGTTACACAACCGCATAACATTTGATAAATTTAAAATTGTCATCTGATCTTGGCTGACCCGACAGTATATCTTTGGACTGAGCCTGACATAATTTTTGTCATAGCCCAGTCAATTTACGTGTTTTCCTAAAAGCTACAGCAAAGCTTCACAGATCTTTGCACTCGCAGTTAATTAACAATATTGTTCGTTTGAAACTCTTGTTACAACTGCGCCACATTAAGTTGAAATAGAATTTAACATAAAATAAAACGAAAAAGGTCTCATTGGGATTCAGATATGTCAGATATGATCTAAAAACATTTTTGTTGTTTCTTTTATTGCACGTTTATGTATTGTTTTCGCTTTCTGTGATATATCTGGGCACATAACACGAATCCTCCCTTAAAGTTTAGGAAGAACTTAGTTACGGTTAGGATTGTAATTCTGGGCCCTGGTCCGGAATTTATATACGACAGCTGAATCTGCAAATTGCGATAGAAATTCAAAAGTTTCTTAGACAAAATCAATTTATTACTGGATAAGAGTCAGAAATTGCTAAAGAAAAATAATCCCTATTGTTGCGAGGCCTTTAACTTCATCGATCTCTAATTGAAAATCGATCTACGCAACGGATATGAAAGTGCGAAACTATGGAATAGTGGTTGATAACAGCTTTATGAAAAGTCGAAATACGAAATAACTCAATCAGCTATTGTTAATCGCGCAATTCACAGGCGTGAATTTGATTCTGAAAAGGTTGCTGATAAAGACTTCTCATGAAATTTATTGAAACTTACAGAAAATATAAGAAAATAATACAACCCGTTCAGATAGATTTAAATGCCGAAAATAACATCAACAACATGAATACCATATAACAGGAGTGGCTATGTGTTATACACAAATCTCATCACTGACTGCAAAAATGCCACACCCGTTTCTTTTACTGAAACTGGCTTCATGCGGTGATAATGTAAATATAAAAGTAAGCAATGATCAGGTAATGGCGCAGTCAGCCAGAAATTCCCACTCCAAAAGCCGAGGTGGGATAAAACTAAATTGACACATGGGTACTAACACAAAGAGAACATATCGTATGCCGAGTGAACAGCAGTTTTCCAATAGGTGGGCACTCAGTTACTCAGACTTAACTGAATATATGAAAACGTACATAAAGTGCCGGTCCAACTGAATCGTAAGGAATCGTACGATTGTGAAATCATTTGTTTTGTGATAAGACTGCGCATGCAAATTGTGTAAAATGTTTTCCAATGTGTTCGTGGTTTCTTAATTTGCATATCGGGGCCAAAGAAATGACCCCCAAATTAATATTTAGACAATCGTATAACGATCTTAAGCGCAGTGGGACCGGCACTTAAGATACAAACAGAGCCAAATTCAACACCAAAACATAAAACAATTAGAACGGTCAGAAATATGAAATCACTGAGAAATTTCACCCTCATCTTCTGCAGTGGGTCACAATACTTAATTAGCAGTTCGGTTCTATCTAACTAGTCAATGAATCACCTCGGACAGACATACAAATTAAAATAAACATCATTATAAATAAAAACCAGAGGACCAATGGTCCTGTAAACGCTCACCTGAGATCTGCTGCATATACCAATAAACATGTTTGAATATTATGGTATTTAACTCCAGTGCAGGGGCAGATGAAGCCCTTGGGCCATTTTCTTTTTTCAGAATCTTCAATATTCTGTCCATTTGCCAATTTCCTGCTGGCTTTTCCCTTCAAATGACATTTTAACAGTTTTCCCAATTCAAATGCATAGGCAACCCATGTTGACCTTGCCATAAACTTGGTCAAGGTCATCACAGGGTCATGATTTATATATACATTGGAGTACTTTAGCCATCAATGCTTCACGCCAAGTTTCCTTGAAGTCAGTCCATTGGTTTCAGAAAAGAAGATTTTTGATGGGTTTTTACCATATATGGGCATGGCGGCCATCTTTGTCATGTGACCTAGATTATTTATATAAACATTGATTCCCCCATTCTATAGATGCTTCACATAAAATTTGGCTTTGATTGGCCAAGCGCTTTCAGAGGAGAAGACGTTTGAATATTATGGAACTATACATGTATATTGCCCCGGGGTGGGGTACATGAGCCCCTGGGGTCCAACTTTTTCAGAATCATTAATATTTAGTCCTACTTCCCATTTCCTGCAATACTTTCACTTTAAATTACATTTTAAAAGTTTTCCTATTCAACTGCATTGGCGACCTATGTTGATCTTGCCGTAAAATAGGTCAAGGTCATCAAAGGGTCATGATTTATCTATACATTGTAGTGCTTGAGCCATTAATGTTTCATACCAAGTTTTGTTGAAATCGATCTACCAGTTCTGGAGAAGAAGATTTTTGAAGGGTTTTTACCATATATGGGCATGGCGGCCATCTTGGTTATGTGACCTAAATTTCTTACATACACATTGGTTCCCCCTTCTTATTGATGCTTCACATAAAATTTGGCTTTGATTGGCCAAGTGGTTTCAGAGGAGAAGACGTTTGAATATTATGGAGATATACATGTATATTGCCCCGGGGTTGGGGGCTAATGAGCCCCTGGGGTCCATTTTTTTCAGAATTATTAATATTCAGTCCTACTGCCCATTTCCTGCAAGACTTTCACTTCAAATGACATTTTAAAAGTTTTTCCCATTGGCGACCTATGTTGACCTTACCGTAATATAGGTCAAGGTCATCACAGGGTCATGATTTATATACACATTGCAGTGCTTGAGCCATTAATGCTTCAAGCCAAGTTTCGTTGAAATCGGTCCACCAGTTCTGGAGAAAAAGATTTTTGAAGGGTTTTTACCATATATGGGCATGGCGGCCATCTTGGTTATGTGACCTGGATTTCTTACATACACATTGGTCCCCCCTTCCTATAGATGCTTCATATAAAATTTGGCTTTGATTGGCCAAGCGGTTTTAGAGAAGAAGATCTTTGAAAATGGTGGACACCAACGACGACGGACGGACGACGGACGGACGCCGGATGCCTACTTATCCTATAAGCTCACCTGTGTGCCTTCGGCTCAGGTGAGCTAAAAACGAGGACTCACAGATACACTAAGCTGCCCGCAGCTGGAGATCCCTAGAAAGCTTCCAACAGTACTGAAAATCTGATGCAAAAGAAAACAAGTATTGAACCCGGTGGGCCAAGCAACTGACAAGAAGCTCCAACCCCAACCAACTAAAGTGAATAGCTTTAAGTCGGGGCCATCTTACAGTCTGACGTCCGACCCACCGACGTGCCATAACAGAATTTATCAACCATAGTTAGGCTACCACATGCAAGCTCTCGCATCATATTTAACTTATACGCTAAATATGCGTTTGTAAAGTATAATTTTGTTTCGAAACTGGGGAGAAAAATTCCTTTTTCCTATAAGTTTCTTAAATCTATAAACCAAGTCACAATAAAATTCAGGTTCCGAAAGGCCCTCACGCAAAAGCGTCTTTAAACACCATTGTTTACTTCCGGTCAATGTAGATGTGAATTGTCACAAATGAAATCCATAAATTTGGTAAGCCTCTTCCCCATTTTGATATTATTATCAACTTTTGCATATTTCTTGAAGCTTCCAGCTGCTGAAGAGACGCACAATGACAGGGAAAATGACCCATTCTCACTGCTTAGTGTACAGGTAAGCTCCAAACATAAAGACCTCCTGTTGAAACTTAGGAAGTTGCACCTAGCACCAGGCAACCAAGCAAAATGTTCATGCCTTCTCTACATAGGCATTCTTCTAGTTACCCTCTCAAATGACGTCCAGGTTAACCCTGGGCCGAGGCCCCCTAAGTACCCCTGTGGCAGCTGTGGTGCGGCTGTCAAACACAACCAGAACAGCATACTGTGACGGGATAGCCTCCCTTGGACAATTACGTTGGTGCAACGTATTAGAGGCATATTGAGTGCTTGTAATATGCAAATTTCAAACTCGAAACTTTGTGAATCGAGTAAGTGTGGAGTATATAGCGCAGTAAACCACCCTTGGTGGATGAGCATGCTTTTCCACCGACGGGGTTTGCTGTGGCTTGTCTCGGCTGCACGTTACATTTGGTGGCAGCGGTGGGATGATGACAACTGCCAGAACGGAGTTGCCTTACCCATGTAGTCCCCAGGCCAAGACTCGGGACGAGTCTTCTCGGAGTGGGAAGTAATGTGACGGGATAGCCTCCCTTGGACAAATACGTTGGTGCAACGTATTAGAGGCATATTGAGTGCTTGTAATATGCAAATTTCAAACTCGAAACTTTGTGAATCGAGTAAGTGTGGAGTATATAGCGCAGTAAACCACCCTTGGTGGATGAGCATGCTTTTCCACCGACGGTGTTTGCTGTGGCTCGGCTCGGCGGTAAACGTTACAATACAATGTGATGGTTGTAATCTTTGGTATCACATCATTTGTCAGGGCATGAATACTAGTATCCACCGAGTAATGGCGGAACATGCTAGTTATTCATGGCATTGTTTGAAATGTGGCCTTCCAAACTTTAGCACGGCTATTTATGACGACTTCTCATTATCATCGGACTGTTGTTCTGTAAACAACTTCAGTGTGCTAGACAACTCTCTACCTCCTAGAACCTCCACGCAAATAAAAAGAAAACTTTTAAAAATCCAAACAGGCTTAAAATCATTAATATCAACTTTCAATCCGTTGTAAACAAAGTACCAGAACTACAGTGCTTGATTGACACCGAGAAACCGGATGTTGTCTTTGGTACAGAATCATGGTTGACTCCTGAAATCTCCAGTGGTGAAATCTTTCCTTCTGGCTACACTGCATACCGGACAGACCGACAAGCCAAAAAACGCGGTGGCGGCGTTTTCATTATGGTTCGAAATAGCTTGATCTGCACAGAACAGGCTCAATTTCGAACCAACTGTGAAATGGTATGGGTCAAGCTGGAGGTTACAGGTGTGCATCTCTTGTATATATGTGCATACTACAAGCCATCTGAGGAAGATCAGGACAGTATGATGGAATTGCGCCGGTCTGTTGAAATGGTTAAAAGGCAAACGTCTGAGACCAAAGGCAACATCTGGGTCCTCGGAGACTTCAACCTACCAAACCTTACCCGGACAGACAGATCCCCATCACTTAAATCTGACAGTTCACTGACAAAAACTTATGACATATTTCTGGACCTACTCAATGACTTTGGATTTACTCAAATGGTTACCTCAACGACAAGACAAGACAATATCCTTGACTTGTTTCTGACAACAAACCCGACACTGGTTGATGAGGTTGACTGCCGGCCTGGCCTAGGTGACTATGACATGGTCACTGCTTCCTGTGCTCTTAAGCCCTCCATTCAGAAACAGAAACCTCGAAAAGTCCCAATTCTCAACAAAGCGGACTGACCCAAATTAAAATCTCTCATGAGGGATTATCAGAAAAAGTTCCTGCTCAACCATTCAAATAGATCAGTTGAGGAATTCTGGTCTGATTTTGTCACAACACTAGAGGCTTTTACCTCAAAGTGTATCCCCACTAAGATTATCCGAGGTAAATGTTCCCTACCTTGGATTACCCAGAGCATTCGCAGACAGATTAGGCGCAGAGATGATTTATACAGGAAATTCAACCAGACATTTCGTGATAAGTTCCTTGCCCTCCGTAAAAAACATTAAACACAACATTAAGTCTTCTTATAACTTATACCTTGAAGGTCTCCTTGGCATAACTGATGAAAACTCTGTCTGCAGCAATAAAAAGTTATTCTCATTTCTTAAGAGCGCTAAGCAGGACCAGACTGGCTCACCTCCTCTCCAGAACGGAAACGGACTTGCAACTGACACCACTGAAAAAGCTGACATACATAACCAACAGTTTCAGTCAGTCTTCACTACCAAGGCACCCCTGTCACTCTCTCGACTATGTAAGATACAAATCCAGGACATGGCAGATTGTGGTACATTGCGTCATGACGCAGTACCAGAAGGCATTCTCACCTCCAACCCCAAAATGGAAGAGTTTACCATCTCCTGCAATGGCATTTTAAAGCTCCTTCAAAACCTGAAACCCTTCAAGGCAGCCGGTCCAGATAAGCTCAAACCATTCTTGCTCAGAGAACTGCGGGAGGAAATTGCTCCAATTATTCAAGTCATCTTTGAGCGCTCTCTCCAGACAGGCAAGCTCCCGGCAGACTGGTGTAAAGCACAAGTCACCCCAATCTTTAAGAAGGGAAATAAATCATCTGCTTTCAACTACAGACCCATATCCCTGACTTGCATACTTTGTAAGGTCCTCGAGCATATCATCGCTTCACATGTGGTAAAGCACCTCAATGCACATGATCTCCTGTATGATTTACAACACGGCTTTAGGGAGAAGAGGTCAAGCGAGACACAGCTTACCATGTTGGTCGAGGACCTTGCCAGGAATGTGAGTAAAGGTACAGACTGACTTGATACTGTTGGATTTTTCAAAGACTTTTGATAAAGTGAATCACTCCAAACTCCTTTGGAAACTCCACCAGTATGGAATCAGAGGACATGCACTTGCCTGGATCCGTGCCTTCCTGGGGAACCGGTCGCAGACGGTGGTCCTTGATGGAGAGGAATCAGAATCGGTCCCTGTGACTTCTGGGGTACCCCAGGGCTCAGTCCTTGGACCGATCCTGTTTCTAATCAATGACCTGCCGGATGAACTGTCATCACAGGTTCGACTATTTGCAGATGACACGGCCATGTACCTGACAATTGGAGATACGGAGGATGGCAAAGTGCTACAAAATGACCTGGACAGACTATCTGCGTGGGAGGACAGGTGGGACATGGAATTCAACCCCTCTAAGTGCCAGGTGGTACGGGTGACAACATCCAGGAAACTTATTAACGTAACTTACACTTTACATGGCCAAGTCCTGGAGGTTATTGTCACAAGTGCAAAGTACTTGGGAGTTGATATCTCCAGTGGCCTATCCTGGAATCCCCACATAGACCGCATTACTAAAACTGCCACCAGGACGCTAAACTTTATCCAACGGAACATTAAAACAAAGGAATCAAAAGGTACGAGAGACTGCCTATAACACACTGGTCCGCCCTCAGCTGGAGTATGCCGCCCCAGTTGGGACCCACACACTAAGGAGAAGGTACTCCAGCTGGAAAACGTACAACGCAGGGCAGCACGCTGGACCATCAGCAATTACGATTACCGGTCAAGCACAACTGCCACTGTTAATAACCTTGGATGGAGAACGCTTGAATTACGACGGGCAGATGCGCGTCTAGTACTATTCTTCAAAATAGTACACGGCCTTGTCGCTGTACCCCTTCCTAATTATATCCACCCTCCAAACAGAACTTCTAGGCATTGCCATTCAATGACATTCCAACAACTCCAGACTACCCAAAACTACTACAAATACTCCTTCTTTCCACTGGCGATTGTCCAGTGGAATGCCCTCCCTGCAGATGTTGCAAGATTACCAGACCTTGATTCAAGGTTGCAGTCAGTTAGTTGCAACATTCCAGGCCGTAGACCCAGAAATAGTTGTTTTTAACCTGATTTTAACTTCAACTTAGCTATTTTAACCTATCATCTTTTATCCGTCTTACTGAATGCTTTTAACCTGTCTCTTCATTAATTTTCAGTCTTTTTCTTTTTCGACAGCGCATCTGCCTAAAATGCAGTATACGAAGATAGATAGATAAATTTCGAAATCAATTTGTTTTTCGAAGTTAATGATACCGACAGCCCTGCTAGAGAATTTTGGCTGTTAAACTTATGTCTCGCGTTGAAGCCTGTTACATGATTGCAGACCCTAGCAAACATAACATAAAGCAGCGAAATGTATACACCAAGATATGTGTTATATGTATACATTTCGCAGCTTTGTATTATCTTTGCTATCGTCTGCAATCATGTAACGGGCTCCTAGTGGGACATATTTATACTTACCACGCCGTTGGTATCTCATTAATACGTCTAAGAAAGATTCTCATTATTACACATTTCTTTAGTATCATGGGCAAGTTTCTTTTGTTCGATCATTGCTCAGTAATGAACCATCATTGTTTCCCGAATATGGATTGATAAATAAATGTGTGTTGGTATGTTCTTTTGATGGCTGAGTAACATTCTTTTGATGACTTAATATGCCAATTTTAGCTCTAAACTGCTAGTTGCAATTAGAGCAAGTCAATGTCAAAGTTGCTTCTGGGGACCCGTTGATTTTGGCTTTGCGATCTCCATGCGATTTCAGTTTCACAGAATCTCTTTTCTTCATAGTAAGTTGCTCCTCTATAGATGAGTATGTGCCACTTTGATCGAGGTTGTGCAGCCTGTTCCCATGATCATTGGTAAGTTGAAATCCTTCTTTGAGATTTTAAGGGTGTCTTTTTAGTGTTTCTTCTGACTACTTGAGAGCGGCGCTATCCTAAATAATTCTCCCCAGGAAACTTTATTCATGCTTTCTTATAAAACGGTCATTCAAACTTAGCTGCGCAGCCTTTTAGACCGTATGTATGTTTTGCACCCCTGTCTTCGCAATGACCTCTGTGTTCGGAGTCTTGTCTTACCACTAGATTTTTAACAACTTTTCAAGCAGCTTTAAAGGAAACGATTAAGTCTCTTTGCATGACATTGGAATCCTGTCCAGGTCTCACTTGCGTATAAGAGGGTTGGCATTACAACAGCCTTGTAGACTTTCAGACTCGTATCAAGCTTGATTCCATGTCGCCCCAACACATTTACACGGAGTGTGTGTCACACTGTTTTTTTTTTTTTTTTTTTTTTTTTTTTTTTTTTTTTCATTTCTTGCAAATATCTTTTCATCAATGTGCACTGCTCTGTGGAGAGTGCTTTCCAGGTAGGTGAATTTATCAACAACTTTCAGTTCTCGTCCATTCACAATAATGGTTTGGCTCATTGTACAACTTTAGATGTGCTTGTTGGTGTACAACTTGTGAATTTTGTGCTCAATAACACAGTTGACTCTTTCTGATTTTGTTTCGGAACTCCTACCCATGCCGTCTGCGTAGAAGATCTCATCCAGCAAATCTCTCTGGACCTTAGTTTTGGCTTGCAACCTCATAAATTCGAAAAACTCATCCGATTGGGTAGAAAGATGGATTCAGGAATCGATGCAATTGAATTTAATGTCCCAACACAGACACCATGCGGAAAGAAAAGACATCACAAAATCGGACAACACACTTGAAGAGCAAGATGATTAAGTAGCTATCCGGCTATTCTCAACAAAAACCAAGGCAATGATCACAACAGAGAGGCAGACAGAAAAAACAGACGATGTATCTTTGGAATGGTGACGTTTGTACTGGACTGACGAATTAATAAAACAATTTAAATAAGGCTTGAATTAACAATTTGTTTGTTTGTCCTTTATCTACCCAGCATTTTGATCTTGGGTATGTAAGTAGGGAAATTTTTATATCATATTTTGCTTCTGTAGAAAATAGGAAATTAGATTACAAATTTTATTCTTGTAGGAACGAGTTTTTATTTTGCATGAAATGCTACACATACATGTAATACAGACAAGTACAAATTAAATGAATAGAATATATTTCATATTTAGTGCACAAATTTTCCAGAAAAGGCAAATTGAACAAAAAGGTACAAGTAGGCAAAGATCAGGAAAAGGCGCAATCAGAAAAAGATTCCCACTCCAAAAACCGAGGTGGGAAAAAACCAAACTAACAATCAGGTACTTATACCATGAAACATATCGTAAGCCGAATGAGCAGCTATTTTCCCAATAGGTGGCCACTCAGTTACCTTAACTTAACTAAAAATATGAAAACATACATAAGGCGCCAACAGCACAAAAAATTTTATACACCAAGACATAAAACAAAAAGAACAACCACAGAAGTATCGACTTGGAACGATCAGTAACACAAAGTTACTGGCGGGCTTAAACCGGTTTTACATGGCCATAACCTCACCCTCAGCTTCTGCAGTGGTTCATAACATTTAGTTAGTTATTTGGTCCTCGTGGTGAATCTCTAACTAGTCAATGAATCATCAAGAACAAACAAATAAATCATGATAAACATCCTGATGAATCAAAAACCAGGACTCACAGACTGAGTAAGCTGCCCGACGATGGAGATCCCTGGGCGCCGAATAACCTACTAACTCCGGAGCAAAAGAAAAACACCTGTTGGACCCCGGTGGGCCAAGCAACAGACAAGAAGCTCCGGCCCCAACCAACTAAAATGAATAGCTTTATGTCGGGGCCATCATAGAGTCTGACGCCCGACCCACCGGCGTGCAATTAAAGAAGGCAGCATAGTTATCAACCATGATTGGGTTAAAAACTAAGCATAACATTTAAGTTATAACCTATACGTCTGTAACGTGTTATGATTTTTCTGAACTGAAAAGAAAAATCATTAATTCCTTTAAGTTTCTTAAATTTGTAAACCAAGTCACCATAAAATTCAGGCTCCGAAAGGCCCTCACTTAAAAGCGTCTTTAACCCAACATTATATTTGGAAATCAATTCATAGTGTCTACGATAAAATTTAGAAAATGTTTTTCGAAGTTTATGATACCGATAGCCCTGTTGGAGAAGTTTTGCCGTTAAACATTTATTTCGAGCGTTGAAGTCTGTAACATGATTGCAGACTCTAGCAAACCTAATAAGTTGCGAAATGTATACACCATAAGAAGCACGACGAGGAACGTCACCATCCAAAAAAGGAAAATTTACTATATCAAAATCAAAGTCATCGCGCTTATCATAAATTTTAGAAGAAACAAATCCATTTGCAACAGAAAGATGTAGATCTAAAAAGGGGGCTTCAGTATCTGTGATATTGGCTTTGTTCAACTGAAGTTCAGGTGGATAAATTTGATTGACCATACCTTCAAAATAAGGGTTGTCAATGTTCAAAAGGTCATCGAGGTACCTAGATGTGGAATTAAAAGCCTCGATAACATCAGCTTGATTATCATGGTTAAGAGAATCCATGAAATCTCTTTCGTAGCAGTATAAAAATAAATCAGCTACGAGAGGTGCGCAATTTGTACCCATCGGAATTCCAACAATTTGTCTGTATAACTTGGTCCCAAATCTAATATAAATATTATCAAGGAGATAGGATAAGGCATCGCATACATTCTGACATTACCAAAGTGTATACCGACTTTGGTCAGAGGAAGTGAAAAAAGCCTTTCTGTCATTACATGCCAAATAAAGTGAACCATAGTTTTTTAATGCCCTTTTGAAGGTCCACTCTATCAAATCCAGAAGTTTTTCTTTTATTAGATTATGTGGTAATGTTGTATACAGAGTAGAAAAATCATATGTGGACAAGCTTGTCGCACGGAACCCTCTACACTTCAATTTACTGAGCACCTCACCAGAATTTTTAATTGACCAAAACCAATTTTTATTTGAAGTTTCATACACTGTCTCACAGTATCTTATAACATGAGATTTGATAGCAGTAAGACAGGAAGTTAATAATTTAGAAAGTTCAGTGGTAGTACAAGAGCTAGACTTTGCAATAAATCTAGCTTTGTACGGTCTTTTATGAAGCTTAGGTAACCAATACATCGTAGGAAGTTTGTCTTGGCCTTCATTGACACAAACAGAAAACTTAACAGGTAAATCGTTTAAGTGGGCATTAACTACAGACACCTCATCAGTATCTGTCTCCAGATAAGCCCTGGTACCATCAAGCTCCTGTTTTAAGGTGTCAACGTAGTGAAGCCTACAAACGACAACAACATTGTTTGCGGCTTTATCTGCCGGAACCAAGACATACTTTCTATGAAATTCTTGGATACCCTGCTTCAAATGCCTAAATGACGATTTGGGTTTAGGAGGTAAAAGATTAGTATTTTGTGAATAAAACTTAATACGTTTATCCACGATAGTGAAGATACTTCTTTTCCATTCTTTAAGAGCATTATCCTCAACACCCTCTCGTTTACACCATCGATTACCGAAATCATTTTATGCAGATGAAATCTCCTCTCTACATTTGTCGAAATTAATGTAGGAAGGGAATCTATATTTCGGACCTTTAGAAACAATTTTGCGAATTCTAGAATCCGAAATTATTTTTAAATTTCCAGTAAAAATATGTCCAGCGGGTTGATAAACATATTTTGAATCTTTACAATCTCAAGACTTAGGAGTATTAGCATGGATATCAAGATCAGAAACAAGTTTATTGAAATTAAAAATTGTATTTCTGATTGGTTTGTTATATTTGTAACAAATAATAGGAGGTTCTGAACTTTGGAAGTAGGTAGGTATAGACTGTATCACTGATTTATCCTGGAATATGCTTGGTAAATCAATAAAGTCAATTCCTTTATTGATGAAAGGAATTTTAATAAAACTTCTAATGTGATTAGATTCGGAATCGATAAATGGACGAAGAGCATGCTGAGTATAACATCTTGTTAACAGTGCAGCGTCATACATTTGATGATTTCTATCGTAAAATCTATTAGCCTCTGTGTCCAAGGAACGTAATGCAGCAATAGGTAGAGAACTAAGATACGACAGCATTGGATGTCGACCGTGAATCCTTAATTTAGCAGCTAAATCATTAAGAGAAATGTTCAATTTCAATGCAGCGCACCGTTTACGTTTGTCATTACCTTTTTTCCGTATACCATGAGATCTAGATTTACGTTTACGAGAGTCCGAAAGTGTAAGTACATCAAAATCGGGCATTTTGGAAATATTGCCTTCATGGTAAATGTTGTCGTTAAATCCCAGTGGAAAGGGTGTTTGCAGTAATTTTATCCATTTAAGTTCAGTTTCAAATCGTTTAATGTTTTTGAATCTAACTGAAGAATTTTCATCATATGTGATTTTCTCCACTGGTTGAACTTTAACATCATTGGGAGAATGACCAGTGCGCTTAAAATGCTGGTACAGAAAGGTATCATTATTTTTGGGCTTTCTGATTCTACGATAGTGCTCACCAAATCGTTTTTGCAAAGTTCGACAAGTTTGTCCAACATATTGCATCCTACAATTGTTTGAATTTCAAGTAAGAACATATACAAGATCTATTGATTTTCAGTCTAAATCCGAATCATTAACCACTGAAAATGTCCTACCATTCACAGATGAAGTGATAGTAGTCTTAGAGCATAAATGATTGCAACAGTTGCACTTCTTGGCATTGCACTTAGAAATACTAGGGTACATTCCAGGTCTCTTGAACGGATTAATATATTTACGTAAAATTGGTGATTTGAGTGGAGATAACCTAATCTGAAGATTATTGCGAAACATATTAGAATTAGAAGCACCGTGTAGATTAACAGTAGATGCCGAAAATAAATTAAGAGGTGTCACCCTTACAGTAGGTAATAATTTTTGAAAATTGTTAGTTGAATGAGGAATCCGTACAGTAGACGCGGCATGCAACCTAAGGGGAGTTAATGTAATTCCTAATCTTTTTGTGATAGTCATAGTTGGGAGTATTGTGTTGATACTGCCAAAAGGAGCGCGACACTCATACCGGTTATAGAATCAATAATGCACTTAATCGTAATGCAAAATCTTTCGAATGAAAGAAAAAGGTATAACCGAAACCCACACCTCAGGTCCATGTCTAATACAAGTCCATGGATAGAAACGTAAGAATCGCTTATACAACGAGATACGAGTGACGGTCAACTAATGACCTTCAATACGGTATCGAAGAGTTGTGGTAGTTAGAGATAGGAAAATACAAACTGATTGCAAGCAATCCCTGAGGATTGGAAAAATAAGAGCATTAAATGGATGTACGTTTTATTTTTGAACAAATCTGTATACTAGCTTTTGAATGATTTTTATAAAGCCAAAATTATACATTTCAGCACTACTCAAAATTTGATAAGCATCAAGTATTTATTTTAAATACAACACAATAAAAACACATCGAGTTTGACCGAAAAATAATGACAATGCCCAAGGGCCAACATGTCGGTCTCATTTGCATTTCCTTAGATAATGCCTTGAAGTTTCTGGCTACAAGAAATTTGAAACAGGAAATGTCCTACTTTAGCCCATTGAGCCATCCTTGCATTTTTCTAAAAGTCCTGAAATAATGGCATTTTTCTAAAAGTCCACAGGAGCACGAAAAATCGACTTAAAATTGATTTCTCTATGAAAGTCAGTCTGAAGTGCATTCTAACAGATGTGTGCAGTGCAGAATAGACGCTATCTTGTAATGATCATGTTTGTGCCAATTTTCAAAAGAACTACTGTTTTTGTCAAAATTCAAATTTTAAAAGAACTGGTCCATGGACTTCAGTAGGACATTTCTGGTTTCAAATGCCTTTTAGTCGGTAGCTTCGAGACATTCTCTAACAAAAACAAATGAGGCTGCCCTTCTTGCTCTTTGCGGATTTCATTGAATTTGGGTCAAACTCGGGTCGTTTTACACTGTGCCATATGGTAAATAATACTTTGATGCTTATCAAATTTTGAGTAGTTTTTTTTTTCTCAGGAAACCGCAATATAATTTTTGAGCAGGGGGCTAACTTGTGGGTAGGTAGTTAAATGACAAACAAACAAACTTTTATTTTCAGCCTAAAAATAAACATTGTGCTCATCTACATGTAGCGAACCCATATTTCACAAAATTTTGATGCATTTAAATTAAAATCTCTACTCAAAGGCACCTGGTTGGGCATTTTTACTGGGACAGCAAAATAGTCATTTACGATTTTATAAAAAGGATATTAAATAAAATTAAACATTGTACTGAACTGGTGAACACGTTTCACAAAAGGTTTGATGCAGTTGTTAAGAGGCACAGGAAAAATGTAGAAACATCAACAATAGTACCTTTTCTTCCTATCAAATCTAAAACAATATAGATCTACCTTCTTATACAGTTTATAACCAAATGTTTTTATTTTGACTTTAACGTTTTACAAGATCTTAAAATGTCTTCAATAATTTTGTAAAATGTGGCGACGTTCCGTTCTTATACAGTTTATAGCCAAATGTTATTACTTTGATTTTAACTTTTGGCAGAATCTTAAAATGTCTTCAATAATTTTGTAAAATGTGGTTCCGTTCAGGAACATCAGTTATTAAAGACGAAATGAAAAGAAAGCTAATGAAGGTTTCTAAACCTTGAATACCGTAATGAAAATTTTGGCCGAAAATTTATGACATGTTGTAATGTCCCAAATGTACTGTGAAAATATGAACATTATGTGGGGTCAACGGTTGGGTTTATGAAATAACTAATTATTCTGAATGCCTGTTGTGTCATTATTCTCAATATGCTCTTTGTTATGTTATTGCGAATTTTATACTCAACACCAAAAGAAACTTTACACTTTTCATTTCTAGATATATTTTTATTCGTTTTAAATTACATAACAAATTATCTATTGAGAGTGTCGTCAACACGTGTCCGAGCATAATGCATGTAAAGCGGTCGATGTAACTTAATCCATATGCGAGTTATCTGTGCTTTCATTACTAGCACAAAATTAGCATTTTTCCACCAAATCAAATGTAGACAGAAAATTTGAACACATTGTGCTAAGGACCACTTATTGCCCTTCAAAAATACTGCCAGACATTTTCGCTTTAACATTTGGTTAGATTTTTGCAGGCTGTTAAAATTGCATTGCATTGAAATTAACTCCCTTTGAAATAAACCAATAGTAAACTTTAGCCATTTGTGAGAGTTTTTCCTTTAATCGTATCGAACTTTTTTTTGCATTGCGAATCGTTTGGGCCTCAATTGAAATGTGTGGCAACATTGGCTAGTGAAAGAAATCCCGTCGGTTCGTAAGAAGAAAACGGCAAACAATTTGTTATGGGATTTTCCATTGAAACCATTGTTAATGTCGCAAAATGGGCCTTGGTCCTGATAACATCACTCCAGTTTGTTGTTCGAGCAGGAAATTCGAGTTAATTTGAACTTAAATAAGCACTACAATGACATCTCTTAAAGACTATGTCTTCAAGCTTTAAAAGTGTTAATTGATAAAAGTACAAAAACACATCAAAAGTGATCACGGGGGTGATTCAATTGATACCACCTGTGCTGTCGTCCGAGACGTTAAGTACTGCATATATTGCTGTCGTCCAAGTATTCCGGTTTTCGTCCGAGTACTACGGCTGTCGTTATCATCGGTGCCCCTATTTCAGTGCCCACAGGGCCAACAGATCGTCGCTTACCAGCGCATTTATCACCGAAAATTGTCAAGAAGGTATTTATCGTTATTACAAACGTCTTTCCAGTTTTCTTAACATAAAGACAATGACAAGAATTTATTTTTAGTACAAAACATCGTTTTCTCGCGTGTTTTTCTTACTTTCAACATATGCAACCATTCCATGTAAGCGAAAGTATCAGGGATATTACGCTTTCCATTTAGCCTTTGAAAGCTGTAATCATTTACCCAATTCATTGCGACCTTCAAATTTTATTTCCCGTTTTTTAAAAAGCGTGATACGGCTGTCGCTGACCCCTGATACGGCTGGCGTTTGTTTATTGATCAGTACGATACGGCTGTCGATAGTATTTCGAGATGGCATATTGCCCATTGAAATCAAATTCAACATATTTTATGCATTTATTTTGTAGTTTCTGAATAATTTTCGTATGCTACTCATAAAAGGACGACTATACAGATCGCTAGAAAGCATAACAGTAACCTCGAAAAACACAAATGCTACAAATAGTCTCTTCTGTAATGTCATATGAGATAATTAGTGAAGTCACATGAATGAACAATGAGTCTCTAAGTACAAACTTTGCATAACATGTTTTCTGGAAATGAAAACGATTTATAAGCTGACACAGTGTCGGGAAACAAACTCCGTGTATGTTATATTTTGTGCATACGTTAGAGAGCGCGTTCGTACTGCACATACTGTCGGAAATCACGTATTGCTATATTCATATGAAAGAAAATATTTCACACATATCCTATCATATGCGGCATGGTATAAGAACTCTTTAGCAAACTTTTCTTTCTTTGAAACATTTGTCAACATCTAGAACACTTCGGAACTAAAATGTTTCGAAGTGCTCTCGGCGACCAGATGAAAGTATGTGATTTTTTTTACAGTTTCATATACAGTCAGATGATAGTATATTTAAAATATTTCACAAATGACTCATGCAAACGGCATCACAAATTTTCCGAACTTAGGTCGGACAACGCACTCGAATAGCAGAATAACTAGCTCTTTCCCAACGAGGTAGTCATCCGGCTAGGTCGCAACCAAAACCAAAGGCAACGAACACAGCAGAGAGGCAGGCAAAATAAGCAGTCGTACCATGAAGATAAACCACCTTTCGTGGGACGCCGATGAGCGTATTTACTAGGGACAACGCCTAAAACCATTTTTCCTGGGCACATAGAGGTAGGCACAATTAGCAATCGTATCATGAAGATAAACCACTTGTCCTGGGATGCCGATTAGCTTATTTACTAGGGAAAACAGCGAAAACCATTTCTCCTGGGGACATTTTATAAAGAAAGAAAATAAAAAATAGTGTTCAACTGGCGAACATATGTAACAAAAAAAAACTGATGTAATTAAGTTAAAATCCAAACCAGAAATTTAGAGATTATTATTATAATCAACAAAACCATTTTTGCTAGGAAAGCGAAACCACCATTTCTACGAGGACTGCGAAAAGGAAAAACGGTATCATGAAATTAAACAACGTGCTAAGCTGGCTAAAAGATATAAATATACAAAATGCCGATGCAGTAAAGCCAAAACCAGAAGATACTAGGCGGATAGGAGACCAACTTTACTAGTTCACTAAAAAGTAAATTCGCGAAACCAAGAAAAGTGTGTGTGTGTGTGTGTGTGGGGGGGGGGGGGGTCAAATAAAAATATGAAATCATTGTATTCGACTGGCTAAATCAACATCCCAACCCAAAGACATCCAAAGCGGGACAGAAAGAACAACACAATGTATCACAGAGCACAACCAACACACGTGAACCTTTGTATCGCAGAGCAGAATATTACACTTCGCGCCATTTAATGACATTCGAGAGCGACTACAAGAAAATATACACATGAATGCAATATTATAAGGTATTATGTACTAGTCATTTGTAACAACGGGCCCCCACCCCCGGTGAATAGCGAGGACTGCTTGTTGGTAAAACCACTGCTGTTTTCTCCACAGGCTGCTTTTAATTTCACGGCCCGTTTCCAACGCACCGCCGTAGCAAAACTTTGGTCAAAGCCCTGCTCATTTCCACGGCTGCCCCCGCCCTCCCCGGGGATGGGGGCGGACGGGCGTGGTTACAAATGGCTAAAGTGCATTACACAAATGATCAATCAGTCAATTTCGCCACAGTGTGTCTTTTTTCCGCTGTAAGACGATCGTGACACTCATCAAAGTTTAAATTGTATACATTACACTTTCTGATTTGGATAATGCATGCCAAAATGAGAAAGCAAGGCAACCGGTCACTGTATAGACGACGTTCAATATTCATATTTGAAAGTGCGGCGGTGTGTCATGTAAATATCTTACTTCGTGTAACCAACCCACCGTGGTTTATCGTTAGAAATATGAACAAAGTGAAATAGATGTTATTTCATTCATATTTCTGAAATCTAGGATGCCTTAAACTTAGTTTTACCCATATATTTTCAATTATTACCTGTTCTAAATTGTCGACATCCGTAACGAGTTTAACCGACAGCCGTATCACACATATTTACAACTGATCGACAGCAGTAACACCAAAAGTTAAACGCCCCTTCTAACCCTTTCTGCTTTGGATTTTTTATAACTGTAAAAGGTTTTATCTTTGCAGTTATGTTTTCCATGTTGTTCAATAAATGGTTAGAACTGAGAGATGCTGATTATTAAAGTATTTGCATATCTATGTGATTTTTGCTTTTTTACGATTAAACACATGGTTGTATGCAGACTAGCGACCCAAAAACCCGGACAAACATATTGCACGATAGACAAATATCTAACAACATATTCTAGCAGAAAAAAGGATAAATAATACCTTCAAATACAATCACGAGCCGCTTTTACGTGTGTACTGTTTGTGTAACGACAGCCGTAGTACTCGGACGAAAACCGGAATACTCGGACGACAGCAATATATGCAGTAACGTCTCGGACGACAGCACAGGTGGTATCAATTGAATCACCCCCGTGGTGATGTGATTTGGAAAAAAATCTTTATTTTCATCCCTTACATTTTTAGGGGCGTGTGGCAGCATTCTGTCATAAAAAATTTCGCCTACCTGATATGTAATTGATCGGACTTCAATACATGTCAAACATTTTATAAATATTACACACCTTTACCCGAAAATATGTACAAAAGCAGAGTAAATTTACTTTTGGCTTTGAGTATATTTTACCACCATCCCCATTTTTGAAAGAGCTTAAGACTTTTTTCCGAAAAAAAAAGTCTCTTAAGGATCTATCTTCTTCTAATGATATGTTTGCTTTTTATCTTTTTGCAACTTTTTTTTTCGCTACTGCTAGATCCGGGTTTTAAATCTGATAAAGTTTTTGAATTTTTAAATTTTAGGTCATTGTACAATGTTTTGAACCTTATTAATAGTCCGTTCACAAATCAAAACGAATATTCTTTTAACGAACTTTAATTGTCATTTAAGAAAAGTATCACTTTACCTGAGCCAAAGTATAAAAATGTAACAAATATCACATAAATCCCATAATTCAAGTGGAAGCAAATATTTCCCATATTATTTCACATTAACTAGCTGTCGTTATTAATGAATGTTCAAACACTCTTCTGATCGCCACAAGTATTATATTACGAAAACAACGCTGATCGATTCTGCACAATAAAAGGCATTCTGGGACAATTCCAGACGACAATTCGGATTACCTGGATCCCGGCTTCCGGTTCTATCGACAATCGATTGCTTGGAATAATGGAGGCACAAACACGAAGCCGGGACTAAAAGAAAGTCAATTCCATGCATTAACAGGTAGGTCTTTAATGGCAAACGATTTATTGGCGGGATGCATAAAGGTATCGTAAAGGTTGTTAAAAGCGTAAACCGGAATATGGCTGCAAGAAGAAAAATCAAACAAAGTCATGTGCGAAAACATAAGCCGGTCAATCTTTTCAAACTGAGAAGAAAGATTACCTTGTTCAACTTGGGAGAGTGTTGTACGGGTTTTGGAACTGCGCATCGCTATCAAAACGGCGTGGCGGTTTAGAGTTCTGGCATAGTTGCCCACATGCCATATTGAGTGTTTGATTTGAGCAAGGACTTTCTACGGAAAAGAACTCTTCGGTTTGTATTTGATTTTTGACTTCCATGTTGAACAGACTTGTAACCGACAAAAAATTCTGTATAAATTTCAATGAAAGCAAATAGAGGAAGCGCTCTCCATGGGATAACGGACGTCATTGGTTGTGTTTAAATAACCCATTTGAGCCCCCGCATCAGAAAACCAACAATCTGCATACAGTTTACTCGACAATGGCGAATCACTAAGAGATCTAACGCTATTATTTTAAACACGACCATGGGAATGTTATTCTATTTGATACTAAGAACATCTAACATATCTCAGCTTTACAGGAAAATAATAATTTTAATTCATTCAATTTCTTAATGGGAGATAACTCTGTTGATATGATACCTCCTGCACTAGACAATGGCGAACCAAACTCGACAATGGCGAATCAGATAGTCTATAGCCCATAAGAAACCATTTTAGAAGAGTATTTTTGCACACAATTGTGCCATCATCATTCGAAACTAAATGGTGTTTGACAATATTGTGTTAATTTGCTTTTAAGCTTTACGTTTACTGCCAACAGCAAATGCCATATCGGAAAGGTCAATTTTACCGATTTAAGCATGTCTTATTGCTTTAACGAATCAATGTAAGCCTAAAAGCAAGATGGTTAAACCACGACTTGCACCAATATTAGTTACGCCATTAACCAAACCAAATGGTTCCAGGGCAAGCCTTCAAAAGGTAGATTATCAGTATTTTGTGCACATTCTTTTCACCACACAAAGTATGATTCGCTATTGTCGAATTTACATGTACATCTTTCCCCGCTTACATCTACCTTCAGTGTCAAAACTTTTATCAAAAACAGGCATATTGCATAACTAGGGATATTCGGCATTAAAGTAATGCAAAAGCGGCCATCATCAAATGCTTAGAAACGAGGTATGAAACACATTTTATCTGAACGTTACTTTTTGTGGAACAATAAACTAGGCATCTTAGTTAAGGGGTCAAGCGTTTCAGCAACCCTGATTTTATTGTCCGGTGGAATTTTGACTCCATTCTTTTACCAAACCCCAAGGCATAGATGAAAGTAAATGACTGAGTAATATAATAAATAATATTTTGTCTAAGTTTCAAGAAATTCTGCAATATCTTTACGAGTGGTTCGCCATTGTCGATGATTCTCTATTGTCGAGTTCACTGTATGCGAAAACAAAGGCACACTGATCAGCTATGCAGTATTTTCAGAGCTGATCAGCGCCTTTGTTTTCGCTACATGAAGAGTACAATCCCGCTTCTTTTTAAATCCGAAATTTCAAGTATCTAGCCTTCTTCTGTGACTGTACAGCCGGTTTCTGTCAGACCTGGTCGGAACGACAAATTGTTGGGTTTCTCATGCAGCGGCTCATTTATTAACTTCTGAGAACTGACTGTTTCGGAACTTGCTTAAAATAAAAAAGGAAATCTATAAGAAAAATAGGTATACCCCTGTATACCCCAGTTTTTCTATATAAAAGTAGGGTTTAAGGGGGTATTTCTTTCACGGACATGTTTTCCTGATGGATTCTGGACAAATTACAGATAAGAACCCCTTTGAGACAAAAGATCTAGTCACAAGTAAAAGAAAATAACGGGCTTCAGTAGAGTGGGTCTATTCCCGATAGCCGACAGTTTCCGAACGATTTTTATTTTTTTTTATCAACTCCTTGCCCTTGCTCTCTGACTTGCGTCGGCTGATGCTACTAAACATTGTTGGTCACGCCCGTGCTCTCGCCGCGCATACTATTAAGCACGCGCATAACGCCACTTGTCATCGGACATAAGCTCTTGTTTCGAAGCCCAGTGTCGTACCCACCAAATTTATGCATTCTTGATTTCAATTTACATGTACATATAGCAATTCTGATCTACATGTATAACTTTTACTTTTCCTATAATCAAGCGTTCGGAAATGTACAGATCCAAATTGATAAGCCGGCTACTACCAAACAGAAGTCGCCGTTGTCTTAAAAGTGTGCATGACTTAAAGAATAAATTCGAGTCGGAGCCTGGAAGGAAACGCGATGCTGCGTATTTTCATCCTAGAATGATTTAGTCTTTATCTCCCGGAGAGACTTATCGAAGGGTAACAATACTGATAAACAATTTTCGGCAATTTCCGGTTTGTAATGGTTTGATAAATTGTCAATACTACTTGGCAGTCCAAATCCATAAAAGTCGCTTAGTTTTCGTTTTGTTGGCATTTTTGAGTACATTATTCTACCTATGCTCATAATATTCCTTGACATGTGCCCAAACTCGTATGGGTGGATGCCAGGTCTGTAAATGACCCTGGGTCACAGAATTAGGTCAAAGGTCAAATGAGTGCAAAATAGCAAAAATCTGTAAAAATAAAAATAACCATTATTATTTTGGAAAATCATGGAGTGATTTTAGGTAACTTGTACTCACGTTATTCCTTAACATGTGTCCAAAGACATAGGGGTGGATATCAAGACTGTAAATGCTCCTGGGTGACAGAATTAGGTCAAAAGTCAAATGAGTGCAAAATAACAAAAGCCCGTTACAATAATCAAGTAATTAGCATATCAAACATGGACTGACTTAAAACAGCATGTGCTCATTTTATTTATTGACAAGTGCTTAAACTCATACAGGTATATTCCAAGTTTTTTTACTGCCTCTGGGTCACAGAATTAGGTCAAAGGTCATATGAGTGCAAAAATATCAAAACCTTTAATGAATACTAAATAATGCATTTCTATCACAAAATCATGGGCTGCTTAAAGAAAGTTTCCCAAAGCATTTGTAGTACATCTCTGAGATGATTTAAGGCTAATCTAGAAAATAATGCATGTCAGCCATTGAGGTCAAAAGTTAGTTGAGGTCATCAATTCAAAACAGGGCATACCCTAAAAATGCATTCACAATTTCAGTTACTGGAACGTTTCAGTTGTAAAAGTA
Organism: Rugalucina vietnamica; assembly: GCA_964017185.1. NCBI lineage: Eukaryota > Metazoa > Mollusca > Bivalvia > Lucinida > Lucinidae > Rugalucina > Rugalucina vietnamica. The sequence goes on from OZ024875.1 coordinate 34,122,125, forward strand.
GCTGACAGAGATAGGAGGTCTTGCTGTGCTTGTTTGGCATAGATAGTTTTAAGTATGAAATACAAATCTGGACTATAAAGTTCTTGCAGGTGTATTTGTGCCCCATCGCACTGTTTCGCTTAGGAAGAAAGTGTAGCAAAACCAGACTAAATTATTAAAACAAGCTCGGTTCACTATTACCCACAAAAATAAAATCTTAATCTATACTACTTTTGTAAAGATTATACCGTAGGATGTTCATTCCATTTGTACATGATATGAAGATCCCGTCCTTAGTGAATGTAATTGCGCAAACCCATTGACTGCCCCCCCCCCCCCGAAAGGAAACAAACAAGCAAAATGACAAAACAAATCATGGAAATCCATTATTCATTTTGCCCTTTTTTAGAATTGCAGCAATGTCCAAAATTTAAGTCATGATATAAAATTTGGAAATTATGAAACTTTCAAAGATGGGGTACAAAATGAATACCAACGTAAAATGTTTGGCATTAGGAGAACAATATGGTTATGCTAAACTTACTGGATTATTTTAAATTATGCGATAACTTTAATTTTGGTATAGCTTTCCACAGTCAGTTGTTATTTAGCAAATAAAACTGCAAAATTGATAGGTATTGCAGCGTTCCAAGAAGACAATGCTTAACTACATATGCTCAGAAGCAAACGTTTAGTCAGTGAAAATACATGTAAAATTCCGTTTAACCTGTTTAAATCAATGTGTCTTCAAACCTCCTTGATAGTTTAGGGTTGAAAATATTAACTAATATTTCCAATATAAACAATTAAATTATTGTATGTGATTTTGCCAGCGTGCATACACCAATTTTCCTTCTTATTTTTAATCAAAGGGAGGCAAACTCCAATTTTTGAAATTTTGACATGTTGTTTCTCGAGACTGGGGCTGAATTTTAATGAGAATTTTTCGGATTCTTGTCACTAGTAACAACTTCTATTCCACAACACTATGAATAAAAGTAATGATTTTATCATTCATCGGTTAGTTGCAGAAATTATGTTTTGCGAATAAGGCCAATGACTGTATCAAAATGTGGAACTTGGGTAATTTCTAATCAAATTTAGAAAAGAAAGAACCCTTTGCAAATTCATCAAGAAAGAACAGCTTAGGCCATCAGCAGGATGAATAGTTACAGGGCTAGTCAAAGTTAATAACAATGTCAAAACTTTATCCTCTGAGTATAGTTGCACTTAATATGCGCTGAGGAAAGCAAAGAATGAATAAAATAATATTTTAACCTCATTTACGGCATGCTTGAGAATTATGGTAAAAAATGCAAATAAGACACATGGTACTTCTAATACGAGCAAAGATAGCATGCATTAGTGCAGTAAACCACTCTTTGTGGTTGCAGTGGTGAAACGATAACAACTGTCATGCCAGAATTGCCTAACCCATGCTATTCCTAGGCCAAGTCGCGGGACAAGGAAGCAATGTGACACTGTGTGTCATCGATAAGATAGGTTGGTACAATTTATGAGAGCCATGATGAAATTTACATACAAGAAACTCAGTACTTTGGACACCAGTAAAGCTTGCATATAATGTGCAGTACTCCCCATCCCCATTTTTTTGTAGATGAGAATGACTTCTCATATTGACAGGATTTGTTGTTAGTAAGGCCGATGTTGCCTTAGTCCGACAATCGGGCTTTCGTTCTGTTCACTTCATTTATTTTGTTGGTCGTGAACTCCACTGACGCCCGAATGGCGTATGTTTCATTTTGGATCAAAATTTCACCCAGTGCCCATTCATCGAATAATATTGCATTCGATCGGATGATTTCCAAGCAGCAAAAATCGAAAATCACTCAAAAAGGGATTTATTTTCACGATTGTGCCATCATAATTCAAAGATACCATTCACAAAACGTGATTTATTGATATTTTTTCAAGACTGTCTCTTTTAAATGTAAATATCGTCACGTGAGCGTTGTCCGGTGCGAGCAATAATTCGCTCCCAAAGAAATTTATCCGCAAATTACTAAAAGCCGGAACAGCGAAACTCATTTTATTTATTTATCTATTTATTTATTAGTTTATTTATTTTTATTAATTTATTTATTTTTATTAATTTATATTTATTTATTTTTTATTTATCTGTTGTGTATTTCCTTGCAATTGGGAAAATATGAAAATTTAGGGCTACTTTTCCGTTCCGGTATCATGACGTTTTGGACGTCATTGTAACTTGTTCCATAGTTTGTTGTTTGAATTGATGCTTAGCGTCCCAGTTAACAGCTACGGTCATGTTGGGACGTCGCGGCCTCCATTTTATGGGACTTTTATTTATCCAAAATTAGGATGGTATGACATTCAAAAAAATGCTTCAGTTATAACCACCCATGTAAACCACTAAGGCGGTATGGATGGATTGATTTCAAACCACTTTTCCTGGACAGGCTCAGACCTGAGTGGTTAACCAGTGATCTATCGTCAGTCAGTGGCGTATAAGCGTTGCCTGGAGGAACAAGAAGGTCGTCAATTTTTATTAGGCCCACTGGGAGGTGGCCCGTTTCGGAGCTTGTTGTTTACATATACGGTGGCCTACAGAAACGCACGCAATCTATATGTGTTGACAAGCATGATTAAATAAAGGAACATTTTCGCCAAATAAATAAATAAATAAAATAATACCTTAATACCTTTTTTTTTTTAGAAAGATTCTACATGATTGTGGAAACCATTTTTTTTTACCATTTTTTTTTTCGTCTCCAAAAATGTTGTAGCAAGGTATGACATGTTTTGACAGTCTGAATAAACATTCGCTTTATATATAGGGGTCGGTGATGGACCGGGGTTGAATGAACCACCCCAATAAACCATTTGATTTTTATTTATTTATTTATTTATTTATTTATTTATTTATTTATTTATTTATTTATTCAGTTTAACGTCCCTTTCAATATTATTTCAGCTCGTATGAGTAGATGGGCGAAAACGAAGGAAAATCCGAGACAAAATCACCTGTCACACCAGCAAGCAGAACTTTGCTTGCCTCATATGTGGCACCAGTCATTTGTATCCCTGTTTCTCATAGGGCCGGGGAATAGCGGGGGTTTTAACTTTTCAATTTTTAAAGCCAGGCTAAAAGTCCGGCACTGCAGGGCCAGATGTGTGGTAAAATCCCTGCTAAAAGTCCCGGCGCCCCGGAGGCTGACACTAACGTGGAATAACAGCTTGGAGTTGTTCTGATGAAACTGAAAAATGAGAAAATTGCTCCAATTTGCGCATGTTAATGTCTAGGTGCATTTGCAAATCAAATACGTACCATAACTGAAACTTTAATTAAAATGTTAAAAACACCATTAATATATTATTTGAATTAATGTGACCGTATATTGGTAGGAAATGAAAACCCTGGCTAAATTTCCGGCACTGCCGGGACTCATCAGAGGTTAAAGCCTGGTACTTTAGCCCCGCATTGTCCCCGCTATCCCCGGCCCTAGGGGGTCGGAATACAAGTAACTGGTGCATAAGCAGAAATCAAACCAAGACAAATCATGGGATGCTTAGGATGGAAATTTAGATGCAGTCATGCTCATTATTGTATTAATGGACTTCAATATGTGAATGAGTTTAATGTTATACGGCCCTGGCATCGTGACTCTTCCCTCTAGACGAACACTGCTACAGAAAACGTGGCATATCTTCCCTCACCATACGGCACACCAAATTTAAACACTGCTTTTATAAGAATCGTTGTGATGCAAGCCTCAAGCACCATACTCATGTAAATCATTCTTGTGATTTAAAATGGCTCGTTCTTTTACTGTACAGTGCAGCTTTATAGTCAATATTTCTTTTTTATCTTATGTTTTTGTTACATGCTGTCATCCTGTTATTATCTCTTTCGTAACTTTGATTTTTCGTTCTGATCCTAATTTATACTGTATGTATTTATATTTGTTGCTTATTTGCTTGAGTTCAAATAAATATAGTTTAAACCAATATTTTATATGTTTTTAAATTCCCACAGAAAACGACCCCTGAATGCTGATAAGGGGCCTCACTTAATCAGAAAATAATGTCAAGGAGAGAATTTCGCTGCATGTGATTCGCAGGGGAGGTGGGGGTTGCAAAATTGCTTCTGGGAGCAAAACTACACCCGGGTTCAAATATTGTACATGAACACGGCTTTATTTATTTGTTTGAATTGATGCTTTATGCCCCAATCACCAACAATGGTAATGTCGGGACGTTACCTCCATTTTAAGGGACTTCTACCCAACATCATGACACTCAAAATTTGCTTCATAAATATAAACACCCAGTCAAACCATTAATGCTTAAATGTATGGATGGTTTCACCAAAACTAATCATTCTCAAGGCCGATGCCGATATGCTTAAACGCAACCCCGTCATTTGAGCATGTCTGTACGCTTAGCTGCAACTGTACAGAATCATTAGCTGCAAATCGCGGAAACACAGTCATGACAAATGTACGATTAGCTGCAAATGTAAAAATAATTTATCATATCTGAATTTACGGAAACAGCCCGTTTATTTGCATTGTTCTCAGAATACACCTAATACTAATTGTATTATAGCAAGTGATAAACAATGCCTTCCCAGTTGTTTTGCGTTGTTCTCAGTTGATGTATTTCAGTTTTTCATGTTTGGAAGACAAAATCATCAGTGAATTTTAAAATCAGTACTATGTGAGTATGCATATGAACCGTTTGCAGAAATCATTGATCATATCGTTATAAAACAACCACAATATAAACTCACAATCAAAAAGCTTGTCAGAAAGGACCAAAATAAACGTCCATGTGTCGACCTGAATTGTTAAAGATAATGGGTGTTTTATCTATATGGATCCAACAAAAGGGACCATTAAAATCTTATAACAGCTACGGACAAGGCCCGCATCCAGTTTCACAGGGTTTGATACGCACACCAGACAGAAAAGCAAGAGTTTTTCCGACGATTCACCCTTTAAGAGCCCAATTTACCTGTCACATTTTTTTCATAATATGACAGTACATATTATAACCGGACAGAGTATTACAAAATGCAGAAGTGTGTGGCAAAACACCTGGACAGGAAAGAGAGCCAAAGTTACTGAGATTGACAGATCCTTTGAATAACAGTAAAGGTAGTCTTTGAGCTTGCCTATACTGTTACCATAAATACTTTCAAAGAAGCAATTGACAGTTTAGAAGAAAGAAACTAGTATATGGAACTGAACTAGACCATTATCATCACCATTAGCATTGCAACCACATTCACAATCATCATGATTATCATCATCAAAATAATTTTCACAATAGAATTCAGTATTTTTACCTATTTTATGAGGATTCCTCCTTAAAAAAACAATACTTCCTTTGACAGTGTTTATGGTACGATCAAATACATGTATAACATTTACTGTTATGTTTTAAGGACATGTCAATCATCTAACTTGGTCTCTTTGATGTTTAAATTTTTAACTGGATATGCCACTTCCCAGTAGGACTGCTTTTGTCTTCTGACCACCTGGTTTGCCACACACTTCTGCATTTTGTAGTAACCGTATCCAAGACATTGACTAAGGAGAGTTCATGTGTCCGACGTCTTGCTCAAGAACACAAAATAACGTACCAAGGGGTTTCAACCCTGAACCTATCGATTCGTAGTCGGATGCTCTAAGATTTTGACACCAAGCTCTCCATCAATTTTCGTAAAATCACCCTTATTTCTGCACGGACAAACAAACACTCACACCGGTATACACTACTGCAAATGTAAGTTTAGCAATAAGGTAATGTCGTAACGATCGCATGGAACAACGAAGCCTCGAGGCTGCAACATGGCCTACTTGCCATGTAATGACAGAAAGGCTTTTTTTACTTCCTCTGACCAAAGTCGGTATACACTTTGGTCATGTCAGAATGTATGCGACGCCTTATCCTATCTCCTTGATAATATTTATATTAGATTTGGGACCAAGTTATACAGACAAATTGTTGGAATTCCGATGGGTACAAATTGCGCACCTCTCGTAGCTGATTTATTTTTATACTGCTACGAAAGAGATTTCATGGATTCTCTTAACCATGATAATCAAGCTGATGTTATCGAGGCTTTTAATTCCACATCTAGGTACCTCGATGACCTTTTGAACATTGACAACCCTTATTTTGAAGGTATGGTCAATCAAATTTATCCACCTGAACTTCAGTTGAACAAAGCCAATATCTCAGAAACTGAAGCCCCCTTTTTAGATCTACATCTTTCTGTTGCAAATGGATTTGTTTCTTCTAAAATTTATGATAAGCGCGATGACTTTGATTTTGATATAGTAAATTTTCCTTTTTTGGATGGTGACGTTCCTCGTCGTGCTTCTTATGGTGTATACATTTCGCAACTTATTAGGTTTGCTAGAGTCTGCAATCATGTTACAGACTTCAACGCTCGAAATAAATGTTTAACGGCAAAACTTCTCCAACAGGGCTATCGGTATCATAAACTTCGAAAAACATTTTCTAAATTTTATCGTAGACACTATGAATTGATTTCCAAATATAATGTTGGGTTAAAGACGCTTTTAAGTGAGGGCATTTCGGAACCTGAATTTTATGGTGACTTGGTTTACAAATTTAAGAAACTTAAAGGAATTAATGATTTTTTTCAGTTCAGAAAAATCATAACACGTTACAGACGTATAGGTTATAACTTGAATGTTATGCGACAGTCTGCATGCTTAGTTTTTAACCCAATCATGGTTGATAACTATGCTGCCTTCTTTAATTGCACGACGGTGGGTCGGGTGTCAGACTCTATGATGGCCCCGACATAAAGCTATTCATTTTAGTTGGTTGGGGCCGGAGCTTCTTGTCTGTTGCTTGGCCCACCGGGGTCCAACTGGTGTTTTTCTTTTGCTCCGGAGTTAGTAGGTTATTCGGCGCCCAGGGATCTCCATCGTCGGGCAGCTTACTCAGTCTGTGAGTCCTGGTTTTTGATTCATCAGGATGTTAATCATGATTTATTTGTTTGTTCTTGATGATTCATTGACTAGTTAGAGATTCACCACGAGGACCGAATAACTAACTAAATGTTATGAACCACTGCAGAAGCTGAGGGTGAGGTTATGGCCATGTAAAACCGGTTTAAGCCCGCCAGTAACTTTGTGTTACTGATCGTTCCAAGTCGATACTTCTGTGGTGGTTCTTTTTGTTTTATGTCTTAGTGTTTAAATTTTTTTGTGCTGTTGGCGCCTTATGTATGTTTTCATATTTTTAGTTAAGTTAAGGTAACTGAGTGGCCACCTATTGGGAAAATAGCTGCTCATTCGGCTTACGATATGTTTCATGGTATAAGTACCTGATTGTTAGTTTGGTTTTTTCCCACCTCGGTTTTTGGAGTGGGAATCTTTTTCTGATTGCGCCTTTTCCTGATCTTTGCCTACTTGTACCTTTTTGCAAATAAATCAGTATGTAAGTGTCCCTGCTGTTTCTGTTACTTAATCGGGTAAGCTATTACTGGCTTAATAACAAACCCATTTCATCTAAAATGGATTGTATCATTTCCTTACATTCACTGTGTTACGACTTTCATGCATATTCATTGTAAAGGCAGAAAAGAAAATGGGAAGAAAAAAAAAACACATAATTTCCATGGAATTAAACGTTAGCTTTTCTGTTTAGAAAGTCGCAGCTAATCAGTTACCAAAAAAAAAAAAAAAAAAAAAAAAAAAAAAAAAAAAAAAAAATCAGTACAGTCATCTAATTCGCAGCTAATCGTTCAGTTACCGTTAAAAAACCTAGCCGTACTACAATCATCTAAATTACGACGCGTATAAAAATACTACGTGGAAGTAACTAGTGAAGGAAAAGTCTATTTCTTCTCACGGTTCTATCTAGTGATAAAGTATGAGAGAATAAGAGAGAATAAGCAGCTGATTCGGTTTCGTATATGGGTGCAGCTTCCAGTTTGATCGACTGTACGACGGCCCAGTCTGTTTGTTTTGGTGTTGAATTTTTTGTGCTGCTTGCTTTTTATATACAATCATTCACAATTTTTATGACAATGCATTTAGCTGAGCCTGGGTAACTGAGTGGTCTTAAACTGGGACATAGTTGCTCACTCGGTTCACGATAAGCTCTCTTTGAATAAATAAGTACCTAATTAACAATGTAGTTCTTTACCACCACGGTTTTTGGAGTGGGATTTTTCTGATTGGGCAATTTCCTACTACACTTTTGAACATTTTTAAATTACAGTCATAATCTTTGGCTCCACGTTGCAAAATCTATAGGGTCACTGAAGAGGCTTAAGTAGCCGAAACCATGGTATGGCCCATCCCCTCTCTCATTAATATGTTCACTGCTCTTATAGGATCTCACTTAAATTTTCATTCCTGATAACAGATTGATTTTACATATTTTTTCTTTCAACATTTTTTCAGTCATATTGAGACCAGTAGTCTGCGGAGTTAATGTGCCTTGCTCAAGGACACAACATGATGCTGCGAGTGAGGATCGAACCCAATATCTCTTGATTCGGAGTCTAATTACGTTATTGCCATCACGCTCCCCTGTATCTTTTGCAATATGCATCTTGGTCGTACAACCTTTCGTTGCCCTTTCCCAAGGGGACTCTATATGAAATTTGGCTTTGATTGCCAACCAGTTCCAGAGGCCTGTTTGTTCAAATTTATGTTTTACATCCCAGTCAACAGCTTTGGTCATGCCGGGATGTTGCAACCATTTCATGGGACTTTTACCCAAAATAAGGGTCATTGCATCTAAAAGGTACTTCAAAACCAAGTAAACAACTACATGTATTGCTTATATTAATGGATCGTTTTAAGTATAACACTTTTCCTGAGCAGGCTAAGACCTTTTTAAGCTGTTAACCAGTAATCAGGAGGTCGGCCAGTAAATTAAGCTTTGCCTGGAGGCACAAGCAGCCCATCTTTTTCTCTCTCCTGAAATATGCGGGGCCTATAATCATTGCGTTTTTACACGATGGAGTGACATACGCCCTATCATAGGCATACTATAATAAAATATAAAAGTTTGATCCTTTGGAAGCAGTAAAACGTTCAAAGGGAGGTAATTGGGCCAGATTGCCTTCAGCTCAGGTGAGTTTAATGTAGGGCAATGTGCCTAACAAACAAGAAAGTTATATTTTTTAATTTTATTGTCATACATTTATTGTTGAAGGTATACAATAACCAATGGTATATTAGTCAATGGTTTAACCCTAATAAGGTAAAATATTTGCTGCTTTAACAATGATACTTTTTCATGCTTACTTTTCAAAATAATAGCTAGGCATTTTGGTTGCCTGAAAGCCAGCCTAAATCTGACATTCAAACAATTGAACGATTAGGTTGCAAGTGGTTAGCCTTATTTTGCAAAATTATAAACAAGTATCTGCAGTGGCACAACTTTTACCATAAAAAAGTCATAACAGCTAGAATTGTCAAAAAATCTGACTAGCACAGCCCTACTCAAGCATTTTATATCCAATAGGACTTCTTGAATACCATATTAGTTCAAATAATCACATATATTCATAATGTTTCTCATATTCTTTTTGCAAGTTTGTAAAAGCTATTAATGAGTCACGGTCCTTGTTCTACAAAAGAATTTTGGATTTGAATAAATTGACAGAAATGGTGCTTGTCCTTGTGTCCATAACCACTGCTCTCCGCATCTATGGGGAAGGGCCGGGATTGCTATAAGCCCCACCCCCAGGGGACAAACTGGATGCTCTTTGCCATGCATTACACAATAGAAAATCTGCCTTGTTTGGGTCAGGATGTCAAAACCCTGCCATTTCCATTGCACTGTTTGGACAATAAAAAGTAATTGCCCCACACTTTAGCCCGCCTATCCCCAACCAAGTTGGTGTGTGTGTGTGGGTGGAGGGGGGGGGGCGTGGCTACAAATGACTTGTGCAATAAATTGAAATCAAAATTACCGTATTTGTTCTAATAAGCGCACATGCTCCAAAAAGCGCACACCCTGGTCGTTTCCGAAAAACGTGTGCATAAGTGCACACTGCTCGACTAGCATATTGGTATTTTACAGAATTTTTACACAAAAATATCATATTGGTCAGCCCCTAGAAAAGTGGGAAGCTTGAATTGTAAACATATTCAAGCCCAATGGTCAAATGCTATTTGGAAACGATTTGAACACTAAAATGACATCAAAATTGATTATTTTGACAGGTTTATTTTGTAAGTTAATGTGTTGGTTTGGTTCATAGTGTGCGCTTATTAGAATGATATTTTGTTACCTTAACTTTAAATAATTTTGAAAAGTTAAGCGCACTGTGCGCTAATTAGAATGAATACGGTAATCTAGAAATGATTGTTTGTAAAATGCTATGCCCCCAACTGTATGATTGCCCTTAACCTGGTACAGTCTTTATGATTCATTTATTTCAATTGTATTAAGTGAAATTTCCTGGTGTAGCAGCTGTATTTCCTCTGTTTTGCCCTTGTTCCAGAAACAGAATGCTGGCTTTTTGTAGGAAAGTTGAAAATAGAGTAAACAGTTCATAATTCTGGAATTCTGTCTCAGTTTGACAGTAAATCAGGTGATCCACTCAGACTACTCTTCAGCCCCAACCAGTATACCAATATGAAGCCTGTAGCTAAAATATATTTTGAGATATCTTTTTCAAAATTTGGTTTCAAAGGGACATAACTCAGAAAAGGGGAACAACTTGGACACGAAAAAAATATGGGGTCAACTTTTTTTTTTCATGAGGAATCTGTATATCAAATTTCACAACCCTAGCATTCACCATTCAAAGTTTCAAATTTCACCAAAAAGTAGAAAAATCAATCAAAATTCTGTAATTTTGTCAAAATTTAAGGAAAAGTTCTCAAAAGTTAAAAAGGTCAGTATGCAAAATATGAAGGCTCTATCACAGACATATTTTGAGATACAATGAATCGTGCACACAAGATTTTGTATTCAAAGGGACATAACTCTGCAGCAAAAAATATGGATCAGTTATTTTGCATGAATTTTCAAAACCATGGCATGCAACATTCAAAAGTTTAAAAAAAAAGTGACAAACAGACATACACACACACTCACACATAGACAAGCCAAAAGAAATTTGCCGTTCCAACTTTTTCCAAGTTAAGATCATAATGATTTATTCATAATCATCATATGTAAGTTTTTAACTATGTTAGGAAATGTTCAATATTTTGTATGTTCTTATAATAAAATGTTCCATCTGACACAGATATATACATGTAGGCAAATATTTCTAATCAAACTAATGAGGTACATGCATGACTGTGAATATAAAAGAAAAAGAAATGGCCTATATTTTCTTTTTGGAAAAAAGTAGTTGAAATAATACTGCACATACTTCTAAGCCAGGTCATGGGAAAACTAACATTTGGCATATGCAAAAACAAAGGCGCAGATCAGCTTCATGGTACTGTGAAGCTGATCACCACCTTTGTTTTCATTACAGGGATAGTACAATGCCACTACTTTCTAAATCTAAAATTGTCAGCCTCTAGTCAGCTTCTGTTTCTGCACAGCCTAATTTGTGTCAGAGCTAGTTGTTGGTTTTCAAATCAAGAGTGTTGGTTTTCTCATGAAAATGCTTAATTCTAACATACTCATGGGAAACTATGTCTGTGCATAGGAAAGTGTGGGCTGTACAAGTACTGGTTGCACTACACTTTAACACCTTTACATTCAAAAAGCAGAAAATTGTTCACATGCATTGCCCAGATATATTAAACTGTCAAACCTGATAATAAATCTTTGCCAATTATGTTAGTCTGTAGGACTTTAGGCGTATTTTTTCTGATCAAGATATTAACCTTAGTTTGTCCTAAGAGGACCTGCAAACATTTTGCAAATCAGTCAGCATATTAAGCTTTTATGGCCGACATAAATTTTGAATAGGTGTGGCCGAGTGGTTTAGAGCGCTGATATTTCATTATCGCACTTAACCACTCGATCATCTCACCTCTGTGTCATCCCACCTATTAACTGCCCGTCTCTTATGAGCTGAAATAATCTTGAAAGGGACGTTATACTGAATCAAATAAAAAAGGAAAAGAATAGGTATTTTGCATTGATGATCATGAAAATGCATACTTTTCAAAACAAATTTATTTGATCATGAGTATTTGGTCTTTAAGTATAAGGGTCATTTGTGTCATCTTATATTGAATATGAGCAATAGTAATCAAATACCAAGACAGCAGCTGTAGTGTAATGGATAGTGTATTCGCTTAGCAATCAATAGGTTGTGGGTTCGAAACCCAGCTAGTACATATGCCTGTCATGTTGGTGACAAATGTTCATCCTGACGTAATAAAGGCAAACCGCCCATAGGGTGCAACATTTTTTAACATTCAAAATGTGGGAAAATAGTAAAATTGCTTTCCAACCATAAGTTTTTGTACAGAAAATCACTATTGAAAAATGCTTTCAATGGTCCAAACTTTTTTCTTTTTCAATCAAGTATCAAAATTTATGCTGCATTTTTGCGACAAATAAAGTGCTCAATTGTGTCATCTACAGTTAGAAGCAGTTGCAAAAATATGACAAAATAAAAACAAACAACAACAACAAAAAAAAACACCATCATACACCAGCAAACACACTATAGTCTATCATCTTGGTAACATTAAACTGTTAGGAGCAAATTAGCTTCTTTTGAGGCTGACAGCCATTAAACAAGCCTGAACATGTGAACAGACCCGTATTTCAATTTTCATGATTCACATGACCAAATTCAGGGGTTTTGCTAACTATCAAAATGCCACTGGTGCCGAGGGCCAACTGGTCTCAAAATCTACCGGAGTACCGGCACTCTGAATTTTCAACTGGCCCAACTATTCTTTCCATGTCGAAGTTGTTTTGGATACAGAGGTCAGCACATTGCAAGACAAATTTAGCACAAACAAATTACGATGATTTTTCGTCTAAACAGTTGGCCATAACAGCACATAAATTATTTGTACACAATACTTATTAAATGTAGCCAGTCACTGCAGTAATTATAAGTCAACAGCTTTCCAACACTACATTCAGTTGGTTAAACTATTAACATCACTCTTGCACAATCACTTTGAGAATAAGCAGCACCATTTCGAACAAACACTTTTTTTTCTGAAAAATTCAGCTGGCCGGGAGGACCAGCTGCACCACATTTTAACTGGCCCAAGACCAAAATTTACTGGCGGCCAGGGCCAGTGGGCCCCCTCTTAAACCAGAGGACCAATGGTCCTGTAAATGCTCACCTGAGACCTGGTATATGCTACCTCAGCTGACCTTGCCATAAAATAGGTCAAGGTCATCCAGGGGTCATGATTATATAAACTTTGTAGAGCTCCAATCACTGATGCTTCATGCCAAGTTTCAACATCATAGGTCTTCCGGTTCTGCAGAAGAAAGTTTTTAAAGGTTTTTGCTATTTATAGCCATGGCAGCCATCTTGGTCATGTGACCTTGACCATTTACATAAACTTTCATTCTCCCTTCCTAAGAATGCTCCACATGGCGTTTGGCTTTGATTGACCAAACGGTTTCAGAGAAGAAGATATTTGAATATTATGGTAATATACATGTATATATATAGCCCAGGGGCAGGGGCAGACAACCCCCTGGGGACATTTTTCCCATATACTGAATCTTCTGTCCATTTGCATACTCCCAGCAAGTTTCCCCCATCATGGCATTTATTTACATTTTACTAATTTTCCCCATTCAAATACATGGGCAAAATATGTTGGCCTGGCCATAAAGTAGGTCAAGGTCATCCCAAGGTCATGATTTAAATAAACTTTGTAGAGCTCCTGTCCCTGATGCCAAGTTTCAAAAATCAAAGGCCTTCTGGTTCTTGAGAAGAACTTTTTTAAAGGTCTTTGCTATTTATAGCCATGGTGGCCATCTAAGAATGCTCCACATGACGTTTGGCTTTGATTGGCCAAACGGTTTCAGAGCAGAAGATCTTTGAATATTATGGTAATATACAGTACACAGTATATTGGGGGTGGGAGCAGACCTGCCCCTGGGGCCTATGGTCCATTTTTTCAGAATCATAAATGTTCTGTCCATTTGTCCATGTCCATAAAGTTTTTCCCTTCAAATGACATTTTGACAATTGCATGGGCGACCTATGTTGACCTTGCCATACGGTAGGTCAAGGTCATCCCAGGGTCATGATTTATATAAAATTTGTAGAGCTCCTCCCCCTGATGCCTCATGCCAAGGTTCAAACTCATAGGACTTCTGCTTCTGGAGAAGAAGACTTTCAAAGGTTTTTGCTATTTATAGCCATGGCGGCCATCTTGGTCATGTGACCTTGACCATTTATATAAACTTTTGTTCTTCCATCCAAAGGATACTATATAAAAAATTAGCTTTAATTGGTCAAGTGGTTACGGAGCAAATTAAGTTTTACATTTAATTTGTAAAAAGGTCAAGAAATGACCTTGACCTTTTATACTCACAACACTTCATTGACTCAACATGTTGTCTGTATCTACCAACTTTCAGGTCACAGGCTACAAAACTTCCTGAAAAATTCAATGTTTTCAATATTTTCCATTGAAAAGCCTATGTAACCTAAATTGAGCTTGCCGTAAAATAGGTCAAGGTCAACCAAAGGTCATGATTTATATAAACTATGATGGTCAATGAGTCTCCAATGTTACATACCAAGTTTCATTGAAATCTATCCACCGGTTACAGAGAAGAAGAATTTTTTTATGGTTTTTACCATGTATGGGCATGGAGGCCATCTTGGTCATGTGACCTGGACCATTTATATAGACTTTCATTCCCCTTTACTAAGGATGCTCCACATGAAGTTTGGATTTGATTGGTCAAGCAGTTTCAGAAAATAAGAACTTTGAAATTGTGAATGACGACAGACGGACGCCGGAGCATGGCCATCCTATAAGCTCACCTTTTGAGCCTTGGGCTCAGGTGAGCTAAAAAAAAGCCCTGCAAATTGTGTCCACAGCTACTTGTTGACCTTGTTGATCCCGCAGGTCTTCTTGCTCTGTGCAGGCCCATAGCTGCTTCTAAAATGTACTTGGTTGATTCAGAATGATGCTTTACATCTGTTAGCTGTACTCTGTAGTAGCTGCACTTCAGGTGCTGAAAAATGGCAAATAATTCTTTATATATGAGCCTGTGCATGAGAAAACCAACAATTTGGGTATCTCACCAAGCCCGACACAAACCAGGCAGTACAGTCACAGAAGCAGGCTAGAAGCTTGATATTTCATATATAAGAAGGAATGTACTATCCAAGCAGTTACTGCGAAGCTGTCTGCACCTTTATTTTTGCCTATGCAAATTGTTGTTTTTCTCATGCAGTGGCTCATATCATTTGAATGTATGACTTTGTTTTGAAGCTTTCTGATGCCCATACACAGAAGTAGAGATAATTTTGCAGATTGAAACCCTGACTGCAGAACTTATTTCTTACTTTTATATGTTAAAAGAGATAAAAAAAAAAAAAAAAAAAAGATTTTTGTCAAGTTCAAGAATTTGAAGTTCTTGAAATTGTTTTAAATATGATTTATGAAGCTTACTACTAAAAGCTAACAGAACTTACAAGAGTAGATATTGACATCATAATGCAATGTTTTTATTCCATAAGCTCAAGGCATACATATAAAATTTGAACAAATACATGTATTTGAAATATACATCTACATTTATGGAATTTATTGAAACTATTTATCTGTGCCAGATCCTGTTATACCCAAAAACTTCAATATCAAAAGTAATTGAAGTATACTTACCATCAAATGAAAGTACATGTAACTTTCTCATTCACATAATGCATTGCGTGCATTCAATGTCGATACATCCGCGTCTTCAATATGGCATCCTCTGCCTTTATGCCAAGCCTTCCACTGAGTCTACAATGTATATGAAAACAGAAATGGGTAGTGTAATTACAATCTGCACAAATTCATAAGTTCTTGCAATGGCAGTCTAGATATAGAGACCACTTACCTCTTTCAAAATAAACACTATTTCTGGTAAATCTTACAACGTCAGAATGCCCTCTCTTCATCAAAATGATGTTAGCTAAGACCGTGAAACACACAAAATCAACCAACACAGGGTATAATCAAATGGTACTAGTCTACCTATGCTGTCATTCAAGATAACTGACATGATTGATACAACTATCAATACTAGATCAGCATGTTTTTGCATGTACATGTGTAATTGTATGGCGCGGGTGATAGCATGTTTGTTAGGGGTAGGGAAACATACACAATGCTCTGTTGAATTAAAGGGTCTCAAAATCAGAAAAAGAAAAACATGCCATACATATACCTTTCACAATGAAATCTCCAGTTCACAGAGATGTTGGACTTCCTTCTTGAGCTGCTGCTGTCTTCCATACATTAATCTGAAAAGCCAACACAGACTGATTAGTTTGAATTATCTGAATTTGCATACTTTTCTATACAATCTGCATAACACTTAACATCAAAGTGAGCCGCATCATAAGAAAACCAACATTTTGCATATGTAAAATGTCAAAAACAAAGGTGCAGATCAGCTTCGCAGTAACTCCTGTGACATTCATATTTAATGCACCAGTCATTTGTATCCATGCCTCCTCTGGGGCTATCCCCCACCCTCCCGGTAGGTGGGGGGTGGTCAGTGGGTACAAATGACTGGTACAATAATGTGACAGTGTTTAGGTGGGAAATTAAAACCCCTGCACATCCCCAACACTGCCAAGACATCAGAGATTAAACTCTGGTACATTATCCCGCTATGTCCGTTCAAGGTTAAGGGGGGGGGGGTTAGGACGGTGGACCCTTTTCTGTGACGTGTGATTGGCCTTTTTAAAGTCTGTGATTTTTTCATTCTGTGGTTTGTGACAGGGGTATTTTCTGTGATGTGTTAAACACAAATTTAAATCCCTGTGATCTGTGATTTGTAAATTTTGAAATCTTTGAATTGTGATTATCATCATTCCTTGTGATTGTAAAACCAATTGTCTAAAAGTGCATTAAAATCCCATCCCTGGACCTCAAGAATAATCAAATTTTCTTATGTCGGGGGTGATCTGCCGAACCCCTCTTTCAACAATAAGTATACCCCATCTCATACCCTTTGCAACCTGGCACTCATGAATTACATGTACTTAAACATTTTGTGGCTGACAGGTCTGATGACTAACAGAAATAAAGCTATTGCACTATCATGCATAGAATTAACATTTTCATTTGAGGTCTAAGACTATATTTTAAAGCTGTTAATAAACTGACCAACACCAGAATAAAATACTGATGCATATCATATTAACGTTTAAATAGAGGTTTTTGCTATACTTTTTAGGCAGTTTATAGTGAAATGATTCCATTTTCCTCTGCACCACAATGAAAAGGCAAGAGTCTCTACCATACATGTAATGTAAGGCTAAGATGGTCTCATTTTACAAGTAACTATGAAATAATGCGTTAAAATGGCACATTCCTTTGATATGAATAGTTATCTTTTAGTAACTGAGTCAATACAGTGCAAAAACATTGGCAACATTGCTGAATTGTCTGTGATTACGAAAATGCATTGTCTGTGATTTGTGAAATCATCATTTGAAAACTGTGATTTGTGATTTTTTGTTTTAAATCTCTGTGATCTGTGACCAGACCCCCTCTAACTCCCTTTATTTCTGGCCCCAGGGGGTGCGGGGATACAAAGTGATACATGTATCATTATTGGGGATTCAAGGGTAGTTCATGGTGTCTGCTCCACCTCAGTCCAACCAACGCACTTTCCAAGTCTGATTCTGTATATTGGAGTGCCTTTCAGCGTAATGGGTAGACCAAATTTTTTTTTGATTCAGTTTAACATCCCTTTCAAGATTATTTCAGCTCATATGAGATGGGCCAATCAGTAGGTGGGGTGAAAACGGGAGAATCCCGAGAAAAAAAACCTGACATGCCCACAAGTAGAACTTGGCGTGTCTCACATGTGGCCAGAGCGGGGCTCGAACCCATACCAGACACAGCAGTGAGATGATCGAATGGTTAAGTGCGGTAATGAAATGTCAGCGCTCATGACCACACAGCCACGGGGGCCTCCGGAGTCCCAATGATGGACAGCCTGCTCCGCCTCACTTTGAGTTTAAATAGATCTAGAAAAATTATTGAGATTTTGAAAAAAGCAGTTTCTGCAAGAATGTGTACAGACAGTAGGTCTATTTTATGGAAGAGTAAAAAAAAATCAACAGCAATGTAATGGATGGACTTTGTGCTTGGCATGGGAGATCGTGAATCCGCTCCTGGATTTTGAGTGGGTCTTGCTTGTGCCCTAATAGCACACATCAGTTTTGTATTCTATTTATTAAAGAAGAATCGAAAATCTGACAGGAAAAACAAAACAAAGACTTTGTCAAAGTTCAGAATTTCTGGTTTTGCAACTGGAATTGCGTCAAAACGTGATTTCCTTACCTCATCAAACACTGTAGCGTGTGTCAAATCCAAATTGTAACATTTCTTTGAGCTAAATCATTGTGAAATTTATTAAAACATTGAATAAAACTGAACATTTGTCGTTTCATCGATCCAATTCGTCTGTGATGGCGGCGAACAAAAGTGAATGGGTTAAATTTAGTAGTCGCACCGAACACGTGACTTTGTTAGCAACGTTATCGAAAAGCCGCGGCGGCGGAAAAATAATCAAGAGGTAGTCCTCTTTTAAAGGGACCTTCTCGAAAAATACTTTGAATCACACTCTTTCAAATACACACAAGGCTGACCGAAGGATTTTTTGAGTTGGAACCAAAATTTCTTTTATGAGAGTTGCTTAGTTACTTTGCTAGAGGCGCGCATTAAATCTCTGCGCGGATTTTGATCCATTTTTGTACACAGCAATCTACAAGTCGGACAAAGCTGGAGAGAATGGTACCCGGCTCGGAGGCGGCGGACGACTTGTAGATCTGCAGTTAATGTTGCCTAAATAGGGTACTATCAACATATTTAACTTTTAAATAGAATGAGCAGCGACCTCAGTAAAGCCACACCAGACATTAGTTTGGATCTGCAGTGACTTTTCAATTTTATCTGTCTAAACACCAAACATACATAAGTCAATTCACTTCATAAGTAAAATATAAATGTGAGTAGTCTCATCAAATGATAAAAAGCAGCAGCTGAGCTTAATCAATGAAGTAGTGTATTTATGATAATCACGCAATAACATACATCTTATGATTTTATACCATACTCTATTTTAGATTGTGTAAAATTCCCAAAGTTGCTATATGATACCTTAATGAATGGACGTATGTACAAATGCCTAAGTCAAAGCTAGCATCTCAATGTCAGCACAACCAAGGCAATGTCTCGACCAGTGCAAGACATCTCTACATAATCAATCTCTACAAAAACCGTAAGGATCTTCCATGTCGAAAGGCTTTAAATTCACGAAAATGAATCAATTCTTCCAATTACACTCTGATCACTCTGCTGACAAACCAAATCACGTGACCGTAAGCAAAGCCTAATGGTGGAGTCACGTCAATGTCAGCAAGTGTCGTTGTTTGTTTACTCATGTTGGCGTGACGTTGGTCGCATATTGCCATGATGTTAAGCTTGAAAAATTAGCGTTTAGGCTGTTCCAAAATTCCAAAAGTCTGATTTAATGTCAAATATCAAGCAAATTAGCAACAGTTTTTGGAACTAAAAGACAGATAATAAAAAATGTGAATGTAATAATAAAAATGTGAATGTAATTACTGAAATTCAGATGTTTAGCTTTCACTAGATGATGAAAAACAACAGATTTCATGTCTTCGAGATGCCCTTCGGGCTTCACAAACATCAAAACAGCCTGGATTTCTGTAACTGCAGATCTACAAGTCGTCCGCCGCCTCCGAGCCGGGTACCATTCTCTCCAGCTTTGTCCGACTTGTAGATTGCTGTGTACAAAAATGGATCAAAATCCGCGCAGAGATTTAATGCGCGCCTCTAGCAAAGTAACTAAGCAACTCTCATAAAAGAAATTTTGGTTCCAACTCAAAAAATCCTTCGGTCAGCCTTGTGTGTATTTGAAAGAGTGTGATTCAAAGTATTTTTCGAGAAGGTCCCTTTAAAAGAGGACTACCTCTTGATTATTTTTCCGCCGCCGCGGCTTTTCGATAACGTTGCTAACAAAGTCACGTGTTCGGTGCGACTACTAAATTTAACCCATTCACTTTTGTTCGCCGCCATCACAGACGAATTGGATCGATGAAACGACAAATGTTCAGTTTTATTCAATGTTTTAATAAATTTCACAATGATTTAGCTCAAAGAAATGTTACAATTTGGATTTGACACACGCTACAGTGTTTGATGAGGTAAGGAAATCACGTTTTGACGCAATTCCAGTTGCAAAACCAGAAATTCTGAACTTTGACAAAGTCTTTGTTTTGTTTTTCCTGTCAGATTTTCGATTCTTCTTTAATAAATAGAATACAAAACTGATGTGTGCTATTAGGGCACAAGCAAGACCCACTCAAAATCCAGGAGCGGATTCACGATCTCCCATGCCAAGCACAAAGTCCATCCATTACATTGCTGTTGATTTTTTTTTACTCTTCCATAAAATAGACCTACTGTCTGTACACATTCTTGCAGAAACTGCTTTTTTCAAAATCTCAATAATTTTTCTAGATCTATTTAAACTCAAAGTGAGGCGGAGCAGGCTGTCCATCATTGGGACTCCGGAGGCCCCCGTGGCTGTGTGGTCATGAGCGCTGACATTTCATTACCGCACTTAACCATTCGATCATCTCACTGCTGTGTCTGGTATGGGTTCGAGCCCCGCTCTGGCCACATGTGAGACACGCCAAGTTCTACTTGTGGGCATGTCAGGTTTTTTTTCTCGGGATTCTCCCGTTTTCACCCCACCTACTGATTGGCCCATCTCATATGAGCTGAAATAATCTTGAAAGGGATGTTAAACTGAATCAAAAAAAAATTTGGTCTACCCATTACGCTGAAAGGCACTCCAATATACAGAATCAGACTTGGAAAGTGCGTTGGTTGGACTGAGGTGGAGCAGACACCATGAACTACCCTTGAATCCCCAATAATGATACATGTATCACTTTGTATCCCCGCACCCCCTGGGGCCAGAAATAAAGGGAGTTAGAGGGGGTCTGGTCACAGATCACAGAGATTTAAAACAAAAAATCACAAATCACAGTTTTCAAATGATGATTTCACAAATCACAGACAATGCATTTTCGTAATCACAGACAATTCAGCAATGTTGCCAATGTTTTTGCACTGTATTGACTCAGTTACTAAAAGATAACTATTCATATCAAAGGAATGTGCCATTTTAACGCATTATTTCATAGTTACTTGTAAAATGAGACCATCTTAGCCTTACATTACATGTATGGTAGAGACTCTTGCCTTTTCATTGTGGTGCAGAGGAAAATGGAATCATTTCACTATAAACTGCCTAAAAAGTATAGCAAAAACCTCTATTTAAACGTTAATATGATATGCATCAGTATTTTATTCTGGTGTTGGTCAGTTTATTAACAGCTTTAAAATATAGTCTTAGACCTCAAATGAAAATGTTAATTCTATGCATGATAGTGCAATAGCTTTATTTCTGTTAGTCATCAGACCTGTCAGCCACAAAATGTTTAAGTACATGTAATTCATGAGTGCCAGGTTGCAAAGGGTATGAGATGGGGTATACTTATTGTTGAAAGAGGGGTTCGGCAGATCACCCCCGACATAAGAAAATTTGATTATTCTTGAGGTCCAGGGATGGGATTTTAATGCACTTTTAGACAATTGGTTTTACAATCACAAGGAATGATGATAATCACAATTCAAAGATTTCAAAATTTACAAATCACAGATCACAGGGATTTAAATTTGTGTTTAACACATCACAGAAAATACCCCTGTCACAAACCACAGAATGAAAAAATCACAGACTTTAAAAAGGCCAATCACACGTCACAGAAAAGGGTCCACCGTCCTAACCCCCCCCCCCCTTAACCTTGAACGGACATAGCGGGATAATGTACCAGAGTTTAATCTCTGATGTCTTGGCAGTGTTGGGGATGTGCAGGGGTTTTAATTTCCCACCTAAACACTGTCACATTATTGTACCAGTCATTTGTACCCACTGACCACCCCCCACCTACCGGGAGGGTGGGGGATAGCCCCAGAGGAGGCATGGATACAAATGACTGGTGCATTAAATATGAATGTCACAGGAGTTACTGCGAAGCTGATCTGCACCTTTGTTTTTGACATTTTACATATGCAAAATGTTGGTTTTCTTATGATGCGGCTCACTTTGATGTTAAGTGTTATGCAGATTGTATAGAAAAGTATGCAAATTCAGATAATTCAAACTAATCAGTCTGTGTTGGCTTTTCAGATTAATGTATGGAAGACAGCAGCAGCTCAAGAAGGAAGTCCAACATCTCTGTGAACTGGAGATTTCATTGTGAAAGGTATATGTATGGCATGTTTTTCTTTTTCTGATTTTGAGACCCTTTAATTCAACAGAGCATTGTGTATGTTTCCCTACCCCTAACAAACATGCTATCACCCGCGCCATACAATTACACATGTACATGCAAAAACATGCTGATCTAGTATTGATAGTTGTATCAATCATGTCAGTTATCTTGAATGACAGCATAGGTAGACTAGTACCATTTGATTATACCCTGTGTTGGTTGATTTTGTGTGTTTCACGGTCTTAGCTAACATCATTTTGATGAAGAGAGGGCATTCTGACGTTGTAAGATTTACCAGAAATAGTGTTTATTTTGAAAGAGGTAAGTGGTCTCTATATCTAGACTGCCATTGCAAGAACTTATGAATTTGTGCAGATTGTAATTACACTACCCATTTCTGTTTTCATATACATTGTAGACTCAGTGGAAGGCTTGGCATAAAGGCAGAGGATGCCATATTGAAGACGCGGATGTATCGACATTGAATGCACGCAATGCATTATGTGAATGAGAAAGTTACATGTACTTTCATTTGATGGTAAGTATACTTCAATTACTTTTGATATTGAAGTTTTTGGGTATAACAGGATCTGGCACAGATAAATAGTTTCAATAAATTCCATAAATGTAGATGTATATTTCAAATACATGTATTTGTTCAAATTTTATATGTATGCCTTGAGCTTATGGAATAAAAACATTGCATTATGATGTCAATATCTACTCTTGTAAGTTCTGTTAGCTTTTAGTAGTAAGCTTCATAAATCATATTTAAAACAATTTCAAGAACTTCAAATTCTTGAACTTGACAAAAATCTTTTTTTTTTTTTTTTTTATCTCTTTTAACATATAAAAGTAAGAAATAAGTTCTGCAGTCAGGGTTTCAATCTGCAAAATTATCTCTACTTCTGTGTATGGGCATCAGAAAGCTTCAAAACAAAGTCATACATTCAAATGATATGAGCCACTGCATGAGAAAAACAACAATTTGCATAGGCAAAAATAAAGGTGCAGACAGCTTCGCAGTAACTGCTTGGATAGTACATTCCTTCTTATATATGAAATATCAAGCTTCTAGCCTGCTTCTGTGACTGTACTGCCTGGTTTGTGTCGGGCTTGGTGAGATACCCAAATTGTTGGTTTTCTCATGCACAGGCTCATATATAAAGAATTATTTGCCATTTTTCAGCACCTGAAGTGCAGCTACTACAGAGTACAGCTAACAGATGTAAAGCATCATTCTGAATCAACCAAGTACATTTTAGAAGCAGCTATGGGCCTGCACAGAGCAAGAAGACCTGCGGGATCAACAAGGTCAACAAGTAGCTGTGGACACAATTTGCAGGGCTTTTTTTTAGCTCACCTGAGCCCAAGGCTCAAAAGGTGAGCTTATAGGATGGCCATGCTCCGGCGTCCGTCTGTCGTCATTCACAATTTCAAAGTTCTTATTTTCTGAAACTGCTTGACCAATCAAATCCAAACTTCATGTGGAGCATCCTTAGTAAAGGGGAATGAAAGTCTATATAAATGGTCCAGGTCACATGACCAAGATGGCCTCCATGCCCATACATGGTAAAAACCATAAAAAAATTCTTCTTCTCTGTAACCGGTGGATAGATTTCAATGAAACTTGGTATGTAACATTGGAGACTCATTGACCATCATAGTTTATATAAATCATGACCTTTGGTTGACCTTGACCTATTTTACGGCAAGCTCAATTTAGGTTACATAGGCTTTTCAATGGAAAATATTGAAAACATTGAATTTTTCAGGAAGTTTTGTAGCCTGTGACCTGAAAGTTGGTAGATACAGACAACATGTTGAGTCAATGAAGTGTTGTGAGTATAAAAGGTCAAGGTCATTTCTTGACCTTTTTACAAATTAAATGTAAAACTTAATTTGCTCCGTAACCACTTGACCAATTAAAGCTAATTTTTTATATAGTATCCTTTGGATGGAAGAACAAAAGTTTATATAAATGGTCAAGGTCACATGACCAAGATGGCCGCCATGGCTATAAATAGCAAAAACCTTTGAAAGTCTTCTTCTCCAGAAGCAGAAGTCCTATGAGTTTGAACCTTGGCATGAGGCATCAGGGGGAGGAGCTCTACAAATTTTATATAAATCATGACCCTGGGATGACCTTGACCTACCGTATGGCAAGGTCAACATAGGTCGCCCATGCAATTGTCAAAATGTCATTTGAAGGGAAAAACTTTATGGACATGGACAAATGGACAGAACATTTATGATTCTGAAAAAATGGACCATAGGCCCCAGGGGCAGGTCTGCTCCCACCCCCAATATACTGTGTACTGTATATTACCATAATATTCAAAGATCTTCTGCTCTGAAACCGTTTGGCCAATCAAAGCCAAACGTCATGTGGAGCATTCTTAGATGGCCACCATGGCTATAAATAGCAAAGACCTTTAAAAAAGTTCTTCTCAAGAACCAGAAGGCCTTTGATTTTTGAAACTTGGCATCAGGGACAGGAGCTCTACAAAGTTTATTTAAATCATGACCTTGGGATGACCTTGACCTACTTTATGGCCAGGCCAACATATTTTGCCCATGTATTTGAATGGGGAAAATTAGTAAAATGTAAATAAATGCCATGATGGGGGAAACTTGCTGGGAGTATGCAAATGGACAGAAGATTCAGTATATGGGAAAAATGTCCCCAGGGGGTTGTCTGCCCCTGCCCCTGGGCTATATATATACATGTATATTACCATAATATTCAAATATCTTCTTCTCTGAAACCGTTTGGTCAATCAAAGCCAAACGCCATGTGGAGCATTCTTAGGAAGGGAGAATGAAAGTTTATGTAAATGGTCAAGGTCACATGACCAAGATGGCTGCCATGGCTATAAATAGCAAAAACCTTTAAAAACTTTCTTCTGCAGAACCGGAAGACCTATGATGTTGAAACTTGGCATGAAGCATCAGTGATTGGAGCTCTACAAAGTTTATATAATCATGACCCCTGGATGACCTTGACCTATTTTATGGCAAGGTCAGCTGAGGTAGCATATACCAGGTCTCAGGTGAGCATTTACAGGACCATTGGTCCTCTGGTTTAAGAGGGGGCCCACTGGCCCTGGCCGCCAGTAAATTTTGGTCTTGGGCCAGTTAAAATGTGGTGCAGCTGGTCCTCCCGGCCAGCTGAATTTTTCAGAAAAAAAAGTGTTTGTTCGAAATGGTGCTGCTTATTCTCAAAGTGATTGTGCAAGAGTGATGTTAATAGTTTAACCAACTGAATGTAGTGTTGGAAAGCTGTTGACTTATAATTACTGCAGTGACTGGCTACATTTAATAAGTATTGTGTACAAATAATTTATGTGCTGTTATGGCCAACTGTTTAGACGAAAAATCATCGTAATTTGTTTGTGCTAAATTTGTCTTGCAATGTGCTGACCTCTGTATCCAAAACAACTTCGACATGGAAAGAATAGTTGGGCCAGTTGAAAATTCAGAGTGCCGGTACTCCGGTAGATTTTGAGACCAGTTGGCCCTCGGCACCAGTGGCATTTTGATAGTTAGCAAAACCCCTGAATTTGGTCATGTGAATCATGAAAATTGAAATACGGGTCTGTTCACATGTTCAGGCTTGTTTAATGGCTGTCAGCCTCAAAAGAAGCTAATTTGCTCCTAACAGTTTAATGTTACCAAGATGATAGACTATAGTGTGTTTGCTGGTGTATGATGGTGTTTTTTTTTGTTGTTGTTGTTTGTTTTTATTTTGTCATATTTTTGCAACTGCTTCTAACTGTAGATGACACAATTGAGCACTTTATTTGTCGCAAAAATGCAGCATAAATTTTGATACTTGATTGAAAAAGAAAAAAGTTTGGACCATTGAAAGCATTTTTCAATAGTGATTTTCTGTACAAAAACTTATGGTTGGAAAGCAATTTTACTATTTTCCCACATTTTGAATGTTAAAAAATGTTGCACCCTATGGGCGGTTTGCCTTTATTACGTCAGGATGAACATTTGTCACCAACATGACAGGCATATGTACTAGCTGGGTTTCGAACCCACAACCTATTGATTGCTAAGCGAATACACTATCCATTACACTACAGCTGCTGTCTTGGTATTTGATTACTATTGCTCATATTCAATATAAGATGACACAAATGACCCTTATACTTAAAGACCAAATACTCATGATCAAATAAATTTGTTTTGAAAAGTATGCATTTTCATGATCATCAATGCAAAATACCTATTCTTTTCCTTTTTTATTTGATTCAGTATAACGTCCCTTTCAAGATTATTTCAGCTCATAAGAGACGGGCAGTTAATAGGTGGGATGACACAGAGGTGAGATGATCGAGTGGTTAAGTGCGATAATGAAATATCAGCGCTCTAAACCACTCGGCCACACCTATTCAAAATTTATGTCGGCCATAAAAGCTTAATATGCTGACTGATTTGCAAAATGTTTGCAGGTCCTCTTAGGACAAACTAAGGTTAATATCTTGATCAGAAAAAATACGCCTAAAGTCCTACAGACTAACATAATTGGCAAAGATTTATTATCAGGTTTGACAGTTTAATATATCTGGGCAATGCATGTGAACAATTTTCTGCTTTTTGAATGTAAAGGTGTTAAAGTGTAGTGCAACCAGTACTTGTACAGCCCACACTTTCCTATGCACAGACATAGTTTCCCATGAGTATGTTAGAATTAAGCATTTTCATGAGAAAACCAACACTCTTGATTTGAAAACCAACAACTAGCTCTGACACAAATTAGGCTGTGCAGAAACAGAAGCTGACTAGAGGCTGACAATTTTAGATTTAGAAAGTAGTGGCATTGTACTATCCCTGTAATGAAAACAAAGGTGGTGATCAGCTTCACAGTACCATGAAGCTGATCTGCGCCTTTGTTTTTGCATATGCCAAATGTTAGTTTTCCCATGACCTGGCTTAGAAGTATGTGCAGTATTATTTCAACTACTTTTTTCCAAAAAGAAAATATAGGCCATTTCTTTTTCTTTTATATTCACAGTCATGCATGTACCTCATTAGTTTGATTAGAAATATTTGCCTACATGTATATATCTGTGTCAGATGGAACATTTTATTATAAGAACATACAAAATATTGAACATTTCCTAACATAGTTAAAAACTTACATATGATGATTATGAATAAATCATTATGATCTTAACTTGGAAAAAGTTGGAACGGCAAATTTCTTTTGGCTTGTCTATGTGTGAGTGTGTGTGTATGTCTGTTTGTCACTTTTTTTTTAAACTTTTGAATGTTGCATGCCATGGTTTTGAAAATTCATGCAAAATAACTGATCCATATTTTTTGCTGCAGAGTTATGTCCCTTTGAATACAAAATCTTGTGTGCACGATTCATTGTATCTCAAAATATGTCTGTGATAGAGCCTTCATATTTTGCATACTGACCTTTTTAACTTTTGAGAACTTTTCCTTAAATTTTGACAAAATTACAGAATTTTGATTGATTTTTCTACTTTTTGGTGAAATTTGAAACTTTGAATGGTGAATGCTAGGGTTGTGAAATTTGATATACAGATTCCTCATGAAAAAAAAAAGTTGACCCCATATTTTTTTCGTGTCCAAGTTGTTCCCCTTTTCTGAGTTATGTCCCTTTGAAACCAAATTTTGAAAAAGATATCTCAAAATATATTTTAGCTACAGGCTTCATATTGGTATACTGGTTGGGGCTGAAGAGTAGTCTGAGTGGATCACCTGATTTACTGTCAAACTGAGACAGAATTCCAGAATTATGAACTGTTTACTCTATTTTCAACTTTCCTACAAAAAGCCAGCATTCTGTTTCTGGAACAAGGGCAAAACAGAGGAAATACAGCTGCTACACCAGGAAATTTCACTTAATACAATTGAAATAAATGAATCATAAAGACTGTACCAGGTTAAGGGCAATCATACAGTTGGGGGCATAGCATTTTACAAACAATCATTTCTAGATTACCGTATTCATTCTAATTAGCGCACAGTGCGCTTAACTTTTCAAAATTATTTAAAGTTAAGGTAACAAAATATCATTCTAATAAGCGCACACTATGAACCAAACCAACACATTAACTTACAAAATAAACCTGTCAAAATAATCAATTTTGATGTCATTTTAGTGTTCAAATCGTTTCCAAATAGCATTTGACCATTGGGCTTGAATATGTTTACAATTCAAGCTTCCCACTTTTCTAGGGGCTGACCAATATGATATTTTTGTGTAAAAATTCTGTAAAATACCAATATGCTAGTCGAGCAGTGTGCACTTATGCACACGTTTTTCGGAAACGACCAGGGTGTGCGCTTTTTGGAGCATGTGCGCTTATTAGAACAAATACGGTAATTTTGATTTCAATTTATTGCACAAGTCATTTGTAGCCACGCCCCCCCCCCCCCTCCACCCACACACACACACCAACTTGGTTGGGGATAGGCGGGCTAAAGTGTGGGGCAATTACTTTTTATTGTCCAAACAGTGCAATGGAAATGGCAGGGTTTTGACATCCTGACCCAAACAAGGCAGATTTTCTATTGTGTAATGCATGGCAAAGAGCATCCAGTTTGTCCCCTGGGGGTGGGGCTTATAGCAATCCCGGCCCTTCCCCATAGATGCGGAGAGCAGTGGTTATGGACACAAGGACAAGCACCATTTCTGTCAATTTATTCAAATCCAAAATTCTTTTGTAGAACAAGGACCGTGACTCATTAATAGCTTTTACAAACTTGCAAAAAGAATATGAGAAACATTATGAATATATGTGATTATTTGAACTAATATGGTATTCAAGAAGTCCTATTGGATATAAAATGCTTGAGTAGGGCTGTGCTAGTCAGATTTTTTGACAATTCTAGCTGTTATGACTTTTTTATGGTAAAAGTTGTGCCACTGCAGATACTTGTTTATAATTTTGCAAAATAAGGCTAACCACTTGCAACCTAATCGTTCAATTGTTTGAATGTCAGATTTAGGCTGGCTTTCAGGCAACCAAAATGCCTAGCTATTATTTTGAAAAGTAAGCATGAAAAAGTATCATTGTTAAAGCAGCAAATATTTTACCTTATTAGGGTTAAACCATTGACTAATATACCATTGGTTATTGTATACCTTCAACAATAAATGTATGACAATAAAATTAAAAAAAATAACTTTCTTGTTTGTTAGGCACATTGCCCTACATTAAACTCACCTGAGCTGAAGGCAATCTGGCCCAATTACCTCCCTTTGAACGTTTTACTGCTTCCAAAGGATCAAACTTTTATATTTTATTATAGTATGCCTATGATAGGGCGTATGTCACTCCATCGTGTAAAAACGCAATGATTATAGGCCCCGCATATTTCAGGAGAGAGAAAAAGATGGGCTGCTTGTGCCTCCAGGCAAAGCTTAATTTACTGGCCGACCTCCTGATTACTGGTTAACAGCTTAAAAAGGTCTTAGCCTGCTCAGGAAAAGTGTTATACTTAAAACGATCCATTAATATAAGCAATACATGTAGTTGTTTACTTGGTTTTGAAGTACCTTTTAGATGCAATGACCCTTATTTTGGGTAAAAGTCCCATGAAATGGTTGCAACATCCCGGCATGACCAAAGCTGTTGACTGGGATGTAAAACATAAATTTGAACAAACAGGCCTCTGGAACTGGTTGGCAATCAAAGCCAAATTTCATATAGAGTCCCCTTGGGAAAGGGCAACGAAAGGTTGTACGACCAAGATGCATATTGCAAAAGATACAGGGGAGCGTGATGGCAATAACGTAATTAGACTCCGAATCAAGAGATATTGGGTTCGATCCTCACTCGCAGCATCATGTTGTGTCCTTGAGCAAGGCACATTAACTCCGCAGACTACTGGTCTCAATATGACTGAAAAAATGTTGAAAGAAAAAATATGTAAAATCAATCTGTTATCAGGAATGAAAATTTAAGTGAGATCCTATAAGAGCAGTGAACATATTAATGAGAGAGGGGATGGGCCATACCATGGTTTCGGCTACTTAAGCCTCTTCAGTGACCCTATAGATTTTGCAACGTGGAGCCAAAGATTATGACTGTAATTTAAAAATGTTCAAAAGTGTAGTAGGAAATTGCCCAATCAGAAAAATCCCACTCCAAAAACCGTGGTGGTAAAGAACTACATTGTTAATTAGGTACTTATTTATTCAAAGAGAGCTTATCGTGAACCGAGTGAGCAACTATGTCCCAGTTTAAGACCACTCAGTTACCCAGGCTCAGCTAAATGCATTGTCATAAAAATTGTGAATGATTGTATATAAAAAGCAAGCAGCACAAAAAATTCAACACCAAAACAAACAGACTGGGCCGTCGTACAGTCGATCAAACTGGAAGCTGCACCCATATACGAAACCGAATCAGCTGCTTATTCTCTCTTATTCTCTCATACTTTATCACTAGATAGAACCGTGAGAAGAAATAGACTTTTCCTTCACTAGTTACTTCCACGTAGTATTTTTATACGCGTCGTAATTTAGATGATTGTAGTACGGCTAGGTTTTTTAACGGTAACTGAACGATTAGCTGCGAATTAGATGACTGTACTGATTTTTTTTTTTTTTTTTTTTTTTTTTTTTTTTTTTTTTTTTTTTTTTTTTTTTTTTGGTAACTGATTAGCTGCGACTTTCTAAACAGAAAAGCTAACGTTTAATTCCATGGAAATTATGTGTTTTTTTTTTCTTCCCATTTTCTTTTCTGCCTTTACAATGAATATGCATGAAAGTCGTAACACAGTGAATGTAAGGAAATGATACAATCCATTTTAGATGAAATGGGTTTGTTATTAAGCCAGTAATAGCTTACCCGATTAAGTAACAGAAACAGCAGGGACACTTACATACTGATTTATTTGCAAAAAGGTACAAGTAGGCAAAGATCAGGAAAAGGCGCAATCAGAAAAAGATTCCCACTCCAAAAACCGAGGTGGGAAAAAACCAAACTAACAATCAGGTACTTATACCATGAAACATATCGTAAGCCGAATGAGCAGCTATTTTCCCAATAGGTGGCCACTCAGTTACCTTAACTTAACTAAAAATATGAAAACATACATAAGGCGCCAACAGCACAAAAAAATTTAAACACTAAGACATAAAACAAAAAGAACCACCACAGAAGTATCGACTTGGAACGATCAGTAACACAAAGTTACTGGCGGGCTTAAACCGGTTTTACATGGCCATAACCTCACCCTCAGCTTCTGCAGTGGTTCATAACATTTAGTTAGTTATTCGGTCCTCGTGGTGAATCTCTAACTAGTCAATGAATCATCAAGAACAAACAAATAAATCATGATTAACATCCTGATGAATCAAAAACCAGGACTCACAGACTGAGTAAGCTGCCCGACGATGGAGATCCCTGGGCGCCGAATAACCTACTAACTCCGGAGCAAAAGAAAAACACCAGTTGGACCCCGGTGGGCCAAGCAACAGACAAGAAGCTCCGGCCCCAACCAACTAAAATGAATAGCTTTATGTCGGGGCCATCATAGAGTCTGACACCCGACCCACCGTCGTGCAATTAAAGAAGGCAGCATAGTTATCAACCATGATTGGGTTAAAAACTAAGCATGCAGACTGTCGCATAACATTCAAGTTATAACCTATACGTCTGTAACGTGTTATGATTTTTCTGAACTGAAAAAAATCATTAATTCCTTTAAGTTTCTTAAATTTGTAAACCAAGTCACCATAAAATTCAGGTTCCGAAATGCCCTCACTTAAAAGCGTCTTTAACCCAACATTATATTTGGAAATCAATTCATAGTGTCTACGATAAAATTTAGAAAATGTTTTTCGAAGTTTATGATACCGATAGCCCTGTTGGAGAAGTTTTGCCGTTAAACATTTATTTCGAGCGTTGAAGTCTGTAACATGATTGCAGACTCTAGCAAACCTAATAAGTTGCGAAATGTATACACCATAAGAAGCACGACGAGGAACGTCACCATCCAAAAAAGGAAAATTTACTATATCAAAATCAAAGTCATCGCGCTTATCATAAATTTTAGAAGAAACAAATCCATTTGCAACAGAAAGATGTAGATCTAAAAAGGGGGCTTCAGTTTCTGAGATATTGGCTTTGTTCAACTGAAGTTCAGGTGGATAAATTTGATTGACCATACCTTCAAAATAAGGGTTGTCAATGTTCAAAAGGTCATCGAGGTACCTAGATGTGGAATTAAAAGCCTCGATAACATCAGCTTGATTATCATGGTTAAGAGAATCCATGAAATCTCTTTCGTAGCAGTATAAAAATAAATCAGCTACGAGAGGTGCGCAATTTGTACCCATCGGAATTCCAACAATTTGTCTGTATAACTTGGTCCCAAATCTAATATAAATATTATCAAGGAGATAGGATAAGGCGTCGCATACATTCTGACATGACCAAAGTGTATACCGACTTTGGTCAGAGGAAGTAAAAAAAGCCTTTCTGTCATTACATGGCAAGTAGGCCATGTTGCAGCCTCGAGGCTTCGTTGTTCCATGCGATCGTTACGACATTACCTTATTGCTAAACTTACATTTGCAGTAGTGTATACCGGTGTGAGTGTTTGTTTGTCCGTGCAGAAATAAGGGTGATTTTACGAAAATTGATGGAGAGCTTGGTGTCAAAATCTTAGAGCATCCGACTACGAATCGATAGGTTCAGGGTTGAAACCCCTTGGTACGTTATTTTGTGTTCTTGAGCAAGACGTCGGACACATGAACTCTCCTTAGTCAATGTCTTGGATACGGTTACTACAAAATGCAGAAGTGTGTGGCAAACCAGGTGGTCAGAAGACAAAAGCAGTCCTACTGGGAAGTGGCATATCCAGTTAAAAATTTAAACATCAAAGAGACCAAGTTAGATGATTGACATGTCCTTAAAACATAACAGTAAATGTTATACATGTATTTGATCGTACCATAAACACTGTCAAAGGAAGTATTGTTTTTTTAAGGAGGAATCCTCATAAAATAGGTAAAAATACTGAATTCTATTGTGAAAATTATTTTGATGATGATAATCATGATGATTGTGAATGTGGTTGCAATGCTAATGGTGATGATAATGGTCTAGTTCAGTTCCATATACTAGTTTCTTTCTTCTAAACTGTCAATTGCTTCTTTGAAAGTATTTATGGTAACAGTATAGGCAAGCTCAAAGACTACCTTTACTGTTATTCAAAGGATCTGTCAATCTCAGTAACTTTGGCTCTCTTTCCTGTCCAGGTGTTTTGCCACACACTTCTGCATTTTGTAATACTCTGTCCGGTTATAATATGTACTGTCATATTATGAAAAAAATGTGACAGGTAAATTGGGCTCTTAAAGGGTGAATCGTCGGAAAAACTCTTGCTTTTCTGTCTGGTGTGCGTATCAAACCCTGTGAAACTGGATGCGGGCCTTGTCCGTAGCTGTTATAAGATTTTAATGGTCCCTTTTGTTGGATCCATATAGATAAAACACCCATTATCTTTAACAATTCAGGTCGACACATGGACGTTTATTTTGGTCCTTTCTGACAAGCTTTTTGATTGTGAGTTTATATTGTGGTTGTTTTATAACGATATGATCAATGATTTCTGCAAACGGTTCATATGCATACTCACATAGTACTGATTTTAAAATTCACTGATGATTTTGTCTTCCAAACATGAAAAACTGAAATACATCAACTGAGAACAACGCAAAACAACTGGGAAGGCATTGTTTATCACTTGCTATAATACAATTAGTATTAGGTGTATTCTGAGAACAATGCAAATAAACGGGCTGTTTCCGTAAATTCAGATATGATAAATTATTTTTACATTTGCAGCTAATCGTACATTTGTCATGACTGTGTTTCCGCGATTTGCAGCTAATGATTCTGTACAGTTGCAGCTAAGCGTACAGACATGCTCAAATGACGGGGTTGCGTTTAAGCATATCGGCATCGGCCTTGAGAATGATTAGTTTTGGTGAAACCATCCATACATTTAAGCATTAATGGTTTGACTGGGTGTTTATATTTATGAAGCAAATTTTGAGTGTCATGATGTTGGGTAGAAGTCCCTTAAAATGGAGGTAACGTCCCGACATTACCATTGTTGGTGATTGGGGCATAAAGCATCAATTCAAACAAATAAATAAAGCCGTGTTCATGTACAATATTTGAACCCGGGTGTAGTTTTGCTCCCAGAAGCAATTTTGCAACCCCCACCTCCCCTGCGAATCACATGCAGCGAAATTCTCTCCTTGACATTATTTTCTGATTAAGTGAGGCCCCTTATCAGCATTCAGGGGTCGTTTTCTGTGGGAATTTAAAAACATATAAAATATTGGTTTAAACTATATTTATTTGAACTCAAGCAAATAAGCAACAAATATAAATACATACAGTATAAATTAGGATCAGAACGAAAAATCAAAGTTACGAAAGAGATAATAACAGGATGACAGCATGTAACAAAAACATAAGATAAAAAAGAAATATTGACTATAAAGCTGCACTGTACAGTAAAAGAACGAGCCATTTTAAATCACAAGAATGATTTACATGAGTATGGTGCTTGAGGCTTGCATCACAACGATTCTTATAAAAGCAGTGTTTAAATTTGGTGTGCCGTATGGTGAGGGAAGATATGCCACGTTTTCTGTAGCAGTGTTCGTCTAGAGGGAAGAGTCACGATGCCAGGGCCGTATAACATTAAACTCATTCACATATTGAAGTCCATTAATACAATAATGAGCATGACTGCATCTAAATTTCCATCCTAAGCATCCCATGATTTGTCTTGGTTTGATTTCTGCTTATGCACCAGTTACTTGTATTCCGACCCCCTAGGGCCGGGGATAGCGGGGACAATGCGGGGCTAAAGTACCAGGCTTTAACCTCTGATGAGTCCCGGCAGTGCCGGAAATTTAGCCAGGGTTTTCATTTCCTACCAATATACGGTCACATTAATTCAAATAATATATTAATGGTGTTTTTAACATTTTAATTAAAGTTTCAGTTATGGTACGTATTTGATTTGCAAATGCACCTAGACATTAACATGCGCAAATTGGAGCAATTTTCTCATTTTTCAGTTTCATCAGAACAACTCCAAGCTGTTATTCCACGTTAGTGTCAGCCTCCGGGGCGCCGGGACTTTTAGCAGGGATTTTACCACACATCTGGCCCTGCAGTGCCGGACTTTTAGCCTGGCTTTAAAAATTGAAAAGTTAAAACCCCCGCTATTCCCCGGCCCTATGAGAAACAGGGATACAAATGACTGGTGCCACATATGAGGCAAGCAAAGTTCTGCTTGCTGGTGTGACAGGTGATTTTGTCTCGGATTTTCCTTCGTTTTCGCCCATCTACTCATACGAGCTGAAATAATATTGAAAGGGACGTTAAACTGAATAAATAAATAAATAAATAAATAAATAAATAAATAAATAAATAAATAAATAAATAAATAAATAAATAAAAATCAAATGGTTTATTGGGGTGGTTCATTCAACCCCGGTCCATCACCGACCCCTATATATAAAGCGAATGTTTATTCAGACTGTCAAAACATGTCATACCTTGCTACAACATTTTTGGAGACGAAAAAAAAAATGGTAAAAAAAAATGGTTTCCACAATCATGTAGAATCTTTCTAAAAAAAAAAAAGGTATTAAGGTATTATTTTATTTATTTATTTATTTGGCGAAAATGTTCCTTTATTTAATCATGCTTGTCAACACATATAGATTGCGTGCGTTTCTGTAGGCCACCGTATATGTAAACAACAAGCTCCGAAACGGGCCACCTCCCAGTGGGCCTAATAAAAATTGACGACCTTCTTGTTCCTCCAGGCAACGCTTATACGCCACTGACTGACGATAGATCACTGGTTAACCACTCAGGTCTGAGCCTGTCCAGGAAAAGTGGTTTGAAATCAATCCATCCATACCGCCTTAGTGGTTTACATGGGTGGTTATAACTGAAGCATTTTTTTGAATGTCATACCATCCTAATTTTGGATAAATAAAAGTCCCATAAAATGGAGGCCGCGACGTCCCAACATGACCGTAGCTGTTAACTGGGACGCTAAGCATCAATTCAAACAACAAACTATGGAACAAGTTACAATGACGTCCAAAACGTCATGATACCGGAACGGAAAAGTAGCCCTAAATTTTCATATTTTCCCAATTGCAAGGAAATACACAACAGATAAATAAAAAATAAATAAATATAAATTAATAAAAATAAATAAATTAATAAAAATAAATAAACTAATAAATAAATAGATAAATAAATAAAATGAGTTTCGCTGTTCCGGCTTTTAGTAATTTGCGGATAAATTTCTTTGGGAGCGAATTATTGCTCGCACCGGACAACGCTCACGTGACGATATTTACATTTAAAAGAGACAGTCTTGAAAAAATATCAATAAATCACGTTTTGTGAATGGTATCTTTGAATTATGATGGCACAATCGTGAAAATAAATCCCTTTTTGAGTGATTTTCGATTTTTGCTGCTTGGAAATCATCCGATCGAATGCAATATTATTCGATGAATGGGCACTGGGTGAAATTTTGATCCAAAATGAAACATACGCCATTCGGGCGTCAGTGGAGTTCACGACCAACAAAATAAATGAAGTGAACAGAACGAAAGCCCGATTGTCGGACTAGGATTTCTGTCAATTTATATTTATCATTCATACACTATTTATTGATCTGGCAGTTTCGAAAAATAGATTAGCTAGAGTACTAAATCGTTGAAGAGAATACGCCCTAAACAGAGTTGCTTGCGATGAAATCAAGATTGCTTATGTTCTCCATACGTAAGGTAATAAAATTTTACCAATACATACTTAACTATTGCTGTTGTGGCAGCCATCTTGACTACCATCATTATACAATAAGTAAAAAACAAACAAACATTAGTATCAATCTGACTCATTTGAAATGACTCTGGTTACCATCAATACTCTTATTTTCAATAATCACTTTTCTCAGGGTCAAAATTAGAAAACAATATGAAAAATAATTATATTGTCCTTACATGACATTGACCCTCAAGTATATGAATCAATATCATTTATAAATCCAAACTAACTGATGGCAATCAACACCATAAATGTATCAAGTGTTTCTTAGTTTAACAAAACTGATCAATTATAATATAAGAAAGTACAATAAAATTGGATGTGTAAGAAGATTTTTTGATGACGGGTAAGTTACTTGTACATGTATCAACTGTTATAGCATTCTCTTGTTTTGGCAGCCATATTGAACACCATCTTAAAATGATAAAACACTACAAAATCAAACAGTGGTCTCAAGAAGTACCTAAAATAACTTTAACCCCATCAGAATATCTCTGACACTGATGTATATACAGACAATTGTAAAAGGGCATGAAAATAAGCATTTTTGCACTAAAGTGACCTTTGACCTAAATCTGCATCACTTTGTTGTAACAATTGTTGCTGATTAAAGCTCACAAATGTATTAGATGCAATTTAGAGGTTATCTTGACAAATAAATTGAAAATATTACATAAGATATTGCTGATACATTGAAATATATGAAATTTTGCACTTAGTTGACCTTTGACCTACTTTTGGGACTCCGGGGCATTTTCAGACTTGGCATCCACCCTAGCGTGTATTCTAACACATCAAGGAACACATTTAGCATGGATGCCAAAATGTACTCAAAAATGCCAACAGAAAAATATTTTGATGGCTTGGGAGGCCAACT
Source organism: Rugalucina vietnamica (assembly GCA_964017185.1). Classification (NCBI taxonomy): domain Eukaryota; kingdom Metazoa; phylum Mollusca; class Bivalvia; order Lucinida; family Lucinidae; genus Rugalucina; species Rugalucina vietnamica. The sequence continues at coordinate 34,160,361 of OZ024875.1, forward strand.
ATACTGCTGTTCACGGGTTTGTTGTTAATATCGTGTTTTACTGTAAAAATGTTCAGTTCCAATATAAAATATCATTTTTACTCATTTGAAATTGTATGCTCATGTCTATTTTTAAAAGTATACAGCCGTTCGGAGGCTCGTTCGGAGTCTTGAAATCACGTTATCGGTAGGGGCGAATAATTCAGCCATCCGTAAATGTTCGGCATTAGACTTTCTTTCAGTTGACATAAAAGTACGGTTAATATCATCGTGTTTTCAGTTTTTACGGATATTATTATATACCTTAGATGTTCGGAAATACCATAACCCGCTCTACACGTTGATTATCACCCTGTACCGATCAAGAAAACATGTTCGTGCAATATATACCCCCTTAGACCCCAATTTTATATAGAAAAACTGGGGTATACAGGGGTATACCTATTTTGTTTTTGGCTCCAAAACATAAATTGTGGGTACTCGTTAGAACCGCTTCGCCCAGGCGGTTCTAACGTGTACCCACAATCTATGTTTTAAGCAAAAAAAAAAAAAAAGAAAAAAAAAAGAAAAAGAAAAACATCATAATTTTTCCAATGAAATTTTCAATTTTTTCACCTGAAAAGAATTCTTTGTATATTGCATGGGCAAGTTTTCGTAATATCAAGCCCAAAAAAGTATCTTATGACCTCATAATCACCTAAATAAAAATGGGTATTCTACCTCGACTGTTTATTTTTTTTTTATTTATTTTTTATTTATTTATTTATTTTTTTAATTTAGTTTTACGTCCCTTTCAAGATTATTTTAGCTCATATGAGACGGACCAAAGTAGGTGGGCGAAAACGGGAGAACCCCGAGGAAAACCACCTGGCACACCCTCGACTGTTTATTGGGGTGACCATGACAGGACACCTGAAGTACGGAAACAGGAAAAAGTGCGTCTTTAAAAGCTCTAGAACACTTTAAAGGTATTTGCTCTAAGACAAAATCTGTGTCACATAGTATCAATAACCACTAAAAGACAATCAAGAATAGGAGACTGTGAATTAAAAGGTGAATGAAAAGAAACAAAACAAATGCTCCATTTGCCTTTTAAACGCACTTTATTTTTAATTTTGACATACAATAACATTATGGAAATGAACTTGATTCGGTTTCAAATTGAAGAAGTACCTTTTGTTATTATTTCGGGAAAGCATGCACATATAGTGCAATTTCTTTGACCGTGCCGGATTACCTCATACTTTCTTTCTTCACGAAAACACGCCATGCAATATACAGAGATATTTTCCAGCTTAAAAAAACTGAAAATTCCATTGGAAAAATTTTGATATTTTTCTTATTTTTTCTCAAAACATAGATTGTCGGTACACGTTAGAACCGCCTCGGCGAGTACCCACAATCTATGTTTTGGAGCAAAAATAAGAAAAAAAAAATAGGTATACCCCTGCAAACCCCAGTTTTGCTATATAAAAGTGGGGTTAAAGGGAGTATACATTACATGGACATGTTATCCTGATGTATATGTCAGAGCCAGAGAAAAACAATAATGTAGCTAAGTATATACATGGTTTTTCGTTGATCAGCTGGCAAGTCTTCACTTCGCTCTACTTCGTACCTCGTTTCACTACCCGCGAGACGTAGTTGTGAAGGTATAGCAAAACACCGACGGGAACCTACCGTCTAGGTTTTTCGAAATTATAACAATGGGTACCTCTTCGATGTGAATATCTTAGATCCTGTTCATTTCCAGTATGATTCATAATGTTTAAGACTATTATTATTTTCATTATCACGCAGTCCAATCAATAAGTGAGCGGCGTAACGGAGGGGTAAGTTTTAAGCGTACTTCCGGGTAAGTGGGATAATAAAATTGTGTAAACAAACTGTGGATAAATGAATTTGCCAGGTCAGATCAGTGTTACTCATTTCTCTGTAGATAGTTGTTGAATATGTGTATGCGCAGTACAAAGTACATAACATAAGCTTTAAACTGATATGAAAATAACCTTGCAAGACTTCGTAGAAATAGTGTGATTGATGCGCCAAAATTTCAATCGAAGCTTTGTGCCTTACCTGTTCTGTCATGCGACATCATGAAATGACAAGTTCCGAGCAATTTCATCTAACTTGTACAAATTTTGATGATGTCTGACCTTCACAGTAACCGTATAATGACCTATCTATACTAAATTCAGATTTTCGGGTATAGGTAGTTTCTTCAACGGTGGTGTCTGTAATAGGCACCTTTCTTCCGGAGGGGATGGATATTTAAATCTCCAATGAAGCTCGGTATAAAGCATAAAATACATTTTACGTTTGTGCCACCGTAATGTACAATGCCTATACGAAGGTTACATACGCTGCAGACGAAAATGAAAACAGCTGACCGAAATAGAAAAATTTCTCTGTAATTTGCATGGGCAAGTTTTCGTAATGATATGCTTTGAGCCTTTGCACGTGAAAACCAACAATTTTGTTTCCTTTTTGATCAGGTCCGACTTTAACCGACCTGTACAGTCACATAACCAGGCTAGAGGATTTAACAAGAAGACTGATTGTAGTTTTGCCCCCCCCCCCCCCGCCAAAATAATATGATCGAATTTAAACGAACGAAGATGCCACATTTCCGAAATATGACATAATACTACTAGATGTTCTCAGTTCATTATTTCCCGTCGCTGTTTCGTAATTACCCGAGCCTCCCACGGTAGTAGAACGAGATACCGAAGCGGAGCGGAGTGAAATTTACTTTCCTGACCTACTCACATGTCTGTGGAATTTGCGGCTCAAATGACTTTATCAGCACCTTTATTTTTTTATTTTATTTTATTTTTTTTATAATAAGAAAGGATAATCCTTAGTTAGTGTTTATGCGTTTCACATTGAATTAAACATGCATTTGGGGTGTGTGGTGGCTTATATTTAGAGCTCAGGACGCAGGAGCGAGAAATAATGGGTTCGATACCTATCTCCGCCGTGCTGTGCCCATACACAAGACACTTTAATCTCCCCCACGGTACTGCGTAGCATCCAGGAATCAGTGGTTTCGTCCCGACATGACTGAAAAAGCTGTTGACTTGGACGAAAACCCATAGCCAAATCAAAATAACATTCATGAAACAAGACGTTTTATCGACGATGGCCTCCTCTGTAAAAGTATGCTCCGTCTAAGGAGACGACGTAATTGATTTATATCAACATATTTTCAAAAGTATGGGGCTTTCAACAAAAATATTAATTCAAAGTATACAATTGTACGTAGTCCAAATAGCACTAACCTCTTCACAACTGATTGCAAAATACAGGAAAACAATTTGGCCAAAATAAGGAAGTAGTCTGATTTCGACCCCACAATTTCCACCGGCTGATTTATACTGGCGCATATTTGCGTGCTGCACGTGGCATGACTGCGACATAATTTTTACACCAGAACGCGCAGTGTGATATAACCCTTTGTATGCGCTATATATCGTTTGGATCAAAAAATAGCGGAGGAGGAGTTTTAAAACGACATTTTTGTCGTGAAAATGCAAGTACCGTCTATAAAATGGTTGTATTCTATTCCCACCCGCTTATTATCGAAGTAAAGATTGGATTGCGTGATTATGTATTGTACAAATTAACCCATATTTGACAAATGGATTCTCCCATCGTTATCGATTGGGTGAGTCCACTTTCATTTTAGGGGTGTCAGGAGTGATTTTTAATTTTATTCAATTTTTTGATGAAAATTCTCTAAGCAAACAGAATAGCCCCAGATGGGACGCCGCGTTCTGCGGCGTCACATCTGGGGCTATTCTGTTTGCCTATGTCCCATAAAAGGGACGCCAGGCTTAAATGAGTTAATGACTACGGTAGGAAATGGAGCCAATCTTTTTTTGTTTCTTTCAACTTTTTGTTCACAAATTTTTTGACAATATGGGCAAGCCTCCACCCCCCCCCCTCCCCACACACACAAAAAAAAATCATGTAGACCGTCTGCGTATATTTTCAACGTCATTAATCTAATTAAAATGTCAATGGGAATTGTTTGTTTGTTTGTTTGTTTGAATTGATGCTTAACGTCCCAGTCAACAGCTATGTTCATGTCGGGACGTTGCCTCCATTTTATGGGACTTTTATTCAAAATTAGGACGTCATGACATCCAAAAAGTGCTTCAAATATACCACACAACTAAGCCTATAAGGTGGTTTGACTTGAACCACCATTTTTGGGCACGCTCAGACCTGAGCTGTTAATCAGTAATCAGATGGTCAGTCACTTGCGTAGAAGCTTTGCCTGGGGCACAAACTATCACAAACTATCAAGCCCATCTATTTCTTTAGGTCCCATATGTTCGGTTATTTAAATACTATATTGAATACACGTGTAAAATCAGAAAAGTTTAGAAGAGTAAACCGAGTGTTGACAAAAAGGAGTGTGTGTGTGTGGAGGTCGCCATTTCCGACCTTCCCTTCCAACCCGTAATTATCTCTCAATTCGAGGTCAAGTATAGAATATAAAAGTAAATACTTTTTAACGTTTTAATTCAAAAGAATTGTTTATAGACATACAAGTATTTTGAAATTTAAACGAATATTTGCACAACCTTTGAGACTGAAAGAAACCCGATATTTCTATTAATGGTAAATACTAAAAGGGATATCAGCTCAAGCACTAGTCTAGCTCATTACATTGCAATACACAGAGATTTTTTTCAGCAATAAAATTTGGAAAGTTCATCAGAAAGTTTTGGTTTTGTTGATATTTTTACTTAAAACATTGACTGTGGGTACACGTTAGAACCGCATGGCCGAGGCGGTTTTAACGAGTACCCACAATCTATGTTTTGGATCAAAATTTAGTGAAATAGATATACCCCTGCAAACCTCAGTTTTTCTATACAAAAGTGGGGTTCAAGGGGGTATACTTTTCATGAACATGTTTTCCTGATGTTAATACAACTTTCATTTCAAATATTTTGTAAATCTAATTGATATTTGAACTTTTAAATCCGTGCATCAATTCAAAATATGATTTTAATTGTTGTCAATTTTTGTGAAAAGGTAAAAGTAAGCGATGGAATTTTCTTTTTGTCGTTCAAGAACAATATATGGTCTTTCATCTTTTGCACTTGCGCTAAAAACTACAAGAATTTATTCGCATTCTGGGTGAATAAACAATTAAACAGATCATTTAAGAGCAGTGAACATATACCAGTATATTAATGATGTGCCATACCAAGGTTTCGGCTAAAATTAAAGCCTCATCAGTGACCCTTTAGATACATGTATGGCAACATGAAGCCAAAGAGAATCACTGTAATTTTGCAACTTTCAACAGGGCTGTCGATACAAAGGCTAGTATTATCAAGATGGGGCCAAATGTAATAAACGTAGGTCAGAAAATGAATCTACATATATATACAATGTACATGCACAAAATTTCTGATTTCTCAGAATATCTTTGTTGATCTAAAGGTTATAATGGACCAACTGGAAAATATAATCTGCACTATGAATGATGTACGGGGAGACTTTTTAGGTAAAGTTTCTTTCCGGCTTCTGAACAATGAATTTGTGGTGCTGGCAATACTATTCTGGGTTTTGGATAGACTTTGGTTTGTTTGAACTTTCAGCTCTCAAAATATAGCTAAACATATTATAAGAATTTTATTCCTTAATTAGAATACCGGCCGGGGTAAACCGTATCTCTTTTTCTGTTATACTGAAAACACGAGTCAAATAACAATTCAGTATTGCGTGCCATATAATCATTAAATTTTGTTTCCAAAGTCCACCATGTATGGTAAAGGCCCTGACATTTTTCAACAACAGTCGAAACGTGATTTGACCCGGCCTTGAACGATATCATGTGAAAACCTATCTTTGGTGTTGGGACCAGGTTTTAAGCAAGACTGCAAAGCCACAGAATATACTGAGCGACTCTACGAATATCTCAAGCGGCATTTGTATCATGTTTATCGACGTCACTGCGCAGCTGATCTGTGTCGTTCTCTATGTATGTACGAGGGTTGGAATTTAAGTTCGTAGACCCACGTACACGTACATGTAAAAAGAAAGAAAGATGATAATCACTTGACACAACTGAACAAAATATTAGGGTTATAGAAATTATAACTTAATGAAAAGACATAATGAAAGAATCTATTGTGTGTCGTCAAATACAATAGTGTCAATATTTTGGATGATTGCCCCTATTTTAGTCAAGATCTCGGTTTTGACCTGGAGTGATAATAATCTTTCCTGTTTCGGATTTCGCCCACTCTCGTGGGAAGACAACTTGTCTGCAACAGTTATGCCTGCATTCTACGAATCAAATTCGCACGTGCCCCTACATACGCCGACATGAAATATGGCTTTTATACACCTTGCAGTTTCAAAGGAGTAAACAAATGAACGGACGATCTACGCACATTTTAGACGAGAATGTACTGAAAAGATACCTTTTTTCCTTTTATTTTCATTATTTTCATTTGTTTATTTATTTAATATATATATAGATATATATATATATATATATATATATATATATATATATATATATATATATATATATATATATATATATATATATATATATATATATATATATATATATATATATATATATATTGTAATATTTTGTAAGTGATGTTCTTCACCTGATCTCAGTGTCCTATCACCTTGAAATTGGCATGCAGCACCAGGGTCAAACAAAGTACGTATCATAGTAACCATGACCTTGGGATGTCCCTGATCTAGTTTACACCAAGATACATTTGGTTGCATATATTCTGGCTCTGTAGAGTATTTTGTGTCGGGACACCTAAAGGCCACAAATGTATGTTGTTTTTGCAATTATGCCGTGGTTGCTCACAAGTATTCTCAAATCTGGAATACAGCATACACATTAAAGAGTCTGTCGGTTTGCCAGTAAACCAAGTAAGCATGAACATTATACACCATTATTCAAGTAGCGCAATGCAATTATGATCCGCTTGAAAGAACCAGCATGAGGTCCACGCATAAAAAACAAGAAGTATCTTTAAAAAAGATAATCGGCGTGCTTTAAATGGATGTGGGTTATAATATGTTCTGCGTTTTGACTCGAACATAATAAACTGTGTGGTCACAGCCTTATATGCTTGCTTTATACAGGTTGAACTTAAACATTTTAAAACACTACATGTAATAGGCAACCTTACTGGAAAATAGTTTAGTTTGTTTTGGTTTAACGTCTTGTTCAACAATTTCCAGTCCTCTTTCTGAGAATGCTTCACATGAAGTTTGATTTTGATTAGTTCTGTGGGTTATTAGTACAAGAACTTTAAAATTGTGAATGAAGACAATAGATGCCAGAGCATGGTTTACTAAAAACTCACCTGGTGAACTTTCGGCTCTGGTGAGCTTAAATTGTCGAAATATTGCTATACTATAAGCTTAGCTTGGCAGCTCAACACATGTGCTTATAACTGGAGATATGTAATGGAGCTGAGCTATCATAAATTAAACGTATTACCAAAATGTAGCAAAGTACATGTAGCTACCTGAGCAGTGGCCCCTTCGCGGACCCACCACAAAGCTATCCTAACCAAGATGGGAAGTCAATTTTGCTATACTAAGATGAAATTTATCATTTACAAACTATAAATTTGTCTCCAGAAGTACATTTTATGCAGATAAAATACAGTTAAAGCACTCAAAGCTATGGTATAATGTCCATTCCGGTAGTCCATTCCGGTAATTTTGTCCATTCCGGTCCATTCCGGTAAAGATCCTCATGACCTAAAAAAAGTCGATCTCGTCTAAATCTCGCGGCTAAATGTCGTCTAAATCTCGCGGCTAATTTACATATGATCCATAATTTGTCCAATGAAATAGTGCCAATGAAATTAGGTCAATACTTAGCTTAGACGGCTCACGCCGAAAAAAACGTGTTCAACTGTCAAAATCGTCCAACAGCTCTTCAGTCTGATAGTCACCCTAGTGGTAACAATTAAAAGCCTAGTTTCCACGGACAATTTTTCTTTGACGAAGATTATTTGTCACTGAAACTTTGGCAGTGAGTTTGCGTTCAGACACAGATAACATTACTTATATTAGGGCCTACTTAGCTCGCTCACCTTTGTCACAGATATTTGACAATGAAAATTCGACACAGAATTGAATTAACACCAGCATATTTTTCTGCGACAAACCTACTTTGTCAAAGAAAAGTTGTTCATGGAAACGAGGCCTTACATCATTGAAGTATGTGATTACTTTACTAAGTGGGTTGGAGCTTATCCAGTTCAACCTTACCACATGTGTTCTCTATATACAGAGATTTTTTTCAGCATTAAAAATTGAAAATTTCATTAGAAAAGGATTGATAATTTAAATATGTTTGCTCAAAACATTGATTGTGGGTACAAGTTAGAACCGCCTCAGCGAGGCGGTTCTAACGAGTACCCACAATCAAGATAAGAAAAATAGGTATACCCCTGTGAACCCCAGTTTTGCTATATAAAAATGGGGGTTAAGGGGGTATAATTTCACACTGGCGACTTTCTCCACCAATCTCCCCCAATTTTGGGGTTCTCATTTTCGTTTTATTTCAACATTTCTTGCAGTTAAATTAGCTTCAGTTTAAATCTACTTATAAGACAGGTAGTATTACAGCCAGTCTGCTGCTTTTAACATCACTCTTTAACTATCATGTAGTTACATATAAACCAAATCACTGCTGATTCCATGATATATGACCAGTTTATCAAAACACTCTTGCAGAGAAGTGTAGAGCTCTAGATAAGTAAACTTGGAGAAAGTCGTCTGTCTGATTTTCACGGACATGTTATCGTGATGCAATATAGTAAGCCTGATCTAGTAACGATAACTCGATGTACCTTTAGAAATTAATACAGATCAAGGGAGGGAATTTTACTCCCAATCTGCGAATAATTACAAGTAAACAAGTCTGATACTGTTGCGTTAAACAGGGGCTAAGGAACAAGCAAGATTCCAGTCTTATGCAGAAAGAAAAATATTATGGTGATTAAAATTTGATTATGACCTAATGAAAACCTGAGCACCACACTACTTAATGTAGATGGAAGCCACTTTTTCACAGGAAAAGACAGGCATACAGAATACTTCAATAGTACCCACTATACCAAAAATACTATCTTGACCATATGCCCGACATATATGTCGAGGTCTTTAAAATTTTCGTGTTTTTTTCTTTCTTTCTTTTTTTTTTTTTTTTTTTTTTTTTTTTTTTTTTTTGTTGTTGTTGTTTTTTTCTAACCACTCTTTTTTGATTCAAAATTCAACACAAGGCATTTGATAGCAAAATTAATATAGGGTAGTGTGCATTTTTTCAAGCTACAGGCCTCTGAATGAGACTTCTGAGCACCATGTTTTAAATTTAGTAAAATTAATTTAATTTTTAATTCTTTGAAACATACCTGTATTGAACAAAAATACACCAAGAACGCTTTCAAAAGTCATAATATTTACGTTACGCAGACTATCTTGGACCAAAAGCATAGAAAAATTTGCAACTTGAAGTGGATGACAAAATTTTACGATTCCTTTTCCAGCCCTACCCCCATACTTGAAAAGTCTGGAAAAATCAATATTTTCAAATGTGCCAAAACCCATATTTGTTGATTCAAACTTTTTCTTGTATTTTCACACAACATAGAACTTGATAATGTTGTTCGAATAAAAGAAAGAAATATATAGGGTAGTGTGCATATAAGAGAGAACAAACAACTTGAAAATCGCCATTTTCAGCCTTTTTTCTGCTGTTTTGTTTCTTATAGCCCGTTTCATAAAACCACCAAAAATTTTAAAACCGGCAAACCAAAGACACAAAGACTGACTTAGAAGACAATGTACACATATATTGCTGCTAAAATAAACATCGAAGTAGTACAATTAATTTGAAGATGTGTAATATTCAAGTTTAATCTACCCTACTTCCTAAATTTTACGGACAACTAAAATTTTCTGAAAAGTTGCAGAAAATGGGGTGAAAAAATGAAGTTTCTTAGATTGACAATTTTCATGACTCATTCAATGCATAGCATCAATATGTATCCAAATATAAAATATTAGGAAAATACCTGCCACCGTTTACGAGATATTCAACAAAAGAAAAACCGGAAGTTCCGAAATGTCAAATGTTAGCAGCGAACAGCCTTAAGCAGTGATATTTACGAGTGCTGATCGGACCAAGCAAATTCACTCGGACTGCTTATTCGTTATAGCAATTATTATCAATAAAAAAAGAGAGAACTTGGATTTTTTTCAATGTGCAGGGAAGGGCTTAGCTAATGCCCATCCTTGGATGATTTGAGCCGCGACGCGAGAAAACCGGTCGTCGGGGTTTCCGACCAAGTCCGACACAAACCGGCCTGTACCAGCTCAGAAAAGAGCTAGAAGCTTGAAATTTCGGATTTAAGTAGGAGAGGAATTGTACTATCCGAGTAGCGAAAACAAAGGCGCTGATCAGCTTCGCGGTTACCGCGAAGCTGATCTGCGCCTTTGTTTTCGCATAGGCAAAAATCCCGTTTTCTCACGATGCGGCTCATTTCATTGTTGAGAAAGGGTCCCAGAGCTGACAATGTATAATTGAAGTAAAGGTGACTATGCTCGTTGTCTTTGTGCTATACCTGTGTTTCACCTGAAGGATTTCAAGATAGGTGAAGTGTATGGTAGACACACAAAAACAAACATTTTGTTTCTAAAATATAAGCATACAGCTACACTCAAATATTTCTATCAAGTTAGCCAATGCCTCTATTTTTGTCAACAACTCTTTGCTTTACTGATGGTACATGACCGCAGTAGAAGGTCAATAAAGTACCATTCGAAAAAATAAAGCGATTCGGAGAACCATCTGATTTTACTCATTTTCCCTACAAGGTCAGCTCGGTCAAATTAGCAGCAAATTTGCTGCATCAAAACGGTCAAGTTAGCAGCAATTTTTCTGCAGCAAAATCGGTCATGTTACATGTAGCAGCAATTTTGCTACAGCAAAAGCAGTCAAGTTAACGGCAATTTTGCTTGCAGCGTTAGAATTAAATTTGCTGCAGCAAAATACAGTCAAGTTAGCGGCAATGTTGCTGCAGCGAAATTGGTCAAGTAAGCAGCTATTTTGCTACAACGATAAACAGTCAAGTGAGCAACAATTTCGCTTTGTCGCAGAATGTTTTGGCTTTAATCTAGGTGATAACGCATAAGAAAATGACATTTTTGCCACAATCACATCTTTTCGATGTCACCTACGAAAAAAGTTCCATGTAAGTAGAAATGTTTGTCACCATTTTTTATAATTTTACTCTTATTTTTTTTCTTTTTCGTCTGGCTGTGATCGCTATGTAGAAAATGATGATGAATGCTGCAACATAACTTTTCTAGACGTCATATTACCAACTTTATGGAAAATGTTGCTGATTTTTTACAGTGTCGTCTGGCTGTGAGTGCTATAGGAAACGAATACTTATGCTGGAAACTAGACTTTTCTATCCCACCCATAACATAGCCTAAGGACAAAAGTTCCCTGCCAACAGTAAAAGTGTCCATAGACTGGGTAATAGGTGGGATAAAAAAAACGTCTGTTTGTGATGACATTCATCATCTTATAGCGCTCATAGACAGACTTACACGAAAACGAGAGACCTAATTGTGCCGTAGCTCATCTTAGTGATTTGCTCATCAGTGCAAGCTTCAAGATAGACGATGATAGTCTGGAGCCTTGTCTGTATGAACAATAGACAATAGGTGGCAAAAAGTTTCGCTGCAGCTAACTTGACCGTTTTTTTATTATTTATTTATTTATTTATTTTGTATTTTTTTTTATTTTTATTTTTTTGCTGCTGCTGCTGCAACAGATTTGCTGCTAACTTTACTGAGCTGTCAGTAGCACTTTACAGATCCGTACTGTAGTTAATGCACTTTTTTCTGTCGCCTTCATTAGTAAATTAGTAATTTAAAGTAAGCCTGCATCATTTGATATTTAATTGTATCAGAATCGAAGTTTTAAACTTGAAACGAAAAACAGAGAGTCATACAACTAGAATGTTTACCAGGCATTTACTAAGGGAATTTTCAATATGGTCATACGTAAATACAGTCATGTAGTACAGAATATTTTTTCTATGACAGTATGTGTTTACCCATCATTTTCAGTGCATGAGGTTTAATTTTGACACTGATTGGTTCAACACTAACAAGTGGGTCAAAGTAACAGTCCAAGTGAGAACTACCTATTTTTAAATGTAATGGTCAACTTTGTCATTGTCAATTAAAAATTGACAGGCTCCGCCCTGCACATTGAAAAAAATCAGACTATACTATCCATTATTTTGTCTTTATACTTATGAAGAAAACACATCGGGAAAACATGTCCATGAAATGAATACCCCCTTAAGCCCCACTTTTATATATAAAAACTGGGTTTTGCAGGGGTATATATAATTTTCTTAATTTTGACCCAAAACATACAGTGTGGACACTCGCCGAGGCGGTTCTAACGTCAATCCACAATGTATGTTTTGAGCGAAGATATTAAAAAAAAAAAAAAAAAACAACATTTTTTTTTTCCAATGAAATTTTCATTTTTTTTTCTTCTGAAAAAATCGCTGTATATTCCATGGGCAAATTTTCGTAATGATGAGAAATCCAAGACACTTAAATAAACTGCCTAGTCAAGTTGAAATTGTATTTTTTAAAATGCATTGAAAGATTTCTAAAGTAATAGAATGCAATTATGTTTTATGAAAACGGATCGTTGATTTCACATGCATGTTTTTGACCTGTTGAAAGCATTTTCGTACCCTCGTTGTCTAATAATTTGGAAAAAAAAAAAAAAAAAAAAAAAAAAAAAAAAAACCTAGATTGTAAACTCCATTGCATTCTATGTTCAGATGCTATAAAAACATTTTTAGGATTAAAATGACGTCGAATAACAGGAGAGGATAATAAATTAATAAATAAAAAACAGCATAGTTAGCTGCTTATACATGTATTGTCATAACTGTGTCTTTATGTTGATAACCGTTGAAACAAATGATAACAGTATTGACCGGACAGGCCATCAGCATTTTATAATCACTAATGATAAACGCCAAGGAAACTTGTACAGATAATAGTTGCGTTTGTGTAAAAACGATTATGTGTCAGATCGGAATGCCATTCATTTCACGGAAATTTTAGAATAAAAAGGATAATTAGTAAAATAATAAAAATAATCATAAGTGTCACGTGTGAGACGAATAAAAGAACGGAAAATAATTATTTACATTAGAAAGTAAGAACGGAAGAAAAACAACAAACGAAAGTCGGATAAATATAGACTCGTACAAAAAATGGGATGGAAAGAGCTAACTGTGCAAATTTGTTGTTACTTGATAATGCTTGTTGTCCTCCTCATGTATCTGTGGAATGGATTTTTCTTCTTTATGTCACTGCGAAAAGACCCATCTGCAGACGACGGGAAACAAGAACAAATTTTGGCGCTGAAAATATTGTCCTACTTTACTGGGGCTCTGATTTTATTATCTTTCCCATTTACTTTCCTAAATGTTGTGGGACTCGTGCTCCTTAATCCGTTTTCTGAACCCCCAAGAAATAAAATTGGGGACAATGTACCTTTCATCTGTTTCCGTGTAGTTACCAAGGGCATGTATCCAAAATTGGTAAAAGACACAACGTTAGTTAACATTGAGGTGTGCCGTAGAGTTGGTCTGAAAAATTACAAGTTTGAGATTGTCACGGACAAATCGGTGTCTGTCGGTAAACATCAAGACATCCGGGAAACTGTTGTCCCTGACAACTACCAGACGAGAAATAACGCGCTTTACAAAGCACGTGCCCTACAGTGGTCCTTAGAACCGAACGTAAACATATTGTCAAACGATGACTGGATAGTTCATTTAGACGAAGAAACGAAACTGACCGATGACGTCATTTACGGAATCGTAGACTTTATTGAAAAGTCGTCTGCAGATATTGGACAAGGAGTTATTGTTTACGCAGACGATGTTATAGAAAACTGGCTCACAACGTTAGCAGACGGGCTGCGAGTTGCGTTCGATTACGGTGTGATGAGGTTTGGGCTTCAGGTACTGAAAAGACCAATCTTCGGGTTCAAGGGCTCATTCATTATAGCAAAGGTGAAAGCTGAAATGGACGTAGGATTTGACTATGGTCCAAAAGAGAGCATTGCAGAAGACCTTAGGTTCGCGCTTACAGCGTGGGCCAAAGGTTATAAGTTCGATTTTGTGCAAGGACTTATGGTAGAAAAGAGTACATTCAGCTTTATGGATTTCATTAAACAACGGAAAAGGTGGTATACCGGTCATTTCCACGTGTTATGGTGCAACTCGTTACCATTGTACTGCAAAACTGTACTGCTCCCCCTAAACGTTGTAAACACGTTCCTATGGATACAAGTTCTGAACACCATCATAGCACCATTCTACTCGCTCATAGCTCTAGATGACTTTCTTCCTATCATAGGCCTCATAATACCAACGGTTTTGTTTAGTTACATGTTCGGAAACTTTATGTCGTTCCGCAGAAGGCGGTTCGGTGTGATTCCGAGGTTATCCCTGGCAGTGATATCTCAGCTACTAATGCCTTTGGCTGGTCTCCTAGAGGCCATTGCAACTGCTTGGGGTTTCCTCGGTAGAAATAGTTTATCGTTCCATATAGTAGAGAAACGGATAAGCTTCCCTGTAAATGAGATTGTTGATGATACTGAAGAAGTCTGACGTCCGAGATCTGACGAAATTGAGATCTCAACGGAACCTCCCAGCCAGTAATTTTCGGCTGGACTAGACACAACTCGAACTACTGACATGCAGGGAGAGGCTTCATACACCGAACAAAATAGAATATATAGTGATATTTGTTAGCAAAAAGGGTGAACTTCAGCTTAATCGATCTCTTTATTACTTCACAAAAGGCCTGAAATTCATGTTATTTTCCCATGCACGTTTTGCTCAAACTCATCACGAGGAAACATTTGTGTAAATAAAAATAATTGTAAGATCCTTTGGAAGCAGTAAAACATTCAAAGCGAGAAGATGGGCCATATTGTACAATTTCGGGTAATGAACCTTCATCAGTGACCCTTTACAAAACTGACAGCGAAAGCCAGACATTTAAGCTGCAATTTCAAGAATGTACATTTGTGTAGTCTAAATCAAAGACTCATATTCCAAAAGGGGCCAAGTAATCAAAATACTGTTAAGAAGATGACTATTAACATACAATAATTTTGACATACTCCAAATATATTCACTGATCCCAAAGGATCAAAAGAAAAATATAATCTGCACTATGGATGCTGTACGGGGAGACTTTTTAGGGCCGCCACTCGGCACAACACCAGCAGCAGTAATAACAAATAAAAATAATTGTAAGATCCTTTGGAAGCAGTAAAACATTCAAAGCGAGAAGATGGGCCATATTGTACAATTTCGGGTAATGAACCTTCTTAAATCTTAAAGCATCTTAGATCTTGGTTTCCATACATGTAGACTTAATATTTAGAAAAGCACAGCAAATACAGTTAAAGAAAATTAACTTTTGATAAGATACAACAACAGATATAACACATAGCAAGAATTTTGAATTTCAGAATTGTAATAAAACGTACTTTCCCCCTGAAAGATTTTACCACCTACGATGGCTAAATATCAAATTTAAAATGAACTTGTATTCTACCATTTTTACAAGATTGCAAAAGTTTTCAATGTATATTCAGACAATAACTACCAAGTCTCTGAAGACATATCAGCCACCCTGTGGGAAAACCAACAATGTGGTTTCCGACGAGGTCTGACACAAACCGGTCTGTACAGCTACAGAAGCAGGCTAGAAGCTTGAAATTTTGGAGTTAAGTAGAGGAGGAATTGTACTATCCGTGTAGCGAAAACAAAGGCGCTGATCAGCTTCGCGGTTACCGCGAAGGTGATCTGCGTCTTTGTTTTCGCATATGCAGATTGTTGGTTTTCCCACGAGGCGGCTCATTTGTATGCACTCTGGTATACACAGCTTGTCTTAAGTCCAAGCTTCAACAACACTCTTTACTTGGCCAAATAATATAGCAGTTTTACAAAACTGAAGGGAATGAAATACACTTTTTGCATTATTCTAGACACTTATGATGTGGTATAGAGACCAGTATAGCATAAATGCAATCCACGCTGTCTTTTGAATACAACAATAGTCAAATGTTGAGTAGGACAAGGAAATTCTAGATCAGGGGTAAACTTTTCATCACTGTTGTTTTTGTGGGAACTTGACATATTTTAATCAATGTACTTGATTCTATATTTATGATCTGAAATGAGCAGGGGCATGAGAAAACCCGAGCTATGCCGGTGCAAAAACAAAGACGCAGATCAGCTGTGCATTTAAGATCAGCGCCTTTGTTATCGCTATCGCTGAACAGATAGTACAATCCCACTTCTTCTTAGGTCCTAAATTCCAAGATTCTAGCTTCTTCTGTGATTGTACATGCCGCTTTGTGTCGGACCTTTTCGGAAACCCAGATTGTTGGTTTTCTCATGCAAAGGCTCATTATGTCCCCCCTCCGAAGGGGTAGGGGACATATTGTTTTTGGTGTGGATCCCGTCGGCGTCGGCGTCGTCGGCGTCGGCGTAGCTTTTTTTCTGCACGATATCTCCTGAACCACTGGATGGATTTAGACCAAACTGGCACAGAACCTTCATTGGGACAGCCGAATGGAGTGATTAGATTTCGGTGACCTTGACCTAATTTTCAAGGTCACAAAGGTCAATTAACTGTTTGAAAATCCAGGTGCCTCCGTTTGTTTCCGCTCTCTGACTTGAGTAGTTTTTGACCGATTTTCTTCAAACTTTGCATATGAGTTGATACCGACAACTGTGTGGCAAGACTCGAAGTCACTTGCAAGGTTTTGTGACATAAAAAAGTACGGACGAAAGTCACAGGAAAAAAGTCACAAAGCTAAAATTGTATCCAATACATGTGGTAAACATGGGAACGAGCTCCAAAAGAGGTAGTTGAAATGTTCCGGCAATGGTAATTTCGAGATTGTTCCAAAGGTAACCAGAAATAGGTCTCAGTGGTTTCGTGAATACATTCGACGTATTTAATGATAGAGGGTTGATTATCGCAAAGTTGTTCCATTCAAAAATAATTTGTCTATGATCACGACACAAAATGACGGTTGAATCCACTATTTTTATTACCAATTATTACCGATTCTGTTTTCATAAAGTGAATATAGCGAATTAATTCGGTTTCAACCAATTTTTGCGCCGTATGTACCGCGAGATTATCTTTACAGTGAACAGCATTGCGATATTTTTCTGTTTTCACTAACATTCCAAAATCTTCACAAAAACTTTATTCCAACCTTTATTGCCATTGGAACCAAAGTTCACTACCTCTTTTTTGAGCTAGTTCACATGTTTACCACAAAATTAAAGAATACTATGCCGCATGTTCATCGCTTCAGACAGTAAGATAATGTGTCGTTAATATATTTGCAACTTTCAAAAGCATGTTTTTGTTTTAATTTATTTATCAGATGACCACCAATCAATAATCATGAGTCGCCGCATGAAAAATGGAAACGGTCTATGATAAATGATACTGGACCAAAATATTGAAAATTGAAAAAGGCCAATTAAAACCGTTTTCGTTCGGCCATAAAAATGTGACCAGGCCCATGCCGGACCGCATATTTTACAAGTTTAAATTTGAGCGATCCCAACCTTCTAAGAGAGGAGAGGAGGAAGCGTACGGAACACCTCATCGCATTTCTATTCACATGCATACTTATCATTCAATACATGTATGTTTGGCTAAAAGCGCTGATATTTCATTACCGCACTTTATCATTCGATCATCTCACCGCTATGCGTGATGTGAGTTCGAACACCATACGGACCACACATGAGACAAGCCAAGTTCTGCATGAGTGTGCCAGGTTTTCGTCCCATCTGATACAATCTACTAATTGGTCCGTCTCATATGAGCTGAAATAATATTGAAAGGGACGTAAAACTGAATAAAATACGTTTAAAATACAAGAGTCAATCATAAAGTCAATACAACAGCGTGATCGACCGTGGCGATATTACAATATCATTCAGTGAGCGAGTAGAGGGGGGGGGGGGGTCATTGGTCGCACAGGTCTGCACATCACTAATTGGATTCCATTTCACGTGCTGCATGATGACATGCTGTTGTATTGATCAGTTGCATATTTCTGTCCATATAGAGCATATAGAGATTTTAATTTTCACTTCAAAATTGCATAAAGTGATACCGATTTGAACTGAAATCGACTGTCTTGAAATTTATTGAATGTCCCTTATCGCAGAGTTATGACGTCAGCATCTGGAGGTCAATTTGCGTCATAACCAGTTCATGTTTGGATTGTTTATTTATAAAAAGAAGCAGGAACAGACATTATTTATGTGATTTCATTACAGGATTATGTCTTTGAAGAAAGTTTTGTTACTCAGCATTTTGTGACACATCTTTCCTTTCACATTTGAGTCGATAATGTCAGCATATTGGTGGCGTGAATCAGGCTGGGAACTTGTTTTTGACCGCCATTATTTAAGGATTGAAATTCAGATTTTAGCTTTCACTGGATGATGAAAAACATTAGGCTGTTTTAATGTCACTGAAGCCCGAAGGGCTTCTCGGAGACATTAAAACAGCTAATGTTTTTCATCATCCAGTGAAAGCTAAAATCTGAATTTCAATACTTATATTTACATTTTATATTATCAATTAAGTATCAGATGTTTAATTGCACATATCATCGCTCATTTTCATGTTATTAGACATTAAATCCGACTTAACGTAATTTTGGAACAGCCAAAACGTCAAATTTTCGCGCCTAACGTCATGGCGATACGCGACCAACGTCACGACAACAAGAGTAAACAAACAACGTCACTGGATGGGTTTTGACGTCGCCCCGCCCATAGGCGTGGCCTCTAGATCACGTGACTTAATGTTTTTCATTGGGAAATGAAGAACATCAAGAAAGATACTTTCATCTAGGGCGATTGCAATAAAAATGTAAATATTGACTTTTGGAATGAGGGTACGTTCACAAACATTTGCAAAGAAAAATGACTCCAACGCTTATTTTTCGGAAATTTTAGGTGCAAATGGTCGAAAAATTGATCTTGATCATGAAATAGGTGTCCAAATGGGAGTAAAACGTTTATTTAAGCCTGAATTCGTTATTTTCATCTGTTTATTGGTGCGACTGAACCTTACTTTCGGTTGAAGAAAAAAGACACAAAGACCAAAAAATATTGAGAAAAGTGCATGTGTCGATTTGCAGAAATATGTGCAGGAATTTCTCTGAAAGTCTCAGAAAATTTGAGAGCCTATATATTACAGGCGATTGCTGCAAATGAATGCACTGATTGTCGATTCGTTTTGAACTCCTACGAAATCGAACGTTTTTCCGTTGCTATGCACATGAAAATATCCTTGCGAGCGGCCTTTGCGTATCTGCTGTTTAGACCACTTAAAGGATGAATTCGAGTCGAAACCTGGAAGGAAACTCGATGCTGCGTATTTTCATCGGGAATGACTTCCGGAGAGACTAATCGAAGGGTAACAATACTGATCAACAATTTTCGGCAATTTCTGGTTTGTAATGGGGCAGCGTACGTTACTTAAGCATGGTTTGTCAAGACTGCTGTAATACACCCGGTTCATATCGTTTTCACTGTAAAATTGTTCAGTTCCAATATAAAATATTATTTTTACTCATTTAAAATTGTATGATCATGTCTATTTTTAAAAGTATAAAGCCGTTTGGAATTAGAGGTCTGTTCGTTCGGGGGGCCTGGCTCGTTCGGAATTACCCCGCGAAGGTCGAAATCGCGTGATCGGTAGGGGCGAATAATTCAACCAATTGCGATGCGTCGTAAATGTTCGGCATTAGACTTTCTTTCAGTTGATGTAAAGCATGGCAATATATCGTCGCGTTTTCAATTTTTACGGAAATCATTATATACCTTAGCCGTTCGGACCTTACCCGCACTGCATATTGATATTACCCTTTACATGGCTCCATCAAGGTATCTTATGACTTCATAATCACATAAATAAGATAAACCTTTGTTATTTGGTATTCTACATCGACTGTTTATTGGGGTGACCATGACAGGACATCTGAAGTAAGGAAACAGAAAAAATCTTAAACGCTCTAGAACCCTTTAAAGGTATTTGCTCTACTACAAAATCTGTGTCGCATAGTATCAATAACCACTAAAAGACATGACATCCAATAACATTATGAATCATACTGGTAATGAACTTGATTCAGTTTCCATCAGGGAAACATATCCGAGCATTGAATACCCCCTTAAACCCCCACTTTTGTATAGCAAAAATGAGGTATGCAGGTGTATACCTATTTTTCTTATTTTTGCTCCAAAAAGCAAAAATAAGAAAAAAATCATTTTTTTTCTGATGAAAATTTTCATCTTTTACAACTTTGAAAATCTCTGTTTTCGAATTGAAATTGAAGAAATACCTTAATGAAATTGAAGAAATACCTTTTGTTATTATTTCGGGAAAGCATGCACATATAGTGCAATTTCTTTGACCTTGCCGGTTTACCTCATACCTTCACACGCCCATGCAATATACAGAGATTTTGTCCAGCATCATCGTGAGACGTAGTTGTGAAGGTATAGCAAAACACCGACGGAAACATTCGAAATTACTCTCCGATGTGAATATCTTAGGTCCTGTTCATTTCCAGTATGATTCATAATGTTAAAGACTATCATTTTCATTTTGTATACACTTGCACTTATTGTATAAATTAAACGGTAGGAAATGGAGCCAATCTTTTCTTCTTGTTTTCCGTTTCTTTCAGTTTTTAGTTCACAAAATTTTGACAATGTGGTCAAACCTGCTATGTTGATGTCGGGACGGTGCCTCCATTTAATGGGACTTTTATTCAAAATTAGGACGTCATGACACTTAAAAAGTGCTTCAAATATACCACCCAACTAAGCCTATAAGGCTTGCATGTATGGGTGGTTTGACTTAAACCATCTTTTTGGTCAGGCTCAGACCTGAGCTGTTAAACAGTAATCAGATGGTCAGGCAGTTGCGTAGAAGCTTTGCCTGGAGGCCTAAACGGCCCATCTATTTCTTTAGGCCCAAATGGGCGGGGGCCCATATGTTCGGTTATATTATTGATTCGCAAATATTTATTGGAAAGAAAAAATATTATTTAAATACAATACGTGTAAAATCAGAAAAGTTTAGAAGCGTAAACTGAGTGTTGACAAAAAGAAATGAAATAAGGAAGGAAAGATATGTGTGTGAGTGCGCGCGCGTGTGTGTGTGTGTATTCGCCATTTCCGACCTTCCCTTCCAACCCGTAATTGTCTCTCATTTCGAGGTCAAGTATAGAATATTAAAGTAAATACTTTTTAACGTTTTGATTCAAAATAATTGTTAGAGACCTACAAAATATTTTGAAATTTACCTCATATAAGCATGGCGTCCCTTTTATGGGACATAGGCAAACAGAACGCGGCGTAGCCTCTGGGGCTATTCTGTTTGCTTAGAGAATTTTCATCGAAAAACGTGATAAAAATAAAAATCACTCCTAACACCCCTAAAAATAAAAGTGGACTCGCACAATGGATAATGATGGGAAAATCCATTCCTCAAATATGGGTTAAACGAATATTTGCACAACCTTTGAGACTGAAAGAAACCCGATATTTCTATGAATGGTAAATACTAAAAGAGACATCAGCTCAATTACTAGTCTAGCTCATTACGAAATTTTGCTCATGCAATACACCGAGATTTTTTTCAGCAATAAAATTTGGAAACTTCATCAGAAAATTTTTGGTTTGGTTGATATTTTCACTCAAAATATTGATTGTGGGTACACGTTAGAACCGCCTCGGCGAGGCGGTTCTAACGAGTACCCACAATCTATGTTTTGGAGCAAAAATAAGAAAAATAGGTATATCCCCGCAAACCCTAGTTTTTTCTATATAAAAGTGGGTTTTAAGGGGGTATACATTGCACGGACATGTTCCTGGTGTTATATTTTGTAAATCTAATTGATGTTTGAACTTTTAAATCTGTGTGGACATCAATTCAAAATATGATTTTTATAATTGTTGTCAATTTTTGTGAAAAGGTAAAAGTAAGCGATGACGTTTTCTTTTCGTCGCCACTGTTTCCACAACAATATATGGACTATCGTCTGCGCTAAAAACTACAAGAAAGTATTCGCATTTTGGATGAATAAACAATTAAAACAGATCATTAAAGGCAGTGAACATATGCGAGTATATTAATGATGTACCATACCAAGGTTTCGGCTAAAATAAAAGCGTCATCAGTGACCCTTTAGATACATGTATGGCAACATGAAGCCAATTACAGTAATATTGCAACTTTCAACAGGGTAGTCGATACAAAGACTAGTATTATCCAGATGGGGCCAAATGTAATATAAACGTTGATCAGAAAATGAATCTACATAGATACATGTACATGCACTAAATTTCTGATTTCTCAGAATATCCTCGTTGATCCTATAAAGGTTCTAAAGGACCAAATGGAAAATATAATCTGCACTATGGATGATGTACGGGGAGACTTTTAAGGTGAAGTTTCTTTTCTGCATCTGAACATTGAATTTGTGGTGCTAGAATACCTATTCTGTGTTTTGCTCAAAATAAAACTAAACATGTAATACGAATTTTATTCCTTAATTAGAATACCAGCCGGGATAAACCTGTATCTCAGTCTTTTTCTGTTATGCTGAAAAACACGAGTCGAATAACAATTCAGTATTGCGTGTCATATAATAATTTACAGTTGTATTTCCAAAGTCCACCATGTTTTGATAATGGCCCTGACAAACACTTAGTTTAAAGAGAAATGAAAGAAATAATAATTTTTCAACAACATTTGAAACATGATTTGACCCGGCCTTGAATGATGTCATGTGAAAACCTATCTTTGGTGTTAGGGCCAGGTTTTAAGCCAGACTGTATAGCCACTGAGCGACTCTACGAATATCCCAAGCGACATTTGTATCATGCTTATCGACGTCACTGCGCAGCTGATCTGTGCCGTTCTCTATGTATGTACACATGTATGTAAAATGATAGAAAGATGATAATCACGTGACACAACTGAACAAAATATTAGGGTTATAGAAATTATAACAGAATGAAAGAGTCTAGATTGTTGAGTACTTGTGTGCCGTCAAATACAATAGTGTCAATATTTTTGATGATTGCCTCTATTTAAGTCAAGATCTCGGTTTTTGACCTGGGGTAATAATGATCTTTCCTGTTTCGGATTTCGCCCACTCTCGTGGGAAGACAACTTATCTGCAATAGTTATGCCTGCATTCCACGAATCAAATTCGCACGTGCCCGCGCCCCCTCTACCCATGTACGCCGACATGAAAGATGGCTTTTATGCACACTGCGGTATAGAGGAGTGAATAAATGAACGGGCGATTTACGAGCATAACGGCATTTTAGACGAGAATGAACTAAAAAGATGCCATTTTTTTCTTTATTTTTCCTATTATTATTATTATTTTTTTTTTTTGGTCCAACATTCAGTTTTGCAATGTAATATTTTGTAAGTGATGCTCTGACCAAATAGTAAAAGTATTTTGACATGGTGCACTTAACATATTCTAGGTACATTTCGCGAAGCCCTAGCATTAAGAGGAAGCGAAAGTTTGTCTAGGATGAACGCTTTGCCTATATTACGTACGTATATAGTGAAAACTTAAAATCTTCTTCACATCTCAGTGCCATATCACCTTGAAATTGGCATGTAGCATCAGGGTCAAACAAAGTGCGTATTAACCATGATCTTGGGATGCCACTAGTCAAGCTTACACCAAGATACATATGGTTGTATATATACCGGCTCTGTAGAGTATTGGCCGTATATCATTTGCGCGAAAATCATACCGTGACGTTGTTTGAATTGCGCGTGAAATCGAGGTATCAAATGCGCGAATGGCCTTTAGGGTAATTAGCCGATAATCACTCGGGTTACCTATGTTCACACTGGCTTTGGACAGGTACGACTGTTATGTCAGTCATATTTTAACATGCATTTATAGGTTTTAGACGTTTTTAAAGTGTTTTTAACTTGCATTTTATCCGAGAACATTGTTTTAACCATCATGTATTTTAAAATTTCTGACACTAATAGAGGAAAGAAAAGCTTGTTCACAATGGTTATAGTTAAAGAATTGATGTTATACTCAAAAGCGGCGGTGATATTTCTTGGAGGTGTACAAATAAGAAATGTACAGTAAAGGTCGTTTGAGAACAGACAGTACATTGACAACACTCATGCCGATAAACATGGAGCATTTTCATGATTCAGATGAGAAAAAAACTGGAACGACAGCAGCTTAGAGCATGGGTATACCTTAAAATACCTGTAAAAGCAATTAATTTCCGCGCAATTTAAACGCGCATTTGGTCGTCTTTTTTCCGCGCATTCGTAAAAACAAATCTGCGCATTTGATATATCTATCCGCGCATTCGTAAAACGCCGAGAGTATTTTGTGTCGGGACACCTAAGGCCACAAATGTATGTTGTTTTTGCAATTATGCCGTGGTTGCTCACAAGTATTCTCAAATCTGGAATACAGCATACAAATTAAAGAGTCTGGCGGTTTGCCTTTTTTTAGTAAGCCAAGTAAGGATGAACATTATACACCATTGTTATATACCTAATGTATCTCTACAATAGAAACTTGTCGTGTTGTAACGGACAGCACTTTCTGCTGTTTTAGGCGTCGTAGGGCATTAATACCATTAATGCCCTGAGATGACGTCATATCAGGGCAATAATGGTGTTAATGCCCTGAGATGACCCCGTAGCAGGGCAATAATGGTGTTAATGCCCTGAGATGACGTCATAGCAGGGCAATAATGGTGTTATTGCCCTAGGTGTAATTGCCCTGAGACTATGACATACACCTGTTTGCTTGTTATGGACACTGGCAGGTGTTCATTTCATCTAAATTTAACATGGCAGGTGAGTGTACATTTCAGACGTATATTTCATCTTAATTCAACGTGTCATTTTGCGTTTAATCACTTACCAGTCAACGGCTGTGTGCTTGTCATCATGCGCGATTTCAAGACATAGCATTCACAATAAATAAATAAATAAATAAATAAATAAATAAATAAATAAATAAATAAATAAATAAATAAAATGTACATGTATTGGAGGAAAGGTATATAACAATGACGATATAACATTCTTTTCCAAGTGCATTAACGTTTGCCAAGCCCTCGGGCAATAATGTGTTGCAGCCCTCACCGCTACGCGGTTCGGGCTGCAACACATTATTGCCCGTGGGCTTGGCAAACGTTAATGCACGGAAAAGAATGTTTTATCCTCTTATTATTCAAGTAGCGCAATGCAATTATCATCAGGAAAACATATCCGTGTAATGTATACCCCCTTAAACCCCACTATTATAGGTTTGCAGGGGTATACCGCCGAGGCGGTTCTAACGTGTACCCACAATCTATGTTTTGAGCAAAAATAAGAAAAATATCAGATTTTTTCCACTGAAAATATTCATTTTTTACAACTTGAAAAATCTCTGTATATTGCATGGGCATGTTTTCATAATGATCCGCTTGAAAGAACCAGCATGAGGTCCACGCATAAGAAAAAAAACGTGTTCAACTGTCAAAATCGTCCAACAGCTCTTCAGTCTGATACAATTAAAAGCCTGGTTTCCACGGACAATTTTTCTTTGACGAAGATTATTTGTCACAGAAACTTTGGCAATGAGTTTGCGTTCAGACACAGCAAACATTACTTATATTACTTAACACGCTCACCTTTGTCACCTTTGACAATGAAACTTCGACACAGAATTGCATTTACATCAGCACATTTTTCTGCGACAAACCTACTTTGTCAAAGAAAAGTTGTTCATGGAAACGAGGCCTTACATCATTGAAGTATGTGATTACTTTACTAAGTGGGTTGGAGCGTATCCAGTTCAACCTTACCACATGTGTTCTCCATTATGAAAACTTGCCCATGCAATATACAGAGATTTTTTTCAGCATTGAAAATTGAAAATTTCATTAGAAAAGGATTGATAATTTAAATATGTTTGCTCAAAACATTGATTGTGGGTACAAGTTAGAACCGCCTCAGCGAGGCGGTTCTAACGAGTACCCACAATCTATGTTTTGTAACAAAGATAAGAAAAATAGGTATACCCCTGTAAACCCCAGTTTTGCTATATAAAAGTGGGGTTTAAGGGGGTATAATTTTCACGGGCATGTTATCGTGATGCAATATGTAAGCCTGACCTAGTAACGATAACTCGGTATACCTTTAGAAATTAATACAGATCAAGGGAGGGAATTTTACTACAATCTGCGAATAATTACAAGTAAACAAATCTGATACTGTTGCGTTAAACAGCGGCTAAGGAACATGCAAGATTCCAGTCTTATGCAGAAAGAAAAATATTATGGTGATTAAAATTTGATTATGACCTAATGAAAACCAGAGCACCACACTACTTCATGTAGATGGAAGCCACTTTTTCACAGGAAAAGACAGGCATACAGAATACTTCAATAGTACCCACTGAACCAAAAATACTATCTTGACCATATGCCCGACATATATGTCGAGGACTTTAAAATTTTCGTGTTTTTTTTTTTTTTTTTTTTTTTTTTTTTTTTTTTTTTTTTTCTTTTTTGGTTGTTGTATAAGCGATTCCGAAAACAAGCTGTTCCAATTATTATCTATAAAAAGAAAAAGAGAACTTGGATTTTTTTTCAATGTGCAGGGCAGGGCTTAACTAAGCCCATCCTTGGATGATTTCATTGTTGAGAAAGGGTCCCAGAGCTGACAATGTATAATTGATATAAAGGTGAATATGCTTGTTGTCTTTGTGCTATACCTGTGTTTCACCTGAATGATTTCAAGATAGGTGAAGTGTATGGTAGACACACAAAAACAAACATTTTGTTTCTAAAATATAAGCATACAGCTACACTCAAATATTTCTATCAAATTAGCCAATGCCTCTATTTTTGTCAACAACTCTTTGCTTTACTGATGGTACATGACCACAGTAGAAGGTCAATAAAGTACCATTCGAAAAAATATTTAGCGATTCGGAGAACCATCTGATTTTACTCATTTTTCCTACAAGGTCAGCTCGGTCAAATTAGCAGCAAATTTGCTGCATCAAAAACGGTCAAGTTAGCAGCAATTTTTCTGCAGCAAAATCGGTCATGTTACATGTAGCAGCAATTTTGCTACAGCAAAAGCAGTCAAGTCTTGCAGCGTTAGAATTAAATTTGCTGCAGCAAAATACAGTCAAGTTAGCGGCAATGTTGCTGCAGCGAAATTGGTCAAGTAAGCAGCTATTTTGCTACAGCGATAAACAGTCAAGTGAGCAGCAATTTCGCTTGGAGCGAACAGTTTTGTCGCAGAATGTTTTTGCTTTAATCTAGGTGATAACGCATAAGAAAATGACATTTTTTTGCCACAATCACATCTTTTCGATGTCACCTACGAAAAAAGTTCCATGTAAGTAGAAATGTTTGTCACCATTTTTTATTATTTTATTCTTTTTTTTTTTTTTTTTCATTTTCGTCTGGCTGTGATCGCTATGTAGAAAATGATGATGAATGCTGCAACATAACTTTTCTAGACCTCATATTACCAACTTTATGGAAAATGTTGCTGATTTTTTACAGTGTCGTCTGGCTGTGAGTGCTATAGGAAACGAATACTTATGCTACAAACTAGACTTTTCTATCCCACCCATAACATAGCTTAAGGACAAAAGTTCCCTGCCAACAGTAAAAGTGTCCATAGACTGGGTAATAGGTGGGATAAAAAAAAACGTCTGTTTGTGATGACATTCATCATCTTATAGCGCTCATAGACAGACTTAAACGAAAACGAGAGACCTAATTGTGCCGTAGCTCACCTTAGTGATTTGCTCATCAGTGCCTTGCAAGCTTCAAGATACACGATGATAGTCTGGAGCCTTGTCTGTATGAACAATAGACAATAGGTGGCCAAAAGTTTCGCTGCAGCTAACTTGACCTTTTTTTTTTTTTTTTTTTTTTTTTTTTATTGCTGCTGCTGCTGCAACAGATTTGCTGCTAACTTTACTGAGCTGTCAGTAGCACTTTACAGATCCGTACTGTAGTTAATGCACTTTTTCGGCCGCCTTCATTAGTAAATTAGTAATTTAAAGTAAGCCTGCATCATTTGATATTTAATTGTATCAGAATTGAAGTTTTAAACTTGAAACGAAAAACAGAGAGTCATACAACAAGAATGTTTACCAGGCATTTACTAAGGGAATTTTCAATATGGTCATACATAAATACAGTCATGTAGTACAGAGTATTTTTTCTATGACAATATGTGTTTACCCATCATTTTCAGTGCATGAGGTTTAATTTTGACACTGATTGGTTCAACACTAACAAGTGGGTCAAAGTAACAGTCCAAGTGAGAACTACCTATTTTAAAATGTAATGGTCAACTTTGTCATTGTCAATCAAACATTGACAGGCTCCGCCCTGCACATTGAAAAAAAAATCAGACTATACTATCCATTATTTTGTCGTTATACTTATGAAGAAAACACATCGGGAAAACATGT
This sequence comes from Rugalucina vietnamica, assembly GCA_964017185.1. Lineage (NCBI taxonomy): Eukaryota > Metazoa > Mollusca > Bivalvia > Lucinida > Lucinidae > Rugalucina > Rugalucina vietnamica. The sequence goes on from OZ024875.1 coordinate 34,189,054, forward strand.
CCATGAAATGAATACCCCCTTAAGCCCCACTTTTATATATAAAAACTGGGTTTTGCAGGGGTATACATGATTTTCTTAATTTTGATCCAAAACATACAGTGTGGACACTCGCCGAGGCGGTTCTTACGTCAAGCCACAATGTATGTTTTGAGCGAAGATATTAATAAAATCTTTTTTTTTTCCAATGAAATTTTCATTTTTTTTTTCTTCTGAAAAAATCTCTGTATATTCCATGGCAAATTTTCGTAATGATGAGAAATCCAAGACACTTAAATAAACGGCATAGTCAAGTTGAAATTGTATTTTTTTAAAATGCGTTGAAAGATTTCTAAAGTAATAGAGTACAATTATGTTTTATGAAATTGGATCGTTGATTTCACAACGATGCATGTTTTTGACCTGTTGAAAGTATTTTATTACCCTCGCTGTCTAATAATAAAGTAGATGGTTAACTCGATGCAGATGCTTTAAATACATTTTAGGATTAAGATGACGTCGAATAAAAGGAGAGGATAATAAATTAATAAACAAAAACCAGCATAGATAGCTGCCTATACATGTATTGTCATAACTGTGTCTTTATGTTGATAGCCGTTGAAACAAATGATAACAGTATTGACCGGACAGGCCATCAGCATTTTATAATCACTAATGATAAACGCCAAGGAAACTTGTACAGATAATAGTTGCGTTTGTGTAAAAACGATTATGTGTCAGATCGGAATGCCATTCATTTCACGCAAATTTAAGAATAAAAAGGATAATTAGCAAAATAATAAAAATAATCATAAGTGACACATGTGAGGCGAATAAAAGGACGGAAAATAATTATTTACATTAGAAATTAAGAAAGGAAGAAAAACAAAAAACGAAAGTCGGATAAATATAGACTCGTACAAAAATGGGATGGAAAGAGAGAACTGGGCAAATTTGTTGTTACTTGATAATGCTTGTTGTCCTCCTCATGTATCTGTGGAATGGCTTTTTCTTCTTTATGTCACTGCGAAAAGACCCATCTGCAGACGACGGGAAACAAGAACAAGTTTTGGCGCTGAAAATATTGTCATACTTTACTGGGGCTCTGATTTTATTATCTTTCCCATTTACTTTCCTAAATGTTGTGGGACTCGTGCTCCTTAATCCGTTTTCTGAACCCCCAAGAAATAAAATTGGGGACAATGTACCTTTCATCTGTTTCCGTGTAGTTACCAAGGGCATGTATCCAAAATTGGTAAAAGACACAACGTTAGTTAACATTGAGGTGTGCCGTAGAGTTGGTCTGAAAAATTACAAGTTTGAGATTGTTACGGACAAATCGGTGTCTGTCGGTAAACATCAAGACATCCGGGAAACTGTTGTCCCGGACAACTACCAGACGAGAAACAACGCGCTGTACAAAGCGCGTGCCCTACAATGGTCCTTAGAACCGAACGTAAACATATTGTCAAACGATGACTGGATAGTTCATTTAGACGAAGAAACGAAATTGACTGATGACGTCATTTATGGAATTGTAGACTTTATTGAAAAGTCGTCTGCAGATATTGGACAAGGAGTTATCGTTTACGCAGACGATGTTATAGAAAACTGGCTCACAACGTTAGCAGACGGGCTGCGAGTTGCGTTCGATTACGGTGTGATGAGGTTTGGGCTTCAGGTACTGAAAAGACCAATCTTCGGGTTCAAGGGCTCATTCATTATAGCAAAGGTGAAAGCTGAAATGGACGTAGGTTTTGACTATGGTCCAAAAGAGAGCATTGCAGAAGACCTTAGGTTCGCGCTTACAGCGTGGGCCAAAGGCTATAAGTTCGATTTTGTGCAAGGAGTTATGGTAGAAAAGAGTACATTCAGCTTTATGGATTTCATCAAACAACGGAAAAGGTGGTATACCGGTCATTTCCACGTGTTATGGTGCAACTCGTTACCATTGTACTGCAAAACTGTACTGCTCCCCCTAAACGTTGTAAACACGTTCCTATGGATACAAGTTCTGAACACCATCATAGCACCATTCTACTCGATCATAACTCTAGATGACTTTCTTCCTATCATAGGCCTCATAATACCAACGGTTTTGTTTAGTTACATGTTCGGAAACTTTATGTCGTTCCGCAGAAGGCGGTTCGGTGTGATTCCAAGATTACTCCTAGTAGTGATATCTCAGCTACTCATGCCATTGGCTGGTCTCCTAGAGGCCATTGCAACTGCTTGGGGCTTCCTCGGTAGAAATAGTTTATCATTCCATATAGTAGAGAAACGGATAAGTTTTCCTGTAAATGAGATTGTTGTTGACGATATTGAAGAGGTCTGACGTCCGGGGTCTGAAAAAATTGGGGTCTAAACGGAAAATGTCTGCAAGTGATTTTCAAATTTATTACACACAACTTAAACTACTGACATACCGAGACAGCTTCATACGCCGAACAAAATAGAATATATACTGATATTTGCTGATATTTGCTGGCAAAGTGGTGAGCTATAGCTCAGTCAAACTCTAAATTATTTCACAAAAGACATTTGCCTGAAATCCATGTACTAACGTTTTCTACATTTGTAGATCTTGTTTCCAACAGAAGCATTGGTTATTTTCCAATGTTTCGTTCAAACTCATCACATTTGTGTAAAGCATGTTAGGCATGTTAGACATTGGTTTCCATACATGCAATATATGAATATATCATTTTGTTTAGATAGAAGACAGACTTAACTTGTAGATTTACAATAGAAAGTAAAAGGAAAATTCCTTTGGATATGTTACGACACAGAATATTACATTTCAAAAAGAATCTTGAATTTCAAAATCACATTAAAACGTATTAATATTTCTTCACAAAGATGTGTTTTGTTTTTTATTTTCATCTATTACCATCTCAGATGGCAATGTCAGGCCATAAAGAAATCATACCGATGCCGAAATATGTAGAATTTTCTGAAGCTGTAAAAATGTTGATTTTGTTTTCTTGTTTCATTGTGGGTACATGTTAGAACCGCCTCGGCGAGGCGGCTCTAACGAGCACCCACAATCTATGTTTTTGAGTAAAGTAAAGAAAAGTGTATTCTCATGTAAACTCCAGTTTTACTATATCAAAGTTGGGGATAAGGGATTATAATTTACAAGGACATGCTATCCTGATGTCAGGTCGCGTAGCACTAGACTTGTTGAAGGCATTTTACACCAGAACAACAAGTTTGGTTCTAAGGAACTGCCTCCATCTTTCCCTACGCACAACGACAAGGTTATGCCACGTTGATGGAGCTGGTATTCTGCATCAGAGTGAATGTGCCAAACCTGAACACCTAGGCTATCCAGTGACCACATTAAGATGTTGTAAGTTAGGTTTCGCAGACAGGACACAGGAGGTGCTTGGCATCAGGAAAACATGTCCGTGAAATGTATATCCCCTTAAACCCCACTTTTATATAAGAAAACTGGGGTATGTAGGGGTATACCTATTTTTCTTATTTTTGCTCCAAAACACATATTGTGGGTACTCGTTAGAACCGCCTCGGTTAGGCGGTTCTAACGTGTTCCCACAATCTATGTTTTGAGCAAAAATAAGAAAAATATAAAAAGTTTTGTGTTTATTAGAAGCACTCTTTTTTCCTTGCGCAACCTTAGAATTACAGTGAATATCAAAAGAAATTTTCAGCAGAAAATTCTCAATTTTTATAGCTTAAAAAATCTCTGTTTATCTCATGGACATATTTTCGTAATGGTAACAGACATGCTTACTCAACGACGCTTTGTGTGACACTATATATACTCCTCTAAGGGCCAAAAATTCTAAGGGCCAATGTAGTATTTCCCATATATTGTAGTTTCAGGTACCCCAAGTTCAGCTCAAATTAAATTGGAATCCCAAAGGACGCAGATACCCCTTTGCATTTGTATTATATTTGATATTGCCTGGAAGGTTATGAATGTAAGAAATTTGAAACTGAAAACACCCTGCCAAAACCTATATGGAATTTTGGCAAATCTGAGTTTTTCAAAAATTGGCATTTTTGAAAATCAGCTAAAACGTGACATTTACACGCAAGTGTGAATATTTGCTGCAATGCCTTTAAAAGTGACTTTCATGGAAAAATCAAACTTCAGTTGAATTGATGTGAATCTGTGGACTTTCAGAAAAATGCCATAATTTCAGGATTTTTGAAAAAATGCAAAAACTGTTCCATGGACTTTGGGAGGACATATGCTTTTTCAAACTTCTTTTATTCAGTTACTTGGAAGCATTATCTGAAACAAATCAAATGAAACAGGCATTCTGTGACCTTGGGTAGTGCCACTAAATTTTGGTTAAGTATTGGGTGCTTTACACAAGAATATATGGAAATATTACAGTGGCCCTTAGATTTTTTGAGGAGTACACTACGAGACTAAACAAAGCTTCAGAATCAATCATTACTTATACCAAATAGTATTACAATTTTTCAAAGCTGAAGGGAAGGCCGGTCATTTTTGCATTATTTTAGCCACTATCGGTGGTAGATAGGCCAGTTGAATATCCTCTTGAAAAACAAAATGCGTTCCACGTTGTTGTTTCAATAAAGCAATTATAGTCAAATGTTGAACAAGAAAGAGGATTAAACATTGTATCAGTGTTATTTTGTGGGAACTTGACATCTTTTAATCAACGTACTTGCTTCTCTATTTACGATCTGAGAATTGCCATACATGTATCTACAGATTATGTGAAGTAGAATATAGCATTCAATAAATTTTCAAAAGTATTAGATAAAATGGCTGGGTTATCTTATACAAACACTGGACAGTCGGGCTAATCATTGAACTCTTTACGTCTGTCCAATATCCATTTGTAAAACTGCTGATAAGCTAACCATTGACTCACCGTGCTTCCGCTTAGTGACTTAAAATATTTTGCCCATATATATATATATATATATATATATATATATATATATATATATATATATATATATATATATATATATATATATATATATATATATATATATATATATATATAGCATCACTAACATCGCATGTCTAATATGAAAAAGTCCGAATAATAACAAAAAAGGTCCGAAAATAATCAATGTCTGTATTCACTAGAGGACCGTATGGAAGACTGGCCGTTGTGCTAAATACGTTATCCTCTATAAATATAGAGATTATTGTTATTATTATAAACGCTCACCTGAGATCTTACAAAGGCCATATACTTGTACATGTATATAGCCCCAGGACATGGCCCGAATAACCACTGGGCTTATTTTCTTTTTTCAAATTCATAAATATTCTGCCCACTTGCCCATTTTCTGAAAGTTTTTGCAATCAGTGTCAATTTTACAGTTTTCTGCATATGTGACATATGCTGACATTGTCGTAAAGTCTGTCAAGGTCATCAAATGATAATGATTTATAAACATTATAGTACTCTAGTCTTAATTGCTACACATCAAGTTTCGTTGCAATAGGTTCAGCAGTTCCTGCAAAGAAGATTTTTGCGGCGTCACATTTTGCCTATGTCCCATAAAAGGGACGCCAGGCTTAAATGAGTTAATCAACGTACTTACGACCTGAGACTTGTCATACATGTATCTGTAGATTACGTGAAGTATAAAGCATTCAATAAATTTTCAAAAGTATTAGATAAAATGTACAAACACTGGACAGTCGGGCTAATCGTTAAACTCTTATATCTGTCCCATTACGAAAACATGCCCATGTAATATACATATTTTCTTTTGTTGTAAAATTTTAACATTTTCATCAAATTTTTTTTTTATATTTTCTCATTTTTGCTCAAAACACAGATTGTGGGTACACGTTAGAACCGCCTCGGCGAGGTGGTTCTAACGAGCACCTACAATTTATGTTTTGAGCAAAAATAAAAAAAAAATATCAAAATTTTTCAGCTGAAAATTTTCAATTTCTAAAGCTTAAAAATGTGTGTTCATTGCATGGGCAAGTTTTCGTAATCAGTCCAATATCCATTTGCAAAACTGCTGATAAAGTAACAGGACTTGTGACATATATAAACTTAACCCTTGACTCGCTCTGCGCAACGGTTCAGCTAAAGTACCGGTCCACTGCGCTTAAAAAGGTACAAGTAGGCAAAGGCGCAATCAGAGAAAGATTCCCACTCCAAAAACCGAGGTGGGAAAAAACCAAAGTAACAATCAGGTACTTATACCATTAAAACATTTTGTAAGCCGAATGAGCAGCTATTTTCCCAATAGGTGGCCACTCAGTTACCTTAACTTAACTAAAAATATGAAAACACACATAAGGCGTCAACAGCACAAAATAATTTAAACATCAAGAAATGAAACCTAAAGAACCACCACAGAAGTATCGACTTGGAACGATCAGTAACACAAAGTTACTGGCGGGTTTAAATCGATTTTACATGGCCATAACCTCACCCTCAGCTTCTGCAGTGGTTCATAACATTTAGTTAGTTCTTCGGTCCTCGTGGTGAATCTCTAACTGTCAATGAATCATCAAGAACAAACGTTTAACGTTTAAAATCGACATGCGATTCTCTAAATAAGAATTTGGGGTCATTTCTTTGGTTCCGATATGCAAATTAAGAAAAGCCTAAACACACTGGAAAACGTTTTGCATAATTTGCATGCGCAGTCTTATCACAAAACTAATGATTGCACAATCGTACGATTGCTTACTTTTCAATGGGACTGGCACTTAGTGTCCTCACAAAACTGGTTCGTGTTTTAATTTTACTCATTATGAAAACTTGCCCATGCAATAAACAGATATTTTTTGAGTTGTAAAAATTGAAAATTTTCAGTAGAATTTTTTTGATATTTTTCTTATTTTTGCTCAAAACATAGATTGTGGGTACACGTTAGAACCGCCTCGCCGAGGCGGTTCTAATGAGTACCCACAATCTATGTTTTGGAGCAAAAATAAGAAAAATAGGTATACCCCTGCATACCCCAGTTTTACTATATATATAAAAGTGGGGTTTAAGGGGATATTCATTGCACGGGCATGTTTTCCTGATGCTCCCAACTGTTTATAGTCACATTACTCACTGCTTACTGATTTTCCAAAACCAGAATGCAACACAAACCTGAAATGTCCATACATGTAATAACGTTTTTGACAATCTTTACATTTCGAAAATTTGACCATGCAATATAAATGTAGAATACCTCGGGGTATTCTCCCAGGAACATGTATGGCTTCAGAAAAAACTCATATTTCCCTGAGTTATAACACGTACTGTACAATGTTTTATTATTATCTGAAGAGTTTAAAATGGCGTTTTCTCATTATAGGCAATAATAAACATATACATGCAATTTTATATTAGGTATAAATGTCAACAGAGGTAATAAACAGATAAAGCTCCTTGTTAGGTTAAATATGACAGGCTAACCGAAATGTGGTTTGTATTCCGGCTCTGAAATCTAAGTTCATATGTTCTATTAAAGTTTACAGACACAAAACGTTAAATCAAGTAGTGTTTGTTTTTTCTTCAGGCATCAGGAAAATGTGTCCGTGCAAACCCCACTTTTACATAGTAAAACTGGGGTTTACAGGGGTATACCTATTTTTTCTTATTTTTGATTCAAAACATAGATTGTGGATACTCGTTAGAACCGCCTCGTACCCACAATCAATGTATTGAGCAAACGTAATACAATAATCAACATTTTTTCCCATGAAATTTTCAATTTCTAATGCTGAACAAAGTCTCTGTTAAAGAAAGTATTGTTTGACGTTTTTTTTTTTTTTTGTTTTTGTTTTTTTTAAGCAGTTTCTGGAATCTGGGCTCAATGGAAACATACAGTTATTTTCTACATTTTCTAATTGATCCTGGATAATAAAACTACTATATACAGCCAAAAACACAGAAAAGGAGGGATGCATTTCACTACTTAAGGCAAAAGAAACACAACATTGTCTACAGGATGTTCATTTGGAAAGCAAATGGAGTCGTATGTTAAAATTAGTGGTGATATACATTTAGTATGTTCATGTTAGGACTGACTAACAACAAAAGGGGGGAATAATGATTTTATTGAACAATAATTTTCAGCATGAGGTGGTAAGAGTTATTAAAGACCCAAATGGTAATTGTTTTGAAAAGGTACAAGTAGGCAAAGATCAGGAAAAGGCGCAATCAGAAAGAGATTCCCACTCCAAAAACCGAGGTGGGAAAAAACCAAACTAACAATCAGGCACTTATACCATGAAACATATCGTAAGCCGAATGAGCAGCTATTTTCCCAATAGGTGACCACTCAGTTACCTTAACTTAATTAAAATATGAAAACATACATAAGGCGCCAACAGCACAAAAAATTTAAACACCAAGGCATAAAACAAAAAGAACCACCACAGAAGTATCGCCTTGGAACATAATGGATATCACTATAAAATGCAAAAAGACAACACTAGCAAATATTTCCGGCCCAAATGAGGATCGCCCTAAATTTTATTCTATGTTACGGCAAAAAGTTGAAGATTTGGCTAATGAAATGATAATTATGTGTGGTGACTGAAACTTAATTTTAGATCCTGAAATAGACTGTGAAAATTATAAACATGTGAGCAATCCAAAGGCTAAGGCAGTGGTAATGGATTTTTAGATGATTTAGTATACAGTTATTTCATGCTTCAGCAGGCAATAGTGCAAAATATTTTCCCCGAGGTGCAGGTACCGACTTGGCATGTTATTGGCCGAGGCGAAGCCGAGGGCAATAACATGCCAAGTCGGTACCTGCACCAAGGGGAAAATGTTTTGCACTATTGCCTGTTTAAGCTTGAAATAACTGTTTTATTACCTAATTACATCTATAGTCATGTGACTTATCATGTGACCAGAATTTTCTATTGCCTGGTACAATTTCATGTTGTTACCTTGTTAAATTGTAGTCATATGGCATATCACATGACCAGGCAATAGACTGATTACTGGCCAGGCAATAAAATTTTCTATTGCCTGGTTCTGTTTCAAAGTATTAACAATAGTAACTGGAATAGATGAAAAAAATCAAAAAAACATTTCTCTACATTTTTATGTAATTAGGTAATAAAATATATTGATGCTTATAAGCACTTGGAAAAAAAAATCAAGACAAAAAGAACAGGTCAGATTAGACTTTTTCTTAATGAATTTTGATGTATTCGTGCAGCAAGATGACTGTCAGATTGTAGCAGGCTATTTTTAGCAAGATAGAGGTAATGGTTTTTGAAAGTTTAACAATTATTTGTTAAAATATAGGAAATATAGTAAGATAGTGAAAAAAACAATAAGTGAAGTTTTATATATTAAATAATAATAATAATAATAATAATAATAATAATAATAATAATATTATTGTACTGATTTTGTTGTGACATTACACTCATTTCGTGCACAGGAGCAAAGGAGCAAAGGAGCGAAGGAGCAAGGCCATGTGCTTCACGGCGTGCACGTGGGCTCACAGGAGCAGCAGGACTATATAAGCTCCGTATTCCACACAAGCGGGGCGATCACTACATAGAATATTCATTGTTTGTGCTATTTTTCACGAGGGATAAATTTGGTTTTTGTTAATCATCTTCGTTATTTCTTTTCCCCCAGAGCTCGGACGTTACACTGGTGGCAGCGGTGGGATGATGACAATTGCCAGAACGGAGTTGCCTTACCCATGTAGTCCCCAGGCCAAGACTCAGGGCGAGTCTTCTCGGAGGGGGAAGTAATGTGACGGGATAGCCTCCCTTGGAAATATGTAAATTTCAAACTCGAGACTTTGTGAATCGAGTAAGTGTTGGGTATATAGCGCAGTAAACCACCCTTGGTGGATGAGCATGCTTTTCCACTGACGGGGTTTGCTGTGGCTTGGCTCGGCTTTTCGTTACAATTGGTGGCAGCGGTGGGATCTCAAACATTTCCCAGGTAAATTTTGTTTGCGTGTGTTCTCTGGAAATAACTTGAATAGTCTCTTGCAAGCCGAATTCGTTTGAAAAGTCTGGCCAACTTAAAATGTCTTCGGAAAATTTGATAGGGGCTAATCAGTGTCATCAAGAGGAAAGCGGAGATAGTGACAATACCATTACACCCATGTGTTCGACTCCAGCAGTGCATGGTAGTCGAATGGTAAGTCCAAGGTCTGATGCCTTGAAAAAGGACTCTGGGATCAGTCAAGTGTTTTTCCCTCATGATTTCAATGGACATTCAGTAGTGGATAGCCCAATATCTCCAGTTTTGGCAGATATTGACAAAACAAGGATTTCTCCGGTAAAAAGTAAGATCAGACGGAGTAGAAGGAGTTGTACTTGGATAGGACTGTTTTTGTCATGGATAGGACTTTTTCTTTTAGCTGTGGTGATTTCCTATTACAGTTTACAGATTCAGGAGTACAAGAGTGTAGTAAGTGACTTTTTCTCCTATCATTTCTGGAAGTTCTTGCCTTATTCATGTCTGTTAGTTATCGTCTTGCTGTCGCTTCTGATAAATTTCTATCTCAGAGATAATTCTCAGTCACAAAATGAAGAGAGATCTGGATACAATGACAAAGATGAGTCAAATACTGCAATATGCAGGAATTCTTCGGCCGAAGTAAGAAACAGTGAAAACACTAGAACAAGTGATTCTAGGACAACGGCTCATCGCGATTTTCAGTGCCGTAGGACTTTCAGTGGAACTGGTAATGATACCTGGCACGATTTCAAGAAGTATTTTGGAAATTTAGCTGTGCTAAATAACTGGTCAAAGGAACAGTCCAGACGTACATTGTTGTGTTCTCTTCGTGGTCAAGCGGAAACATTCGCTTATGGGTTACCAGGGAGTATTCAAAGTGACTGTGATTCACTGTTCTTTTGTATGGAGCAGCGATTTGGGATAATGAATATGAAGGATAGCTACATTGCTGATGCTCGTTTGAGACGAAAGAAGAAAGACGAATCATACAGGGAATTTGGCCAAGCAATAGAGGATCTGTACAGGAAAGCCTATCCTGATAACGTTGAAATTGTTGAGGAACAGGCGATTATTACATTTTTAGATAATTGCCATGAATCTACAGATTTCAGACTCGCAGTGAAAAGGACGAGACCAAAAACGTTACATGAAGCCGTTACATCTGCTGTACAAGAGGAAAGTTTACGGTTGACAGAGAGAGAAAGAAGTAAACATGACTATAGAAGTCGACCAATCTACACCATGGGTGGCAGAATTGATAGGGGTAGATTTAATTCCCATGGTAGGTGGAGAGGTGGTCGTGGTCGAGGAAGAGGAAGAGGCTTGAGCGTGCAATCAAACAATGCTCGGAACGGATCAGAATCAGGTAATGATGGATCCACTGAAAATCATTTAAACTAGATTCGACCGACCCGATAGGTCGCGGGAAGGTCGCGAATACAAGTAACGAAAGACCTAATGAACAAACACAATATGCAACATCAATCAAAGTAAGACTGAAGAAAGGTATGAGAGTTGCGGGGAAAGTGTGCGGTCAGTCGCTGATTTGGAAAGTAGACACAGGAGCAAACAAGACTTTCATTACCACTAGGACGTACAATAGTATCCAGCATAAGTTCAAACCTGGATTGAGATCTACGAAAAATAAATTCCTGGCAGCAAATGGCAATACAGTAGAGTGTAATGGAGAAACTACAGTTTTGCTAAACTTTGCGGGTCATGATATTTACTTTCCAGTTGTAGTTGGTGGAGTTACTGAAAATCTTTTAGGAGAAGACTTCATTGAACAATTTCAGTGTAATTTCGATTATACAGATAGGATGTTTGTTATTCAAAACAGAGGACAAAGTGTTATGACAACAGAAAATGACAAAGCAACGTATCAAAAGGTAGCGACAGAAGTGACAGTTGACATTCCTCCAGGAAATGAAATGATAGTGCAGTCAAGAGCAAAAGTGAAAACTTCAGACAAACATTGTGTTTTGATTCCGGAAAATAAATTTGTAGAAACACACAACCTTTTGGTAGCACGGGTGCTAGTTGAAAACGGACAAAACATTCCAGCTAGGGTATTAAATCCAGGAGATTCAAATGTACGAATTGAAAAGGGAACAGTAATTGCATTACTAGAGCCTGTTGAAGAAGTAGTAGAATACAATTCAGAAAGTTCTGATTCTGTGTTTCGTATTGATGAAACAGATTGTGAAAGGCTACCAGAACATTTACAGAAACCATTTGTAGAAGGAAGAAAAGATCTTAATTTGGAGCAAACGGAGCAGTTCCAAAATACATTGCTTCGTTGGAAAAACGTATTTGCCAGACCAAATGAAGTCGGGAGGACGGTTGTAGGCACACACAAAATAAAACTGAATGATGAGACGCCAATTAAGGAGGCGCCGAGGAAAATTCCATTGTTCAAAAGACATATTATTGATACTGAAATTGAGAAGCTGGAGTCAAAAGGTCTGATTGAAAAATCGGAAAGCCCATGGAGCTCGCAACTTGTGTTAGTGAGGAAGAAGGATAATTCATGGAGAATGTGCGTGGATTACCGGAAATTAAATGCTAAGACAGTGAAAGACGCCTATCCGATTCCACGAATTCAGGACAATTTAGATTCACTGAACGGTGCTCAATGGTTTACAAGTTTAGATTGTGGAATGGCATATCATCAGATTCCAGTAGAGGAGAATGACAGACCAAAAACAGCATTTGCTACGCCACGGGGAGGGTTGTACCAGTATGTTACAATGCCTTTCGGTTTGTGTAACGCCCCGGCAACATTCCAAAGGATTATAGAAAAAGTGCTAATTGGGTTACAGTGGAACATTTTAGCGCTTTATTTGGACGATATTATTGTATTCAGTAAATCATTTGATTTGCATATCAAACACCTGGAAACAGTGTTTGAAAGACTTCAGATGTCTGGTTTGAAATTGAACGCCAAAAAGTGTCAATTCTTTCGCAAAGAAGTGACGTTCTTGGGACATATAGTGACTCAAGATGGAATAAAACCAGATACGTCAAAAATTGAAGCAGTCTCGAGTATTCCGACCCCAACAAATATCTCGGAACTTCGAAAGTTCCTAGGTTTCACGTCATATTTTCGGAAATTTGTGAAAGACTATGCCACGATTGCTAAACCACTCTACAATCTCACAAAGAAGAGTACTGACTGGAAATGGTCGAAGGAATGTGAAGAATCATTTTAGAGTTTGAAGGGAAAACTTGTGTCCTATCCTGTGTTAGCGTATCCCGATATCGACGGAGGTCGTTTTATACTGGATTGTGACGCTAGTGATCATGGAATTGGTGCTGTTCTCTCACAGGACCAAGATGGCATTGAAAGGGTTATCGCATATGGAAGTAGGACATTGAACAGTGCAGAAGAGAATTATTGTGTAACCCGTAGAGAAATGCTCGCACTGGTGTATTTCACAAAGTATTTCCAAGAGTATCTGATCGGAAGAAAATTTCTCGTTCGTACAGATCATAGTTCATTACGATGGCTCCAACAGTTCAAAGATCCTGATGGACAAGTATATAGGTGGCTCGAGCAGCTAAGCAAGTTTGACTTTGACATAGAACATCGAAAAGGTGCTAAACATACAAACGCAGATTACATGTCAAGAGTAGTCAGAGGTGATAGTGTAGAATGTAGACAGTGTCATATGCCTTTTCCCAAGACAGACACAATAATGACAGACACAGTCTCAGAAACTGCTGAAGTTATTTTTGATTTGAGTGTATTGGAACTAGGGGATACTAGTGAAGATGAAGTAAGACAAGATGAAATAGTACGAGAGAGGAAAAAACGTGGCCGCAAAACTAACAAACCAAAACCGTCAGCGGCTCGGAAAGAGCCTGAAAATGGCATTGATTCAGAATCAATTAAAACGGCACAGCGTGAGGATTCGGACATCAGTTTCATCATAGACTTACTCGAATCGGGCGCCGAGAAACCAACATGGGCAGATATTTCTAACAAGAGCCCAGATGTGAAATTTTGGATTGCTAGATGGGAGCTTTTGAGCATTCAAAATGGATTGTTGTGTATAAAGTGGGAATATACAGAAGAAAATGTGAAATGGAGAATCTGTGTTCCATCAACGTTAGTGTCAAGTATTTTGTGGTACATTCATGATGCACACGTGTCAGGACATTTGGGGATAAAGAAGACGTTGAATAGAGCAAATGAATGCCCTTTCTATTGGACTAAAATGCGTGAAAGTGTGGAAGAGTATGTGAAGGCGTGTGACATTTGTGGGGAAGCGAATAATCCACAGAGAAAACAGAGGCATGCTCTGCAGAGATACACAGTTGGAGCAAGATTCGAACGCATTGGAGTTGATATAGCCGGACCATACCCGGAAACAGCACGGAAAAATTCGTATATACTTGTAATCAGTGACTATTTTTCAAAGCTGGTGGAAATATTTCCCTTGGTCAATATACAGGCTGAGACGGTAGCAGACGTTTTATTCAGAGGATGGATAAAGCGATATGGTTGCCCCAGGGAGATTCATTCTGATCAGGGCAGACAATTCGAAAGTGCTGTATTTCTTGAGATGTGCAAATTGCTTGAAATAAGTAAAACGAGAACAACTCCATTACACCCAAGGTCAGATGGAATGACGATAAGGATGTAACAGCGACGGGGACCAGCGATGACGATAAGGATGTAACAGCGACGGGGACCAGCGATGACGATAAGGATGTAACAGCGACGGGGACCAGCGATGACGATAAGGATGTAACAGCGACGGGGACCAGCGATAACGATAAGGATGTAACAGCGACGGGGATCAGCGATGGAATCAGGGATGAAAACGTGACGGAGAAATATGATGAAAAAGTGGACGAGATCGTGATGGGAACTACAGATGAGAACGTAGACGAAAATAACAATGTTGGTGGATCGATAAAATTAAGTGATAAGTGTGATGAAAATAGTAAGCGAAATTCGGAAGTAATGGTGGTGATGATACTGAAAAGGACACCGAGAGTGACTGGCGTGACTTCGATGAGCTTAATTACAGTGAAATGACAGATGATAGTGTTAATTATGATGATGATAATGATGATGGTGATAATGAAGATGATGTTCAGGAGGATAATAATGACAGCAATGAAGATGAAGTGATAGTGATAGACAGTGACAATGATGAAGGCGATACTGAATTCGAGATTTCAGCAATAAACTTGACGTTACAAAGGACGACGAAACTAGTGGCCGGTGCTCCAGTTTCCGTGAAAAGATCTATGTCACTAGGATATACAGAAAATGTCAATATGACTGGTGTAGTGCCGAGGAAATTGTTTGAAATAATATAAGACGAATTCAAACACTTCGCTAACTACTATCATGATGAAATGAAGTAACATAAAACAAGTTTCTATGGAGAACATTCAATTTCTATGGATTACAATTAACTTTCCGTTGGTTTGGACAGTGGAAGTCCAATTTTCCCAGGGAGGGAGCAGTGTACTGATTTTGTTGTGACATTCCACTCATTTCGTGCACAGGAGCAAAGGAGCAAAGGAGCGAAGGAGCAAGGCCATGTGCTTCACGGCGTGCACGTGGGCTCACAGGAGCAGCTGGACTATATAAGCTCCGTATTCCACACAAGCGGGGCGATCACTACATAGAATATTCATTGTTTGTGATATTTTTCACGAGGGATAAATTTGGTTTTTGTTAATCATCTTCGTTATTTCTTTTCCCCCAGAGCTCGGACGTTACATTATTATTATTATTCTTATTATTATTATTAAATAATAAGAATAATAACAGCCAACACAGGGAATTCATAATAAATGACCAACTACTTCTTGAAACAACTCTTATGATGATTAGAGGTGACAGTATAGTTCAGATATTAAGAAGAAGAAAAAAAGATTAGAGAAGAAGAAAAACAATCAGAAAAAGATTTACAGAAAAAGAAATATATTGAAAAGAAAATAACACATAAATTAAATGAAATATCAGAAAATGACACAAACAATTTAAAGGGGGAAAAAAGAATGCATTGGCAAATTTAAGAAAAACAAAAATGGAAGGCGTCATGTTAAAATCTATATGTAGATATGAAGTATTAGGAGAGAAACCATCTGGTTATTTTCTAAATTTAGAAAATAGAAATTTTATGGATAAAGTAATTACTGACTTAATGGATTCAAACGAAAATGAATATAAAAACTCAGATGGTATTTTAAATTTACAAAAACAGTATTAAAGCTATTCATTTTAGTTGGTTGGGGCTGGAGCTTCTTGTCTGTTGCTTGGCCCTCCGGGGTCCAACTGGTGTTTTTCTTTTGCTCCGGAGTTAGTAGGTTATTCGGCGCCCAGGGATCTCCATCGTCGGGCAGCTAACTCAATCTGTGAGTCCTGGTTTTTGATTCATCGGGATGTTTATCATAATTTATTTGTTTGTTCTTGATGATTCATTTACTGGTTAGAGATTCACCACGAGGACCGAAGAACTAACTAAATGTTATGAACCACTGCAGAAGCTGAGGGTGAGGTTAGGTACCTGTAAAACCGGTTTAAGCCCGCCAGTAACTTTGTGTTACTGATCGTTTCAAGTCGATACTTCTGTGGTGGTTCTTTTTGTTTTATGTCTTGGTGTTTTAAATTTTTTGTGTAGTTGGCGCCTTATGTATGTTTTCATATTTTTAGTTAAGTTAAGGTAACTGAGTGGCCACCTATTGGGAAAATAGCTGCTCATTCGGCTTACGATATGTTTCATGGTATAAGTACCTGATTGTTAGTTTGGTTTTTTCCCACCTTGGTTTTTGGAGTGGGAGTCTTTTTCTGATTGCGCCTTTTCCTGATCTTTGCCTTCTTGTACCTTTTTAAAAGATTTATATAAAGATGAAATAAAGATAGATGGGGTTCCAATAAATGAATTAATTGGGGAAAATGAACTGAATAAGGAGAAGTCAGATAATTTAGAAGGAGAAATAACATGAAAAACTAGCAAACACGCTTAAAAATATGAAAAATTACAAATAACATATGAAAAACTAGCAAACACATTTAAAAATATGAAAAATTCAAAAAGTCCCGGAAATGACGGATTTACAGCCGAGTTTTTTTTTGTAATTGTTTTGGGTGGACTTAGGTAAATTCATTTTAAAATCTGTAAATTGTGCCTATAAACATGGTTCCTTGCCAGTAACCCAAAATCAAGGTATTATTACTGTTTTAGAGAAGGTCATTAGTAATGACCCGAAAGGATTTATTGCAGGTAGGTACATTGGAGAAAACGTGAGAACCATTTACGATATTCTTTTTGAAACTAAACAACAATAAATTTCTGGATTATTGGTATCTGTCGATTTTTTGCAAGCTTATGATACAGTCTCTTGGAAATTTATAGACAAATCTTTGGATTATTTTAAATTTGGCCCATCTAAAGAGAAATGGTTAAAATTATTTCAAACACGTGCACAGTCATGCATTCTGCAAAACGGGTATCTTTTCAGATTGTTTTTAATTTACAAAGGGGGTGCAGGCATGGGGATCCTTTTTCACCATATATTTTTATTATATGTGTAGAAATTTAAGGAAAGATTATAAGAGATGATAAAACTTTGCAAGGGATTAAAATAAATAATAAAGAATTCAAATAATGTAAATATGCTAATGATACTCAGGTATTTCTAGATGGATCTGAGAGGTCATTACATCATTTAATGTCCGAATATAGAAAAGGTTCTACAATATGTCAGGTCTTAAGGTAAATGAGGATGAGACAAAAGCTTTATGGATTGGGGCAATGAGTAAGTCTAATAAAATAATCTTGACTAGGAACAAAAACCTTTCACGATTGTAGGAGTTACATTCACTGCAGAAGATTTTGATATTTGGGATCACAATTTAGATGATACAATGCATAAAATTAATTCGTTGATTAATACATGGTCTAAAAATGTTGACTTTACCAGGTAGAATTTCAGTAATCAAGTCTCTAATAATATCAAAATTCACTCATTTATTTCTGGCTCTTCCAAATCCACCAGGGATATTCGAAAAACTTTCGGAGAGAAAATTTCATAAGTTTCTATGGAGTAATGATCCAGATAGAATTTGTCGAAGTACTATTGTTAAAAATATACAAGCTGGGGTTTGCGAATGATAAATATTAGTGTTTTTATTACTTCACTGAATGTTACTTGGTTAAGAAGATTAAAATATCCCCTGATAATGATAACTGGAGTACTTTGAGTAAAATTAATTTTAATAAAATAGTTTCTATGGGAGATGCATATAGTGGTAAAGTTATTAAAGATTTACGTAATCCATATTGGAAAAACATTTTGGAGAGCTGGAGTCAGTATATA
This sequence comes from Rugalucina vietnamica, assembly GCA_964017185.1. Classification (NCBI taxonomy): domain Eukaryota; kingdom Metazoa; phylum Mollusca; class Bivalvia; order Lucinida; family Lucinidae; genus Rugalucina; species Rugalucina vietnamica. The sequence goes on from OZ024875.1 coordinate 34,207,305, forward strand.
AGATCTTTCAAAATTGATAACTTATTAAAAGTCATATACATGTACGAGTATTCGCCTCTATTGGGCAACTCTCAAATAAACGGAAACGGAAATGATATTGTAAACGAATGTTGTAATAAAGGGACAAGGAATGGTTTTGATTTAATTGATTTTGATGGCTTAATTCACGATTTCTAAAAATTAAAATACTTGTATAATATACATGGTACCTATTTGCATTATGCGCATTTAATGAATATAATACCTAGATTTTGGAGAGATGTGATCAGCGAGAAAGTAGGAAATTAGCAGATATAAAATAAATTCATACAATTTCTCTTTTACGTAAAAGGCGAGATTATCGCGATGTATAGATAAAATACTTTGACCGTGATGCACGTGACGATGTTTTGTAAACACGGTAAACATTTTTCCAGTGCAATGTGTAGCAGCAAAAGTAGATGAATAGGAGAAAGTCTGCATCTGCTGATAATATGTATTGGAAAGGCACAGTACTAATTTCCCCCATACCGATAACATGTGATGACTTAGCAGACCTGAAACGGTGTTGCTATAAATAGAAACGGCTCATGGGATAGGTAAATCGCACCTCTGCAGCGCCATCTGTATCGCACAGCAGGCATAAAATTGGCCATAATTGAGCCTGTTGTTAGATCAATTATTTCATTAATATGTATGTTCTGTCAAGGCCATAATGAATTCCAATGACGCAGTGCAATTTGATTCCTTATGAGAAAACTGAAAACATGTTACTGGCAACGGTTATGTTATCGAGACCAAATTGGCAGAATCGCAAAGTTTCCTTCACGTAAAGACAATTTAATTAAGTTGACTATAAACATCGTATCCAGGACTTTCTGTGTAGAAACTTTTTGATTGTATACTTATAAAACGCATGCATTTAAAATACGAAATTCAACAGAAGCATGTTCTATGCCGACATGACTGAAAAAAATAGTGAATCAGCAAATCTTTCAAATGCATGCAATACAGATGTGCGACTCAGTCAAAAGTTAAGATCAACCATGATATTCGCTTATGCATGAAAGTTGAAAATCGCGTGCAAATCACACATTTTGAGTTCACAACTTTGTCATAACGTAATTTTCTTTCATTAATTATATGCTTCTCTCAAAGTTTAGACAGATGCTCGCTCATTTACACACTGAAATCTTCTGTCCTTTGTGATGCAATTATTCAAATACAATTTTAAAGATTTGTCGTGACATGTACATTCGTGACATGTATATGCTCTTTTAGGATAAGTTGGTTGATACTTAAATATTTCATTAACATTCATTTGTATATCGCCATACAACCACAATTGCTTTTGGTTATCGCTGATTATCAAGTACATATTAATTATCATTTATAAGAATCCATGTAATCGTTGATTAACCCTTGCTGCTATTTCGACATGTTCTCTTCGCAATGACTCGTCTAATTATAGAACAAATTCTGCGCGGGAAGCCGGGGAAATTAGTCACATGTGTTTCCTCAACCCATTGTCGATGCAGGCTTTCGCCTTCATAGGCTTTTGGTAGCAGGTAGTACGGTCAAAATATTTTATCTATATATGATAGACTAGTTCCTGTAAACGAAACGACTGTACCAGATAAGTGGTTAAATGAAGTTGGTGATATATCGGTTGAAGAGTGGAAACGATAGAAATAGAAACGTTAATGATATATAAGAAAAAAATTAAGAGACCTTCAGTTTAAAATAAACAAGCCCACTTTTAGCCACAAATACTTTTCTATTTATAAATAAAAAGAAGAAAACAAATGTATGTTCATACTGTAATCAGGAAGTATCTCCTATTTTTTGGTGCGACAGCTTCAAATATTTGGACGAAATTAAAACAGTGGTTTGAAAGAAAAGCCAATATTAATTTGCAGATTGTTTTGAAGAATATTATTTTCTCTTCACTTTCACAAGTGTTGCTAAGCTACATTTTAACGGGGATATACAAAAGTTCCTTTAGAACATTTACATTCTTTGTCTGCTGATTACATTTGTTCTTGGGACTTGTTAATCGAAAACTAAACCCAAATACAGCTGTATACCCATCGGCTCGAAAGATATGAGACTGTATTTGAATAACATTACATTCATGTGAGAGTAGTCTCCATTGGTGAAAAAAATTCAAATCAAAATAATACACTTACGTGCTTTTCAAAAGTTTTGAAACTGAAACAATAAGTTGTAAAAATTGTTTATAATTATTTCCAAATAATATGTTGTTTGTTTTAGTTGTTTGTTTGAATGATATTCAACATGTCCTATGTGCCACGTATGATGTCATAGTGGAACTAATGAATATTCATAAGATAAAATGCCAAACTACAAATCAAGTTAACTCCGGAACCAGTCATGATAATTTGGCGAGGTTTTCGAGAATCAGTTCCTTTTATCAATGTCTACTTCAGTTTTACAAAATCAAAACCTTTAGTTATGACTTTTAGCGGTTGCGAAATATTATATTCATAAGAGTAAGTTTTATAAGAAAGAAGTTAATTTAAAAGGTTTTTAGTCTCTCTTGAAATTTGAATTTTTAAACGAAATGTAAATTACGAAAATAAATAATAGGCTAGATAGACCCTTAGGAAAATAGTCGAGTCTCTACAATTATATGATAACTATAAACTAAGAGGAGGTATAATAAGTAAAAGTATATTGTATATTCATTTTAGTTTCTTAATTTGTGTTGTGTTTTGGCAAAAACATTTGCATATAGAAGGAAAAAATTAGTATCAAAAGATGTAAGTTTAGTAAAGAAAAATAAAACTGAGATCCTTTAGAGCAGTGAGTTATTTGTGAGAAAGGTGATGGGCCATACCGTGGTCTCGGCTATTCAAGCCTCTTCAGTGACCCTTTAAAATTGGCAACATGGAGCCAAAGAGAGTTGCTGTAATTTTGCAACGTTTAACAGGGTAGTCAATAATAAAGACTTGTTTAATCAAAATGGGACCAAATAAAGTAAACGTTGGTTAAAAAATGAATCTTAACCGATTTTAATTTTCTGATTTCTCAAAATACCCTCTCTGATATCAAAGGACCAAAAGGAAAATATGATCTGCACTATGAATGATGTACGCGGAGACTTTTTAGGGCCGCCACACGGCACAACACCAGCTGCAGTAATAGCAAATAAAAATAAAACTGAGATCCTTTAAGAGCAGTGAGTATATTTGTAAGAAAGGTGATGTGCCATACCGCGGTTTCGGCTATTCAAGCCTCTTCAGTGACCCTTTAGAACTGGCAACATGGAGCCAAAGAGAATTGCTGTAATTTTGCAACTTTTATCAGGTTAGTCAATAATCAAGACTTGTTTAATCAAAATGGGACCAAATAAAGTAAACGTTTGTTAGAAAATGAGTCTTAACCGATTATAATTTTCTGATTTCTCAAAATACCCTCTCTGATCTCAAAGGACCAAAAGGAAAATATAATCTGCACTATGAATGATGGAATTCAGTTTCTTACTTAAGCCTAGTGCCCAGTAAAATAGATTAATAACGTAATCAACATAACATAACATAACATAACATAACATAACATAACATAACATAACATAACATAACATAACATAGCTTTATTGATGTAGGTCACCAGTCCATTTATTATAATCATACAACATATAGAATCTCAATTATATAGCACAGTTACACCTCACAGTGATAGTGTACCTCGTGTATGTATAATTACACCTGAGGTGATGATCAGAAATTGATCGACTCAGTATCAGAAGATAGTTACTGTACCTCTAAATTGTGCCATATAAATAAGCGTAAACCAATCAATGTGTAAGCATTTTGGTTTGTATGTATTCAAGCAATAGTGTAACATTGTTTAGTTTCTGCTTATTACTATGTTCCAGTTTATGTAGATAGCAGGTCTTGTCTTAGTTTTAAGGCACGATACAAATATGTTGCTAATGACATTTTGATAGATTCATTTTCATATGCAATCAGTATCTTAAATTTATTATAATTCGGGTGAATAAGTTGTGTTTGTTTATGAGAACTTGCATACGCTCATTGTGTTGTTGTTGTTGTTTTTTCTCTCAATCTATATATATATATACGTTGTTGGAGTGTACCAGCTCAGTGGTGTGTGTTGGAAGCCTTGATGGTCAATAACTTGGAGCTCTTCTTTTCATGCTTTCAAAACGACGACTTGGAGCATATAGCTTAGGCATTAGTAACACTTTGTATGGTGAAATGCATACTGTATTAATATGCGTGTGAATCTCAATCATCATACTCTCGTGTATGTATAATTCTGTAAATGTGTCTATACATGTTCATTGTTGTTGTGTAAAAGAACAATTGTTAAATAAAATTAAAAAAAAAGTCTCTGTTGTATGGACAAGTTTTGCTAAACCGAGTAAGTACGTTTGGTTTACTCAACAAAATAAGTTAAGGAAAATGAGTTTGAGGGATTGTAACAAAAGAACTGTTATATGTCATGAAATGTGAACTCCATATTATTATTATGACGTGTCTTTTTATCTTTCAAATGAGGGCTTATTTCAGATGATGACACTAAATCAATGTGAGAGTTGACTGGTCGCCCCACTATGTTTCACAAAATTGCCATATAGTTCGATTTGTGTATCAATTGTCACTGGAGCTTTTTCACACAATAACCATGTCTTCATACACACATTTTCTCATGAACAGCTGTACAGTGCAAACACTGAGGTGAGCAGACCTGTGGTAAAGCATTTTCAGCACCAGTACCATTGTTGGTACCTGGAGGACAATGTCAGAGGAAATTGCCCCAGTATCACTATGATTGCCTACGTCAGAACAACGTTGAAGTCGACGATTAGGCAACCCATCCACCAGACATGCCTCCGCTGAATAAGTGTTACACATTCTGGGGCAACATGATATGGTCTGGTGTGGAAAGGTACAAGTAGGCGAAGATCAGGAAAAGGCGCAATCAGAAAAAGATTCCCACTCCGAAATCCGAGATGGGAAAAAAACTAAATTAACAATCAGGTACTTATCCCAGCAGGCACCTGACGTCTGTTTGACGTCAGATATTGGTTATATTTTGGTCGCGACGTCATATAACCAATTTCCAACGTCTATCAGACGTCATTTCCTGACGTCTTTTGGACGTCTGGATTGGACGTTGTTTTGACGTCAAACTAGTTCGTCAGTTAGACGTCGTAATCAAGACGTGATTTAGACCTTGTGTTTTTCATACTTCTGACCATGTGTGGTGTGCAAATTAATGAAACTTCACTTTGGGTAAAAATCAGATCATTCGTTTCGTGTGTTTCTTTTGCTTTCTTCCTTTCTATTTTTTTTCTATGTTACTTCCAGCAGACATTTGACGTCCGTTGGACGTCAGATTGACGTCAGACTCCAACGTCATAATAACGTTGGAGTTAGGTTGATTTTGAAAGTTTGTTTGTTGTCAAAACTAGACGTCAATCTGACGTGCTAAAGCCAACGTCGGTTTAACGTCTGAAAGCTGACGTCAATCTGACGTCCTAAAAACGACGTTTGAATTCATGTCATATAAATAGTTTAAGGTGTATATTTTTTCGCATTTTTGAATAACAGTGGATTCAGAAGAGCAGTGATGCACTTTTGATAGTCCCTTTCACTCCTTTGATAGAGTTTTTCGGAACATACAAAATGTTCAAGATATTAATTCAGCCTGGTGTTGGTACATCTTATTTAAGCAAAATTTTATTGCTTTATGGTGCTAAAACCAATAAGACATTAGTGTGAGAAATAAGATTATTCTGAACAATGGTGAAATAAATATTAAAATATACAAATTTTATTTTCATCTTAATTGAAAGTTTGATAATTTAGTGAAAGACTTTATTTTGATTAATAGATAATCATTTTTTTCTACATTAATTAAGCATGAGGGCGAAATATGGGATTTCCCATACGAGACTCAGATATGACTTTTAAGTGGCAAGGTTGAAATTATTATTTGAATTTGATATTATATAGAGGATCTTACACGAGTGGTCATTTCATATGAAATTTATTAAACGGGCCTTCAGCGAGTTTAATAAATTTCATATGAAATGACCACGAGTGTAAGATTCGGTTTATCATATGACTTCTAAAATAGGATTATATCGCCTTCGAAGTGGACATATTTTCAATGAAAATTTACATTGTTGTTACGGACGTCGTCAATGGCGTTACGTCCCAGCAGGCACATGACGTCAAAATGACGTCATATGACGTCATTCTGACGTCATGTGCCTGCTGGGGTATTCCCGCAAAAGTGTTATTACACGTGTGGTCATACGATTTTTATGACATGACGTTATCCACTGGAAAACAGCGACGTCATATGATAATACATAATATGTGTAATAAATTATGTCAGTTTAAGGGCAGCTAACTCTGTCGACATATATGTAAAACACGTCCCCAGCAGGCATCTGACGTCAACTTGACGTCGGATATTGGTTGTATTTTGGTCACGACGTCATACAACCAATAACCAACGTCCACCTGACGTCCAGTCCTGACGTCAGTGGACGTATTGATATGACGTCGAAATGACGCCGGATTCAAACGTAAGTCTAACGTCATATGTCGACAGAGTTAGCTGCCCTTGAACTGACATAATTTCTTGCGCAAATATAACAACATCAAATTCAAATAATAATTTCAACATTGCCACTTTTAAAAAAGACATATCTAGGTCTCGTATCGGAAATCACCAAGCATAATTAATTTAGAAAAAAATAATTATTTGTTATTCTAACACACCTCGCCTATATAGCCAATGGTAAAAAACGTGTTATATTGTGCAACAATTTCACTGGGCGAATAAGCGTGACGTTACTTTGCGGCATTTGTGACGTCAGCTATCCCACAAAGCAGCGTTAGACGGTGAAACGTCGTTTTAGCGCACAACAAACGTAATAAGTGTGTGTAAATACCAGCATTACAGTCAAATATTTGGCGGGATATCTGCGATGCAATGGCGGAAAGCTGAACGATATCGACGGTTTCAGCAACATTTATTCCGTTTATTGTGTGTTAGAATCGAAATAGATCAGCTCAAGTGCGTGAATTGTTGAGTAATAATTCTCTGTTTGTCGGTCAGTTGTAAGAAGATAAATCACTCGCGCTACGCGCTCGTGATTTGATCTTCTTTACAACTGACCTCCTAACAGTGAATTATTACTCAACAATTCACTGCTAGAGCTGATCTATTTCTTAAATCAAAATAAAGTCTTTCACTAAATTATTAAACCTTCTATTAAGACGAAAATGAAATTTGTATATTTTAATACTTATTTCACCATTTTAAATTATTGATTGTTCACAATAGTCTTATTATTTACACTAATGTCTTATTTGTTTTAGCACCATATAACAATAAAATTTGACATGAATAAGAAATACCAACATCAGAGTGATTTAATATCTTAAACATTTTCCCGAATAAATCTATCAAAGGAGTGAAAGGGAATAACAATAGTGCATCACCGCACTACTGAATCCACTTCAGGATTTCAGAATGTTAATTAAACTGCCAACAAACATTCACGATATCGGTTTTAGCACGTCAGATTGACGTCTGTTTTTGACTTCAAACAAACTTTCAAAATCAACCTAACCCCAACGTCATTATGACGTCACATTTGAGACATCAAACCAACGTTGTTTTTCTGACGTCAGAATGACGTCTATTTTTGACGTCAGAATGACGTCTGTTTTTGACGTCAAACAAACTTTCAAAATCAACCTAAATCCAACGTCATTATGACATCGGAGTCTGACGTCTATCTGACGTCCAACTGACGTCAAATGTCTGCTGGGTATACCATGAAAACATATCGTAAGCCGAATGGGCAGCTATTTTCCCAATAGGTGGCCACTCAGTTACATAAACTTAACTAAAAATATGAAAACATACATAAGGCGCCAACAGCACAAAAATTAAAACACCAAGACATAAAACGAAAGAACCACCACAGAAGTATCGCCTTGGAACGAACAGTAATATAAATTACTGGCGGGCTTAAATCGATTTTACATGGCCATAACCTCACCCTCAGCTTCTGCAGTGGTTCATAACATTTAGTTAGTTCTTCGGTCCTCGTGGTGAATCTCTAACTAGTCAATGAATCGTCAAAAACAAACAAATAAATCATGATAAGAATAACCAGGACTCACAGATTGAGTAAGCTGTCCTACGATGGAGATCCCTGGGCGCCGAATAACTTACTAACTCCGGAGGAAAAGAAAAAACACCAGTTGGACCCCGGTGGGCCAACCAACAGACAAGAGGCCAAGCAACAGACAAGAAGCCCCGGCCCCAACCAACTAAAATGAATAGCTTTAAGTCGGTGCCATCAAAGAGTCTGACGCTCGACCCACCGGCGTGCAATTAAAGAAGGCAGCGTAGTTATCAACCATGATTTGGTTAAAAGTTATAAACTAAGCATGCAGACTGTCGCATAACATTCAAGTTATAACCTATACGTCTGTAACGTGTAATACTGGCACCAAAAACTCCCCAGGCTCTTGCTGTGGTGATACAGAAGGAAAGGAGGCTGATTTCTCAGCACCAAATGCGGCATATTGTTAGTCAGATTAATGAATTGTCATTTGGCTTTGGTGCTTTGCAGCCTGATATTGCCATCTAAGAAATGATGTAGGAAAAGCAGTATAACATGCCTCAACATCGTGTCTTGTGCACTGATCTGTTGTCATAAGAAAACTTGTCTTCAAAGTCTATGCTCTTAAGGCAAAAGTCTACATTGACACTTTTTACTCAAACCGAACAATATTGCAATTTTGTGAAAACTGGATTGACGACTTGTCACGTTTGACATTGTTTTCCCAGCCACTGCGGATGCTACAAGTTCAAATTAGGCCTCATTGGAAAGATAAAAAGACACTTTATAACATACTAAAGTTTGAATTTCTAATTTTTTTACTAGATTTATTGCAATATCCACTTGAACACATTCCCCTTAACTTTTTTGTTGAGTATATATAAAAGGATATTTTGGTCATTTTCTTCATTTATAGATTTGATCCTTTACTTCTTAATCAGAAAGTATAGCCATTCGCTGTTGATTTCTTTCTAGAAATGTTTAACGCATTGTACAGATCTTAAAAAACTGAAGCCAACACTTTGAAAAAGTTTCTCACGTGGTTCACCATATCTATCATATTTTATCTTACAAACATGTTGTTTTACGGTTAATTCCTGTAAACATAATTAAGTTGCGTGAATAAATTTGAATGAGTCATTCCCTTTTTTTACTTCCCAAGAAGTATAGATAATTTCGAATGTGCTTTCTCTGGCACCCTTCTGTACAACCGTACCTTCAAAAATGAATTTCTCAAAGAATAGCAATAGATATCTCCTTTAATGTTATAATATGAACATTGAATGAACATCAGGGAATAATACATTAGGGTTTCAGCTATATTTGGTTAGACCATAATATTATGGTTTTATCGGAATAAATAACTTCTATGAGGGTATACTCGTAAAGCGAAAATGGACTCTTAAGAATACCACATTATTTGGCTAGATTTCAGTTGTTTCATTCAATATTTTGATTACAATTTACAAAGTAAGTTATAATTTAAATGTGGAAATGTCAGTGTTTATTGGTCTCAACTTTCATTGAACATCTGAATTTAACTATTGTGTTTTAAATGTATTGACTTAAAAAGGTGAAAGTAGTGTTTTCATATTTCTAATTCTTTTTTTAAACATAATGTTGATATGTAAATAAGCTTAGCTTTAATTGAATTTCAGCCGAATGGCACCACCACTTAATTGTCCTCGAGTGTCTACAGAATTAATTAAGGTTTCTGGTTTTAGTCTACATCCTGCTGTTCTTAGAAATAAAAATAGCACGAACTGATACAATTAAGTGTAGAACTCAACCCTTACACAAGACTGGAAAAGATATTACAAAATGGGTTCCCTCACACCCACCCCCACACCCGCAAAAAAGTTTAAGTGTTACATTATTTACCAATTACATTTTATATTGCCAAGAAACTAGCAACATACGTTTGAACTGTCTTAAATAGAAGATTTCGAAGTACTGTAACTTATAGCCGAACCAAGCCACAGCAGACCTCTTGGGTGGAAAAGCATGCTCATCCACCAAGGGTGGTTTACTGCGCTATAAAGTCAAAACTTACTCGATTCACAAAATTTCGAGTTTCCAATTTGCATAAATATACAAGCATTCCAGATACCGCTAATACGTTGCATCAACGTATTGTACCAAGGGAGGCTATCCCGTCACATTACGTCCCCCTCCGAGAAGACTCGTCCCGAGTCTTGGCCTGGGATCAACATGGGTAAGGCATCTCGGGTCTGGCTGTTTTCATTACCCCATCGCTGCCACCAAATGTATAGCCGAACCCAAGCCACAGCAACCCCGCCCCCGTCGGTGGAAAAGCATGCTCATCCACCAAGGGTGCTTTGCTACGCTATATAGTCAACACTTACTAGATTCACAAAGTTTCGAGTTTCTTATTTGCATATTACAAGCATTCCAGCTGCCGCTAATATATTGCTATCCCGTCACGTCTAGTATCACTAATCAAACACCAGAAAACACATTCTCAGTAACCATGGTTATCAACAGCATTAGCACGGCCACCAATCAAGCTATTTCATAGCAAAAAAAATGATAATCAATTCATTTGCAGTACAACCTACTATGCAGATAAAGGTTGCAAAACGAGTAAATATCTCCGTGCTGTTGCGTTTTATTATCTATTACGCTCATCTTTCAAAAATCGGAGAATGCTATGAGGAAGTTAACTTATCTAACATTCACCTAACACAACGTAATCTGTGGTTTACTCGCCATTGCACTTGCCGCGACTGAATAATAAATAGAAAGACCAATCCCAAGACAGGCACCAGGCAGGAAGAAATCACAAGAAGCCACATAAAATTAAAAATGTATAAAGTGCATGATGACTAGCTCTTTCTCAGCAAGGTAGCCATCTGTCTTGCACCAACCCATCAGGAAAACATGTCCGTGAAATGTATACCCCCTTATACCCCACTTTTATATAGAAAAACTGGGGTATGCAGGGGTATACCTATTTTTCTTATTTTTGCTCAAAAACATAGATTGTGGGTACTCGTTAGAACCGCCTTGGCGAGGCGGTTCTAACGTGTACCCACAATCTATGTTTTGAGCAAAAATAAGAAAACTATCAAAAATTATCTGCTGAAAATTTTTAATTTTTACAATTAGAGAAAAATCTATATTTTACATGGGCGTGTTTTCGTAATGCAACAACCAAACATAAACAAACATACAAAATGAAAGGGCAGACAGAAGTCGCTTTGCATCAGTGTGGATTTAAATAAATCAACGCACACTTTATTATGTTACGGCTTACTATTACATGTATCTACCCGTGCATTCGGGGAAAAAAAAGAAACAATCAAAACATCTATAAACATTTGTTTAATTCTATTGAGCAAAGTTCCACCAAAAAGGTATGCAAAACTTATTAATCAACCCTCTCCTCTAAAGCTACCGTTGGTCAATACCGGAGGATAAATGTATTTGAACTGTTAAGTAATTTTAAAAGAGCCCGGTAACAAGAAAATGTGTTAAAAGTTACTGACGAGGTTCAGACATGCAACAACCAAAGGTTTCTAGAGGCTTGGAAAATCATTCTAGAAGAAGGGAACTGCGATAAAATGGTACAACTAGGCAACGATCAGGAAACTGCACAATCAGAAAGAGATTCCCACTCCAAAAAACTAAATTAACAATCAGATACTTATACCAAGAAAACATATCGTAAGACCAATGAGCAGCTATTTTCTAATAGGTGGACACTCAGTTACCCAAACTTAACTAAAAATATGAAAACATACATAAGGTGCAAACAGCACAAAAATTTTAACACCAAGACATAAAACAATAAGAACCACCACAGAAGTATCGCCTTGGATCGATCAGTAATATAAAAGTTTGCAAAAAGAAATTTGCGTTGGACTGTTCATACAGCTTTTTAAATGACAACTGGATATAAAATTGATCAATGTCACTTTCAGTCATTCTTCGGGAAAAGGGCAGATTATCAATATTTTTACTTTTACTCAATAAAATGACCATGCTTCTATATATGACTTCATCCATAATGAGAGTACAGAGAGGAATTTATAGAAATTTACGATTTACATTTGAGCCGCCGCTTGGGAAAACCAACAATCTACATGGGCGAAAACAAAGGCGCAGATCAGCTTCGCAGGAAGCTGATCAGAGCCTTTGTTTTCGCTACACGGATAGTACAATTCCTCTACTTTCTAAATCCAAAATTTTCAGCCTCTAACCATCTTCTGTGACTGTACAGTTCATTTTGTGTCGGACCTGGTCGGAACCCAAATTATTGGTTTTCTCACGCACAGGCTCATTTAATACTAAGCCAAGAGCAAATATCTACGATAATGTAAGCCGATAGCAGCCAGAGACATAAATTCCTTCAAGATAAGTGCCAATACAAGGTTTGAAACATGAGCCCGTAAAAAACAGATTCAGAACGTCCATGTTTTAACAGGACCCAATATTGTCCGTATTGTTTGCATTTATATTACTTTATGTTGTTTGCATTTACTATATGTACAATTTATTAATGATTAAAGAAATCTTACACTTACTATTTGCCAATATTTTCATTCAGTAAATTGAATCGCTATCCACTTTAGAGTTCAACTGCGATGGAACTGCTCAAATACCACTCGTCAAGATCGAAAACGTTGACTTGTAGAATGTTGCAGATGTTCATAGGTAGCTAGCTCTTAGTTAGTGGTTAATTACGAACTAATTCTTTCTCGTCCTCATATATAATAATAAAGGTCTAATTGAAAAAATGAGGTTATCACATTATATTATATACGTATTTTTTTCAGAAGATCACGGGCAACTCATGCCTTGGTCAGAGTAAGTTTTAACCAAATTTCAAGATCCTTGCATCAATGAAAAAGAAAACAAAAAGTTGAAAGTGCAAACTGGAGTGTCTACCCACACCTATTTTAGAAATTAATTGAAATATTCAAGACGTGAATGTAGCAGATATAAGATCTAGCCAAAAGCTAAGACTTATTCGAGATATTTATTACAAAAACATACCCATGCAAACAAAAAGAGATTTTTATAAGTGTAAAAAATGAAAATTTTCTGTAGAAAAATTTCGATATTTTTCTTATTTTTGCTCAAAACAGCGAGGCGGTTCTAACGAGTACCCACAATCTATGTTTTGGAGCAAAAATAAGAAAAATAGGTATACTCCTACAAACCAAAGTTTTGCTATATAAAAGTGGGGTTCAAGGGGGGTATACATTACACGGACGAAATTGTTTTCGTGATGACACAGGGGTATACATTACACGGACATGTTTTCGTGGTGACAGTAGTCTCTTACCGGCAAAAACGATCCGATCAAAGACCGTTGACAACGTCATTGTCAGCCAACTTCGTAATCAGTGGTTGTTGTTTCCATCAACTGAAACCAGGTCCTGAGGTTATAAAACTTTTTTTCAAGCTCAGCTCAGCTGAGCATGAAATTTCAACTGCTTACAAATAATTAAATAGTCAAAATTAGTGAAAAATTCAGGTTCAAAACTCAAAAACTGGTAATTTATCCTGCTCATAAATGTTAAAATGCCAACAATTGTTGGCATTTTAACATTTATGAGCAGGATAAATTTCAGTATCAGTTGAGCTGAGCATGAAAAAGTTTTATAACCTTGGGCCCTGGAATGAAAGTTCCCGAAATTACCTCAGCATTTTAGGGGAGCCATTGGTTACTATGAGGACAAGATCTAGCCTAAAATCTAATGACCCGATCGACCTGTTTAGATAAACTGACCAAAGACCCCGATGGCCTCCAGAATATGGTTTGAGAGAATGAAAGGACGGACACAAAGACACAGGGAACCTTTGACTCTGATGCGTTGAAGGAATACGACAAGGGTATTTTTCCACAGTTTCATGTAAGTTACAACTGTAAACGTCACCGCATACTGCATACACAAGGTTTCGTAGTGTATCTTACGACAGCGCGCAATAATTGAATGAAAATAATTACAGATACTTCTTGACCAGCCCTCATACTTTATAAAAAAATGCGATAAAGATAAAATATTACTTTAATATAATATCTCAATGAGCGCTGATAATACTACTGAGATAGTCATTGTGGTGATTGGGCTACGGAAATTTATATCATAAAAAGTGGGAGGATTCCATCGGCGAATTTTGAGAAACAGTAAAACTGAAAAAAATGGGTTTAAAAGAAACGGCTTATCATGCCATGACTGTTCTGATTTTAGTTCTATATTTATGGAACGGGTTTCTATTTTTCGCGTCTTTGAGGAATGACCAAAATCAAGACTTAAGTGATGGTGACCGACCTTTGGTGCTAGATCTTCTTTCATATTTCATCGGAGTATTAATTTGCATATCTTTTCCATTCACATTGCTGAATATCGTAGGGATTGTTCTATTAAACCCGTTTTCAGAACCGACCAAGCGTGCCATCGGCGAGGACGTGCCATTCATCTGCTTTCGCGTCGTAACTAAGGGGATGTATCCCAAACTTGTGAAAGATACGACGTTTCGAAATATAGAAGTATGTAGGAGAGTTGGATTGAAAAATTTCAAATTCGAAATTGTAACAGATAAGACAGTTTCGATAGAAAAGCACCAGGACATTCGCGAAACTGTCGTTCCAGAAAAGTACCAAACGAAAAATAACGCGCTCTACAAAGCACGTGCGCTGCAGTGGTCCTTGGAACCAGCAGTAAATATTTTGTCAAACGATGATTGGATAGTTCACCTCGACGAAGAAACCAAACTAACTGATGACGTCATTCATGGAATTGTCAACTTCATATCAATGTCGTCTGCAGATATTGGTCAGGGAGTAATCGTTTATGCAGACGATGACATAGAAAACTGGATCACCACATTAGCGGACGGTCTCAGAGTTGCGTTCGATTACGGTGTCATGCGCTTCGGGTTGCAGGTACTGAAAAGACCAATTTTTGGCTTCAAGGGATCCTTTATTGTATCCAAAGTCAAAGCCGAGATAGATGTGGGGTTTGATTATGGACCAAAGGAGAGCATCGCCGAGGATCTAAGGTTCGCGCTTACTGCGTGGCATAAAGGATACAAGTTCGACTTCGTCCAAGGGATTATGGTCGAAAAAAGCACTTTCAGTTTCCTAGATTTCATCAAACAAAGAAAACGGTGGTTCGTTGGCCATTTTCATGTTCTTTGGAGTAATTCTTTGCCACTGTATTGCAAATCAATATTGCTTCCATTAAACTTTGTCAACCTATTCTTATGGATTCAAATAGTAAACACCCCGTTACTTCCGCTGGTTCGACTAGATAAATTTCTGTACGTTATAGGCCTGGTCGTCCCTTCCGTTCTGTTCTGTTATGTGTTCGGAAATTTTATGTCTTTCCGAAGAAAAAGACTTCGTGTGATACACAAGCTTTTATTAGTAATTCTGTCCCAGTTACTAATGGCGGTGACGGGAGTTCTGGAAGCCATAGCAACGCTGTGGGGATTCTTTACACGAAACAATATATCATTTCACGTCGTTGAGAAACAAAGCCGTGCTACTGATCTAGAGACGCAAGTTTAAACAACGAGAACCGATTTACACATAGAAAGAAAAATGTTCCCTGATAAGACTTCTATCTAATTGAACAGAGATGTTGTAAATGTTCACATTGACCAATTCAACATATCTTTGATATTTATAAAAAGCCATGATTTGCCTGGTCGAGACGATTGGAGAATGCAGCATGCGCTTAAAATATTTGTAAAAGTACCTAAAAGAGTATAAGATATATCATTCAAATGGTAATGACAGTAAAAGGCAATTTACCCAACAAGCATCATTGATATTCGTAATCGTACAAGTTGTGAAGTTTATTCAGTTTATTAAAGTGTCACATATCAAATACATACAAATATACAGATTTACAACAAGTTACATATTTGATATCCAGATGTATAGACTTATGAGACACTATAATTTACAATTTACAATTTGCTTTAAAACAAAATGTCTTACGAATATGAAAAATAGTAAACAAGAAATGACGCGTAGTTTGAAAAAAAAAAAAAAAAAAAAAAAAAAAATCCCACGTCCCTGATGGGATTCGAACGCGGATCGCCGGGGTTGAAATCCAACCCTCTAGCCACTGATCCAAAGAGTCGACTTCCTGGTAGTTGGTCAGAGATTGTACTTATATGATACATTGTTGCGAATAGCTGTGCTATTTATAGAAGCTGCGCATCATGTGATCTGCCAACCCGACCTTCCAACCACGACAGATACTCTCGAATGGATGAGTGGTGCAATGGGACATAACAATGTATCACATATTTACATTTTATATACATCAGACAAAACATTAGAAAATGTCACAGATTTACAAAATTTGCATGTATTCATTGTCCCGGGGATGGGTAAGACGCACATGTCTGGGTTTGGCACAGGAAGAAATTAATGCGTATTGTCACTGAATCAGATATCGCCCACCAAAGTTGTGAACGTAAAACCACAATACCAGTTTCTTAACCCATTAATGACGAATGGAGTCACCCATCATTATCATTTGGGTGAGTCCACTTTCATTTTTAGGGGCTTTATGTGTGATTTTAGAATTGTATTCAAATTTTCGATGAAATTTCTCTGAGCAAACAGAATAGCCCCAGATGGGACGCCGCGTTCTGCGGCGTCACATCTGGGGCTATGCTGTTTGCCTATGTCCCATAAAAGGGACGTCAGGCTTAAATGAGTTAATAAAGGAGGAAAATATAAGCTTCCTCAAAGATGCCATTAGAAAATATTATAATTGAGCCACCGCACCAGGAAATTAACAATCTGCACATGCTGCACAGCTGATCAGACTCTTTGTTTTCGTTACACGAATAGTACAATTGCTTGTCTTCTTAAATTCGAAATTTCAAGGTTCTAGCCTGCTCCTGTGACTGTACAGGTCAGTTTGTGTCGGATCTGCTCGACATTAAAAACCCAAATTGTTGGTTTTCAAATGCTAAGGCTCAATTATATGACGCTTGATGCAAGATTTATTAACGCATAATATAATGATAATGTTCTCTTCGTTTGTGGTTGATTGGTTATAGAAAAAAAAATGTTTATTTTCATTTTATTCATTTTAATTTCTTTAATTCTTAACACTTTAGAATATTTTTAATGAAAGTTTCCAATTTGTCTGCGCTTTGTGCTTGCTTTTTTCCATGTTCCTCGTATTTCCATGTACTGTATGGATTGAGTGAAATAAACTTATGTTATGAATTGTGAAAGCTTACAACTGTATGCGTTAATTATTGTATTAAATTAACAAAACCAATTTTTATGCTATTCAAATATTGGACCTCAAACATTTGATTAACACAGGGCACAACCCGGTCAAGTTACTTTCTCATTCAAGTAAAATATAATTTATCTAACTATTAGAAACTTCATACATCAGGAAAACATTTCTGTGTAATGAATACCCCCTTATACCCCACTTTTATATAGCAAAACTGGGGTATGCATGGGTATACCTATTTTTCTTATTTTTGCTCCTAACATAGATTGTGGGTACTCGTTAGAACCGCCTCGGCGAGGCGGTTCGAACGCGTACCCAAAATCTATGTTTTGAGCAAAAATAAGAAAAAGAACAAAATTTTTCAGCTGAAAATTTTCATTTTTTACAACTTCAAAAATCTCTGTATATTGCATGGACAAGTTTTCGTAATGTATGTGGGTGTTTTGGGCTAGTCGTCAGAGGCTTTAAAAATATGTAGATCTATTCTAAAAACATAATGAAAATAAAGGCATTCCAATTAGTCCTCCATTTGACGTTACCGATTGATATTTTTTTTTACAAACAGTGTCTGGTTTAAGTACACAATTACTTTTAAAATTGATGTCTTTTTTGAGATCCCTTATCAAGCAACTACAGATTTCAACTCGAAATAATCTTTGGGCATGTTCGTACGCACTGTCAACGAATGAAAAATGGCGAATAAAATGAAAACTATTTTCACATGCTTAGAAGAGATCTAAACTTGTTTCTCTATGGTAACAAACAGTTAACATGGTTAATGAAGTGTAACGCACAGCCGAGCCAAAGCCACAGAAACCCCGTCGGTGGAAAAGCATGCTCACCCACCAAGGGTGGTTTACTGCGCTATATACCCAACACTTACTCGATTCACAAAGTCTCGAGTTTGAAATTTGCATATTTCCAAGGGAGGCTATCCCGTCACATTACTTCCCCCTCCGAGAAGACTCGCCCCGAGTCTTGGCCTGGGGACTACATGGGTAAGGCAACCCCGGTCTGGCGGTTGTCATTATCCCACCGCTGCCACCAAATGTAACACACAGCCGAGCCAAAGCCACAGAAACCCCGTCGGTGGAAAAGCATGCTCACCCACCAAGGGTGGTTTACTGCGCTATATACCCAACACTTACTCGATTCACAAAGTCT
This sequence comes from Rugalucina vietnamica, assembly GCA_964017185.1. Classification (NCBI taxonomy): domain Eukaryota; kingdom Metazoa; phylum Mollusca; class Bivalvia; order Lucinida; family Lucinidae; genus Rugalucina; species Rugalucina vietnamica. Next base: position 34,225,842 of record OZ024875.1, read on the forward strand.
CGAGTTTGAAATTTGCATATTTCCAAGGGAGGCTATCCCGTCACATTAGTATTAGTGGTTGTACGTTTTTGCTTCCTTCAAAACATAGAAAAAGAAGACATTGTACTGTTATTAGTAGTGTAAATTATTAAATTATTATATTTGTAATAATTATTGTTCATCAACGCGTTTGGTATTATGTTATTTTAGTTTCACTGCATGTCTTAGCTCGATTACAGGCCATTCTAACAGACACTGATTTTCTGTTGATTCAGACACAATGATTCAGGAAATTTTGACTAACATGACGTGCTTGCAAGTATTGCCAATACTTTCTAATACGGAAATAAAAATAATGCTCAAAATTGTCGAGTGGAAATTGATAATAATGTAATGGTTTTAATCATAGTATCGATAATAAAATGAAGTTCGTAAGTAGTAGCAATATGAGCCGTATCGTGAGAAAACTGCGAAGCTTATCGGCGTCTTTGTTTTCGCTACACGGATAGTACAAGTTTTAGTCTTCTTAAATCCAAAATTTCAAGCTTCTAGCCTGCTTCTGTGACTGTACAGGTCGGTTTGTATAAGACCTGGTCGGACACCCCGAATACCGGTTTTCTCGCGTGGCGGCACATATGTTACTCACCCTACCTCTGACTTCCTGATCCTGGGCATAAAGGTTATAAAACTTTTTTCATGCTCAACTCAGCTGAGACTAAAATTTATCCTGCTCATAAATGTTAAAATGCCAACAATTGTTGGCATTTTAACATTTATTAGCAGGATAAATTACCAGATTTTGAGGTATGAACCTGAATTTTCCACTAATTTCAGCATTTATGAGCAGTTGAAATTTCATGCTCAGCTGAGCTGAGCTTGAAAAAAGTTTTATAACCTCGGGGCCAGGACACAAACCCATCAACAACAGATCATTCCATCGCTTTTCGGCAGATCACAGCTGCTGTCTGCCAGATAGCCACACAACATTTGCTTTTTTATCTTTTAACTAAACTTTAATCTACCCTTGTTCGCAGTGTACAAATTCTCTTTTGGAATACCGGAATACCATCTAAAGTCCTTATAGGAAGATAGATAGAAAATAAAATTTAAAACTGGGATCCTTTAAGAGCAGTGAACACATTAATGAGAAAGGGGATGGGCCATACCGCGGTTTCGACAATTAAAGTCTCGCCAGTGACCCTTTAGATTTGACGCCCCCCAGGGGGTCTTTGCTCCCTGCCCCCTGAAAGAAAAATGACCTTTCTCCTGAGCTCCCTAAAATGTTTTTCCTCAGCCCTCTGCTCCCTGCTCCCTAAAACCCCAAAAAGTTATGCTTTCTCCCCAAATCCCTGAAAATAAATCACCCTTCTCCCAAAATCCCTGAAAATAAATAGCCCTTCTCCCAGAATCCCCAAAACCCCTGCGAGGGCCTCAGATTTGGCAACAGACCATCTGATTACTGGTTAACCGCTCAAGTCTGAGCCTGCCCATGAAAAGTGGTTTAGTTAAAATCATCCATATATATAAGCCTTATCGGCTTAGTTGGGTGGTTACATTTATGAAGCACATTTTGAGTGTCATGAATCATAATGTTGGGAATGGAGGCAACGTTACGAAATGACCTTTGCTGTTGACTGAGACATAAAGCATCAATTCAAACTGCTGCAATCAGAACCAAACTCACGACCAGCACAACGTTTCACAAATCTGTGCGATGTACATGTATAAATCTAGTATGACATAGTATAGTTCAATCTAAAAGACTGGATCACTATCAACTGGGATCCAAAATGTTTATTGGATCCGAGCTATCAACGTAATTGACAGGCACGACGTCATACCTGTTACCAATTGTTTGAATCTATTTTATAGTTACATTAAACTCATAGATATTATTCATACAAAGTCAAGTTGCAGATTATTTTTATTATAGATCTAATAATATTTCGCTGCAATTCTGCGTTTTATACCCTTTCTTCAATAAGCTGTGTTACCTTTTTCTTTGTAGCTGCGTATTCCTATATAACCATTATAACCCGAGCATTTTGATTTGCTGTCAAAATGTACAGGAGAATATAGAGTAGAAAATTTCATTCGTATCAAAATATTTAAAAACTTGAAAATAACCAGAAGTTTAGACCGAAATTATCAATGGGACATCAATGATGGCAATATATTCACATTTCCATATCGAAAACACGCTGGTCAAATGTACCGCTTCCAAGTCGCTCCTTTAGTATTATATAAAGGCATTTATATAATTCAGATTTAAGGCACAGGCATTGATTCAATTTGATTTAAAATCCCAAGCCAGATACCTGGTGGGAGAGAGAGGACAACACTTTGCATCACCAAAATTCAATACAGTACAAAAGATGACTAGATCTTTCCAAACAAGTATTAGCTTTTCTAAAAAGCTGGTGGGCGTTAGCTAAATTTCGGTGTACACAGTCTTGCAGTGTTGTGAGTAGACTTGTTGACTTTAACGTTGCTGTCAACATTATCTGTAATATCATGAAGGCGCCTGGTTGTGATAGGGAGCTCAATGCTCACTTTTACAGTGGCCTCACTGTTGTATCAGATCCCGGACACTTTACCTGAAATCACCTGATAGCACCCATAGTCACATTATACTGACACCTTTTTTTGGCCAAACTTAATTACGATGCCTGGTCTTATGGCAAGGTCAACTTATGTCGAATATCCCAGGTCTCAGATGAGCTTTTACAGGACCATTGGTCCTCTGGCTTATGTTTTGGTATTGAATTTTTGTGCCGCATTCACATTTTATGTACGTTTTCATATCTTTAGTTAATTACGAGTTACTGAGAGACCATCTATAGGGAAATATCTGCTCACTCGACTTGCGTAATGTTCTCTTTATGTTGGTAGCTATTTGTTATTTTTCCCACCTCTGTTATTTGTTGTGTTTGTATAGTAAATTTCCTCCGCTGACTTTTCGGAGAACGTCTGTTAACGTTGAATCATATTTTTTTAAAGAGACACTTAATTCGAAATTTGTTTTCACAAAGTTTATATTTTGTTTTAGAGAGTTTAATTTAAATGCGTTTTGAAATATGATAATATACAATATAGCCAGGGTTTACCATAAAACCACTGGCTTTTACTATGGTTATTTCCTGTTCAATATCAGCAATCAACACTGAAGCTAATCCTTTTTTGTTTTATCAAGATTGTACCCGGACGTGAAAACAAAATTGTGAGAAACTTACACATTTTCTCCATGTCTAGGAGCCAAACCGAAAAAAAAATCGTCCCGTTTCCCCCCCCTAGGAAGAAAAGTTCCATTGGTACCATGCATCAGGCATACATCTAGGGTGCTTAGAAAACCATGTTTTACTAAGTTATCTGTGGTCATAAGTCTGTAAACGGCTTGTAATCTATGTAACCCGCAAACCTCATGTTTTTGTGCAGTGAAAACACACAATACTTAATTTGTTTGTTTAAGGTCAGAAAAATCAACACTCTTGTCATATTTTATTGTACACATAATAAATCAATGTTTCCAATCTGATTTAAAAGTTTTTCTGCTCTGAGATGTTACGTATGTTACATCTTTCCATATGGCAGCTGAAAAAGCATCTCCATTTACATATTATTTTTAACAATCTAAATTAAAGATCTGTGATTGATATAAGGCTATCATTGTACTGTTCTGTCACTAAATTAATAGATTTATCAAACAAATTGATTACAATGGAATTTTTTAATCTTTTGGCCAATTTAGGATTGCAGACATTATATTGGAATCAGACAAAAATGACATTAATATACATGTAGGTCTACTATGCAAGAACGTTTAATTATTTAAGTTACAAGATTGGTTTAAATTTCATTACAAATGCAGTGAACATGAACATTGAATAGAAGGATAGCTTTCCATATTAGATATATAATTCAATTCAGTCACATATGTAACATTCATAATAAATGAATATGTTTTGACTGTCAGTTTTGAATATGTTAAAATAGATTTTATTATTGAAACCCATTGCCTGCAATACAAAGTTAGAAGGACACATGTATTAGTTTCATAAGCTAGATGTGTATAACATTGTGACGGCATAACACCAATGTTATTTATATTTCTTTTTGTAATGTAACAATGTTACGTAAACCCTGGAGGCCAATTTGACCTATACAATTGATTTAATATGAAGCTATGATTGTGATTCAAGATATTTTAGCTCTAGAAAGATATTTTTCCATACAAAATTGAATTCACAGGCTGTGAAGTTCCATTCGGGCACGTATGTTACAGACATGATAAATTAGTATATGCCACAATAGAAGTTTTGATGCCAGCTTTATACATGTTGAAATCAAATTTTGTTATTGGAACTGCTTGCAGTGTAAATTTAGAAGGACACATGTATTTTTTTTCAAGTTCTCGTATATATAACGTTGTAATGTTGAAATGTTACTTATTCTCTAGAGGCAAACTTGATCTATAAAATTGATTTAATATGAAGCAACATATATGATTGTGATTCTAAATATACTAGCATTACACAAGTAGTTAGTAAACAACGCTAATTTGATTCATAATGTTTTAACAAAGAGGCACATGTATAATTATCAGAAATGAATGAGCATTTTTGTTGACACCAAATACTAAATCACTAACAGGACAATGTCAAATTGTGATATTCATAATAGATATGTTAATTAAATTAAAACTGAGATCCTTAAAGTATGCCACCACTTTGATTGCAATAAATAAGAATAAAACTGATATCCTTTAAGAGCAGTGAGCATATTAATGAGAAAAGGTAATGGGCCGTAATAAAGTATAAAAGGGCATTATGTGAATAATAATTTACTATTGATCAATTTTACAGAATAATAAATTACTGTTTTGTGTTCATATGCTTAAAACATAATATAATTAAAGCAAATTTTGAAACATTTGGTCAGTCAGACATGTAACTTACATTACTTTTTATAAACAATGCACCTAGTTTTAAGACGACACAAGAAACAGTTTCGTTTTGGTGCATGTGAATTATACATCTTTTTTATTGATTTATCTAGGTACAGTGTATTTACAACTCTTTTATAAGAAAACAAACAGCTTTATAGAACACAGTTCTGTAAGGAGCATAAATAATAAACAAAAATCACATTTGTATTATAAAACACCTATCAAAACAAACACTGGGTTACAGGATATTAACTATACATGCGTACAATACTGTTTCATTGGCTTGACAAATGTGTGAATTTCAGGTTGTATTTAACCATCATGTATTGTGTTTGAGTGTGTGAATTATATCTTGTAGATAGTACTGTAGATAGTAACGTATATAACATGTATGTCCATACATATCATAGTAAACGACATCTAGGTAGCAAGCCTATGGGTCAATCAAATGCCCCGCCCACAGAAAGGAGTGTGTATCATAACTTATAGCTAGTAGCGTATGTAACATGTATGTGCATATAATATCAAGATAAATGACATCTAGGCAGCAAGCCTGAAGGTCACAATCAAATGCCCCGCCCACAGAATGCGCTTTTGCCGACATATCCTATCTTGAAATACACATAAAGCTGTGTCAAATAAGTGATGTTAGGCTTTCGCTTCGAAAATTTAATGTTATCCTGTAACAACCTGTTACATATGTTACCTTATTAAAATTAAAGACAGGACTGGACTATATAAAGGGGATTAGCATTCAGTTGTCATTTTCTCACTAGACTTCAGACCATTCACATCAAATTTCAGCCAAAAGATGATATATAGTCCTTAATACAGTAATGTGATTGGCTTATTCCTGTCACCAAAAAATCAATAGTTGATTACCTGTGTTTTACCTGTATTTTGACCCCCCGGCACAGAAACCCTGTCTTTAGGTAATTATGATATGATGTCTTGACTACAGAAATGTTAATTCTTAATCATTTTACTCAACTTCTTCATATTGTCTGCATGTTCCATGCCTATTCTACCAATCAAAGTTGTTTAAACAAATCTTTGACCCCCACTGTCTGTAATGAATGTGTGTTACGTAAATTAAACTACCTTTTGAAAATAATAGTTTTGAGTGATATTATTTACTTTTATTGTTGCTCCATTCTATCAAATCTATTAGATTTATTGTCATAAGCTTAGATAGAAAAAACAACGCTTACTCCAAGTGTGTTATACATTATCTTAAATAAGCAATGCATTAAGTAACCCAAACCCCAGTTCCATATGTCGCTCAAATATTGTATTGCTATGCATGTGAAGCATGTAAAATACTTACTACTCGGGTTTATACTTAAACGTTTCATAATTTATTGCTTATATCATTATGAACCAAACCTCTGAAAGTCTGTAACTACATAGATGTATCTAAGTTCAAAGCTGTTTCTCCGGAGTGTAACATATGTAACATTAATGTGCATGTTATGGATAATGAAAGACAATATACCATGTACATTGCCGAATGACAAAAGACCCAAATCCCTACAAATCCTTATCAAATAAGGCCTATCTTAAAAACAACTGAAGCTATGTCTTATTAGTGATATTTGTTCTATGTGCGTTTAAGCAGTAGCCTCTATCAGTCTGTTACATATACCAACTTATATTTTCCAAGGCGGTACCGCTACAGTGGTTCACATTTTCCAATAACGAGTCTTATGTCGGATGACTTTGTGGTCACCCAATTTGATATCATGTTGATGTTCTTTTAGCCCTCTGCATTTTATTAGTTCTGTTAAAACTATCACTGTGACCACCTCACTTTTATATATGCTCATCTGACAATCAAATTTTTTATTGTGGCGCCATACAGTAATTCATCATGTGTGTTACATATGTGCCTGAATTGAAACTAACGGTCTTTGAAATTGATTATGTATGGGAAAATTATCATTCTTATGCTAAAATATGTTGAATCATAATCAAAGCTTCATATTAAATCAATTCTTTAGGTCAAAGTGGCCTCTTTGCTATACGTAACTTTGTAAAATTACAACAGAAATATAAACAACTTGGGTGTTACACCGTATAAACATTATACACATCTAGCACATGGAAAAAAGTGTCTTTCCTAAGTTTGCAATGCAAGCAATGAGCAATAACCAAATTTGATTTCAAAATAATTAACAGTGACAGTCCAAAACTTCTATAATGGCACACAATCATTTATCACGTATGTTACATACGTGACCGAAATGAAGTTCACAGCCTGTAAATTCAATCATATATGGAAAGTTTTTTTTTCCAATTGCATGTACACTGCATTCGTTTTTATACCAATCTTATACCTTACTTGTATTACTGGACCTACATGTACTACATTTTTCGTCATTTTTGTCTGATTCCAATATATTGTTTGCATCTTACATTGGCCATAAATAAAAAAATCAATTGCAAACAATTTGTTGGATAAATCTATCTAATGATAGAACAGTGCAATGATAGCCATATATCAATCACAGATCTTCAATTAAGATTGAAAAAAAAATATGCAAATGGAGATGCTTATTTCAGCTGCCATATTGGAAAAATGTAACATATGTAACAACTCTGGACAGCAAAACTTTCAAATCTGGTTGGAAACATTGATTTATTAAGTGTACAATAAACCATGACAAGAGTGTCGTTTTTCCATGACTTTTACAAACAAAACAAGTATGGTGTGCTTTCACTGCATGAAAACACAAGATTCGCGGGTTACGTAGGTTACAAGCCGTTTACAGACTTGTGACCATAGAGAACTTAGTAAAACATGCTTTTCTTAATACCAGAGGCATGCCCCTGACCACCGTCAGTAACCAAGTTTTTCTTCCTAGGGGGGGAAACGAACTTCAAAAATAACCCACATATCTCAGATTGGCTCCTAGACCACCATCTTAATTTATTTAATTTGTTGATAGAATGAAAAGAGCCTCGAAACAGAAGGCCAAACTTGTGACGATTTGGACCAAATAAGACACTAAACAAGATAAATTAATGGCTGTTGATTGATATAGATCCGTAAATGCTAAAAAACTATATATAAGCCGTCTCGTGGGAAAACCAACAATGTGGTTTCCGAACAGGTCCGACACAAACCGGCCTACACAAGCATAGAAAAGAGCTAGAAGCTTGAAATTTCGTATTTAAGTAGAAGAGGAATTGTACTATCCGAAGCGAAAACAAAGGCGTTGATCAGGTTACCGCGAAGCTGATCTGCGCCTTTGTTTTCGCCTATGCAGATTGTTGGTTTTCCCATGAGGTCGCTCATATATGTAGAGGAATACAGTGTATTTTTCTCCAATCTGTCCTGGATCGAGATTATTGTGTGCCGCAATCAGGACAATTCTTCCCAAAAACAACTAGGCTGCTAGCCAGAGGGTCGATTGTCCCCCCCCCCCCCCCACACTAGGAAATTTTGCAGACATACCCTATATTAAAGAACTATTCAAGCTGAGTAGAATAAGAGATGTTTGCACCATGAGCGTTGGGGCGTTATCATGTAACAGTCTGTTACATATGTTACCTTAACAAAATTAAGAAATTATGATATGGTGTTTTCAGCTACAGAAAAATGACAGAAGTTTTTCATTTTACTCAACTTTTTCATACTGTCTGCTTGCTGAATGTCTATACTTCGTACATATTAAAATTGTTTGAACAAAGATTTGACTCACACTAACTGTAACATACATAACGTAAATTAAGATACCCTTTAAAAATAACACTTCTGAGTGATATCATTTACTTGTAAAGTTGCACTATGCATTTTTCCAAAGATATCATATTTATTTCCATGAGCATGTTCAGTTGGCAGATAGAAAAACCAAGGTTTATTTTCCTATCTTGTATATATTGCCTTTAATGAAGTATTAAGTAGCCTTACCCCCAATTTCAAATGCGAAAGTTTCTATTGCAACAAACATGAAGTATGTAAAATACTTGAAACTGGTGGATATATATATCCATACTTTCTTGCTTATTTAATCATGAACCATGGCTCTAAGGATCTGTAACCAAGTATCTAGGATCAAAGATTTTGATCCAGAATGTAACATATGTAACAAACATGTAATGAAGGGCATTATACATAGCAAGAATGCCAGTACATGCCGGTCAAATGCTCCATTCCATAAGATATTTTGCAAACATATATCTTAAATGACAATTAAAGTTTGCTCCAATAAGAGATGTTTGCTTTATGTACATTGGAGCATGTGTCTGTGTCAGTCTGTTACATATGTTACCATAATATGTTTAAAAAATAATGATATGGCAGTTTGAGCGTCAGAAAAATAAGATATTTTATTAATCCATTCACCCTTCTCATATTGTCTGCATGAAACATGTCCATTCTAGACACTAATGTTGCTTGAGCAATAATCATCTGACACCTACAGTGTAATTTCTGTAACATTTATTAATATTAACCCTTTCAAAATTAGCATTGTGAGTGATATTGTATGTTTTTTAAGTAAAACGTTAATACATGTGATTTTTCCATTACCATGTTCAATGGATGAGATGGAAAATTCCTATACTGTATATATTATACTAAATGGCAACCCTACCCCCAGTTTCAAAAGCTAAATATTGTATTGCTAATTATACAAAACGTGTAAATACTAATTTCTAATGGCTATATCTAATGTTGATAATTATTTGCTTATTCAGAACTATAGTTCTGAGTTGGTGTTACCAGGCATCTTAATGAGAAATGTAACGTATGTAACATATATGTATGCATAAGGAATGACGTGGAGTGCAGTAGATATATATGATACTATTTAAAATAAAATAGTGCCAACACTTCACGTTTCCCCATGAATAATTTAGTTTTTGGTGTAAAACAATACTAAAAATCTAATTCATTTGTGATAATAAATGTCTTTGGACCCCTTTAAATACTATTAATAAAGCGTTTCGAAATCTCTTTAAAATGCAGAAAAATTAGGGTATTACTAAAAAGGTACAAGTAGGCAAAGATCAGGAAAAGGCGCAATCAGAAAAAGATTCCCACTCCAAAAACCGAGGTGGGAAAAAACCAAACCAACAATCAGGTACTTATACCATGAAACATATCGTAAGCCGAATGAGCAGCTATTTTCCCAATAGGTGGCCACTCAGTTACCTTAACTTAACTAAAAATATGAAAACATACATAAGGCGCCAACAGCACAAAAAAATTTATACACCAAGACATAAAACAAAAAGAACCACCACAGAAGTATCGACTTGGAACGATCAGTAACACAAAGTTACTGGCGGGCTTAAACCGGTTTTACATGGCCATAACCTCACCCCCAGCTTCTGCAGTGGTTCATAACATTTAGTTAGTTATTTGGTCCTCGTGGTGAATCTCTAACTAGTCAATGAATCATCAAGAACAAACAAATAAATCATGATAAACATCCTAAAAATCATATGAATGCTTGTACCTGAACTGTTAATAGACCTAGAAAGCTGAAAGTGGTATCGAATAAATGCTACGACAATAGAATAGACTAAGTCCTCAGTTCTCTAGATACATCATCTGAATTTCAGTTTTATGAATATTAATGAAAACTTTAGAAATTAGAGTAAATACATAACAAATAGGCAGGTATATCAACAAAATGATTGTTTTTCAGCAAGCCAAAGTCTGAATGTGCTGAAAATGGCAAGGGCAATTTTCTATCACCCTACTATAATAAAAAGTCATTTGATGGGCATTAATAAGATATAATGGTTAAATTAGATGTTGGCGAATAACCACCAAAGAATTGGCTACTAGAAGACCTAGACAGCTATAATTGCTATCTACCTGTTGCTAAGAAAATGTTCTTTAACCATATGATGTTATGAATAAATCATAAAAATCATATGAATGCTTGTATCACGAATTGCAACAAGAACTTCAGAAAAAAAAGAGAAAATTTGCAGAAACGTGAAGGGGTATACCAACAAAATCACTTGTATTCTCCACTGTCAATAGCTGTCAATAGTAGTCAAAATGGCATCAAATGTTACTATTTGGTCACTTTAATGATGAATTATTGTCATGTTATCACAATATTTATAAATTATTGTCATGTTGTCATGTATACATATCACAAAACATATGAGGTTGAAGCAAAGGTACATGCGTCTCTGTTGCTGGACACCCTTAATTTTTTGTTATTTACCAATTTTATCGACGTTTAATGAATATCCATGAAAGTAAATCTGATATGCTTTGTAAATAAGAGCACTGGGTAATTGTGTATTGTCCAAGCAATTATCTGATACCAATTTAGCCCTCTAAGGCAATGAGCAGCTGGGATATAAGTGATTTTGTTGGTATATCTCTTCATTTTTCTCTTATTTTGTCTTATTTATGAAGTTTTAATTTTAATATAAGTGACCTTTATCAGATAAGAAGGTTTATATATCAGGTTACATGGTTATAATACATTGTCATAGCAATCATTTGATACCAGGTTCAGTACAGCAGTGCTATCAGTAACCTAGACACAAGCCATTTTGTAAGGTATGCCCTCTTATTTCTCCAGTTTGTAAAGATTGCATTAATATTCATTAAACTTAAAATAAGTTTATTCATTTATCAGACTAGAAGACAAAGTGAATAACCTAAAGCACCAAGCTGCTACCACTTTTATCATTCTAGGTCTGTTGACATGCCAGACACTAGTAATTATGTAAGTATACATCTTATTTTTAGTGATTTTCCAAACAGTTCATAGTTTATTATATTAATATTGATAAATATGCAAATGAGATAATTTTAAAATAGACCCAATACATCTGTAAAATTGTCAGATGGTATCACTGGTGTATAAACTATGTGCTACGATGATAGCTTGGGTCTGAAAGACGTTTTTTTTATGAGTTTTTAATGATTTTTCGGCCATTTTAATATTTAAATTAAAATTCACAAATATGTAAATAAGATAATTTGCATAACTTACCTTGAGATGAAACGGCTATAGTGAAGAAGCTTTAAATGAAACCAAGCTCAGTGGTCTATGATAAGTCCTAACGAAAAATATGACCAATTTTGTAGGTCAAATTAACCCCATGTGGTATTGGTAACATTGTAACATTACATGAAATATAAATATAAACAACTTGGCGTTACACCGTTTCAACTGAGACACATCTAGCAAATGAAAATAACACAAGCATGTCATTCTTACCTTGCAAATTGGTGTTTGCAGCTTTGTACTCCACAGAAACTATTACAGAAACCCTTATTTGTTTATATATGTAAATTCACATATTTTTGTTACATATATTACACAAATTGAGAACTTCTATATCAACTTGATAAAATTATGTATTCCACATATTGTCCTTGAAGAATCTTGCAGACAAATGGTAGAATTATGGTAAAACAACATATTGTTCAATCCAAATAAAAAAAATACTGCAAATATAATAAGCTGGTAGCAGTTGCTATTTTTAAATGGCCGTTACACCGTTACGCCCCGGCGTACAAAGTGCAAACATCTCTCATTCGAATGCAAATAACACAAACATGACATTCTAATCTTGCACATTGGCGTTTGCAGATTTGTACACCACAGAAACTATTACTGAAAACCTTATTTGTGTATAAATGTAAATTCGCATATTTTTGTTATTTACGTTACATACGCTATACAAATAGATAACCATCTATGTCAGCTTGATAAAATTATGCATCCCACATATTTTCCTCGATGAACCTTACAGAAAAATGGTAGACTTATGGTAAAACAACCTATTTTTCATTTCCAATCAAAGAATACTGCAAATATAATAAGCTGGTAACAGTTGTTATTTTTAAATAGCTGTTACACCGTTACGCCCCGGCGTACAAAGTGCAATCATCTCTCATTTGAATCAGAAAAGACTGCTGTTTCTGCAAAATTCCCTGGGGTGGGGGGAGCAGGACCTTTTTCAGCCAGAAGTCTAAACTCACCGCAAGACAATTCTCTCCACATAAATCTCGCTCCAGTATTACTCATTTGGACTTAATTTTGACCTTTCTTCCTGGTCAGCTTGTAAACATTAATTCCCCGGACAAGTTCAATGATCATGGCATTTTTCTGGCACATTGAAAATAGCTATTCTTCCCATAAAGAAACCTAGGAGAAATGTGTATCGTTATCAGAGAGGTGATTATGAATCTATGAGAGCAGAAACACTAAAATTTGCAAAAGAAAGATACTTCAATGGTTACTTAGACACTCGTTCGGTCCAAGAAAATTTCAACCTCATTACATCTTTTATTCAGGAATCGGTAGATATACATATCCCCTCAAAGACAAGTCGCTCAGTCTCCTTTGTCCAAGGATAACACCTGAAATAAAAAGAAAGTTTCGCAGAAAAAAATGCAACCCATGCAAGAGCTAAAATATCTGGTAGTGCAATATTCAGATCTAAATTTGATTTTTTACGGAGAGAAATCAAAGCTGATAACAGAAAGAAGCATGATATTGTGAACAACTTGGTAGGAGATGTTATGGCTAATCCCAGAGATTTTATAGGTATATAAAAAGTCAGAAAAAAGTTACCTTAAAAACAATTTGTCAATGCAATCCATTTTAGCTAACCCGACGAAACTCAAAAGGTGAGCTTATAGGATGGCCATGCTCCGTCGTCTGTCCGTCGTCTGACCACAATTTCAAAGATCTTCTCATCTGAAAAACCGCTTGGCTAATCAAAGCCCGAACTTCATGTGGAGCATCCTGAGAAAGGGAGAACGAAAGTTTATATAAATGGTCCAGGTCACATGACCAAGATGGCCGCCATGCCCATATACGGTAAAACCATAAAAAGTCTTCTTCTCTGGAACCGGTGGACCGATTTCAACGAAACTTGGTGTGTAGCATCGGGGACTCTGGCCCATCATAGTTTATATAAATCATGACCTTGGGTTGACCTTGACCTATTTTACGGCAAGGTCAATTTTGGTTACATAGGCTTTTCAATAAAACAAGTGAAAACATTGAAATTTTCAGGAAGTTTTGTAGCCTGTGACCTGAAAGTTGGTAGATACAGACAACATGTTAAGCTAATGAAGTGTTGTGAGTATTAAAGGTCAATGTCATTTCTTGGCCTTGGCCAAAGGTCATTTACAAATTAAATGTAAAACTTAATTTTCTCAGTGAGCGCTTGACGAATCAAAGCCAAGTTTTATAAGTAGTATCCTGAAAGTTAATATAAGTAGTCAAAGTCACATGACCAAGACGGCCGCCATGGCTATAAATAGCAAAAACTTTTTAAAATCTTTTTCTCCAGGACCAGAAGGCCTACGATTTTGAAAACTGGCATGGTGAGCTCTACAAAGTTTATTGAAATCATGGCCCTGTGATGACCTTGCCATATGATAGGTCAAGGCTTTAGGTTTTCTCCGGCGTAGGAATTGTAATTTCATTTGTATTTAGCATGTCAAATGAAATTACAATTCCTACACTAAAAAGTAAATAACCTCCATTTTTGTGACTTTCAACTTTGTCCCTTTCATGTTTAAGAAAGTGTATCTTGAAAAATACACATTTTGGTCTGGAATTTTCACAGATCATGTGAATAAAACTAAATTTATGTTTAAAGGCAGAAAATCGAATACTTTAAATGGAATTATTTTTAAAAGAAATTGTTTACTCTATGCGTTGGAAGTTTCCTTAAGTATATAAATGACATCTCAATTGACATTGAGTCTGAAATAAGGCTCTCCAACTAACTAAATGTTATGAACCACTGCAAAAGCTGATGGTGAGGTCATGGCCATGTAAAACCGGTTTAAGCCCGCCAGTAATTTTGTGTTACTGATCGTTCCAAGGCGATACTTCTGCGGTGGTTCTTTTTGTTTTATGTCTGTTGGCGCCTTATGTGTGTGTTCGTGTTTTTTGGTTAGGTTTGGGTGCTCGTTCGGCTTATTATGAGTACCTGGTTGCTGATTTGGTGTTTTCCCACCTCGGTTTTAGGAGTAGGATTTTTTTCTGATTGTGCCTTTTCCTGATCTCTGCCTACTTGTTTCTTTGCTAGTGATTGTTTGCTATCGTAAAATCAAGAATAAAGAGGATATATTGAAACTTCAGAGAGACATTGGAGAGACATTGGTCGTTTAGGCATTTGGGCTAGGAAATGGGGAATGAGATTTCAACCTGTCAAATGCCTGATTCTCTGATCTCCTGTGCTGAAATGTCTGATGAATGTGTGTCCAAGTTTGCATCTCTTGTGAGAGCCAGGGAATTATATCCCTCCTGGCACACACCCCTCCCCCGATGAAGCATTGTCGATTTGGCGTGTCACCAGTAAACCATTCAGATTCAGATGAGATTCTCACAACCTATATTCTGTATTCTGTATAATGGGATACCACTCTTGATATTGTTTTATGTCTTGGTGTTGAATTTTTGTGCTGCTAGCACCTTTAGTTAAGTTTGGGTAACTGCGTGGCCACCTATTGGGGAAATGGCTGCCCATTCGGCTCACAATATGTTTTCTTAGTATATGTATACCTGATTGTTAATTTAGTTTTTCCCACCTCGGGTTTTGGAGTGGGAATTTCTCTCTAGTTGAGCCACTTCCTGGCCATTGCCAGTAGTACCCCGGCCACTTTAACGTCAGTTATGCAAAATGACGCAACATTACGTAATAATAACACCTGCCTCCCGATAGAGGCGTTAATTGGCTATAATTAATTCCAGGAACGAATCTATATTGACTCGGCGCTTCGCGCCGAGTTCGCGTCGAGAAGGAGCCTCGCCACGGGAAGACGCGCGCGCGAAAAACATAGGATATGCGAAGTCTGATCAGGCGCAGCCTGATCAGTGCCCGCTAAATTGTTGTCAGCACGTAGCATGTATCGCGAAAAAAAAAGGTTCATTACGGAGAAAACTCTCATTTACATAAATAAGGGGTTCGATCCCCCATTTGAGTCACCGTTCTGCGTCCTCGAGCAAGAAGCATTAACTGCCTCATGAGTACTGACTAAAACCCAGGAAGCTGTGCCCCCCTTGTACCGACATGACTGAAAATATGATCGCTGGGACGTTAAACCGCATTACAAACGAATGAACAAACATACGAATAAGAGAATGGACAGACGAGACATCATTTTAGGGTATGTCATTTTAAGCCGGTTTGTAAAGAAAAAAGACCCCTATTAATAATAAGACCGATACTCAGGCTCTTGCAGCTTCATTATATTAGCAGGCGATAATTGTTCATACTTAGCTACGGTCAACTATTATTTTGGCGCTTTCACTGCGAAACCAGACAACAGCCGCGTCAATCCTAAAAGGAAAAAACTATCAAACAGAAAAATGTAAGTACGCACCAACAAGAATGACAGGAACAGTTTTTAGCGATATATATATTAATGTACAGTACACGCACGTTTTATACCGGTTACCTAGAGCACCATAGTCGGCGTTTAAGGAAGGCACATTTTGTCTTTGGTCGCTATCTAAGGCACCCTTTTTAACCGTCTGTCATCGTTTGCCCCCCGCTCGCACAGAATTAGATGCAGAAATTATTTTCCCGAACTTATTAATTATTTAGTCAAAACCGATACTTTATGCAACCAAAAACGCGATCCTCCGGCTTCGTTTCATAAGGAGGCGATAATTGGTCATATTTAGCTATACGAGAACTAGAAATGCGTTATGCAGTATGGGCCGCCGTTTATGCACTAATGTGTTATATTTTCGAAATGAATATTTTATGGTCTACGTGTAATTTGTCAATGCAAATGAACATATACAAGTAATAATATACAAGCACTTGGCCATCCAAAGTGCAGCCATGCAGCCGTCACGCATGACTAATATTGCACAACGCTTTGTCACAAGGAATTCCCATGACGTCACAGGCTATATTTAGCTGCCACGTCATCCTATTGCGCCATATATTACTCCTTTGAGAAAAAAAACCGTCATATCAGTACTTTCACACATCCACTCCCTTTAGCTCAGTTGGTAGAGCGTCTGACTGTAGTTCAGAAGGTCAGTGGTTCGAGTCCACTTCGGGGACATTTTTTCATATATGTCTTTATATGTAGAGATTGCGAAACGCATGCGCACCAATGTTTATATTTTTTGTTCATTCGATACCATTTCTTAACAGAACAGCATGCCATTGACATCATGATACCTAACAAACGCCGTATACAGCGCAAATATATGTTGCGCCATAGACCTGCAATCCTTGTGTCAACACGCTAAAGGCTGTAGATGGTGGTTTAAATGTGGTGGTGATGGTGGTGTAAATTTCGTGGTGGTGTTAATGTCGTGGTGGTGGTTTAAAGGTGGTGGTGGTGTAAATGTGGTGTTGTTGTTGCTGTTGATGGTGGTGGTGTAAATGTGGCGGCAGTGTAAATGCGGTCATGGTGGTGGTGGTGGTGGTAAGGTGGTAGTGGTAAGGTGATGGTGGTGATGTTAATGTGGTGGTGTAAATGTGGTGGTGGTGATGGTGGTGGTGGTGGTGGTAAGGTGGTGGTGGTGGTGGTTCTTGTGGTGGTGGTGGTGGTGGTGGTGGTAAGACCTGAATATTTTATGGTATACGTGCAATTTGTCAATGCAAATGAACACGTATATACTAAGTGAAAAGGAAAGTTATCATCCCATAAGCCGCATTTTAAAATTAAACCACGCGTATGTTCAGTGCATATATTTTTGTGCGTGTTTGTACCATAAACGGGCAGAATGCATAGCTAGGCTGGGATGGAATAACATAGGATAATAACGCAACGCACGCATACGATTTTATATTTTTATTGTACGAAAAGCATTAATTCAGATCATGCGAGACCATCATAATGTTTTGACATTGTCATCATTTTAGTCACAATCAAGCGATCATTGCGCTTCTTCTGGTGAATATTAAAGTCTTTTATAATGTCTCTCAAAGTCGTTCCTCGGTGTCGTTTTATCACGTAGTACGCGCAGTATAACCCGCATACATTGGAGTTGGACTGTTGCAGCTGGCCGACATTTTTGAGATATTGCTTACGTAGGATCTTCTCAAATCCTACACCATAGTATTCAGGCCTGTGCCCCAAAGAATCGAAAAATTCGAAAGGACCTCGTTTCGGAAAATAGAATGTCACCCAGTGTTGACCTGGACCTTGACTAGTGTCTGTATTGGAAATGACGAATCTTCCTCTCTGTATTTTAAGTTGATCCGCCGTGCATATAGTGACAGGATACCCGAGAAGCATATCGTGTAGTTGTTTACCGTTCATCTTTTCAATATTTAAACGAATTCCAGTCGACCAACGATTTGTATTTCTTACGCTGATATTGCCCTCCTTCTACAACAATTCCCTCTTTTCGTTTTCGCTCTACCTCGGATTTGGCCATCTCTACGGCTTGAGCTACTGGACTGACCAATTTTACGATGGGTGTTTGCTGTTCGCGCATTTCTATTTCTTTTTGGCGTTCTTGAGCCTCCAATTCTTTAAGTTTCTTGTTTTTCCTGCCACTGCCTACGATATAACGTCCCATGTGATCCGGTTGAACGTGCCCATCTCTCAAGTCTTTGAAGTGTTGGTACCATTTATCGTAATCTGGAATGTAGGGGACCCACTTTTGCTGTTTAACGTCGTATACCTCCACGGAACCCATCGTTATTATTTAGATATGTCACTTTACCCTTCTTACGTTGTTCATTGCGCTTATGATTCTTCATTCTTACGTTGTTCATTCGAATCTGCTTCTTTTGTCGCGTTTTCTTCAACGTCGTGATTTGGCCATAGGCTGACGAATAAATCCTTTCTGAGTTTGACGGCTTGCCTGATAGAGTCAGTCTGACTCATATCGTGTTGGTTCCTTAAAGTTCTAGCGGAATCCAGAATTTGCTGCTGAACGGGATCGTCTTGTAACTCGTAAAAGTCGATTAAGAACTGCGCGTACGCTTGTCTGAGTTTTTTGCGAAGGTGAGGTAAGTCATCGTTGGCAGCGAGACGAATAGCTTTGTCTAATGGGAACCCCTTCTCTTCATAATCATTCACATTAGCTTTAAATCGCTCTTTATTAGCCTGTCTCAGAGGATCTTGAAATCGTTTATTCCATATGTCAGATCGCGAGTTGTCGTTGACCTTTCTTCGTTTACCGGGAGGTCCTATATCATCGTCCAAGGACTCAATGCTGTTAGCATCGTCCACATCAGACACGTCATCGGACATTTCAAAATCATTTGGATCACTGGATGCGAATATGTCGGTTTTTAATCGGTCCTGTTCGGTCGTATTCGGTTTAAGATCTACGACCAGATAACCGTAAGGACGGGATGTGGCGTCTTCGAATCGCTTCATAAACATGGCATAAATTCTTCTTGCCAAGGTCGCCACTTGTTGTCTGTCTATCGGATTGTTGAACAAGACCAAATATTGCGTATTCAATGCGATATCTCTGCACGCTTTTCCTTGAGGAAATATATTTTGTGTCAGATAGACACAAGACAGATTTCGGTGGTGGCTTCCTCTCGTAAAGATGTCGGCTATTCTTTGATCGCATTTCGCTTCGGTCATCAAATCGTCAAAGACTATAAGGTTTCTCTGACTAGGGTTGATGAACTGAGAGCTATTTAAATACTCCGGGATACCGTGCACAAATTCTATAGACGGAAGTTTCTTCTGAAGGTCCTCATACAGGGGTTGCCATTGGCCATAACACCATATAATACGCGCGGAAGGAGGCTGTTTAAGCGTTGAGAGTAGCAGTTTTCTCGTCCATTCGGTTTTACCCGATGCACTTGGACCAGTTACCATCATAGAAAAGGGATGTTGAAAGGTTATATTTGTGTGAATGTTCGGCGATGGATCGGAATCTGTCCCATGACCGTGAACATTGCGCGAATGTCGTTGCATTGCGTCGCGTCTACTAAAAGATTGGTTACAGATGGAACACTCGAACTTCATTTTTTGTTGGTGAATACTGTTTAATCACCTTCTTACGCTTCTCAGCCTTCTTACGCTATTTCGATTATTGCACCACCACCACCTCCAACACCACCACCACCACCACCTTACCACCACCACCACCACCACCACCTCCACCTTACCACCACCACCACCACCACCACCACCACCTTACCACCACCACCACCACCAGAACCACCACTACTACCACCTTACCACCACCACCACCTTACCACCACCACCACCATCACCACCAACATCACCACCACCAACACATTTTCACCACCACATTTACACCACCACATTAACATCACCACCATCACCTTACCACTACCACCTTACCACCACCACCACCACCACCACCTTACCACCACCACCACCACCACCACCACCTTACCACCACCACCACCACCACCTTACCACCACCACCACCATCACCACCAACATCACCACCACCAACACATTTTCACCACCACATTTACACCACCACATTAACATCACCACCATCACCTTACCACTACCACCTTACCACCACCACCACCACCACCACCACCTTACCACCACCACCACCTTACCACCACCACCACCACCACCACCACCACACCTTACCACCACCACCACCACCACCACCACAACCACCACCAATACCACCACCTTACCACCCTACCACCACCACCACCACCACCACCACCTTTGTTAGGTATCATGATGTCAATGGTATGCTGTTCTGTTAAGAAATGGTATCGAATGAAAAAAATATATTAACATTGGTGCGCATGCGTTTGGCAACCTCTACATATAAAGACATATATGAAAAAAATGTCCCCCGAAGTGGACTCGAACCACTGACCTTCTGAACTACAGTCAGACGCTCTACCAACTGAGCTAAAGGGGGTGAATGTGTGAAAGTACTGATATGAGGGTTTTTTCAAAGGGGTAATATATGGCGCAATAGGATGACGTGGCAGCTAAATATAGCCTGTGACGTCATGGGAATTCCTTATGACAAAGCGTTGTGCAATATTAGTCATGCGTGACGGCTGCATGGCTGCATTTTAGATGGCCAAATGCTTGTATATTACTACATGTATGTGTTCATTTGGATTGACAAATTACACGTAGACCATAAAATATTCATTTCGAAAATATAACGCATTAAAGCATAAACGGCGGCCCATACTGCTTAACGCATTTCTAGTTCTCGTATGGCTAAATATGATCAATTATCGCCTCCTTATGAAACGAAGCCGGAGGATCGCGTTTTGGTTGCATAAAGTATCGGTTTTGACTAAATAATTAATAAGTTCGGCAAAATAATTTCTGCATCCGATTCTATGCGAACGGGGCAAATAATGACAGACGGTTAAAAAAGGGTGCCTTAGATAGCGACCAAAGACAAAATGTGCCTTCCTTAAACGCCGACTATGGTTCTCTATGTAACCGGTATAAAACGTGCGTGTACTGTACATTAATATATATTGCAAACATTTTACTGGTATCTAATTAATACGCCTTTTTAAAAACCTAAATGCGTGCGAAACTGTTCGTGATCCTTTATTTTTATATGGCTATGTAGTCTTCTTGTGCGTTTTAAGGCATGTATACATGTCCATAAATAAGAGCGTTCGTCATTCCGTTCTTCTGTCCAACATATAAATACTCTTGAGCGCGTACATGAATGTCATTCGTTTTCATACGTGCTTACATGTACATTTTTCTGTTAGATAGTTGTGTTGGTCAGCCTGGTACCGTTTTTGAATCTGGGCATTTAGGATTGACGCGGCTGTTGTCTGGTTTCGCAGTGAAAGCGCCAAGTGAAAGTCGGCGTAGCTAAATATGAACAATTATCGCCTGCTAATATAATGAAGCTGCAAGAGCCTGAGTATCGGTCTTATTATTAACAGGGGTCTTTTTCTGTACAAATCGGCCTAAAATGACATACCCTAAAATGATGTCTCGTCTGTCCATTCTCTTATTCGTATGTTTGTTCGTTCGTTTGTAATGCGGTTTAACGTCCCAGCGATCATATTTTCAGTCATGTCGGGACAAGGGGGGGGCACCGCTTCCTGGGTTTTAGTCAGTACTCATGAGGCAGTTAATGCTTCTTGCTCGAGGACGCAGAACGGTGACTCAAATGGGGATCGAACCCCTTATTCGTGATTATGCATTTATGTAAATGAGAGTTTTCTCCTTAATGAACCTTTTTTTTTTTTCGCGATACATGCTACGTGCTGACAACAATTTAGCGGGCACTGATCAGGCTGCGCCTGATCAGACTTCGCATATCCTACGTTTTTCGCGCGCGCGTCTTCCCGTGGCGCGGCTCCTTCTCGGCGCTTCGCGCCGAGTCAATATTGATTCGTTCCTGGAATTAATTATAGCCAATTAACGCCTCTACGGCGTTATTATTACGTAATGTTGCGTAATCTTGAATAACTGGCCCCAAAGTGGCCCACCTGCTGCTATTGCCTACTTTAACCTTTTTTATAGTTCAGCACTTGAGACGTATAAACAGTTTGGATTCTCTCAGGGCATCAACTAAGGGCAATACTTCGCGGCTACAGAATAACATTCAGCTTACAGATGCCTTTCAAAAGTAATGAGTATTGTAACACATAATCACTCTTTCATCAAGTCCAACCCCGCTATTTCATATTATAGTTCATGAAATCTTTGGACACCATACAACAGTCTCTGGTTCTATTTTCCCTTGGTGACATCTGTGTATACACACTAAGACGTGAAAACAACGATGAAATTCCGGTCGAGAACACTCTATTTCCAGCATGCAGTACGCTGACTTGGGGACAATTGTCTCTCAGATGACGGGTTAACCTCCACTTACGTCTTGTGCAATATGCACTTTAAACCCTATCATTGCCCATCTACAGCATAAAAATGTATATAAAAACCTAGTTTATAAAAAAGTTAAATTTACATTAACATTACGTTAACCTATGGATGCAATTTAAAAACAAGACTATTCCAAACCAGAATAGTTCTGGGGAAATAAATTTTTCAGGGCATCAATATAGGCACATTGTCTTGTGTATTGGATTCATGCGATGCCCGAGAACGCCTTACATGTAGGTTGGGTGCCGGGGTCAGGTATTTGTCTTTATCAAGAAACACTGTACCGGAGTGTATCTTGTAGAAGAAGGTTAAGGAGGACCGCTCCCTTCTGGACTTCAGGTTCGTCTAGCATATCACCGACGCTACCGGTGGTCCCCCATCTCCAGCAGGTCCATATGGCTGCAGCCCTCTGTACATTCTCCGCCTTAGCAGTCTGAGTTTAATTATAGGGATGCAAAATAGGAGATGCATACTCAAGTTGAGGTCAAACCAATGTTCTGTATGCATCTTCTTTAGTATGCCTAGACCTGTGCCAGTGCCATAATTATATTGCGCCGGAGAAAACCTAAAGTCTTAGTTGCCTTGCATGTCATTTCCGAAACAAGTCGACCCCAATCAAGATTGCCTGTGATGGTTAAACCTATGTATTTAGCGGACTGAATTTGCTGATGCAGTGTGTAATTGACCAGTATAAGTTTGCTTCGATGTAGCCGGGTCACCCTCATTGAATGACATCTGCCAACGTTGAATATCATTTGGCAATCCATTTCCCATTTGGCCAAGCTATTCAGGTCATCTTGCAAAATCCGATAAGCCAATGTTGACTTGATATTCCTGTACTAAACACAATCATCAACAAATAGCCGAACTAGATCCACTTATGTGTAGATCCTCTAATCCGGTAAAAGTCAAGTTTGTATTTATATAACAACCTTTTATGTGGGACCCTGCCTTAGCGAAATCCATGGCAATCACGTCTGTTTGCTTGTGACACTACGGTTCACAGCTCGTTCTAGATTATTAACTAAGTCATGATAAAACTTAAGTATTTGGGTTTCGCAAGACCTATGATTCGGAACCCATGACAATATGCAAGAACTCGGATCCAAAAAAAAAATATTGGATCCGAGGCAAGAATGCTTTCAAGAGCCAAGTGCTTGTTAATGTTGCTATTATAAAAAAAACTTTGAATAATTACGCCTTACGACAAGCACCTCGGCATACAATAAAGGAAATGATATTCCTTATTTATGTTCGCTCAATAATGTGGTTTATTTCAGATGAAGAGCAACCGTCCTTGGAGCGAGCTGTCCATAATTCTGTGGGCCGAGGCGACCCGATACCGATTTCTGCTTTTAGTGCGACCGCTAAATTTAACCGGATGTTGTCGTCAGCAAAACGAAAGTTGATTTGTCATTTTTGGTCTGTCAATCTGACTGTTTTTTAGAGGAAAACAGGATGGTGTACATATCAGGAGGTAATAAACGTAATCTCTCTTATGGTGACCCTATCCTCAGAAAGATGCATTTAGTCATCCATCCCTCCCCATGGTAGGGATGGACCTGGGTTGATCCACTCGTTTTTTTTTCTGGATTCTCTTACCTGCTCACTGGCATCATAGGTGATCATAATATGAAGTAAGGCACCACCTTTGGCGCGATGCTCTGCTCCTATTGCGCCAATGATTTTAAAAGCTGATAGTTCTCATCCTCACCCTAGGGCCCTGCCAGGTGTCTTGCGGATCTGGGGAGAAGGTCATTTATTTTCAGGGATCTGGGGAGCAAGCACTAACGTTTGGAGATTTAGGGAGCAGAGAAAATGGGCAATTAGGTAAACAATATTCTTTCAGAATGCAGGCAGTAAAAAGACCCACCGGGTAGGACCTTACCCAGATGATCATGGATCATGTACACACAAGGGCATGAGCCATAAAATTCTTCAGTTTTTCTTTTAGCACAATTTACAATGATTTCCGTACAACATAAAGTTCTAGATCTGTATTTTTAGGATAGACCATTCCAAAATAAGGGAGGTTGTTTTGTTTCATACGAACCTTCCTCGCTCGGTGCGACAAAGGTCGTGCACTGTGCAGTTAACTGAACGCAACCATGTGACATCATACTAAGCTGAGATAAAGATGAAGAGATTAGAAAGTCCACCTAGCGGCCACTTTTTTCAACAAAATATGAAAGAAGAAAGGCATAAAAATCGTTTTATTTGTTGATATGCACACAATCTATGACTGTGTTTGTCTTACAATTGTATAAATATTGACAATTTTTGTCATTTAAGAAAAAACGGTTTGGTCCGATCTCAAAATGATGTGTAATTGTTTTTATTAAAAAGGCTTCTATGAATGACTTTTCTTTGGCAAACAAGATCAATTTTCTCAAAGAACAATGTCTTACAAATCGTTTTATTGCCCTTCCATTACGAAAACATGCCCATGCAATATACAGCGATTTTTAAAATTGTCAAAAATGAAAATTTTCAATAGAAAAATTCTGATATTTTTCTTATTTTTGCTCAAAACATAGATTGTGGTACACGTTAGAACCGCCTCGGCGAGGCGGTTCTAACGAGTACCCACAATCTATGTTTTGGAGCAAAAATAAGAAAAATAGGTATACCCCTGCAAACCCCAGTTTTGCTATATAGAAGTAGGGTTCAAGGGGGTATACAGTACACGGACATGTTTTCGTGATGATACGGTTTAGATATTTTTAAAAGCTTTAAATCGCCCTAATGAATCGGCTGTTTTTCACAACTTTTCGCCGCTTTGGCGTCAAAATGGAGATATTTCTACACATTGGTTGGCATTGCAAATAAGACCAAAAAGTTACACTTGAATGCAGAATGACATATCATGCTTTTACAGATGATTTCCAGTGATTGGTTGTCTATTTAGCCTATAGTTTATTTTGTATTTATAACCACACACCCTCCCCATGTGCCGTACCCGGGACAGGATTTGGGATAGCCGCATGCCCAGAAATGTGATGGGGACACATCAGGAAAACAAGTCCATGCAATGAATACCCCCTCAAACCCCACTTTTATATAGCAAAACTGGGGTATGCGGGGGTATACCTATTTTTCTTATTTTTGCTCCAAAATATAGATTGTGGGTACTCGTTAGAACCGCCTCGGCGAGGCGGTTCTAACGTGTACCCACAATCTATGTTTTGAGCAAAAATAAGAAAAATACCTTTTTTTTTTCTGATGAAATTATCGATTTTTAAAGCTCCAAAAATTTCTGTTTATTGCATGGGCAAGTTTTCGTAATGAACAGAACAATTAGTTTCCACATTTTTTCGAAATAAAAACAGTGACAAAAGAAGAAATGACATATGCGTAGCAGAATGTAGGAATTTAATTATACGTTAAGCCCGGATTCGAGAAGGAAAAAAATAGGATCCAGCGAAAGGCGCTCTGATATGCAGATTGCATTTTGACTTTGATGCTGTTGAAAAACATCCCATTGATGCATTTTCGTGCAATGTGAAAATTGCGAGACTGTACTTGAAAACAGACACCATAGCAGCTATTGAAAAGAAATCGTTGCTCAGCACGGGCAAGTATACATATAAAGCTAGAGTATTATCTTTTCAACATTTTGAGTATGACTATATCATGATGAGAGCTAACATTGCAACAAAAGTGTGGTTGCATGTTGGCCTAGAGTGTATTATTATTTTTTTATTATGTATTTATTTCAATTACTTTTCCGAATACAATCTTCAATAAAGTTACATTAAACTGTGTCAGGTATCTGTCATTAATGCGGCACGTGCCTGCAACGTGACATAAGTGTGTCTTTAACGGCTCGAAGATCAAACAAGTCACCGTATCAACAGGTATTGCACGGTGCAATACAGGTAGCTGGTAATAAAAGTGTCATTTTTTCTTTTGAAATTTCGGCGGCGACTTCTTAGAATATACATGAATGCAAGTACGAAAGATAGAGGAGAAAAAAAGAAGAATATTCGAATTCATGCCTGACTGATTCCATTTAATTCACATAATCCGTTCCTCCACTGCCCTTTTGAAGAGAAAAGTATAAAATATGACCAACAAAACGAAGGGGAAAAAAGAAGATAGAAAAAAGCGAAAATGGTTGTTGAACCAAACGCATCTCTCCAACGTGTGCATTTCGGATATTGGCGGTATTCTTCATTGAACGTGATAGATAGATGTGGCTAAAATTGATATAGGGCAATCTCATTACGCTCATTTACGTCAGGGGACATCAAAATCGTTGTTGTCTGGTCTAAAGCTTAAAAAAGATGCTTTAATTTGAATTGAAGCTTTCACCTTGTTCAATAATTATCGTTATTTTTACGGTGTTAAGTATGATTAGAGATATGGCGAGATAAATCAATTTGCGTTTTCTTTAATCTAAAGCTAATCCATTAAGAATCGTTGTATGTGTCCAGTAGCATAGAAAAAAGCATAATTATGGGCGTAATTCGTAAGTAAAAAGAACAACAGCTTGTGCAAATTGAATGATAATTGATAAACAACTATCTGAAATAAAATCTTTTACTATTATATGAATTATGGCGAAGAAAATTTAAGCGATTTATATTTGCTAATATACAAAAATTTGGACCACATTCAGCGGCCGGTAAAATATTGATTTTTTTCACCGATTTACCTGTCTACCTAAGCGACAGACACAGCGGAGGCAAATATCAATATTCAATAGCAGTTTCAGATCTCTGTATCTTTATCTCAGTACTAAGCAAAACTGTGACGTCATGTTGTCGTGATCTATCGGGAACAAAAACGACAGATATTCTTGAGTAAGTATCTTTGTTTAATTTGTCCATTTAGTGCAGCCGCAGTTGAACAAAAAGTTTTTCAACACAATATTTCGAATGTTTCGACGTGAAGAGTTGTTGCTATTCGCTACCCCGAATTCCGGTTCTGACTGACAAAACTTTTTTTTTCTATCAATGTATCTAGAACAGAATAGAACAGAACATTTTTACCATGTTCTACCATAAAAGCGATGCAGGAGCGTTGCTATAAAGTCATGATTTTTTTTTCAAATATCATAAGTATGATGCACTGTGACCGGCTCAGTTGGCAGTGTTCAGCCTGTAAGCCTAAGGTATTGATAATTCAATGGGCCGACAAGCTAACCATCCAGGCATCCAATTCTAGTGTTTCCCCTAGCCACTTTTACTATGGCGCTGCGTCGTGCCCTTTTTCTCCAGTGCCATGCACTTTTTTCCAGCACCATGCCCTTTTTCTGAATCTACATACTGTGCCCTACATTTTGGTAAAAAGTTTGTCAAAATCGGACAAAAAATAAAGTTACAAGACTTTTTGCTTGAAGTCTGCTAGCAATATAAGGATATGGCGAGTGTAAATACATCTAACCATGCCCTTTTTGGGGCCTGGGGGAAACACTAAATTCATTTTTTTTTTATTACATGTACTTACTGTAGAGCGACGTCAAGCGAGGCATTCCTGCTTAGTTAAGCAATATTCTGCTTCTTAGATGCCTATTTAGTGGTGGGGGAAAGCCACAGCAGTTTTCCAGGAACTGACTGAGTGATGAAGTCACCCAGCAATGAGCAAGCCTTGTGACTGTTGGATTTTCTCATAGAATTGATACAGCCCATGTCAGTTCAATTGTAACCTTTGAACTGACAAGTGAATTACTTCTGTTCAAGCCTCTATAATTGCATGTGCATGCCTGTTTTCATAATGGACATGTTTTCATCTTCAGGAGAAGTTCAGGAATCCAAGTCGTGGAGTTTCTCCTCAATACCTCAGCTGTTTTGGGGAATCATCAATTTCATAGTCCTCTTGTAAGTATAGAAATAAATTATGCACAAGTCATTTGTAACTATGGCCTCCAAGGCCTGTGGGAGGGCTGAGGATAGTTGTGGAAATGAGCAGGGCTTTGACCAAAGTTTTGCCACGGCAGTGGGGGAGAAATACCCGGGTTTGCTTTATAAAGGTAAAAAGGGCCATGAAATGAAAAGATAGCGGGCTGCAGGGAAAAACAGCAATGGTTTTACCAATGAGCATTCTCCGCAGGGTGGGGCTTTTAGCAGGGATGTGCTGGACCAAAAGTGAAAGTCTCCACTATTCCCTGTGCCTGGGGGGGGGGGAGCATGGTTACAAATGACTAATGCATTATTATGAAAAAAAACTTATTTCTTTGCTGACTGTCAAGCTATCCTTCCAATAACTTGAAACCTTATAAATTGTTATTGACAATGATTTTATTTGCAACAAAACACATCTACAGTGAATGGTTATTGCAAATATTACAGGAAGCTACCCTTAAAATGAATTGATAATGTTTTTAGAGACATATTAAAATTGCTAGCATCTTTTAAAAGTATGATGCTTTTTTTTTTTTTTTTTTTTTTTTTTTTTTTTCATTTCATTAATTTTATCGCTTTAGTCAGTAATTCAAGTTAGTCTTACTTGGTTGTTGTTTCATGTATGCTGAATTAAAATGAAGCTTTCATCATTAAAGCATGTGATACCTCCCTCATCATCAGGGAGACTCCAGTAAATGAGCCTTAAAATTTGCAAAAATTCTTCTACAATGTACCAACCTTTTAACAAAAATTCAGAATCTACATGAAATAAATCAAGAATTTTCCTATATATTCTATACATTTTTCAAAAATCACCCTGAAATGGAAGAAAAGTCTCCATGATTTGTCTTTCAAACTCATCACATGTATGTTAAAGCTTAATTTCAATTAAATCAACATACATGGAAACTTTAAAAGCACAATGTTAGACTCGAGAGATATGATAGTATTCATCAACTAAACACTTAAAATGCCTCTTTATTTCATTTCAGCTTTCAAACAATGATCTCAGTAAGTACAGCAAAGATAGACACCACAGTGACCACATTTATTTAACTTCACCACAGAGTGTGTAAAAATCGATATGAACGGCCGCATGGGAAAACCAACAATCTGCATTGGCGAAAACAAAGGCGCAGATCAGCTTCGCAGTAACTGCGAAGCTGATCAGCGCCTTTGTTTTCGCTACATGGATAGTACAATTCCTCTACTTTCTAAATCCTATATTTCCAGCATCTGACCATCTTCTGTGACTGTACAGCCCGGTTGGTGTTGGGCCTGGTCAGAACCCAAATTGTTGGTTTTCTCATACACAGGCTCATATGCCTTCTCCGGTCAGTTTACCAGTTATGGCTCAATCCCCAAGTTTGTTAGAAAGACTGTGTTTGTGAAAGTCAAAGTATGCAAAAAGGTTTTAATTTGACTCTCCTTTGTAATGTCATGTGATGATATCATATTTTCAGCTTTTTAGTACCCAACATAATAAGTTCGAAAACTAACCTTAAGCTTTCAACCCTGCCTTTATTTTTCACTGCAGCCCAGCATGACGAAGAAGGGCAGTAACTATTCCACAGACTATAAACCTGGAGGAGGGTAAGCCCCCTTTGTTCTCAACTTTTTATACAACTACAGAAGCCTGTGTGGCACAGTGGTCAAACCAGGGTTCTCAAGTTCAAGGTTGAAAATGGCTGATGCATTTAGTTCAAGGTTGCAGTCTTTTTTATGAGACTTTAAACTGAGGTCTATAATATATGACGTAAGGTGTTGAGTGGAACGTAAACTATAGCCTCCATCACCATAGCAACAGGCTTAATAAAAGTGTTTGATGGGATCTAAAACATTAACCATATTAGTTTAATATGTATCTAAAGTGGAAAATCCAAACCAAACTGCATGAATTTAATGGTCTTTTATTTTCTACAATAAAATTTATTTTGCATATCTTAGGATCCAATAATTACAACCATATTATGGAGCTTTATATTTTGGATCCATAATATCAGAGGTTGTTACAAGTTAAACTAGTTCAGTGTGAATAAAGAGGAAAATAATTTAAGTCAATACATGATCATGCCATATCTTAATTTGTGTTATAGAGAGGTATGTAATAATGAGGTGGTCTCTATTTCAGGCCACAAGGTGGTCCTAGAAGGAGAATGGGCGGCTTCAGGGGAGGTGGTAAGTACTGCCCACTGAAACTTCTATAATTCAGTTTTACTTTTTATGGATATGCCAATTCAGAGTGGCAGGGTCCAGCGTAATTGAGTAACAGAGTAATGGTGAAATCCTGAAAGCTGGGATCCACTCTAGAAAGATATTCTGCATTTGCTCATGCCATGCTCTAAATAAATAGAGGGTCTAACAGAAGGTAATGTTTTATACAAAATAAACTAATCATGTAAGATGATAATTAACCAAATATACTGTTCTCTTTTGTAGAAATACATGTAATGAGTAATTGACTGGCACATTATCTCGCGTTCTGAAATTCTTTAGTATGTTTGTATCCAACATAGAACCCCCATATATTTGTTTTCTCATAATAATAGTAAGACAAATATGTTTTTCAAAGGTTTTGTTTTGTTTTTCTCAGGGGGAGCTCCAGACGCCCCACCAATGGCAGGAGGAGGATGAGGTCGGTAAATACCCAGCATTCTCCCTGTTGTCATAGCAACAAGGTCGAGAAAGTTGGGTCACACAAGGTCATATACCACAGGATTTGGATGAAATTAACAGGATTACAAGTATAGTTGTTGCTCCCTTATGATAATAGATATTTACTCTACTGTTTGTCAAAGAAACTTAAGAATGATGGAAAATTTACAGTTTGGGTTCCCAAGAACATGGCTTTGATTATAGAAGAAAAAAAAACAGAAAACTTTCCTGAAGAAAATTAATTTTCTGTTTAGGAGTACCTTGTACATTTTGTATACTATAATATTCAAACTGATGTATCATTACAAAAACTTGCCCATGCAATATACAGAGATTTTTTTCAGCTTAAAAAATTGAAAATTTTCAGCTGAAAAATTATTTTTGCTCAAAATATAGATTGTGGGTACACGTTAGAACCGCCTCGGCGAGTACCCACAATCTATGTTTTGGAGCAAAAATAAGAAAAATAGGTATACCCCTGCATACCCCAGTTTTGCTATATAAAAGTGGGGTTCAAGGGGGTATACATTACATGGACATGTTATCCTGATGTGTTAAACACTTTTTGGGGACTCAAATCCAGTTAGGTTTTTAATCAGTAATAAAGTATTGGTTTGTGCATAAACAAATCTAAAGTACAGACAAGAAATATAATTTTATTAAATCTACATTAAACTTCATTATCAGTGAAAGGTTGAAAAGACTTTTTATAGATGAGTCGCGAGAAAACCGGTCTTCAGGGTTTCCGACGAGGTCAGACACAAACCAACCTGTACAGTCACAGAAGCAGGCTTGAAGCTTGAAATTTCAGATTTAAGAAGTAGAGAAATTGTACTATCCATGAGGCGAAAACAAAGGCGCTGATCAGCTTCGCAGTTACTGCGAAGCTGATCTGCGCCTTTGTTTTGGCAAAGGCAAAAATCCTGTTTTCTCACTACGTGGCTCAGATAGAATGTGGAGTATTCTGTGATCATTATAATAAAATACCTTGTCCGTTCTTTAGACATTGTACATATTGTAGATTCTAGCTAAAATCCTCTGTAATATGACCAAACCTTAAGGTGGACTTGTTCAAGATTGTGTTTTTGAGAAATTGCATTTGATTCATGGTATGGTCACATATCATTCACCATTTCATTATTTCTTTGAAAACATTTTCCCTGCATGTTTATACTCTCCATTTACTAGTTTCGGCTGTTTATTGTATACATCTCATTGAAAAAAAAATATGTAAACTTTAATCCAGCTGGGTCACATGATGAATTCCATCATAGTTAAGACTGGAGCATTTATGCCTTCAATTGTAGCTTTAAATGAGCCACCTTGTATAGTTTTCAAACAGGGTTGACACAAACCGAGCTGTACAGTCACAGAAGATGGCTAGAGACTGGAAATTTTGGATTTAGAAAATAAATAATTGTACTATCCTTGTAGCGAAAACAAAGGCGCTGATCACCGTATAGCTGATCTGCGTCTTTGGTTTCGCATCTGCAGATTGTTGGTTTTCTCAAAAGGCGCCTCAAATTCAAATTCAGTGAGTACAATCTCAAATACACATCTGAACAAGTTCCTAGACTCAAAAGAAAGCATGTCCTCTGGTGTGTAGTATCAGACGAATGATGAGAACCCTATAAACTTCCAAGGAAGTCGGGCTTCTCTGATACAAACATGCTTACTTCTGAGTCAAACAAGTGTAAGAATTTGTTGAATACCTCAATGATCATGTCATGAGATAACATCTTTAAGAAGAGGCAAGGCCACGTCAGCACAAAACTATTGCTCACCACCAGTTTTGAATGAAAAAGCCTTATTTTGCCGAAAGAGAAGGTGTGTATTGATAAAGCTATGTACATAGCTGCAATCTTTCATACTAGCCATGTTTTCTCATGGCATGGATGTTCAATTATATGTATGTACCATGTTATTAGATTTTTTTAATAAAAAAAAAAAAAAGTTGTCAAAGAGCGAAAATAAAAACAAAACTAAAAAAACAAACACAAAAAACAAGCACAAACAAACAAACAACAAACAAACAAAGCAAAGCAAAAGAAAAATGAAAAAAAAAAAAGTCTGTGAATTTATGCATGTATAACTGTTTGTTCCAAGATAATTACATCACTGTCAGAGGATGGAATACTTACTTAATGTGTCATCATTTTCATCTTTTGGCGCCATGTGCTGTTACCAGCCCATATTGTATTATTTTGATAATTTAATTTAAGAGTTCAGACAGACTAGACTAAAATGCTTGATCTTTGTGCAGATCTGAACCCAGTTGTTCAAAATTAACGACGTTGTTAACAATTCGTTAAAATTTCAAGCATGAATATTACAAATAAACTGTTATTGTTTGTTGATAAAATGTGAGAATCCTTTTTGCAAAGGATTCTCACATTTTATCAACAAAAATAACAGTGTGTTTGCTTTATGGCAAAGGATTCTCACATCTTATAAAAATAAATAAATAAATGAATAAGTGTATTTGCTTATTTAGGCGGCATTTACTTAACAAGTTGAGGTCTTAACGATGACATTAAGCTAAGGAAGTTATGAACAACTGGCCCCTGATTGTTTGCTTAGTTGTCTCACATTTTAGGATATTTATGTAATTTATTATGTTAGTAAATCCATTCTCCATGTTTAAAGTACATGTACATAAGAAATTTGTGATAAAGTGAATGGTAGTTGTGTGAGAAAAAGAAAATATTAATACCATAGTCAAGATTTTTATTGGTTAATATTTGAAACTGGCTGTGCCAGTTAGAGTCATGAGTGGTGTAAGTGTGAGAGTCTGAATGTCAAATTGTTGAGCCTGGACGGTAGTCTTTGCTGGATACACAAGAGTTTTCTGTGAAAATTTGTGCATTTTGTAGAATTGTAGTCTATAAGAAGGGATTTTGGCTGTAGTACAAGACCTGGCCCCAAATTTATAAAACTTTTTTCATGCTCAACTCAGCTGAGGCTAATATTTATCCTGCTCATAAATGTTAAGATGCCAAAATTGTTGGCATTTTAACATTTATAAACAGGATAAATGCTGGCTTTGATTGTCTAAACCGAAAATGTCAATTAGTTTGGGCTATTTCAGTATTTATGAGGAATCTGAATTTCATGCTCAGCTGAGTTGAGCATGAAAAAAGTTTTGTAACCTCAAGGCCTGTTACTGCAATGATATCAAATGTTAGTTTTGGTTAACAGGTTTACAGTCTGTGGTAAATGTAACAAAGATTTTTTTTTAAATAAGCATTTTGAAACGGTTCACCTTGTATTTTCAAAACAAAAACAATCATTAATTGGTATGTGCTTTTAGTCTTGACCTAAATGTTGTGAGAAACCTTGTGTACAACATGATAAGTTATTTGATAGAATGGTTTAGGCGGCCCCCGTGGCCAAACGGTTAAGAGCGCTGTTTCTTAATCACTTGATCAACTCACCGCTGTGTCTAGTGTGGGTTCGAGCCCTGCTCTAGCCACATGTGAGACAAGCCAAGTTCTGCTTGCGGGTGTGCCAGGTGGTTTTTCTCAGGGTTCTCCCGTTTTCGCCCCACCTACTGATTGGCCCGTCTCATATGAGCTGAAATAATCTTGAAAGGGGGGGGGGGGGGGGGGGGGGAAGCATGCTTAGCAGGACAAAGGATATTTTACTTTCAAAATGCTACTCAGATAGTCATAAAATGCAAAACGCTTCTTCTTTCAAATTTATTATAAATGTATTTTTTGGAAGAACTTGGGTATTAATTGTGTTTTATTTATGAATACATTGTACCATTAATATTTTTGATGTCTCACATACATCACCTTATGTACATAGATATCATTATCAAGCTATCCATTTTTGTTTCGTAATAAATTTTCATTCAGTATATATATAATATGTTTCTGTCTTATAAGTATCCAATTTCACTTAAGTCAAAGGCTCATGGAGAGCTTATAGGATAGGCATGTTCTGTCGTTGTAGTCGTTGTCGTGGTCATTCACACTTTGCCTCTGAAACTGCTTGGCTAATCAAAAGCCAAACTTCATGTGGAGCATCCTTAGCAAGGGGGAACAAAAGTTCATATAAATGGTCCAGGTCATATGACCAAGATGGCCACCAGGGCTATAAATAACAAAAACCTTAAAAAACCTATTTGGAACTGGTGCACCGATTTCAAAGAAACTTGATATGTACATGTAGCATCAGGAACTCAAGCCCATCATAGTTTATTAGCTTGCCTGCACAAAGTGCACAGAGCTATTTTTGTCACCTCGGTCGTCCGCGTTTACGTTTACGTCCGCGTCACACTTTCGGTTAAAGTTTTTAGCTCACCTGAGCCGAAGGCTCACAGGTGAGCTTATAGTATACCCATGCTCCGGCGTCCGCCCGTCATCGTCTGTTGTCCACAATTTCAAAGATCTTCTCCTCTGAAACCGCTTGGCCAATCAAAGCCAAACTTCATGTGGAGCATCCTTAGGAAGGGGGAACGAAAGTTTATATAAATGGTCCAGGTCACATGACCAAGATGGCCGCCATGGCTATAAATAGCAAAAACCTTTAAAAATCTTCTTCTCCAGAACCAGTGGGCCGATTTCTACGAAACTTCGTATGTAGCATCAGGGACGTGGGCCCATCGTAGTTTATATAAATCATGACCCTAGGATGACCTTGACCTATTTTACGGCAAGGTCAACTTAGGTCGCCAATGCATTTGAATGGGAAATAATGGTAAATTGCTATATAATGGGTAAAACTTACTGGGAATAGGCAAATGGACAGAAGATTAATGTTAATGGAAAATTTTAGCCCCTGGGGGGTTGTCTGCCCCTGCCCCGGGGCTATATACATGTATATTTCCATATTAATGAAACATCTTCTCCCATGAAACCGCATGGCCAATCAAAGCCAAACTTCATATGGAGCATCTTTGGGAAGGGGGAAAGAAAGTTTATATAAATGGTCAAGGTCACATGACCAAGATGGCCGCCATGGCTATAAATAGAAAAAAACCTTTAAAAATTTTCTTCTCCAGAACCAGAAGGCCAATGATTTTGAAACTTGGTGTGAAGCATCAGTGACTAGAGCTCTACAAAAATTATATAAATCATGACCCTGGGATGACCTTGACCTATTTTACGGCAAGGTCAACATAGGTTGCTCATGCATTTGAATGGGGAAAAGTGTTAAAACGTCATTTGTAGGGAAAAACTTGCAGGAAATGGGCAAATGGACTTACGATTGATGATTCTGAAAAAATTTGGAGCCCAGGGGTATGTCAGCCCCCACCCCGGGGCAATATACATGTATATTACAGTGATATTCAAAGATCTTCTTCTCTGAAACTGCTTGGCCAATCAAAGCCAAACTTTATGAGGAGCATTGTTAGGAAGGGGGAATGAAAGTGTATATAAATGGTTATGGTCACATGACCAAGATGGCTGCCATGGCTATAAATAGCAAAAACCTTTAAAAATCTTTTACTCCAGAACCAGAAGGCCTATGATTTTGAAACTTGGCATGAAGCATCAGGCAATGGAGCTCTACAAAGCTTATATAAATCGTGACCCTGGGATGACCTTGACCTATTTTACGGCAAGGTCAACTTAGGTCGCCCATGCATTTGAATGGGGAAAATTGTTAAAATGTCATTTGAAGGGCAAAACTTGCACTTAATTGGCAGATGGACTGCAGTTTTATGTTTTCAAAAAGAAATTGACCCCAGGGGTTGCTCTGACCAAGCCCTGGGGTTATATACATGGATATTACTATTCTAGTCAAACAAGTTTATTGGTATATATCTCGGGTTTCAGGTGAGCGTTTACAGGACCATTGGTCCTCTGGTTAAAATTGTTATATCTTGATAGTCACTGACCAGAAATCATTCATATTTGGAACATTGCTGCATATGAGGGTCCTCTGTGATTATTGAAGGGACCCGTGGGGTCGTGCCTGGGGGCAGGGCTAGAGGTCAATATCTAGAAAACCTTTGTACAATGCTCAGATGCTGTGTTAATTTCTCATCAACTGTAAAGCCTAGAACTGTCAAACCTTACATAAGGCTTCTCCTCGATGTCCCGACTCGGCACGCACATTGACCTACTGACCTTGACCTATATTTCATGCTCCAGTGACTTTGTCATTTTTGAAGCCAACCTTTAATATCTCATCAACTATAAAGCCCACAACCATCAAACCTTGCATATGGCTTCTCCTCGATGTCCCGACTCGGCACCCACATTGACCTACTGACCTTGACCTATATTTCATGCTCCAGTGACTTTGTCATTTTTTAAGCCAACCCTTAATATCTCATCAACTATAAAGCCTACAACCATCAAACCTTGCATATGACTTCTCCTTGATGTCCCGACTTTGCACCCACATTGATCTAGTGACCTTGACCTATATTTCGTGCTCTAGTGACTTTGTCATTTTTGAAGCCAACTCTTAATATCTCATCAACTATAAAGCCTACAACCATCAAAGCTTGCATATGACTTCTCCTCGATGTCCCGACTCGGCACCCACATTCACCTAGTGACCTTGACCTATATTTCGTGCTCTAGTGACTTTGTCATTTTTGAAGCCAACCCTTAATATCTCATCAACTATAAAGCCTACAACCATCAAACCTTGCATATGGCTTCTCCTCGATGTCCCGACTCGGCACCCACATTGACCTTCTGACCTTGACCTATATTTCATGCTCCAGTGACTTTGTCATTTTTTAAGACAACCCTTAATATCTCATCAACTATAAAGCCTATAACCATCAAACCTTGCATATGGCTTCTCCTCGATGTCCCGACTTTGCACCCACATTGATTTAGTGACCTTGACCTATATTTCGTGCTCTAGTGACTTTTTCATTTAAGTTTTTAGAAGTCTTGAACATGTTGATGGATCAAGTTGATACTTTGCATGTTGGTAGATATTGATCTGAAGTTTTATGCAGTACCATCATGACCCACTCTGGGTGATCTTGAGGTCAAGGTCACAGACTTAGAATTTTTTTGTTAAAGTTTTCGGTTAAAGTTTTTAGAAGTCTATATCTCTTGAACATGTAGATGGATCAAGTTGATACTTTGCATGTTGGTAGATATTGGTCTGAAGTTTTATGCTGTACCATTATGACCCACCCTGGGTGAACTTGAGGTCAAGGTCATGGCCTTAGAAATTTTTGGTTAAAGTTTTGGGTTAAAGATTTTTGAAGTCTATATATCTCTATGTTGATGGAACAAGTTGAAACTTTGCATGTTTGTGGATATTGGTCTGAAATTTTATGCTGTACCATCACAACCCACCTGAGCGACCTTGAGGTCAAGGTCATGGGTCATAGATTTTGTTAAGTTTAGTGGCAAAGCACAAGTCAGGCGAGCTGCGCTGTCCTGCGACAGCTCTTATATAAATCATGACCTAGGGATGACCTTGGCATACTTTTTGACAATGTCAAAATTGGTCACATAGCTAGTGTAAACATTGATTTTCTCAGAAAGTTTTGTAGCTCAGCTGCTCAAATGGGTAGATACAGACAACTGATCAAATTGATGAAGTACATACATGAGGCCAAGATCATTTCTTGACATTGCCCCAAAACCATTTATGTGTTGAAATTAAAACTTAATTTTCTTAGAAATCACATGGTCAGTCAAAGCCAAAGTTAATGTGGAGCCTCATTGG
Source organism: Rugalucina vietnamica (assembly GCA_964017185.1). Taxonomy (NCBI): domain Eukaryota; kingdom Metazoa; phylum Mollusca; class Bivalvia; order Lucinida; family Lucinidae; genus Rugalucina; species Rugalucina vietnamica. Next base: position 34,264,693 of record OZ024875.1, read on the forward strand.
GAAGGTGGAATAACAGTTTATGTAAATGATCCAGGTCACATGGCCAAGATGGCTGCAATGACTATATATGGTAAAAACCCTTCTCTTGAACCAGTGAACTGATTTCAATGAAACATGGTATGTAGCATCAGGGACTCGAGCAAATCCCTGCATCTTGAGCCTGGATTGACCTATTTTACTGCCAGGGAAGAAAATTGGAATTTTCAGAAAGTGACATGGAACTGAGATACAGACAGTCTTACCATCTTTATGTTTTTATTCGATGTCAAGGTCAAAGGTTACTTTTCAAAGACAAATCTCAGGTGAGCATTCTCAGGACTGTAGGTCCTCTGGTTTGTAGACTTCGAATGTACTTTGATCAAACTACAAAAATTCTGTAGCTCTATGTAGGTCCAATCAACAATAGGAAAAAATGACTGCAAAAATCAGCTGTTTTTTAAGTCAAGTATCTGCATATATGGATAATGCTAATGGAATTATATGTACATTTGCTGCCGGCCGGCAAGAGTTTTATTACCTAGGATTACCTGTTGAGATTTTAGTGGGCGTGGATTAACTACTCGGACCCATGTAATTTTACGCCTATTGGAATACCTGTAATATTCAGTCTGCAGAATTCTACACTGTCAGGTGAAGCAATATCCGATCAAAATTGATTATTGCTAGTATTGTACATGTATATTGGAGAGCTCAGGGAGATGCTGTGGAGCGGGCTGGCACAGTCGGTAGCGCATCTGACTTTGGGCCGAGGGATCCCTGGTTCGATCCCCGTCCGGGGCGTCGTCTGTTGTGGCCTTGAACAAGTAACATTTCCACAGCTCAGTGTATATAATGCTGTGGAGAATTTAAGAATTATATGTTCTTAAATAGTCGCAATAAAAGCTCTACAGAGCTTGTGTTGTTTGTTGAAATATGAAACGACTTTAAATAAAGATTATTATAAGATTATTATTATAAGGTTGGTGGCTAAGCAAAAACTGAGATAAGACACCTAATTCAGCATTTTATATCGTATAGTCCATATGCCCCTTTAAAATAACTGTTGGAAATGTATTTAATATTTGGAGACAGCTCTTCAGTCGCTCGCATTGACTCGGCACCCTTGACACCAATTTCACGGTCTACTGAGAACAAATACGTCATAAATGCTTCGATGAAATTGTGTCCTCAAATGTCAAAAATACACTGAAATGATACCGCTGTTTTCAAATCATGAACGTTTGTCCTCACCATGTACCACCCTTGCCGTGTTTGCAAAGTGATTTAATCATTAGTATCTTCTGACACAAGATTTTTAAAGAAGGCTCAATTAAAGCGTTCCGTTTGCATGTGTACAGGCATCCTCGAACATAATGCGACAGATTATATAACTATAATTTGAGCCGCGACTCGAGAACACCGGTCTTCGGGATTTCCGACACAAATCGTCCTGTGCAACAACAGAATAAGGATAGAGGCTTGAAATTTCGGATTTAAGGGGAAGAGAAATTGTACTATCCGTGTAGCGAAATCAAAGGCGCTGATCAGCTTCGCAGTTACTGCGAAGCAGATCTGCGCCTTTGTTTTCGCATATAGGCAAAAATCCGGTTTTCTCACGATGCGGCTCATTTATATTCTGTACGAGATGGATCGGAGACCAAAATGTTAAAAAAAAAAAAAAAAAAAAAAAAAAAAAAAAAAGCAAAATCAGACTTAACCTATACTTTCTAAAATCTCTTTTTTCTAAAATAGTTTTTTTTTCTTCTTCTTTTTGGAAAAGTTCGCTGTTTTACTGCCAGCGTCGCGTCGACGTCACGATTTTGGGGACAAGCAAATAAGTCTCTTTCGTCATGGCGAAAGAGGTACTTTTATTATGTGCTTCTTTGATGTGTTGTTGTTTAAACGTATTCAATCCGCTAAACATGTAAATACATATACATAACTACGCGCAATCAAATAGGATCATAACGGAATCAATACTGCTCATATTAAAAAAAAAAAAAAAAAAAAAACTCATAAAAGTTCACATTCAAAGAATAATGCACTGCGGAAAAACATCCTGACTCCAATAATTGAGCCGCCGCATGGGAAAACCAATAATCTGCAAAGGCGAAAACAAAGGCGCTGATCAGCGCCTTTGTTTTCGCTACACGAATAGTACAATTCCCGTACTTTCTAAATCCAAAATTTCCAGCCTCTAGCCATCTTTTGTGACTGAACAGTTCGGTTTGTGTCGGACCTGGTCAGAACCAAAATTGTTGGTTTTCTCACGCACAGGCTCAATTATCATTAATGTTGGTCAAACTTTTTCCTTCCACGAACTGCATCAGTTCATTTAGTCCGGCTTCAGCGTCAGATTACATCTGAAAAAAAAAAAAAATAGAAACCAATCAAGACGAAACGAATTTTACCAAATCATGATCGTTCTAATAAGTGCACATGCTCCAATAAGCAAACAACCAAGCCTTTTCAAAAAAAAAAAAAAAAAAAAAAAAAAAAAAAAAAATACTGTATCTAAGCACTCTTGTCTGGCGTATTGGTAGTTTACAGCTTGTTTGTTTAATACCGGAATATCTTGATATTAAGTAAACTCAAACTTGAAGTAAAATGTTATGCAAATGTTTGAATGCATATAACGTGTATCTATTTCTTACTTCAGCAATTATACTTAAGTTTCGGCTTAAGTGTGCGCATATTGCGCTATGTAGAATGACTATGGTAATCGACAGTTTCAACCGACCCTTATGACCATATATACCCCTCCTCAAAAAAAATCCGGTTACCCAATTGTGTTGCAACCACCCGACAAATAAACGAAAATGGTGTTCATTTGCTAGTTAATTTGAAAAAAAAAAAAAAAAAACTTGACAAAACGAGGTTAAATCCGAAATCCGAAATTAAATCCGAAATTTCAAGCTTTTACCCTTTTTCTGTAGCTGCACAGGCCAGTTTGTGTCAGACGTGGTCGGAAACCCCAAAGACCGGCTTTCTCGTGTTGCGGCTCATTTGTTAACTGCTTCCTTAGAAAAAAAAAGTTATGAAATAGTTGTCTTGATTTTCATATAAATTGTTTCTGCTATTATTTAAGTCAGGTCTAAATAGCCATTTCGCATGCAGTGTATGCCTATTGCGCATGCTCAGTTTAAAAAGTAGATGTTATATGTAGTTATATGGTACAAAAGGGTGAGGAATCTGGAAGGTCACGTCATTCTAGCGACTAGCTTCCTCAGGATACAAAAACAGTGTAGAAGCCTCTGTGGTGTCTAATAGTTAAGCTTCTCGTCGCGTTTTTGTATTCAGGGGTCTTGGTTTCGATCCAGGGCTCCTACAGCCCTTCGGATTACATTTTCAGCATGCTCTATCTCCATATGGCATCACATGTTTATAGGACGTAAAAGCAAAATTAATCACATTTTTTGGTTGAGAATAGGATAGGAAAAGGGTATGAGCACACGAAACAATTTTAAAACAAAATATACAGAATGCGAAAAAGATTTTCAATTCTCACGACTTTGGGTGACTGGATTGTTTTCAGGAGGAGTACATGTATATATGAACTGAGCAAATGCGTTTAATATATTTCAGAATGACCGCCGTCTGTCCAGGCTTATCTCTTAAGTCAAAATAGTTAATAGTGTTATTGCCAATGACATTTTACCGGCGAACTTACTTGTAAAATTCCAACTTTGACATCTTGGCCAGACGCAGCGACAGAATTATTCCCAAGTCCATAAGTTGTGGATAAAAGTGTCCAGCACTTCTTTTCTTGCGTGTAATACACAAATGCGTCTATTGTCGTGTCCTTTACGTTAAACAGATGGGCGCAGTTTAGTATAGACCTCACGTGCGCGTTAGTTAATGGTAATAGCGTGACGTCATACAACGTGTGAATGACATTAAATATATTTCCCTGGATTGGTCCGATCTGGATCGGATAGGTTGTTGACTGAACCGGATTAGTTGGACTAGTTGTTGTCTGAATAGGATTAGCTGGACTAATTGTACTTAGGTCAAAAAAGTTAGCAGCTTGGCAGCATGGCTGGACGAAATTAGTAAGTTAGCAGGATGGCCGTACGGCTGGTTAAGTAAGTTAGCAGCATGGCAGTATGGCCGAAGGAAATGTCAATTAACCAGTGTGGTCGTACAAAAGACAAAAACGTAACATTAATAAGATAACTAAAATGCTCACAAATGATTGAAAAAAATATATCTTATTTGCAAAATTAGTCCTGTTCGCAGGATGAATATAATGGACAGATGGGATTTCTGGAGAACCGTCCAGTGTAGGAAAAAATACATGCGCTGGTAGGGCTAACTGTCGAGTAGTATAGCAGTATGGATTTTCATCGTCTTGGCGGAACGGTGTCGGCAAAAGGCAAATTTCATCCTGCTAGCAGCACGAAAATGACCAGCCGCATGGGATTTCCGGAGAACCGTTCAATGTAGGAAAACGCTTTATATCTCTAAATGCATGCGCTGGTAGGGCTAACTGTCGAGTAGTATAGCAGTATAGATTTTCATCGTCTTGGCGGAACGGTATCGGCAAAAGGCAAATTTCGTCCTGCTAGCAGCATGAAAATGACCAGCAGCATGGGATTTCTGGAGAACCGTCCAATGTAGGAAAACGCTTTATATCTCTAAATGCATGCGCTGGTAGGGCTAACTGTCGAGTAGTATAGCAGTATGGATTTTCATCGTATTGGCGGAACGGTATCGGCAAAAGGCAAATTTCGTCCTGCTAGCAGCATGAAAATGACCAGCAGCATGGGATTTCTGGAGAACCGTTCAATGTAGGAAAACGCTTTATATCTCTAAATACATGCGCTGGTAGGGCTAACTGTCGAGTAGTATAGCAGTAAGGATTTTCAAAGTATTGGCGGAACGGTGTCGGCAAAAGGCAAATTTCATCCTGCTAGCAGCACGAAAATGACCAGCAGCATGGGATTTCTGGAGAACCGTTCAATGTAGGAAAACGCTTTATATCTCTAAATGCATGCGCTGGTAGGGCTAACTGTCGAGTAGTATAGCAGTATGGATTTTCAAAGACTTGGCGGAACGGTATCGGCAAAAGGCAAATTTCGTCCTGCTAGCAGCATGAAAATGACCAGCAGCATGGGATTTCTGGAGAACCGTCCAATGTAGGAAAACGCTTTATATCTCTAAATGCATGCGCTGGTAGGGCTAACTGTCGAGTAGTATAGCAGTATGGATTTTCATCGTCTTGGCGGAACGGTATCGGCAAAAGGCAAATTTCGTCCTGCTAGCAGCATGAAAATGACCAGCAGCATGGGATTTCTGGAGAACCGTTCAATGTAGGAAAACGCTTTATATCTCTAAATACATGCGCTGGTAGGGCTAACTGTCGAGTAGTATAGCAGTATGGATTTTCAAAGTCTAGGCGGAACGGTGTCGGCAAAAGGCAAATTTCATCCTGCTAGCAGCACGAAAATGACCAGCAGCATGGGATTTCTGGAGAACCGTTCAATGTAGGAAAACGCTTTATATCTCTAAATGCATGCGCTGGTAGGGCTAATTGTCGAGTAGTATAACAGTATGGATTTTCATCGTCTTGGCAGAACGGTATCGGCAAAAGGCAAATTTCGTCCTGCTAGCAGCATGAAAATGACCAGCAGCATGGGATTTCTGGAGAACCGTCCAATGTAGGAAAACGCTTTATATCTCTAAATACATGCGCTGGTAGGGCTAACTGTCGAGTAGTATAGCAGTATGGATTTTCAAAGTCTTGGCGGAACGGTGTCGGCAAAAGGCAAATTTCATCCTGCTAGCAGCACGAAAATGACCAGCAGCATGGGATTTCTGGAGAACCGTTCAATGTAGGAAAACGCTTTATATCTCTAAATGCATGCGCTGGTAGGGCTAACTGTCGAGTAGTATAGCAGTATGGATTTTCATCGTCTTGGCGGAACGGTATCGGCAAAAGGCAAATTTCGTCCTGCTAGCAGCATGAAAATGACCAGCAGCATGGGATTTCTGGAGAACCGTCCAATGTAGGAAAACGCTTTATATCTCTAAATACATGCGCTGGTAGGGCTAACTGTCGTGTAGTATAGCAGTATGGATTTTCAAAGTCTTGGCGGAACGGTGTCGGCAAAAGGCAAATTTCATCCTGCTAGCAGCAAGAAAATGACCAGCAGCATGGGATTTCTGGAGAACCGTTCAATGTAGGAAAACGCTTTATATCTCTAAATGCATGCGCTGGTAGGGCTAACTGTCGAGTAGTATAGCAGTATGGATTTTCATCGTCTTGGCAGAACGGTATCGGCAAAAGGCAAATTTCGTCCTGCTAGCTGCATGAAAATGACCAGCAGCATGGGATTTCTGGAGAACCGTCCAATGTAGGAAAACGCTTTATATCTCTAAATACATGCGCTGGTAGGGCTAACTGTCGAGTAGTATAGCAGTATGGATTTTCAAAGTCTTGGCGGAACGGTGTCGGCAAAAGGCAAATTTCATCCTGCTAGCAGCACGAAAATGACCAGCAGCATGGGATTTCTGGAGAACCGTCCAATGTAGGAAAACGCTTTATATCTCTGAATACATGCGCTGGTAGGGCTAACTGTCGAGTAGTATAGCAGTATGGATTTTCAAAGTCTTGGCGGAACGGTGTCGGCAAAAGGCAAATTTCATCCTGCCAGCAGCACGAAAATGACCAGCAGCATGGGATTTCTGGAGAACCGTTCAATGTAGTAAAACGCTTTATATCTCTAAATGCATGCGGTGGTAGGGCTAACTGTCGAGTAGTATAGCAGTATGGATTTTCATCGTCTTGGCGGAATGGTATCGGCAAAAGGCAAATTTCGTGCTGCTAGCAGCATGAAAATGACCAGCAGCATGGGATTTCTGGAGAACCGTCCAATGTAGGAAAACGCTTTATATCTCTAAATGCATGCGCTGGTAGGGCTAACTGTCGAGTAGTATAGCAGTATGGATTTTCATCGTCTTGGCGGAACGTTATCGGCAAAAGGCAAATTTCGTCCTGTAGTCCGGCACAAAATCAATTTGACCTGGAATTGTGGTATAAAGTTTTTTTCTTTACAGATTCTTGTAGGTTTGACATTGCCATTAAGGATTCTGGATGATGACAGCCTGTCATCATTGAGCATTTTGAGAAATTCAAGATGGCGTTCAATATGTCAGAAAATAATGAAAATACATATACTATTGTACAATGTGCCCCTTAAAATGAATAAAAATGCTATGTTTCCTAACAACTTTAGCAGGTATTATTATATCTGACACAAGTTATTGTTCCCTGTTTTAAGGATCAAAATTGACACCCAAGATGGCCGCCGAAATAAGATTTCTTGACGAATACAAATGTCTGCACAGTATATACATATTTGAGCTTCTTATGCATGCATATTTTGCTCAATTAGGTCTGATAATAACATAATATTAAATTTTGTTTTCTTTATAAATCCATGCATATAAGACCTTGTCAATAAAGAATCCAACTTCTGACACCCTGTCAGCATTGAACAATACGAGAAAATCAAAATGACATCTGATTTTTTTTACGCTGTTTTAAAGTTTGTCTCAAACAGAATGAAAAATGCTGTTTGGTCCCACTATTTAGTACATATTGACTTATCTAACATTAGTTACCATTTCCATGTTTGAGTGCAATATGGAATCCAAGATGGCTGTCAGAACATTTAAATATTATAAACATTTTCCTAATACGTACACTGTTGAACCTTTTGTGTATTTCTGATTTTAATGCACCATCAAACACGTTTAATTCTTATGAATACTAATGAAAAATAACAAGAACTCCACTATATAGTTGGCGCTTACATAGTCTGTCTGGTCAATACTCATTTTATTGTGGTTTGCTGTTACTGAGAACAAACAGCAGCTTATTAAATCTATAGGCTATGGTCTTACACAGGATGCTGAGTTTTATAAAGGAAGCAATGATATCCACAAACTAGTTGATATAGGCACAAAAAGCAAACAAAATGTGTTTCAATGGAAAGCTTTGACATTAACACACTTAAAAGCAGACAGATAATATCCTTGTATACCAGATAGTCACTTTTGTACTTCATGAAAATTTAAAAGGAGTTTCAATTGTTGCAATTGTACGTTTTTACTACTTTAAAGCTCAACACCTCACGATTCTTGGTATCATTTGAAAGCAAGAACTGTCATAAACCGACAGACTAGGTATAAAAGAATGCTGGACTAACATTTGATTTAATTAACGCTCATATTCTATAAATATTGGTTACTGCTGCACGCTTCAATACTTTGACCTCCTAAATAATTGAAGTTGTCAGTCATGCCATTTGAAATCAGATCTGCTAAATATGTTGACAGAGACCTTTTGGTGGCTGACAAATGAGACCAAACGTTAACTGTACCCCTTGATTACCACCAGAACGCCTTCTTAAACCAACTGAACTGCATTTTCTAAGTGAAACTGAAAGTCATAGCGCCACATAGCGCTGTGGTTAGGCTTAGGCTTGTATGAAATCAATAACAGAAAACTGCGACACAAATGGTTTTTAGACTGCGTCCTTAGCTGCATAATTCGCATCTGCTTATAGCATAGGGTGATATTAGAGCTCAACTTTTTGGATGTAACAATCTTTCTAGGCTGAATATACTTTCAAGTATGCATATTAGCCAAGTATCCTTGATCTATTTTGTATGTTCCATTCACTTTGACTGTTGAATGTTTTCCCAAACTATGTTTAGTCTAGCATTAAAGCGTGTTTATCAGTATTAAACTTAGCTGTAATTGTGAAACCTTGCTTATCTTTTTATTATTAATTTAGTATTAGCCCTTCATATATATGAACGTGCACGTATGCTTCAAACACACACCTTCAGCTGATGCCCTTGACATATATTCCATGCTCCTCTGACTCTGGCCAAACTAATGTCAAATTACTTAGCTAGCTGAAAGTATTACTGTCTTTGAAATATTTTAAGCACACCCTTAGACTTGGAACCCTTGATTTCATGCCGGACCGTTGATATTATAAGTCGAGGCTAACATTTGGATTGTGTAACCGTGTCTGTTAATTGTCAATGATATACATTTAAAGCATGTACCTTGATCTGGTATACACCTTGATCTGATTATCCTGATTGGTTGACTCTGACAATATTTATGTCACGGCTTGCACTAAGGTGTGTATTTCTGCACTTTTATTAGACAGCTTGGTGGAAATCCGTTAATAGTAATTTGCCCAGGACATTGATCTATATTGTACAGTATGCTACCTAGAGTTCGTTAAAATGTACATAGATTTTCGCATTTAAGTGCGTTTTCTGTTACAGCGATATCTGCAGATATTTAGATCCGTAGATATGAAAGGTCATTTGTACATCCTTTGGCTGAAGCACCCCTGGTACACATGAACTACACTGTGTGTTGAAATTAGTTCATCCACTGCAGAAGTAATATCGACAAGAGCGTTTTTATCATCAATGCTGTTAATTCTTCATGATCTGAAATTCGTCCATTTATTCTGAAGCTATATAAATCAATTTACTTTTAGTAAAAGTAGCGAAGCTGGAGTATATAATAAGTCATACCCGATACGACTTATAAATAAGAAAAAAAAACTGTACAAAAGTTTCCACTGTGTACTTAATAATGTAAGCTAGTTTCTTGGTTTATTTGTGTGGAGGAAATGCATCTGATTATATTGGTATTCAATTTAAACGAGAATATCTTCTTTTATACTATTATAAATCTTATAAATGCCATTGATGAATTTACATGTATCAAGCTGCTGATGAATCTATGAATGAATGATAATAATATTTTCATCATCGTTTACACTTTGGCCATTTATTATGGATCCTTTTCATAATATGTGTAAAAATAAACTGAAATTACATTAATAGAATAACAGCACTGCATTGTGTTCAATGTGCTTTTTGATAGCTTCAAAGATAATTCAAAGCCATTAATGCCTTTAAATATATACAAAACATTTGCATAGATGAATCATGTGGTGTTTTTGTGTCTATTTTACAACAAGAATATACAGAAAGAGAAGAAAATGTTGTTGTTTTTCTGGTGGCCATTGTGGATGCCATCTTAGATATGATAATTTTACAGCTTGCAAAAATGTGTAAGCTTCAACAGTCCTATAACTTCCCTTCAAGATTTGATCAAAATGCAAACAAACATTCAAACAAACATTCAAACAAACAAACATTCGCTTTCAGATCAGTGTTATTGACTCTATAGTTGGAAATCTGTATCTGGTAGACATTTTGGATGCCATCTTTAATTTCTGACAAGGCTCAATGATGTCATGAATTCATAATTTTGATTCTATAATGTCAGTATCTAATCCAGAAGAAGCCCAAATATGTATACTGTATAAATATATGGTAAAACAATTAAAATCTGTAAAGAAATCTTATTTTGGCAGCCATCTTGGATGCCATCCTTGGTTTTCAAACCAGAAATCATTAATGGAAGACAGCTGAGTTAATACCTAATAAAACTGTGAGGCAAGATTGCATTTTCATTTGATTTTTATGGACAAACTATATAGCAGACCATATGTATTTCCATCATTTTATACTTCTTGGACGCCATCTTGAATTTCTCAAAATGCTCAATGATGACAGGCTGTCATCATCCAGAATCTTAAATGGCAATGTCTTACCTACAAGAATCCATCAAGAAAAAAACTTTATACCCGACTTCCAGGTCCATCGAAAATATGCCATATTTGTGCCGGACTACTGCTAGCAGCATGAAAATGACCAGCAGCATGGGATTTCTGGAGAACCGTTCAATGTAGGAAAACGCTTTGTATCTCTAAATACATGCGCTGGTAGGGCTAACTGTCGTGTAGTATAGCAGTATGGATTTTCAAAGTCTTGGCGGAACGGTGTCGGCAAAAGGCAAATTTCATCCTGCTAGCAGCACGAAAATGACCAGCAGCATGGGATTTCTGGAGAACCGTTCAATGTAGGAAAACGCTTTATATCTCTAAATGCATGCGCTGGTAGGGCTAACTGTCGAGTAGTATAGCAGTATGGATTTTCATCGTCTTGGCAGAAATGTATCGACAAAAGGCAAATTTCGTCCTGCTAGCTGCATGAAAATGACCAGCAGCATGGGATTTCTGGAGAACCGTCCAATGTAGGAAAACGCTTTATATCTCTAAATACATGCGCTGGTAGGGCTAACTGTCGAGTTGTATAGCAGTATGGATTTTCATCGTCTTGGCGGAACGGTGTCGGCAAAAGGCAAATTTCATCCTGCTAGCAGCACGAAAATGACCAGCAGCATGGGATTTCTGGAGAACCGTTCAATGTAGGAAAAGGCTTTATATCTCTTTATGCATGCGCTGGTAGGGCTAACTGTCGAGTAGTATAGCAGTATGGATATTCATCGTCTTGGTGGAACGGTATCGGCAAAAGGCAAATTTCGTCCTGCTAGCAGCATGAAAATGACCAGCAGCATGGGATTTCTGGAGAACCGTTCAATGTAGGAAAACGCTTTATATCTCTAAATACATGCGCTGGTAGGGCTAACTGTCGAGTAGTATAGCAGTATGGATTTTCAAAGTCTTGGCGGAACGGTGTCGGCAAAAGGCAAATTTCATCCTGCTAGCAGCACGAAAATGACCAGCAGCATGGGATTTCTGGAGAACCGTTCAATGTAGGAAAACGCTTTATATCTCTAAATGCATGCGCTGGTAGGGCTAACTGTCGAGTAGTATAGCAGTATGGATTTTCATCGTCTTGGCAGGACGGTATCGGCAAAAGGCAAATTTCGTCCTGCTAGCAGCATGAAAATGACCAGCAGCATATGATTTCTGGAGAACCGTCCAATGTAGGAAAACGCTTTATATCTCTAAATACATGCGCTGGTAGGGCTAACTGTCGAGTAGTATAGCAGTATGGATTTTCAAAGTCTTGGCGGAACGGTGTCGGCAAAAGGCAAATTTCATCCTGCTAGCAGCACGAAAATGACCAGCAGCATGGGATTTCTGGAGAACCGTTCAATGTAGGAAAACGCTTTATATCTCTAAATGCATGCGCTGGTAGGGCTAACTGTCGAGTAGTATAGCAGTATGGATTTTCATCGTCTTGGCGGAACGGTATCGGCAAAAGGCAAATTTCGTCCTGCTAGCAGCATGAAAATGACCAGCAGCATGGGATTTCTGGAGAACCGTCCAATGCAGGAAAACGCTTTATATCTCTAAATGCATGCGCTGGTAGGGCTAACTGTCGAGTAGTATAGCAGTATGGATTTTCATCGTCTTGGCGGAACGGTATCGGCAAAAGGCAAATTTCGTCCTGCTAGCAGCATGAAAATGACCAGCAGCATGGGATTTCTGGAGAACCGTTCAATGTAGGAAAACGCTTTATATCTCTAAATACATGCGCTGGTAGGGCTAACTGTCGTGTAGTATAGCAGTATGGATTTTCAAAGTCTTGGCGGAACGGTGTCGGCAAAAGGCAAATTTCATCCTGCTAGCAGCACGAAAATGACCAGCAGCATGGGATTTCTGGAGAACCGTTCAATGTAGGAAAACGCTTTATATCTCTAAATGCATGCGCTGGTAAGGCTAACTGTCGAGTAGTATAGCAGTATGGATTTTCATCGTCTTGGCAGAACGGTATCGGCAAAAGGCAAATTTGGTCCTGCTAGCTGCATGAAAATGACCAGCAGCATGGGATTTCTGGAGAACTGTCCAATGTAGGAAAACGCTTTATATCTCTTAATACATGCGCTGGTAGGGCTAACTGTCGAGTAGTATAGCAGTATGGATTTTTATCGTCTTGGCGGAACGGTGTCGGCAAAAGGCAAATTTCATCCTGCTAGCAGCACGAAAATGACCAGCAGCATGGGATTTCTGGAGAACCGTTCAATGTAGGAAAACGCTTTATATCTCTAAATGCATGCGCTGGTAGGGCTAACTGTCGAGTAGTATAGCAGTATGGATTTTCATCGTCTTGGCGGAACGGTATCGGCAAAAGGCAAATTTCGTCCTGCAAGCAGCATGAAAATGACCAGCAGCATGGGATTTCTGGAGAACCGTCCAATGTAGGAAAACGCTTTATATCTCTAAATGCATGCGCTGGTAGGGCTAACTGTCGAGTAGTATAGCAGTATGGATTTTCATCGTCTTGGCGGAACGGTATCGGCAAAAGGCAAATTTCGTCCTGCTAGCAGCATGAAAATGACCAGCAGCATGGGATTTCTGGAGAACCGTTCAATGTAGGAAAACGCTTTATATCTCTAAATACATGCGCTGGTAGGGCTAACTGTCGAGTAGTATAGCAGTATGGATTTTCAAAGTCTTGGCGGAACGGTGTCGGCAAAAGGCAAATTTCATCCTGCTAGCAGCACGAAAATGACCAGCAGCATGGGATTTCTGGAGAACCGTTCAATGTAGGAAAACGCTTTATATCTCTAAATGCATGCGCTGGTAGGGCTAACTGTCGAGTAGTATAGCAGTATGGATTTTCATCGTCTTGGCAGAACGGTATCGGCAAAAGGCATATTTCGTCCTGCTGGCTGCATGAAAATGACCAGCAGCATGGGATTTCTGGAGAACCGTCCAATGTAGGAAAACGCTTTATATCTCTAAATACATGCGCTGGTAGGGCTAACTGTCGAGTAGTATAGCAGTATGGATTTTCAAAGTCTTGGCGGAACGGTGTCGGCAAAAGGCAAATTTCATCCTGCTAGCAGCACGAAAATGACCAGCAGCATGGGATTTCTGGAGAACCGTTCAATGTAGGAAAACGCTTTATATCTCTAAATGCATGCGCTGGTAGGGCTAACTGTCGAGTAGTATAGCAGTATGGATTTTCATCGTCTTGGCGGAACGGTATCGGCAAAAGGCAAATTTCGTCCTGCTAGCAGCATGAAAATGACCAGCAGCATGGGATTTCTGGAGAACCGTTCAATGTAGGAAAACGCTTTATATCTCTAAATACATGCGATGGTAGGGCTAACTGTCGTGTAGTATAGCAGTATGGATTTTCAAAGTCTTGGCGGAACGGTGTCGGCAAAAGACAAATTTCATCCTGCTAGCAGCACGAAAATGACCAGCAGCATGGGATTTCTGGAGAACCGTTCAATGTAGGAAAACGCTTTATATCTCTAAATGCATGCGCTGGTAGGGCTAACTGTCGAGTAGTATAGCAGTATGGATTTTCATCGTCTTGGCGGAACGGTATCGGCAAAAGGCAAATTTCGTCCTGCTAGCAGCATGAAAATGACCAGCAGCATGGGATTTCTGGAGAACCGTTCAATGTAGGAAAACGCTTTATATCTCTAAATACATGCGATGGTAGGGCTAACTGTCGTGTAGTATAGCAGTATGGATTTTCAAAGTCTTGGCGGAACGGTGTCGGCAAAAGACAAATTTCATCCTGCTAGCAGCACGAAAATGACCAGCAGCATGGGATTTCTGGAGAACCGTTCAATGTAGGAAAACGCTTTATATCTCTAAATGCATGCGCTGGTAGGGCTAACTGTCGAGTAGTATAGCAGTATGGATTTTCATCGTCTTGGCAGAACGGTATCGGCAAAAGGCAAATTTCGTCCTGCTAGCAGCATGAAAATGACCAGCAGCATGGGATTTCTGGAGAACCGTCCAATGTAGGAAAACGCTTTATATCCCTAAATACATGCGCTGGTAGGGCTAACTGTCGAGTAGTATAGCAGTATGGATTTTCATCGTCTTGGCGGAACGGTGTCGGCAAAAGGCAAATTTCATCCTGCTAGCAGCACGAAAATGACCAGCAGCATGGGATTTCTGGAGAACCGTTCAATGTAGGAAAACGCTTTATATCTCTAAATACATGCGCTGGTAGGGCTAACTGTCGAGTAGTATAGCAGTATGGATTTTCATCGTCTTAGCGGAACGGTATCGGCAAAAGGCAAATTTCGTCCTGCAAGCAGCATGAAAATGACCAGCAGCATGGGATTTCTGGAGAACCGTCCAATGTAGGAAAACGCTTTATATCTCTAAATGCATGCGCTGGTAGGGCTAACTGTCGAGTAGTATAGCAGTATGGATTTTCATCGTCTTGGCGGAACGGTATCGGCAAAAGGCAAATTTCGTCCTGCTAGCAGCATGAAAATGACCAGCAGCATGGGATTTCTGGAGAACCGTTCAATGTAGGAAAACGCTTTATATCTCTAAATACATGCGCTGGTAGGGCTAACTGTCGAGTAGTATAGCAGTATGGATTTTCAAAGTCTTGGCGGAACGGTGTCGGCAAAAGGCAAATTTCATCCTGCTAGCAGCACGAAAATGACCAGCAGCATGGGATTTCTGGAGAACCGTTCAATGTAGGAAAACGCTTTATATCTCTAAATGCATGCGCTGGTAGGGCTAACTGTCGAGTAGTATAGCAGTATGGATTTTCATCGTCTTGGCAGAACGGTATCGGCAAAAGGCATATTTCGTCCTGCTGGCTGCATGAAAATGACCAGCAGCATGGGATTTCTGGAGAACCGTCCAATGTAGGAAAACGCTTTATATCTCTAAATACATGCGCTGGTAGGGCTAACTGTCGAGTAGTATAGCAGTATGGATTTTCAAAGTCTTGGCGGAACGGTGTCGGCAAAAGGCAAATTTCATCCTGCTAGCAGCACGAAAATGACCAGCAGCATGGGATTTCTGGAGAACCGTTCAATGTAGGAAAACGCTTTATATCTCTAAATGCATGCGCTGGTAGGGCTAACTGTCGAGTAGTATAGCAGTATGGATTTTCATCGTCTTGGCGGAACGGTATCGGCAAAAGGCAAATTTCGTCCTGCTAGCAGCATGAAAATGACCAGCAGCATGGGATTTCTGGAGAACCGTTCAATGTAGGAAAACGCTTTATATCTCTAAATACATGCGATGGTAGGGCTAACTGTCGTGTAGTATAGCAGTATGGATTTTCAAAGTCTTGGCGGAACGGTGTCGGCAAAAGACAAATTTCATCCTGCTAGCAGCACGAAAATGACCAGCAGCATGGGATTTCTGGAGAACCGTTCAATGTAGGAAAACGCTTTATATCTCTAAATGCATGCGCTGGTAGGGCTAACTGTCGAGTAGTATAGCAGTATGGATTTTCATCGTCTTGGCAGAACGGTATCGGCAAAAGGCAAATTTCGTCCTGCTAGCAGCATGAAAATGACCAGCAGCATGGGATTTCTGGAGAACCGTCCAATGTAGGAAAACGCTTTATATCCCTAAATACATGCGCTGGTAGGGCTAACTGTCGAGTAGTATAGCAGTATGGATTTTCATCGTCTTGGCGGAACGGTGTCGGCAAAAGGCAAATTTCATCCTGCTAGCAGCACGAAAATGACCAGCAGCATGGGATTTCTGGAGAACCGTTCAATGTAGGAAAACGCTTTATATCTCTAAATGCATGCGCTGGTAGGGCTAACTGTCGAGTAGTATAACAGTATGGATTTTCATCGTCTTGGCGGAACGGTATCGGCAAAAGGCAAATTTCGTCCTGCTAGCAGCATGAAAATGACCAGCAGCATGGGATTTCTGGAGAACCGTCCAATGTAGGAAAACGCTTTATATCTCTAAATGCATGCGCTGGTAGGGCTAACTGTCGAGTAGTATAGCAGTATGGATTTTCATCGTCTTGGCGGAACGGTATCGGCAAAAGGCAAATTTCGTCCTGCTAGCAGCATGAAAATGACCAGCAGCATGGGATTTCTGGAGAACCGTTCAATGTAGGAAAACGCTTTATATCTCTAAATACATGCGCTGGTAGGGCTAACTGTCGAGTAGTATAGCAGTATGGATTTTCATCGTCTTAGCGGAACGGTATCGGCAAAAGGCAAATTTCGTCCTGCTAGCAGCATGAAAATGACCAGCAGCATGGGATTTCTGGAGAACCGTCCAATGTAGGAAAACGCTTTATATCTCTAAATGCATGCGCTGGTAGGGCTAACTGTCGAGTAGTATAGCAGTATGGATTTTCATCGTCTTGGCGGAACGGTATCGGCAAAAGGCAAATTTCGTCCTGCTAGCAGCATGAAAATGACCAGCAGCATGGGATTTCTGGAGAACCGTCCAATGTAGGAAAACGCTTTATATCTCTAAATACATGCGCTGGTAGGGCTAACTGTCGAGTAGTATAGCAGTATGGATTTTCATCGTCTTGGCGGAACGGTGTCGGCAAAAGGCAAATTTCATCCTGCTAGCAGCACGAAAATGACCAGCAGCATGGGATTTCTGGACAACCGTTCAATGTAGGAAAACGCTTTATATCTCTAAATGCATGCGCTGGTAGGGCTAACTGTCGAGTAGTATAGCAGTATGGATTTTCTATATGACTTTTTTCTATACCTGGCTTAAAATTAATCAATGTTTGAAATATTGGTAACCCCGCACCATGACCTCAAAAGGGGTAGACGTGGGGGGATCTGGTAATCTGTATTTCCAATATTGATTTTTTTGTAAGCTGGAAACCATCTGGTAATGCAAAAATGGCGAATAAAACCATTTAAAAAAAATAAATAAAAAAAATACACCACATAAGATCCACCTTTTTGCCAAGGCCAACTGAGTGAGGCTCATATCTAATGTATCAGCTTTAAAAATGCTTCCTATCAACTCATGCTGGTATTTCTGTGGAGGAGCTTTGGGTCATCTTTACTGGTTGCCGCTTTGCATGAGTGTACGTAGCTGTTAAAGATCACTCCACTGTGTTACTCAGGAAAATAAGCAACCGATCAGTTGTACACCGCATATAAGGCATCTAGAGATCCAGGAAGGAATAAAAGCTTCTTGGATCTGCGACGGCAAACAAAACGGAAAAAATACAACATTATTCTCACTGCGAAGGTCTTCTCGGCCTCGGCAACAATGATGGTCATGTGACATGGAAACATTATTTAGTTTATCTTCTGAAAACAATTGGCGGCCCCCGTGGCCGAGTTATTAAGGTCGCTGACTTCAGTGCTCTTGATCATTCGATCATCTCACCGCTGTGGGTTCGTCCTCGCACGGGGCACGAGTCACATATGGGACAAGCCAAGTTCTGCTTGCGGGTGTGTCAGGTGGTTTTTCCCCGGGTATGCCGGGTTTCGTCCCACCTAATAATTGATTCGTCTCGATATGAGTGAAAAAGCTTGAAAGGGACGTAAAACTGAATCCAAAAAAAGAAAACTCCAAAAAGGACCAACATGGCCCTGTTCGCTAGACTCATCAGGACTTTCATCTGTGCCGGGTCTTTGCCAGACAATGTCACAAAAGACTGGTCTCTTGCTAATACGTATTTGCGCCCTGTTGAAGAAAGGTGACAGGTCTCTGGCTCGCAATTACCACCCTGTTGCTTTGACTTGCAATCACTTGCATCCTAAGAAAGCTCCATAAAAAGAGTGTATGTTCAAATATTATGACCCATCAAAATGTTTGTGGGACAGCATCAGATTGCATTTGGTAGAAAAATGTAAAACTCGTGAAACGGGGTCTCCGACGAAACCAAGTAGAGTTGCCCAGTGAGTGTGTTTCGGTGGCTTGGTGTGGCCTCTGGTACAGCAGCATGGATTTTTGGAAACTTGGCAGAACAGCAGGGCTCGAAGCGTTTCTTTTGGCTAAAAGAAAATACGAATACCACGCTCCAGCAGGATGAGATTAATACTGGAGAACCAAGTAGTTTTGGAAATCGCTGTATATCAATATCACTGGCTGTTTGCATTGGACAGATAAACAGACGAGTACCACAGCAGCATGGATCTTCTGAACGTTGCTTGGACAGTTTCCGTCCAAAAGTGGCATCGGACTGCTTTTGTTCAAAAAGTGCATAACTCGTGAAACGGGGTTTCCGACCAAACAAGCAGAGCTGAGAAACGGTTCTCAGCCCAATGAGTGTGTTTCTATGGCTTGGTGTGGTCTCTGGTACAACAGCATGGATTTTCGGAAACTTGGCAGAACTGCGGGTTCGAAGGGTTACTTTTGGCTACAAGTAAATGCAAATATCCCAGTCAGCATTGCAATAGGGGACCGCCGACGGCCCGCTAATATTTGCATAGCGACCCGCTAACTAAATTCTGCAGTGGCCCACCGGTGGATGTGAAAAGTAAAAAATTGTTGGCCCGCTGTCGGAAAAACGCTATGTTGCCGCGATGTTGCCCCCATTGTACCGACATGCAAAATATTAAGAAATTAGAAGTTTATTAATATCAAAAAATATCACATAGTTTTGCATTTGGAATCTTCGAAAACGAAGAATCGGTGTGTTTTAGGGCATAAGACATGCCCATGAACACGCAAGTTGTACTCAACACCAGAGGCGTTTTTATGAATTAATTACTTTTCCATGTGTGTATATATATAATAAAAATTTATTTCGAAGATGAAGTGTCATGAGATTGACCGAAACAAGTAATACACTTAGAAAAGTTAAATAATTGATAGTCAGAATCACTCTCTGTTATGAATTATCATTTACATATTTATTTAAACACCTTTATTTAAGAACAATGTGTAAAATAATGAAAATTCGATGTTATCGATTTTTGTTGTTTCCCTTTAATAAAGTGGCAGCCGTTGGGCCGACTTGACGGGCCGAGAGCGGGCCCTCTTGTGTTTTTGTTTGTTACATTTTGTGTTACGTTTGTGAAACACTCAATGATCCAGCACTCATTAAATAATTGAGTTATAGTTATATGAGGAAGCAAGGGTTTATCGTTCAAGCATCAGCTTTTTGTAGGGCATTGTCCTATTTCGTGCCCCTGGCGGGCCGTCGTTGGGCCGATATGCCAAGATGTCGCTGACGGACCGCCAGCGGCCCGCTTTCTGCTCTAAGAGAATGTGAATTTCTTTCAGAGATCAAATATTTTTCTTTCTTTGCCATTTCTACCTAATGTAGAAATGCATTAATGTCAATTCCTGGCACTGAGATGTATTTTTGTCAGACAATTTGTTATTTCGGGCCCCTGACGGGCCGTCATGGGGCCGATATGCCGCGATGCCCACTTAATGCCGCTGACGGGCCGATATATGCATGCTGGCTATACCAAGCTTCAGCAGGATGTGATTACTGGAGAACCAAGAAGTGTTGAAAGTCGCTATTTATCACTGGCCTGTTTGGACAGATAAACTGGTGAGTACCATAGCAGCATGAATCTTTTTAACAGTGCCTGGACCGAGTAGCCGCCCGAAAGTGGCATCGGACTGCATTTGGTCGAAAAAGTGCAGAACTCGTGAAATGGGGTTTCTGAACCAAACCAAAGCTTCTAAACGGTTCTCAGCCCAATGAGTGTGTTTCGATGGCTTGGATTGTCCTCTGGTACAGCAGCATGGATTTTCGGAAACTTGGCAGAACAGCAGGGCTCGAAGCGTTTTTTTTTTTGGCTACAAGAAAAGCGAATACCACGCTCCGGTAGGATGGGATTACTGGAGAACCAAGTAGTTTTGGAAATCGCTGTATATCACTGGCTGTTCGCAATGGACAGATAAACAAGCGAGTACTATAGCAGGATGGATCTTTTGAACGTTGCCTGAGCAGTAGCTATCCAAAAGTGGCTTCGGACTGCATTTGGTCGAAACGGGCAAAACTCGTGAACAGGGGTATCGGACCATACCAAGCAGAGTTATCAAACGGCCCTTAGCCCAGTGACCGTGTTTAAATGGCTTCTCCAGAAATCCCATGCTGCTGGTCATTTTCGTGCTGCTAGCAGGATGAAATTTGCCTTTTGCCGACACCGTTCCGCCAAGACTTTGAAAATCCATACTGCTATACTACTCGACAGTTAGCCCTACCAGCGCATGCATTTAGAGATATAAACCGTTTTCCTACATTGGACGGTTCTCCAGAAATAGAGGAAAACGGTCATTTTCATGCTGCTAGCAGGACGAAATTTGCCTTTTGCCGATACCGTTCCGCCAAGACGATGAAAATCCATACTGCTATACTACTCGACAGTTAGCCCTACCAGCGCATGCATTTAGAGATATAAAGCGTTTTCCTACATTGAACGGTTCTCCAGAAATCCCATGCTGCTGGTCATTTTCGTGCTGCTAGCAGGATGAAATTTGCCTTTTGCCGACACCGTTCCGCCAAGACTTTGAAAATCCATACTGCTATACTACACGACAGTTAGCCCTACCAGCGCATGTATTTAGAGATATAAAGCGTTTTCCTACATTGGACGGTTCTCCAGAAATCCCATGCTGCTGGTCATTTTCATGCTGCTAGCAGGACGAAATTTGCCTTTTGCCGATACCGTTCCGCCAAGACGATGAAAATCCATACTGCTATACTACTCGACAGTTAGCCCTACCAGCGCATGCATTTAGAGATATAAAGCGTTTTCCTACATTGAACGGTTCTCCAGAAATCCCATGCTGCTGGTCATTTTCGTGCTGCTAGCAGGATGAAATTTGCCTTTTGCCGACACCGTTCCGCCAAGACTTTGAAAATCCATACTGCTATACTACTCGACAGTTAGCCCTACCAGCGCATGTATTTAGAGATATAAAGCGTTTTCCTACATTGGACGGTTCTCCAGAAATCCCATGCTGCTGGTCATTTTCATGCTGCTAGCAGGACGAAATTTGCCTTTTGCCGATACCGTTCCGCCAAGACGATGAAAATCCATACTGCTATACTACTCGACAGTTAGCCCTACCAGCGCATGCATTTAGAGATATAAAGCGTTTTCCTACATTGAACGGTTCTTCAGAAATCCCATGCTGCTGGTCATTTTCGTGCCGCTAGCAGGATGAAATTTGCCTTTTGCCGACACCGTTCCGCCAAGACTTTGAAAATCCATACTGCTATACTACTCGACAATTAGCCCTTTATATATATATGTCTGGTTAGAGAAATAAATAGAAAGTCTGTTGTTGTATTTTTCCTTTTTTCTGTAAGAGCTTTCACAGCTTCATGGCTGATCTTCAGACATAACAAGAAATTCTTCATAACAAGAAATTCAGACAAGAAATTCAGACATAACAAGAAATTCAGACATAACAAGAAATTCATAACAAGAAAGCTATTCTTCGGTAAGACTTAATTGGCTTGAGACAAAGGATGCTGTTGTACTTTCTATGTAATATAAATGTAAAGACAGATTTTTGTTCGATCTACTTTTTATTTTCATGAACTTTAATATGTTGGGGTGTGTTGTTCTGACACAGTTAATACTTTTTTTGATATTATGGACATTCTGTGTATATCAGAGCTATATTCTTTTTGATAGCGTAATTAATTTTAACCTTGAAAAGTCATTCTCCACGTTGTTGCAACAGTTTAAGGCTGTATCTGACGTTTGACGTTTTAGATCTGTACGAATCCGTGTTCTTTTACTCTAATGTTGTATACTAAGACTATGTCTAACGTTTGACGTTTTAGATCTGTACGAATCTATGTTCATTTACCTAAACGTTTTTCTAAAACAATGGTTTAGTAGGACGTAAATTTCAATATTTAACAAAATACTAAAACCCGGAATCTATATGTATCAAGAATTTATCGTTTATAGCGGGTGCAATTCAGATTCCTTATAAATTCCCTTTAAACGTAATATCTCAAAAGATTTTGTGGTTATGGCGTAAGGTGTAGTTTTATTTTCCAGGTTTATTATTTTATTTACTTTAATATATTCTTCTTAAATTCAACATCCATCCCAGGTTTTTCAAATGTGTATGAAAAATATGTATTTCTAACTTCAAGGGTAGTTCCCCCTGAATTGGTATTTTTTCGTAATTCCCGGAATGTTCACTGATACCGGAATATAAGTTGCATTTATTGTAGATGACGAAAGGGTATTTTGTTTAAAGAATACATGTTCATTTGATGGATCCTAGTTTGGAACAGCGATAGTTGCTGGATTCTTGTGATTTGTACATACACGCACAGCTCGCAAGAATTCAGTTGAAAATTATCGCACTCAAGTTAACGTAATAACAACGGAGGAAAACGCCTTTACGTAATGTGCTATTATACGGCAAAACATTTAGCGGAAGACGTAAACGTAACGTTTGTTTTGTGTGGTTTCTACGTTACGTTTAAACGTCATCATTTCTTGTTATGTCTGAAGATCAGCCATGAAGCTGTGAAAGCGCTTACAGAAAAAAGGAAAAATACAACAACAGACTTTCTATTTATATTGTGCGTCACTCGAAGAATTCTGACTGTTTTATATATATATATATATATTAAAGTAGAGAAATAAAGATATAGACCTACTAAATTGGCACAGGTATGTTTCGAACCCGCAGACTACGGCTTCTGTGGAACTCTACGATATATGTGTAACGCTACGTTTCGCATGGATCTGTTTGTCAAAGTTTCCCTCTGTATGCGTTCGTTGACTAAACGTAATACTTCGCATTCATGCGTCGGATTCGATTCGCAACAATGCGCTTGTACGCGGTACAGTGCATTGAAGAGCGCAAGCAATCGTCATTGAAGCACAACTCTTCGGTTGATATGCAAATTAGCCTAATAGCATGATGCAATTTTACAGTTTAGTTGTGAATCCTTAAGCACGATTACGCACGATAACGAATGCTTTGCGAAGACTTGCGATTGGTGAACGAAGTGAAACGCACATATGCGAAAAATTGTTTTCAACAGACCTGTTTAAAATTTTCCGGCAGGTAAGACTCATCCTGACGAATGCTCACGCAAGCAAACACATTCATGCGAACGCTCTACAACGTATTGAAACGCAGACAAACGAATCGAAACGAATATTGCATAACTCAAGTTCGCAACTTAACGCAAGTCTGCGTTGAGGGACTTTCGCTTAGGTGTGACGACCTCTAAAGTTGCAATCAAATGAAATGAGAGACAGAGAAATTCAAGTTAGCATTTTCACTTTTGTTTAGTATATATACGAGGAAGCACCTGGTTGAATATCGCACAACTGGTCGCATGTTTAGTGCATGCTACTCATGTTCAGTTATATTCGCATGTTGTATAGTTCAGCAAATAGGTCACTGTATGGGCGTTACCTCGTGAATTCGTTATTGGGTTTGGTCTACCTTAAGCCAAAGGTATACAGTTAAAAGATTCAAGTTAGAAAATAAGAATGAAATACGAATTTGTCTAATTCATATAGGATTGGACAAAATACAGGTATCTGGTAAATTTGTGACAGCAGTCTAGGCTGACTGTGTTCGACTTTTCAAAAATCTCCCTACTTGAACAGATGCCGGACTAGTCGACCACGCCCAGATATGAATTGTTAAGTTGCCGCCCATATAGTGACCTATTTGCCAAACTATATATTCAGTTATATTTGCGCTTCTACGGAAAACCTTGCTGGTCACGGTTTAGTTTCAGTTAATATTCGGCTGTGTCATATGCGAACGTGTTCCCCGCCACTCAAGTATCTTTTTTTTTTTTCTTTTTCTTTTTCCTCTTTTTAGGGGGGGGGGGGGGAGAGGGGTTAAGTACATTTGAACCATTGTGTATTTCACTGCTGTGGCGTATGCATGACGTAATAGGAGTAATCGTTGCTTTCCATTCACATCTAATATACCTCTTTATAACACATTCTAATTGTTTCCAAAGTCATGGTCCTGGAAGACGCTGACGTTGAAATAGCGTTGGCTGGTTTAGCATGTACATTATGTGTCCAAAATGCAAAATGACTGAAACAGAAAGGCAATCCAGTTAGAGTTTGATTTAAAAGCCGTACTCGGAGCTTGTGGTAAATCCCGCATCCCTTACATGCGTACCATTACATGCGTACATGTATGGAATGTGTAACCCGGGCCAAACATGAAAAATAATGAAACCATTTGAGAGTTTAATGTACACGCAATAATCTTAAAACATGATTGCAAACAAAATGAAAACATGTGGAATACATGAAATAAAGATGTTTTCAAAATAAGATACACAACAGATGAGCTGCAGATAAGAATGGAACCTAACTTACATACGACGTAGATACGTCACGCATACGCCGCTTGACGCTTCATACGCCACACATACGTCATATGTACGTAGCACATTAGCCTTGATACGCTATTGCGACTTCATTCAAACTTATTTTTCTTCATCAGAAAACAAGATAATACCTTGAAGTAAGTTATTTTTGCAATATAAGTATCTATTCTTACCATTTATACATTGTTATATGACAAATAAATAAACAGAAAAAATAGTCCTGGAAATTAAACTCCGATCATGGAATTATCATGGAAAAGTCATGGAATTTTATTTTACACTTTCCGTGGGAACCCTGTTTTTCACTATACAGTTATATTAATTTATTATATGGCAAGTGATGAAATATAGAGAAATATGTATTTTCCAATATTTGAAAAAGTTATATTTTCACATGTGAAAATATAAAAAAGTTATATTTTCACATGTGAAAATATAAGATTTGGGAATACGCAAATTACGATTCTAATTTATACATAACTAAATTTTATAATCTATGCTATTGTTGACGCAATGAACGTTCACACACAATAGCGACGTAATGACGTGACGTAATGACGTCATTTAAGGTTTTGACGTCATATGCTTTAGCGCGCAACGTTACAATGACTACATGCAATATAATAAAAAGAAAATTCAAGTTTTTGTCGTGAATATGACTTTTATTTCATCTCGTGAAGTGAAAAATTATATATTTCATTCGTGCCTTCGGCACTCATGAAATATAAAAAAATTTCACTTCACTCAATGAAATAAAACTCATATTTACTCCAAAAACTTGAATATCCTCTATTTATTTCTCAGTACATTAAAGTCATTTTCGTGAAAAGGAGTCCTTTTCTTATTTTAGGGTCAGCTGATCAGGAGAATACGACTCCGTTTCGATATTTGAAGTCCTTTTCGCGAAAAGGAGTCCTTTGTGCTATTTAGGGTAACCCCTAGGCCACTACCCTGCTACGGTATCACTCATCAGTGATGCCCTGTGGCCAACAAGCTGCCGCCCTCTACGGTACCGTCATACGACACTCACTCCGCGTTTCCAAGACTGTCAAGGCATGCCAATGCAGCATAAGGATGCACAGGGACAGCCAATTGAGTTTATGCCAAAGTTATATTTCGTGAATGGTATGTAATAAATGGAGAGAATTTAAACTACTTCTTCTTTCTAAAGATTGCCAAGACACGATTCCAAAAAGAACAGGGAATAAACTTTACTGCGTTTTCATGGATTATGGGAAGGCCTTTGACAAGAGGACCATTGGTCCTGTAGCTCACCTGAGAGATCATCACATTGTAAGGTCATGGGATTTAAATTAATTCTATTACTTCATTGATAATCGACCAACCAGACTGCCGAAAACAATATGCAACCTTTCCTACTGCCCAGTGATGCTTAGTGTGTGTAATTTGATAAAGATCTACATACTGGCTTTGGAGATATTGAACATTAAAACATACATGAAAAGAGTTCCAGTCCGATCTGCCTCGAAACAATATGCAACCTTTCCTACTGCCCAGTCATGCTGTGTGTGTTATTTGATCAAGATCCACCTACTGCCTTTGGAGATATTGAATTTTGAATTGCTTTCTATGGTAAGTCTATGGAGACAACCCCAGGGGCGTGGCCACATTTGACCTCAGTGGCATGGTTGGCAAAATTTATAATAAGGACTAACAAACATTACTACATACAAAATATAGAAGCTCTGGGCCTTGTGTTTTCCGAGATAGTTTTATAGTTTTTCCCATTGTAAGTCCATGGAGACTACCAAACCCGGGGACGTGGCCAAATTTGACCCCAGGGACACGGCTGTCACAATTTATGTAAAGGACCATTAGCTGTTGCCACATGCCAAGTATCAAAGCTGTGGACCCTGTGGTTTCAGAGATTTTTTATTTTTTTTTCCCATTAAAATATGTATGTTGCAATGGCAACCAGAGTTCCAGTCCGATCTGCATAAAAACAATATGCAGTCTTTTCTACTGCCTAGTGACGCGGTTTGTAATTTGATCTCTAGTACAGCAGCATGGATTTTCAGAAACTTGACAGAACAGCAGGGCTCGAAGCGTATCTTTTGGCTACAAGAAAATGCGAATACCACGCTCCAGCTGGATGGAATTACTGAAGAACAAAGAAGTTTTGGAAATCGCTGTATATCGCTGGCTGTTCGCACTGGACAGATGCACAGGCGAGTACCATAGCAGCATGAATCTTTTGAACAGTGCCTGGACAGTAGCCGCCGGACTGCATTTGGTCGAAACGTGAAAAACTCGTGAAACTGGGTTTCCGACCAAACCAACCAGAGTTGCGAAACGGTTCTTAGTCCAGAGAGTGTGTTGTGATTGCTTGGTGTGGCCTCTGATACAGCAGCATGGATATTCTGAAAATTGGCAGAACAGCAGGGCTCGAAGCGTTTCTTTTGGCTTCAAGAAAATGCAAATATCACGCTTCAGCAGGATGGGATTACTAGAGAACCAACACGTTTTGGAAATCGCTGTATATCGCTGTTCGCATTCGACTGATAAACTGGCGAGTACCATAGCAGCATGGATCTTTTGAACAGTGTCTAGCTCTCCAAAAGTGGCATCTGACTGCATTTGGTCGAAAAGTGCAAAACTCGTGAAACGGGGTTTCCGACCAAACCAAGCAGAGTTGCGAAACATTTGACAGATAAACTGACGAGTACCATAGTAGCATGGATCTTTTGCCAAATCACTACAGCAAAGTCTTTGAAAATCCATACTGCTATACTACTCGACAGTTAGCCCTACCAGCGCATGCATTTAGAGATATAAAGCGTTTTCCTACATTGAACGGTTCTCCAGAAATCCCATGCTGCTGGTCATTTTCGTGCTGCTAGCAGGATGAAATTTGCCTTTTGCCGACACCGTTCCGCCAAGACTTTGAAAATCCATACTGCTATACTACTCGACAGTTAGCCCTACCAGCGCATGTATTTAGAGATATAAACCGTTTTCCTACATTGGACGGTTCTCCAGAAATCCCATGCTGCTGGTCATTTTCATGCTGCTAGCAGGACGAAATTTGCCTTTTGCCGATACCGTTCCGCCAAGACGATGAAAATCCATACTGCTATACTACTCGACAGTTAGCCCTACCAGCGCATGCATTTAGAGATATAAAGCGTTTTCCTACATTGAACGGTTCTCCAGAAATCCCATGCTGCTGGTCATTTTCATGCTGCTAGCAGGACGAAATTTGCCTTTTGCCGATAACGCTCCGCCAAGACTTTGAAAATCCATACTGCTATACTACTCGACAGTTAGCCCTACCAGCGCATGCATTTAGAGATATAAAGCGTTTTCCTACATTGAACGGTTCTCCAGAAATCCCATGCAGCTGGTCATTTTCGTGCTGCTAGCAGGATGAAATTTGCCTTTTGCCGACACCGTTCCGCCAAGACTTTGAAAATCCATACTGCTATACTACTCGACAGTTAGCCCTACCAGCGCATGTATTTAGAGATATAAACCGTTTTCCTACATTGGACGGTTCTCCAGAAATCCCATGCTGCTGGTCATTTTCATGCTGCTAGCAGGACGAAATTTGCCTTTTGCCGATACCGTTCCGCCAAGACGATGAAAATCCATACTGCTATACTACTCGACAGTTAGCCCTACCAGCGCATGCATTTAGAGATATAAAGCATTTTCCTACATTGAACGGTTCTCTAGAAATCACATGCTGCTGGTCATTTTCGTGCTGCTAGCAGGATGAAATTTGCCTTTTGCCGACACCGTTCCGCCAAGACTTTGAAAATCCATACTGCTATACTACTCGACAGTTAGCCCTACCAGCGCATGTATTTAGAGATATAAACCGTTTTCCTACATTGGACGGTTCTCCAGAAATCCCATGCTGCTGGTCATTTTCATGCTGCTAGCAGGACGAAATTTGACTTTTGCCGATACCGTTCCGCCAAGACTTTGAAAATCCATACTGCTATACTACTCGACAGTTAGCCCTACCAGCGCATGTATTTAGAGATATAAAGCGTTTTCCTACATTGGACGGTTCTCCAGAAATCCCATGCTGCTGGTCATTTTCATGCTGCTAGCAGGACGAAATTTGACTTTTGCCGATACCGTTCCGCCAAGACTATGAAAATCCATACTGCTATTCTACTCGACAGTTAGTCCTACCAGCGCATGCATTTAGAGATATAAAGCGTTTTCCTACATTGAACGGTTCTCCAGAAATCCCATGCTGCTGGTCATTTTCGTGCTGCTAGCAGGATGAAATTTGCCTTTTGCCGACACCGTTCCGCCAAGACTTTGAAAATCCATACTGCTATACTACTCGACAGTTAGCCCTACCAGCGCATGTATTTAGAGATATAAAGCGTTTTCCTACATTGGACGGTTCTCCAGAAATCCCATGCTGCTGGTCATTTTCATGCTGCTAGCAGGACGAAATTTGCCTTTTGCCGATACCGTTCCGCCAAGACGATGAAAATCCATACTGCTATACTACTCGACAGTTAGACCTACCAGCGCATGCATTTAGAGATATAAAGCGTTTTCCTACATTGAACGGTTCTCCAGAAATCCCATGCTGCTGGTCATTTTCATGCTGCTAGCAGGACGAAATTTGCCTTTTGCCGATACCGTTCCGCCAAGACTTTGAAAATCCATACTGCTATACTACTCGACAGTTAGCCCTACCAGCGCATGCATTTAGACATATAAAGCGTTTTCCTACATTGAACGGTTCTCCAGAAATCCCATGCCGCTGATCATTTTCGTGCTGCTAGCAGGATGAAATTTGCCTTTTGCCGACACCGTTCCGCCAAGACTTTTAAAATCCATACTGCTATACTACTCGACAGTTAGCCCTACCAGCGCATGTATTTAGAGATATAAACCGTTTTCCTAAATTGGACGGTTCTCCAGAAATCCCATGCTGCTGGTCATTTTCATGCTGCTAGCAGGACGAAATTTGACTTTTGCCGATACCGTTCCGCCAAGACTATGAGAATCCATACTGCTATACTACTCGACAGTTAGCCCTACCAGCGCATGCATTTAGAGATATAAAGCGTTTTCCTACATTGAACGGTTCTCCAGAAATCCCATGCTGCTGGTCATTTTCGTGCTGCTAGCAGGATGAAATTTGCCTTTTGCCGACACCGTTCCGCCAAGACTTTGAAAATCCATACTGCTATACTACTCGACAGTTAGCCCTACCAGCGCATGTATTTAGAGATATAAACCGTTTTCCTACATTGAACGGTTCTCCAGAAATCCCATGCTGCTGGTCATTTCCGTGCTGCTAGCAGGATGAAATTTGCCTTTTGCCGACACCGTTCCGCCAAGACTTTGAAAATCCATACTGCTATACTACTCGACAGTTAGCCCTACCAGCACATGCATTTAGAGATATAAACCGTTTTCCTATATTGGACGTTTCTCCAGAAATCCCATGCTGCTGGTCATTTTCATGCTGCTAGCAGGACGAAATTTGCCTTTTGCCGATACCGTTCCGCCAAGACGATGAAAATCCATACTGCTATACTACTCGACAGTTAGCCCTACCAACGCATGCATTGAGAGATATAAAGCGTTTTCCTACATTGAACGGTTCTCCAGAAATCCCATGCTGCTGGTCATTTTTGTGCTGCTAGCAGGATGAAACTTGCCTTTTGCCGACACCGTTCCGCCAAGACTTTGAAAATCCATACTGCTATACTACTCGACAGTTAGCCCTACCAGCGCATGTATTTAGAGATATAAAGCGTTTTCCTACATTGGACGGTTCTCGAGAAATCCCATGCTGCTGTTCATTTTCATGCTGCTAGCAGGACGAAATTTGCCTTTTGCCGACGCCGTTCCGCCAAGACGATGAAAATCCATACTGCTATACTACTCGACAGTTAGCCCTACCAGCGCATGCATTTAGAGATATAAAGCGTTTTCCTACATTGAACGGTTCTCCAGAAATCCCATGCTGCTGGTCATTTTCGTGCTGCTAGCAGGATGAAACTTGCCTTTTGCCGACACCGTTCCGCCAAGACTTTGAAAATCCATACTGCTATACTACTCGACAGTTAGCCCTACCAGCGCATGTATTTAGAGATATAAACCGTTTTCCTACATTGGACGGTTCTCGGGAAATCCCATGCTGCTGTTCATTTTCATGCTGCTAGCAGGACGAAATTTGCCTTTTGCCGATACCGTTCCGCCAATACGATGAAAATCCATACTGCTATACTACTCGACAGTTAGCCCTACCAGCGCATGCATTTAGAGATATAAAGCGTTTTCCTACATTGAACGGTTCTCCAGAAATCCCATGCTGCTGGTCATTTTCGTGCTGCTTGCAGGATGAAATTTGCCTTCTGCCGACACCGTTCCGCCAAGACTTTGAAAATCCATACTGCTATACTACTCGACAGTTAGCCCTACCAGCGCATGCATTTAGAGATATAAACCGTTTTCCTACGTTGGACGGTTCTCCAGAAATCCCATGCTGCTGGTCATTTTCATGCTGCTAGCAGGACGAAATTTGCCTTTTGCCGATACCGTTCCACCAAGACGATGAAAATCCATACTGCTATACTACTCGACAGTTAGCCCTACCAGCGCATGCATTTAGAGATATAAAGCGTTTTCCTACATTGAACGGTTCTCCAGAAATCCCATGCTGCTGGTCATTTTCGTGCTGCTAGCAGGATGAAATTTGCCTTTTGCCGACACCGTTCCGCCAAGACTTTGAAAATCCATACTGCTATACTACACGACAGTTAGCCCTACCAGCGCATGCATTTAGAGATATAAAGCGTTTTCCTACATTGAACGGTTCTCCAGAAATCCCATGCTGCTGGTCATTTTCGTGCTGCTAGCAGGATGAAATTTGCCTTTTGCCGACACCGTTCCGCCAAGACTTTGAAAATCCATACTGCTATACTACTCGACAGTTAGCCCTACCAGCGCATGTATTTAGAGATATAAAGCGTTTTCCTACATTGAACGGTTCTCCAGAAATCCCATGCTGCTGGTCATTTTCGTGCTGCTAGCAGGACGAAATTTGCATTTTGCCGACACCGTTCCGCCAAGACTTTGAAAATCCATACTGCTATACTACTCGACAGTTAGCCCTACCAGCGCATGTATTTAGAGATATAAACCGTTTTCCTACATTGGACGGTTCTCCAGAAATCCCATGCTGCTGGTCATTTTCATGCTGCTAGCAGGACGAAATTTGACTTTTGCCGATACCGTTCCGCCAGGAAGATGAAAATCCATACTGCTATACTACTCGACAGTTAGCCCTACCAGCGCATGCATTTAGAGATATAAAGCGTTTTCCTACATTGAACGGTTCTCCTGAAATCCCATGCTGCTGGTCATTTTCATGCTGCTAGCAGGGCGAAATTTGCCTTTTGCCGATACCGTTCCGCCAAGACTTTGAAAATCAATACTGCTATACTACTCGACAGTTAGCCCTACCAGCGCATGCAGTTAGAGATATAAAGCGTTTTCCTACATTGAACGGTTCTCCAGAAATCCCATGCTGCTGATCATTTTTGTGCTGCTAGCAGGATGAAATTTGCCTTTTGCCGACACCGTTCCGCCAAGACTTTGAAAATCCATACTGCTATACTACTCGACAGTTAGCCCTACCAGCGCATGTATTTAGAGATATAAACCGTTTTCCTACATTGGACGGTTCTCCAGAAATCCCATGCTGCTGGTCATTTTCATGCTGCTAGCAGGACGAAATTTGCCTTTTGCCGATACCGTTCCGCCAAGACTTTGAAAATCCATACTGCTATACTACTCGACAGTTAGCCCTACCAGCGCATGCATTTAGAGATATAAAGCGTTTTCCTACATTGAACGGTTCTCCAGAAATCCCATGCTGCTGGTCATTTTCGTGCTGCTAGCAGGATGAAATTTGCCTTTTGCCGACACCGTTCCGCCAAGACTTTGAAAATCCATACTGCTATACTACTCGACAGTTAGCCCTACCAGCGCATGCATTTAGAGATATAAAGCGTTTTCCTACATTGGACGGTTCTCCAGAAATCCCATGCTGCTGGTCATTTTCATGCTGCTAGCAGGACGAAATTTGCCTTTTGCCGATACCGTTCCGCCAAGACTTTTAATATCCATACTGCTATACTACTCGACAGTTAGCCCTACCAGCGCATGTATTTAGAGATATAAACCGTTTTCCTACATTGAAAGATTCTCCAGAAATCCCATCTTTCCGGATATTCATCCTGCGAAGAGGACGAATTTTGCAAATTAGATATATTTTTTTTTAATTTGTGAGCATTTTAGTTATTTTAATGGTACGTTTTTGTCTTTTGTACGACCACACTGGTTAAATGATATTTCATTCGGCCATACTGCCATGCTGCTTACTTACTAATTTCGTCCTGCCATGTTGCCAAGCTGCTAACTTTACCGAATTCATTCTGCCATGCTGCCATGCTGCTAACTTTACAAAATTCATTCTGCCATGCTGCTAACTTTTCGGCGCCATTGTACTTGCCGTCTGAATAGAATTAGTTGGACTCGCTGTAGTTGTCGACTGAATTGGATTAGTTGGACTCGTTGTGGTTGTCGACTGAATTGGATTAGCTGGACTCGTAGTAGCTGTAGACTGAATTGGATTAGTTTGACTCGAAGTAGTTGTCGACTGAATTGGATTAGCTGGACTCGCAGTAGCTATAGACTGCATTGGATTAGTTGGACTTGTTGTAGTTGTCGACTGAATCGGATTAGTTGGACTCGTAGTTGTAGACTGCATTGGATTAGTTGGACTCATTGTAGTTGTCGACTGAATTGGATTAGCTGGACTCGTTGTAGTTGTCGACTGAATTGGATTAGTTGGACTCGTAGTAGTTGTAGACTGCATCGGATTAGTTGGACTCATTGTAGTTGTCGACTGAATTGGATTAGTTGGACTCGCTGTAGTTGTCGACTGAATTGGATTAGTTGGACTCGTTGTAGTTGTCGACTGAATTAGATTAGTTGGACTCGTTGTAATTGTCGACTGAATTGGATTAGTTTGACTCATTGTAGTTGTCGACTGAATTGGATTAGCTGGACTCAATGTAGTTGTCGACTGAATTGGATTAGTTGAACTCGCTGTAGTTGTCGACTGAATTAGATTAGTTGGACTCGTTGTAGTTGTCGACTGAATTGGATTAGTTTGACTCATTGTAGTTGTCGACTGAATTGGATTAGCTGGACTCGTTGTAGTTGTCAACTGAATTGGATTAGTTGGACTCGTAGTTGTCGACTGAATTGGATTAGTTGGACTCATTGTAGTTATCAACTGAATTGGATTAGTTGGACTCGCTGTAGTTGTCGACTGAATTGTCGTTTGAATTGGATTAGCTGCACTCGTAGTAATTGTCGACTGAATTGGATTAGCTGGACTCGTTGTAGTTGTCAACTGAATTGTATTAGTTGAACTCGTAGTA
This sequence comes from Rugalucina vietnamica, assembly GCA_964017185.1. Lineage (NCBI taxonomy): Eukaryota > Metazoa > Mollusca > Bivalvia > Lucinida > Lucinidae > Rugalucina > Rugalucina vietnamica. The sequence continues at coordinate 34,299,024 of OZ024875.1, forward strand.
GTTGTCAACTGAATTGGATAAGTTTGACTCGTAGTAGTTGTAGGCTGCATTGTATTAGTTTGACTCGTAGTAGTTGTCGTTTGAATCGGATTAGTTGGACTCGCTGTAGTTGTCGACTGAATTGGATAAGCTAGACTCATTGTAGTTGTCGACTGAATTGAATAAGTTGGACTCGTTGTAGTTGTCGACTGAATTGGATTAGTTGGACTCATAGTAGTTGTAGACTGCACTGGATTAGTTGGACTCGTTGTAGTTGTCGACTGAATTGGATTAGTTGAACTCGTAGTAGTTGTCAACTGAATTTGATTAGTTTGACTCGTAGTAGTTGTAGACTGCATCGGATTAGTTGGACTCGTAGTAGTTGTCGACTGAATCGGATTAGTTGGACTCGTTGTAGTTGTCGACTGAATCGGATTAGTTTGACTCGTTGTAGTTGTCGACTGAATTGGATTAGTTGGACTCATAGTAGTTGTAGACTGCACTGAATTAGTTGGACTCGTTGTAGTTGTCGACTGAATCGGATTAGTTGGACTCATAGTAGTTGTCAACTGAATTAGATTAGCTGGACTCGTATTAGTTGTCGATTGAATCGGATTAGTTGGACTCGCAGTGGTTGTCGACTGAATCGGATTAGTTGGACTCATAGTAGTTGTCGACTGAATCGGATTAGTTGGACTCGTTGTAGTTGTCGACTGAATCGGATTAGTTGGACTCGTAGTAGTTGTCGACTGAATCGGATTAGTTGGACTCGTAGTAGTTGTCGACTGAATCGGATTAGTTGGACTCGTAGTGGTTGTCGACTGAATCGGATTACTTGGACTCGTAGTAGTTGTCGACTGAATCGGATTAGTTGGACTCGTAGTAGTTGTCGACTGAATCGGATTAGTTGGACTCGTAGTGGTTGTCGACTGAATCGGATTAGTTGGACTCGTAGTAGTTGTCGACTGAATAGGATTAGTTGGACTCGTAGTGGTTGTCGACTGAATCGGATTAGTTGGACTCGTAGTACTTGTCGACTGAATCGGATTAGTTGGACTCGTAGTAGTTGTCGTCTGAATCGGATTAGTTGGACTCGTAGTGGTTGTCGACTGAATCGGATTAGTTGGACTCGCTGTAGTTGTCGACTGAATTGGGTTGGTTGGACTCGTAGTAGTTGTCGTTTGAATCGGATTAAATGGACTCGTAGTTTCCAACTGAATTGGATTAGCTGGACCCGTAATAGTTGTAGACTGAATTGGATTATTTGGACTCGTAGTAGTTGTCGACTGAATCGGATTAGTTGGACTCGTAGTGGTTGTCAACTGAATTGCGTTAATTAGACTCGTAGTAGTTGTAGACTGAATTGGATTAGTTGGACTCGTAGTAGTTGTCGTTTGAATCGGATTAGTTGGACTCGTTGTAGTTGTCGTTTGAATTGGATTTGTTGGACTCGTTGTAGTTGTCGACTGAATTGGATTAGTTGGACTTGTTGTAATTGTCGACTGAATTGGATTAGTTGGACTCGCTGTAGTTGTCAACTGAATCAGATTAGTTGGACTCGTTGTAGTTGTCGACTGAATTGGATTAGTTGGACTCGTAGTTGTCGACTGAATTGGATTAGTTGGGCTCGTTGTAGTTGTCGACTGAATTGGATTAGCTGGACTCGTATTAGTTGTCGTTTGAATCGGATAAGTTGGACTCGTTGTAGTTGTCGTTTGAATTGGATTTGTTGGACTCGTTGTAGTTGTCGGCTGAATTGGATTTGTTGGACTCGTTGTAGTTGTCGTTTGAATTGGATAAGCTGGACTCGTTGTAGTTGTCGACTGAATTGGATCAGTTGAACTCGTAGTTGTCGACTGAATTAGATTTGTTGGACTCGTAGTTGTCGAATGAATCGGATTAGTTGGACTCGTCGTGGTTGTCGACTGAATTGGATTAATTGGACTCGCTGTAAGTGTCAACTGAATTGGATTCGTTGGACTCGTAGATGGACTATTTACCGTCTGAATCTGATGGGTTGGACTATTCACCGGCTGAATCTGATAAGTTGGACTATTTGCTATCTGAGTCGGATTAGTAAAACTCGTTGCAGTACTAGTTGTAGTCTGAATCGGATTAAGTTGATTGTTTATCATCTGTAAAGATGCTGCGCAGTCTAACAGATGTAAAACCAACAATGGAATATTCGCAATATAGTAGATCATTGTTTCATAGTTAGACGATTTAATACATTAATCACTTCACCTTTATACAAATGCCGTCAGGGTTTTCCAACCAAAATGTTTAGGCTGGTATCATATGTACATGTATACTGCACTAAACATTAAGTCGTTTTTTATACACAAACTTATAACTGTGTTCAAACATCCGTCGAATGTCATCATTTATGTTCGACGTGGAATACAATTATAATGACTTTCTAATTTTTGTTCTCAAAAGTCAGTTTAGATTGGTGCCAATACAAAACCTTCATTTTATTTCCATGAAAATCGCAGTCCATTCAATTTATTTAGATAAAATCGCACTAATTTAATTTTATTACCATGAAAATTGCAATTTACAAATCTTATTTCCATGCAAATTGCCCTACATAAATTCTATTTTTATGAAAATCGCAAGACAACCGCTTATTTCCATTCAAATATATTATAATGTATGTATCACTATATGTATAAATGTCTCTTTTGATAGCAAAACATATTTGTATGATTAAATTTTATGATAGAAGCGAGGATAGAAGTTCGATTAGGGTTAAGCAAATTGATGTCATTGTACTTGATTGACTGATCGATTGGTAATCCGTTTATGAAATTCTTGCAGAAATCCATTAAAGAAATCCCTTCTTTAATGTTACAGATACAGGGCATGTTGGGTTTTACACAAGTTTATCTTTCATACTATTGTTGTAGATACCATGAATGCAAGGCAAGGCAAGACAAAGGCAAGACATGACAAACTAGGGCAAGGCAAGAGAAAGGCAAGGCATGACACTACACTACGACAGCTTCGTACAATAGGCATTTAATTTAGAATAAGCTGTAACAGTCTGAATAGCCTTCCACGTTCTAAAATAGACTCGTCCCGCTTTCTTATTTGCTGGTATGCATATCAACAGCTTCACTTGGACGAAATAACCACCATTCACACTTCGGGTAAAATCTGAAATTGTTCATCTTTTCACAATCATAAAAATAGCAGCACATTATTATATACACACCCATAAAACGTTATGTCGATCAAAATGACGTAATATGTTGACATGTTTAAACCATTTAATCCTGCATGGTGTCATTTTTATGGGGCAAAGGCAAAATGTTGTGCAAGATGTGTAACGCCGCTGAATGCGACGTACGTCCCATCTAGGAATATACAGTAATTTAATTGAAAAAATGGAATTAAGAATTAAAAAAAAAATGATTCCTGATGCCCCTTAAAGTGTCAGTGGACTGACCCAAATGATAATGATGGGTAAATCCAGACGTCACTTATGGCTTAAACATGTATGGTCTAGTCCAATAAATGGAATTTTCTTCAGATTAACCTGCGTTGTTTTTTTTTTTTTCTGACTAAAATCCGGAACGCATCGTTTGCGATAAATACCACCTAATGTTGTCAAGCGGCTTTATTACTAAGCTCTATTGTGGTAAATCGATCTTGACGTCCGGCACTTTTCTTTCATGAAGTGTTTTGCTCTTCTTGAACCAGCGGAAGGGGAGGCTTGAATGATCAAGAATTCCAATCCATTGGGTTGATAGACCACGATCGATGTCGCGTTACTTCTATCTCACGGGACACCGGAAAGGTGGGATATGAAAGCCAAGGTCGAGTCGAGCTGCCGACCTTTTATTGCCGAGCCAGGTTCATTTCGGCCACATGAGCCGATTTGGCCTAGGTAAGGACGCACAAAATCACCAGTACCAGTTCATTGCCAAATCTGACAAGAAAGCATATTCGAATTAACATAAGATCACGAAATAGACAAATCTAAAGTAAAATATCTGTGCGGCGTATGGCCACGAGAATACATGCGGTCTTACACTGAAAATAGTGCTTAGAAAGATCAAGCTTTTGCGGAAAGCTTAAACTTGTAAACCCCATAATTCTTCAATTTTCATTTTCGATTTACGAAAAAATGCAATAGTTTACAGTTTCAAGGACAACGACTACACTATCTATATAACTGTTTGAAATTGTTAAACCAAGTGTTATGATAATACATATCATTAATTGGGCTTTGTACCCTTACAAATGGCAACCGCCTCTTCTGAAGCTAACTTAAAGTGTTCAATATGTTTGGAGACATACAAGGAACCGAGAAAATTACCAGGATGTTCACATTCTTTCTGTGAATTTTGTATCGTGACATTTTTACACAAATTAAAGGCGGAAGACAAGCTCAATCTTGAATTTCAATGTCCTGTATGTAGGTTACCAAGTGAATCACCGAAAGACAAGGAAGATTTAAGAGAATGGGTGAAGAAAATGGATAAGGATAGTGAACTAGAAGCACGGGTCTGTGGGGATAGTGAAAACACCGGAGATGAAAGTTGCGACCCGTGCAGGTATTTGAAAAAGCATAATGAGGCAAAATATTTTTGCCTAAAGTGTAAAGAATGTCTTTGCCAGGGATGTTCCGACATACTGCATGCCATCAAAGAAAATAGAAACCATTACTTAATAGAAATAAAAGATGCCAAGGTGGAGCAGTTTCATAAGCCAGCTCTGGAACTGATGAGTAAACTGTTAACATGTTCAGAACACGCAACGAACCAAATTGAATTCTACTGCGAGGATCACGGACAAGCTGCGTGTTACAAGTGCGTTACTATTGACCATAGAGCTTGTGGCAAAGTAAAGGATGTACAAAACATGTCGCAAGTTACACTGAAGTCATCACTTGCAAAGATCAACGGATTAGTAACTAAACAAATTGATTATATCAAACAGATACAAAACATGTATAAACAAAATGAGGATCAAAATAAAATCAACATAACAACGATTCACAAGGAGATACAAACCATAAAACAAAATATCGTGAAGCTGTTTGATTCCTTAGAAGATAACATTAAGCAGAATAGCAATGCACTAATGAAAAGTATCAGCCTGAGAAACCTTGAAGAAATAGAAGATCTAAAACATCTTCTTCAACAACTGAATGTTATGGACTATTTAATCAAGACTTGTTTAGCCTCAGCTACTCTGGATCAGATGTTTGTTTGTGTCGAGGGATTGAAAAGAATGTTTGAAGACAGTGGAAGGAAGGTCATAGAAAAGGCGAGAGCTGTAAAAACTACAGAGGTGTCTCTTAAAGTAAACGACTTATTGAATTCTATTCTTCAGCTAGGACCAAACGATACAACGCAATTGGCAGCTATTGAAGAAAAGAAATCGATAACAAATATTCCTACGTATAAGCAACACCGTACAGCCAAGTATGTTGAGTTTCGCGACATAGTTGCAAAAGGAAGAAACAGCTCGCCAACCTATAATAATTTACTGTTCTTACCAAATAACGATTTGCTTCTTGTCGACAGTTACGATGGATATATCTGCCTAGTCAATGGACAATATGAAGAAAAGGCATCTAGAGTGTTTGTGTCTGACACCTCCGAAAGCGAACAAGGCAATTTCCGAAGGTTACAATATGCCAGTCTAATTGAAAATGGTAAGATTGCCGTTGTAATGTGTCACGATAAGAAAATATGTGTGGTTTCATCGGCTGACCTCAGCATTATTAAAACAATAGATTGTAAGTACATTCCAAAATGTATGGTCAGTTTCGACGGCAACACTATAGCGATTGCCTGGTCGGGGCCCGTCGCATTTGGTATCATAGAGATACAAGGCAGTACCTATTCAGACAAGGTTTATTTCACTACAGACAACGCAGGACGAAACATCAAATCGTTTGATTACATGGCTATTGATAAAGACCTGAGACACGTTATACAACCATGCAAAGTCGATAAAGCTGTTTACTGCTTCACTCTAGATGGTGAACCAGTATTCACTTACAAAACAGATGAACTGAAGGAACCAGTTGGTGTTGCTGTTGATAATGACAGTAATGTGTATATCTGTGATAATGTTGGTGGAAGTATACACGTACTTTCAGCTTTTGGGCTTGCAGTGAAGGTTATTAAAGACAGTTGTCCTAAACGTCCATTGGCCATAAGTTTTTCTACGAAAGGTGACAGGTTTGCAGTTTCAGAATATAACAACATTTGGGAAAGGATTCACTTCTTTGCTTTAGTCGAAGATAAATGAACCTTGTATGGAGCGGATAAAAAATCTGCCAAATATAAAATTAAATTGAGAACTGTGAGACGAAACACTGTAAGAAATTATACATTGTCAATTCCAATTAGGAATCATTATCATTATTGAAAAATCAAATGACTGTCACTAAATTAAATGCAAAATATCCACACGTAATAAAGACTATTAGGTAATTCGTACATGTTTTCTTTTCATTTCACGTATTATAGAGGCATAACACATTTGCTAATGGTCCGTGAGCTATTTAGATGAGCACATTCGGCTAGTAGATAAATACATGTATCACTGTGGCATAACTCGCTAATAAGGATTCAACATTTCGTGAATTTCGGTCTCAACAATTTCACGGACACAACTTATTTGCGAATTGCAGGTGGAAACATGGAGGTGACCCTCTTTTTGCGCGTTTTTCTGTGCTTTAAAGGTAAATTATTGTTTAAATCAATTATTTTTCTGTGGCACATACTCATTAGGTTATGGTTGTAAAGCAATAACATTCTGCAGTCGCATTTTCTATTTTCTTTTTACCTTTTTATGCAAAAAAATGTGTAATTCATGTTCTGTTGGGGTTAAACAAGAATATCTTTGACATTTCTATAATGATTATGCACTGAAAATGAACGAAAATCAATTGCAAAGAAACCTGTCAAAAACTGTCTTAAAATAATACGCATAAGTCATGGAATAAAGAAGAGTAGATGACTACCCTTTGTTGATGCGGCTACAACTATTTCTTGAGAAGGCTATAACTGTTTCATGAGTCTGTTACAACTGTTTCTTGATCTTAATGACTGTTGGACACAAACGTTTCGTGATCAATGATTTGCAAAAACTATGATTTAAGTCACCTCAGAAGCTCGATGTGCCTTTCGCTTTTAATTTCAATAGTATTGACATATTCAAATACTCAAATACAAGACAGTAACTTAATACCGATATTTACATGTACTACACTATTTCAAACTACCATTTGGCCTATAAAATTGTCTTTGGGGTTGTAGACCAGGCAAGACTAGCATTGCTGCTCAGGGTTCTTAACTCCTTATATTTCAGTAAATTTATGTCAATGTCATATTGTCTAAGATGTTATACTGTCTAAGCAACCCAAATTTAGAAATCTCGCAAAGGTTTTTTTTTTTTTTTTTTTTGCTATGTGTATCGAAAGACAGTCATTGTGATATCCCTGGTTTTCAGAAGATGGAGGATTTTAGATGCCACTACTGCCAATAATATTTAAGTATCGGTTTCAAAAAGAAGGTTCGCAAAATATACAGATTTAAATTAATGCTCTAGTTCTATTTTTGTTTTTCTTTTCTTTTTAGCTCACATGAGCCGTTAGGCTCACAAGATGAGCTTATAGTATACCCATGCTCCGTCGTCCCTCGTCGTCATTCACAATGTTTAAACAAATCCTCTGAAACCCCTGGGCCAAACAAAGCCAAACTTGATATGGAGCATCCTTAGGAAGGGGGGAACAAAGTTTGTATAAATGGTCCAGGTCACATGACAAAGATAGCCGCCATGGCTATAAAAACAAAAACCTTTTAAATCTTCTTCACAAGAACCAGAAAAAGGTACAAGTAGGCAAAGATCAGGAAAAGGCGCAATCAGAAAAAGATTCCCACTCCAAAAACCGAGGTGGAAAAAAACCAAACTAACAATCAGGTACTTATACCATGAAAACATTTCGTAAGCCGAATGAGCAGCTATTTTCCCAATGGGTGGCCACTCAGTTACCTTAACTTAACTAAAAATATGAAAACATACATAAGGCGCCAACAGCACAAAAATTTTAAACACCAAGACATAAAACAAAAAGAGCCTCCACAGAAGTATCGACTTGGAACGATCAGTAACACAAAGTAAGTGGCCGAAGGCCTATGGTTTTGTAACTAGGCATGAAGCATCAGGCAATTGAGCTTTACAAAGTTTGTATTAATCATGACCCTGGGATGACCTTGACCTATTTTACGGCAAGGTCAACATCAGAGATCTTCGTCTCTAAAACCACTTGGCCAAGCAAAGACAAATTTTATAGGAAGCATCAGTATGAAAGGGGGACCAGTGTGATTATAAATAAACCATGTCACGTGACCAAGATGGCCGCCATGCCCATATATGGTAAAAACCCTTCAAAAATCTTCTTCGAAGGAACTGCTGAACCTATTGCAACGAAAATTGATATGTAAAAAATAAGACTAAAGTACTACAATGTGTGTATAAATCATGATCCTGTGATGACCTTGACATATTTTATGGCAAGGTCAACATAGTTCACATATGCAAAAAAATGTTAAAATGAAGGGAAAAACTTCAAGGAAGTGGGCAAGTGGACGGAATATTTATGAATTTGAAAAAGAAATAAACCCCAAGGGGTATTCTGACTCTGTCCTAGGGCTTTATACATGTATATGACCATTAAAGTCAAACAAGTTTATTGGTATATATCTCAGATCTCAGGTGAGCGTTTACAGGACCATTGGTCCTATGGTTTCTTTTATTTCTTTCTTTTTGTTTGTTTGTTTGTTCGCTTATACGTAGGCTGTCCGGAAAGTTTTGAGACTGTGTCTATATCTCAAAAACTATTCAAGAGAATCAGTTGTAATTTTACACAAGAATATAACATTATATCATGAGTTATTGCTGAGAATTTCAGCATATTTGCTCACCGGGAACATATTGATATAATCATTTTAATACGAGCATGTTGCTACTCTCGGAGCACTTTGACGTCAATAACGTCGCGCCCGTTATGATTTTACAAGAAAGACCTGGCTGATCGGATGCATTTTAAAGTGGCTCTCAAGGTCATCGGGCATCAACGCTTGATAGTTTCAAGTTAATTTGATTATTCCGAGGGCAACAATACAAAATATATCAGGAAAACACATTCGTTTTCATTTGGCTACCTCCAAACTCTTTTGCGCCGATTTTAAATGGGGTTTCGCTTTTTTGCACGCATCGAACGGCCTGTAGCCCTTCCTCTTATCATCGATTTCCTGACAAAAACTTTTCGAAAAAGCGAAAAATTAATGATCTTGCATAGCCTGGATTTTGTTCAACCAACAGTGAGAAATTTTGATTAGATTTGTGAACTCAATACGGCAGGAACACTGTGTGATAAAAAAGCGCTGCTTCATTCGATGCGGCGACGCCCAGTTTCTTACCAACATTTTGATCGACACATACACTTGTGTGAGCTTTTGCAAAGTTGATAACTGTCGAAAGACCATGGAATTTTGCGAACATATTGAACATTTGATGGCGTGATACATGCAAATTGTTGCTGTATTTAAAAGCCATATTGCCAATTTGTGGGCCATTGTTTTCTTGTCTCCAGGTGTTAGAAAACACAAAATTCAAAGTGCTCCGAGAAGCGCCACATCGGTTGCCTTGGAGACCAATATCTCCAAGTGTATGTAGGTTTTGATTCCAATTTTCCCATATATTATTCAGGACGGCCTTATCTACAAACTCATATAATATATCTTTATTTGTATAGCATAAAATATTTTTTAAGATATCGGCACAGTCCTAAAACTTTCCGGACAACCCTCGTAAATGATATAAACCCCTTTTGCATCAGGACAGCATTGTTACGGCGATCACATACGTAGCGTTCTAGGAAAATTGGAACGCCGAGGTGCGGGCAGTACGATCGCAAGTAAGCCTATTACAATACTTGAAAAGCAACACAGTGACATCGCTGATAGACACCGTAAAGCCGCATAGAAGGTCATACTCAAAAATGAAACACCGTGGAAACATCTTTGTCGGTGCGCTAACAGAACACGGTGGGTTGATTAGACCTAGTCGTGTGATCACGGTAGCAGCGCCTTAGCTGTAATCAATATAAATTATATAATATTTATTACTTTGTACTGCACATTGTACGGTCCCTTAAAATGCAAAACAAATGGGTCGACGGACATAAACGAAAGTTCCTCCGGAAACACTGGTCAGCCCTGTGGTTGTATGGAGATTGGACAGCGCAATGTGAAGGCCACACAAAGACAGTGGTCTGCACTGCGCGCACCGTGAGCACCAAAACGTTAGGATGATTGATTCTTTTATTTCCTCCCTTGTATTTCACTCCTCTTAAAGAGTTTGGATATTATTAACAATATAAAAAAACGATACTGCGGTGATTCGTAAGTCAAAACATGGTTATGTCGTGTTCTATGTGAGGTTTTTAATTATACATATTCTGTGTTTATCACGATCATGGCTTGTACTATGCCTGCATATTCTTCTGTGTCCATTTCCAGTGCTTTGTTTGTACAAATGTTGAAACTTGTATGCTAAATACCGCGTATTGCTCAAGAAACAGTTGTGACTGACTCACGAAACAGTTATAACTAACTCAAGAAATGTTTGTAGCTTTCTCATGGCTCACTCCTGAAATAGTTGTGTCCACTAGCTGACATGGTACATGGGATTCTCGGGGTATTACAGACTCTACCGTTACAGAAGTTTCAATCTATTTATACCAAGAAGTTCATTAGGTGTCCTCATATAGCATGCCCAAATTCTGGTATAAAAGGGCACTTTTTGAACTAGGAAAACACATAATTTTGTTAGAAAAAAGAGAACAAGTATCTTTAATTAGCTTTCCCAAACATAAAAAATACATATTCATTCACCCATGTGTCTCGCTAAGGCACATGAAACTTTTTCAGCTTAGATTTCACCTTAAGCACTTCATAGCGTGGCTTTAAACATACCAGGTATATATTCACCCAGGTAATTCGCGAATAAGTTGTGTACTTCGTGAAATTGTTGTGACCGAAATTCACGAAATGTTGAAGTTATGCCACAGTGTGTATTTCAGTCATAATTCCACCAAGAACTCATCGCTCCCAATGTCAGCTACCGGCCAATATAAACCCATATTTGACGAATGGATTTTCCCATCATTAATTTTTGGTCAATTCCACTTTCATTTTTATGGGCGTCAGGAGTGATTTTTTGAAATTTTATTCAATTTTTCGATGACAATTCTCTTAGCAAACAGAAACAGCGTTCTGTGTCGTCAAATCTGGGTCCCACAAAAAGGACGCCAGGCTTATATGAGTTAAATACACATCCAACACTGCTTGTTGTGTAGACCTAGCGTACCGTTTACGCATTGTTTGCCCCTTTCAACATAACAATTGTTCGAGATTTGAAACGCTGTCATGGCTAAGAGTTGTGCATTTTTGTAAGTGGAATAGAAAATCGATGCGTTTTATTTACCAGGAAGGTAGTTTCTGTTTTCAGTTCAGTATGACACAGATTATACTGATATAGTGATGTCTACATATTCTTTTGTGAAGCCAACAATGATCAAATAGCCTGTTGTTTCTTTTTCCACCATGCTCTGTCTCTTCTCCCCGAATCTTTATATTTCAATAATGTTGTACACATCCTATTAAAAGTTTCCGAAAGTGCAGCATTATCTTTTGCGTTAACTTCGAAATACTCCGCCCCAAACTTGCTAGCAGTGACCACAGCATCTTCCCGTTTGATGACTCTATCCTCGTTTAAGTCAGTTTTGTTCCCCATCAGGAATACAAATGCTTCTGGATTCCACGATTTTACCTTATCGTGGTAGAGTGTAACATTGTCGAATGATTTCTCGTTCGTCAGGTCAAACACGATCACAACACCATGTACATTTTGGTAATGTGACTTTTCTTTCTCTGGTTGCGTAGTTCTGTAATGTAAAATAGTCATTCTTATAAACATGATAACGATAAACGCGTTAAGAGGAGTGCAGTGATTGAAATTAAAAAATCCGGTCACGCAGTTGAGGTTCAACTACTCAATAAATGAATAGGAATTACGTTTAGTTTTTGTCAATTTAAAAATAACATGGCACAATCTGGTGTGTCAAATGCACTTTGGCATACAGTATGCATCTTTTATGCATGCTCAATATTAAACATAGTTGTTCTATGGTTATAAGGATCAAGTAGAATGTCAGCCAGGCCCGCGATTCTCCCATACTTGTTCTCCCGGACATAAACACAGCGTAGAAGTCTCTGTGATGTAGTGGTAAAAGTAACTCGCTTTGTAATCAGAGATCATTAGCTCGATTCAGAGCTCCTTCAGCCCTTCTGGTGACATTTTCAGCATGGCATTTCTTGGTATGACATAAGCTGTTGAAAGGGCGTACAACCCCATTTATAGCAAACACCATTCAAGTGCGATGTTGGGAATAGATTATTTGAGGGTAAAACATATCAACAGAATTCAGAATTTGATTAAAAGTATACAGTGTGAAAAAAAATACAATTGTACAATTTTGAGTGACCGGGTTTTTGTAAGAGGAGTATATATACCGATATTCTAATATACATATTTTCGCTTTTAGAGCCCTAACAATTGCAGGAAATTTATGTATACTTACTCGGTGTCTCCGGGTATATCCAGTATATGTAACTTGATGCGTTGTCTTTCAAGAGGCAAATTTTTCACAGCAAAGTCTACCGCTGGAGTCTTCACATAGTCCGCTCTGAATTTGTAATCCACATATTGCTTGATTATACTTGATTTACCAACTCTTTCATCGCCAGCTAGGAGAATTTTAAACAAATGGTCGTACACTTTCTTTTCTTTTTCCTCTGTGTCTGACATGCTGATTGGTGTTTAGTCACTTCACCTATAGTTCCTGAGTTTGTTATGTGAGTATTAAAACTTATCAGCCATTATAATTTGAATGTCGCGAACACGCTTGGGCTTATCTTGTTTTTAAATGCATGTGTCTTCTTTTTTTCCAATATTTTAATGGAGAACCGATATCGAACAGTTTGTGTGAATAAATAAAAATACACCTAAATTATTATAAGTAAGCCATACATTTTGCATATGCGTTTCACACTGGCATAGATCAATTGTATATTGCTTAAATTTAAATCTTGGTTGTTGCTGCGGTCTAACTGATAGCTTTCCATAGCTGATATCAGTGAAAGTGAACATTTTTCTAAGTTACCACCAAGAGGCAGGGTCAATTATTCTCAAACACGTTTAATAGCTTTTAGAGAATATTGTTTTATTGGTATACTCTGAGACAAAGACTGGTTGTCATTTCTTTTTTATTTTTCATCACCTCGATATCAGGTATTACCACCTTTAACCTGAATCCTTTCAGAGTCTGCTTTATCATAATGGCCAGAGATGTTTTATTTGAATTACGCTGCGCTGTTGATAAATGAATATACAAAAATATGTATAGCTAGTCGATCAGAAAAAAAACACCGGTCAATGAAATTATATTGCTAATGAAGATTAAAAGGCATACATTGAATCATATTGTCTGAGTTGTGACCTTATCATAGTCTATAGTCTCTAAAGTCTCTAATCCTGATTAACCAATCGGTCTAGCCATAACCTCACTATAAGATTAATTACTGTTCTTAACCTATGGAAAGTATAAAACATTTGGCATTTAAACTGATTTAAATTAACTGATCATTTAGTGTTGAAATTAAAGCAAAAGTACATATCCCACTAACAGAAGCAAGTGAGAGTTTCTATAATGATCTAAAAGACTTAAACAGAAACAAGTGAATACATTATAATGGGTTGTGGGGGATCAAAAAGCGCTTCTGTTGTAAATGAGAAAAAGGAATCAGAGGAAACAACCACAACCAATGATAACGCAAAGGAACCAGTTCAAAGTGATAAAACAGAGGCAAGTACAACCAAAGACGATAATAAGAGCAAAAAGACAGACAATGAAAAGGTTGTTAAAGAAGCTGAGAGAACTTTTAAGATTGTCGTCGTAGGCGATGAACGAAGCGGTAAAACGTGCATTTCAACGCGATTCGTGAGAGATGAGTTTATAGACATGTATTTGCCCACACTGGGTGCAGAGTCTAAGTCGAGAGTTGTAAACGTTGGTGGAAAGGCAGTGAAGTTCCAGATACTAGACACGTCAGGAAACGAAAGGTAGTAGCATCTTAAATGTATTGTGACTCACTGGAGAATTTTAATAAAAATAGTTTTGTTTGATTTTGTAATTATTTAAGATGTACATGTATAGTTAATAGCAAATATAGTTTGGTTCCATGTTCAAATTCATTTAACGATAATTTTCATGTTCACAAAAACTAGATAAATAGAAGATGTAGGGAGTACCACAATTAAAAACTATAGCATATCACAAGCACTTTATTTTCAGTTTAAAGGATTATAAGGTCTGTCTTTTCTATCACTATGCCATCTTACATTGTATTCTTTGATTTTACTGTCTTTCAGATTCCGACAACAAACCACCTCCTCTATTTGCGATGCCGATGGCGTTATCATGGTTTTTGATCTTGCCAATCGAGCAAGTCTTAACAACATCGGATTCTGGCACAAGCTGGTCATATCACAGGCACCGGGTCACTGCGTCGTTGCGTTGGCCGGGAACAAAAGTGACGATCCTAACAGGGAAGTATCAGAAGAAGATGCAAGAGCCGTCGCTGAAATATGCGGAACTGATCTGGTCGAAACTAGTGCCAAAAATAGTGTGAACTTAGAAACACTCTTCTCGAAAATTGGTGCAAAACTTGTGAACTAACGAACTTGGGAAATTATTTTCCAAAAGAGACGCATCTCTTCAAAACTACGAGTAATTGTCAAAACAGTGTGAACTTCGATACACTCTTTTCAAAATTCTGGACTTGTGGCTATATTCAGTGAAAATGAAAGTTGCTAATCAAAAATGTACAGAAAATATTGCTGATTTCGTATCAGCTGACCGTAAATAATGCTTTACTTGCTAGTTCATTTGTTTCTTACTGTTTGCCAAAAAAAAAAAGGTACAAGTAGGCAAAGATCAGGAAAAGGCGCAATCAGAAAAAGATTCCCACTCCAAAAACCGAGATGGGAAAAAACTAAATTAACAATCAGGTACCAGGTACTTATACCATGAAAACATATCGTAAGCCGAATGGGCAGCTATTTTCCCAATAGGTGGCTACTCAGTTACCTAAACTCAACTAAAAATATGAAAACATACATAAGGCGCCAACAGCACAAAAAATTTTAAACACCAAGACATAAAACGAAAGAACCACCACAGAAGTATCGCCTTGGAACGATCAGTAATATAAAATTACTGGCGGGCTTAAATCGATTTTACAGGTACCTAACCTCACCCTCAGCTTCTGCAGTGGTTCATAACATTTGGTTAGTTCTTCGGTCCTTCGGAACCAACTAGCTATATGATACTCTGTCAGTAGCGACTTATATCCAGCGGCACACCCATTTACTCAATTTTATAGGCACGACATCACCCCTGAGTTACAAAGATTGCTAAAATACACCAAATCAAATAACAGAGGGGCCTGCTGCAACAGACGTACCGCATGAAAACAAACATAATCATATATCACTGGTGGGACTGGGGGAAGGCTTAAAATGGTGTTAAGGGATCCAAACATCACCCTTTGTTTCTGCTGTATTTAATGAAATACATTTTCTTACACCCGAATAACCTACATAATTGTCTACACGACTGGCTATTATGGAACCAACCGGAACTTGCACGTGACAAGATAGGTGTATAAGGAGATTGCAAGGCTGCCGATAGTTATATACAGGTATGTTCAGTCCATCATAAAACAAGATCGGATCTTCATATACATGTCACGTGAAAGAAGCTATTGTTTCTGGTCATATATACCCAGGACTGGAATCAAACTTACACAAAACTATGCTGCATTGTAGAACTTGATAAATATACAGTGCAGGCAGTCAAAATCTAATATCAGTTCAGGCTTCGGGTGCTCCGTGGAACAAGAAGGATGCTCGGGAATCGACACAAATTACTAATCCTAACCCAGACACCGGGGGGGGGGGAACACATGACACCACAAAGCCAGATCAGGTTGAAAAGCAAGCGACTAGACCCCACTCAAGTGAGACAGCCTCCCGACAAGCATCAACCAAAACTAAAACCACGAGCAAAACAGGGAGGCAGACAAAAACAGACAGCACGAAGACAAATCACTTCAAAACCCAGACAGAACGGCAAGTAAAGATATTACCACAGGGCCTAAATTGATATTACAGGTTCCCGTCTGCTGTAATCTTAAACATTATAGCTCGTCCGAAATCATTTATGCTCTTGAAAACGATCGAAAAATTGCCAGGTGGTGGCCACATGGTGAGACCATCAGACGACTTCCTGTGACGTAGAAATGCTTGCACCAATCAAACAAAAAACATGACTGGGGGAAGCATTCAAACATGATTGGACCTAAGGTTCCCCAAATCAGATAGGTCAGTATTTTTATGCTAACCATTTATAGATTGTTGGAATAAAGCATTACCGTGAGAAAATAACAAAAGTACCGGTAAGTACTGCCATGTAGCAAAAACAAGGACTGAGCGGTAATATGGACTGAAATGCCGGAGCAAAAGAAAGTCGACATTTACTGAAACCGAGAGGGCCGAAACGAATGCTGGAAGTACTTGTGACCCAATCTCATTGCATATATGTAGATGTATATGTTTATACTGCAGTTTAATATGTTCAGGAAAAGATGTGTCCCGCAATCTAAAGTCATAGTCCTTCCCTGTACTCCATTCTCAAGTTGGGACCGTCAGTAATTCTTAGGACATCCTCTCACCACTGATCCGTGAGACAATAGACCCCCCCCCCCCAACTCATTGAGCTAAAGGGCGATAAAGTGCTCTACTGAACCGTCTGAACTGGTATAGGTCCAGTCCGCGCTAGGATACCGGATTGCCGTCCTGGAAGCATGACTTCAGCAAGAGCTAACTTCTCTCACGTGCCTCCTTCCCATGACAAGACCTGATTCAACATAGTTGACTGGTGACTACCTGAAAGCTGCCATAAATGAGCCGCCTCGTGGGAAAACCAACAATGTGGTTTCCGAACAGGTCCGACACAAATCGACCTGTACAGTCACAGAAAAGAGCTAGAAGCTTGAAATTTCGGATTTAAGAAGAAGAGGGATTGTATTATCCGTGTAGCGAAAACAAAGGCGCTGATCAGCTACGCGGTTACCGCGAAGCTGATCTGCGTCTTTGTTTTCGCCAATGCAAATTGTTGGTTTTCCCATGAGGTGGCTCAAATTTCGATGTTGCACCATCATAGCTGGCTAGAACAGATTCAATATTATAGTGTTCAAATTATTACAATGGAACTTCGAAGTGGCATTGACGGCGGTTGCTACTGAACAAGACAAGGGATCTAGGTTTTGCAGCCGAATCGCCCGGCCGGCTGCAGTGGCAACAGATTCACGTCGTTCTGCGCTAATCTTCCGTCCTTGATTTCATAATTTCAAAACAACGCAGCGCTCCAAGTGTTTTCATACGATGCACTCGTCCAAAAACATTACATATTGGGTTGAGTAATGGCGGACAGCGCGATTTGCCCTGAACATCACCAAAATCATAAGAAAGCGTCATATTTATCTAATTTTGACATGACATCCGCGAATTACAGCCCGAAGATGATTAACAGGTGTAGGATATCCTTATAAACTGTTATCAACTGGGTACTTTATTCTACACATTATACAAAAATAGAAATAAAAAATGAAAAAAATTCACTTCTGCATAAAGAGATTCTAAATTTTACTCTAAAAACTCATATTGCTTAATTTGGTAGAAAAGGATTAGAGCATAAATATGTACTCTTCATGTATTGGTCTTTCAAACCAACAGATTTTTTAATATGGCAGATTTGTGAACTTACCGAAACCAATAGAATGTAGTTTACAATATTGTAATTTAAAGATCCGAAATGGGCATTTCTTTACACAGCTACTTAGACCATGATACATACGTTGACAAACATCTTAAACATTGGATTTCATACCCAACTGATTCATCTGTATTACCTTAAAACGCTGCAGTTCACCTGAAAAAAAAAAAGGAAAGTAATACTGAGAAACCGAAAGTTATCAAAATTCTCATCGTGGGAGACGCGTATACTGGTAAATCCTGTTTGCTATATCGCTTCGTACAGGAAACTTTCTCAGACAGATACGTTTCAACTATTGGTGTAGACTTCTAGATAAAGAACGTAACAATTGCAGGGAGACAAGTCAAACTACAGATCTGGGATACTTCCGGACAGGAAAGGTAGGTGTTCTGTTTCAGCAATGAAGTCAGTGAAATAATACTTAAGTTCTTGCAGTGAAATCAGTGACATAAATATTATTGACGGTGAAATCAGGAATTGTTTTATTTTATTATAAGAACACAAGTGTAATCAATAATTCAGAATACATTGAAAATTTAGAGCAATGTGTCCTGCTTATCATGAAACACTATGGCCAAGTACTCTGTAGACAAAAATACAATCTCGCTGAAAATAATGCGTATTGTGCCTGATTTTCCGCTTTATTTTGTATGTTTGTATACTCACGAGTGTTCTTGGTCGCGCAATCCGATCAGACATAGAACTCGCAAGAACATTATATTTTTATATTTTTCTAGATTTCAGACTATTACAAATGCCTATTACCGTGGGACAGGGGCAGTGATTTTGGTTTTTGATGTTACGAACAGAACAACATATGACTCTGTTGAAAATCGGTTGAAGGCTATCAACAGCGACTGTCCAGAAAATGTTGTTGTTGTTCTGGTGGGGACCAAGATAGACCTCACAGACAAGAGGACAGTCCCGCACGACGAAGCAGAGGGGTTCGCAAAGAAACATGGTATTGCCTATGTGGAAACCAGTTCAAAAAGTAATAGCAATATTAGTGTTCCTTTTGAACGTCTGTCGGAGAAATGTCTTTCTGTTAACAACACAAACGACGCTGTTATCGAAACAAATAATTCATGGTGGAAGAAGCCTTCATCACAAACGAGCTGATTTGGAACGTTTTTCGAAAAGTACTATGGCCGGCACCTAAAAATTAAAAACTATGTTCAGAAATGGTAAAGAAATAGACCAAAAAGTGCTAAATGTGCTCTATCTATAGTTCTTCAGCGCGCTGTCATGGCAACGCTTGTAGGATAAATGAAGCACTTGTACTGGCTTTTAAAAGAGGAGACATATGGCTGTTCTTAGAAATAGTTTTCTGACCGAAATTCCAAAAAAAAATATTCTTTAGCAAAATCTGAAGGCCAAAAACAGCCATTAAACACCCTATGCCTTTAATTAGTGTCTGGATATATGTGAATTTATGGTAAATAACTACCACGTGATAAAAAACATTAAACCGGTTTCATCAAGTGAGGACTAGTAAACTGATCAAGTGGCGAGGTTCTGCCGACCCATTTCATAAGTAAACGAGCCGAGCAAGATAAACCCGTTCACTTTATTTTCAGTCAGTGGGTTGTTATTTACTTAATGCAACAAAACTCAACTTTCTCGAAAAACTCATTTGAATCTGTCATTTTGTTTATTTAGTTCATAGGTAAATGAGCCGGGCAAGATAAACTCGTTCACTTTATTTTTGGCCAGTGGGTTGTTATTTACTTTATAATGCAACAGATTTCGCGAAAAACTCATTTGAATCCGTCATTTTGTTTATTTTCTCAACAGCTCCTAAAACTCTCAAAATTCGCCTCCATGGAACTACAATTTGTTAATTTATATTTTTCTTGTCCGTGGTTTCATTTACGTAACGCTGCAAAGCAATCGGGAAACAATTTTCGTGTGAGCTATCATTTGTGTATGCGAGGTGACGTCATATGTACATTTCACAGTTCGGACACAACCTAAGTTCGGTAGATGTGTGGTGTTGTTTGCGTAAGTTAGTTTTGAAATTCTAGACCTATATCCTAAGATATGTAGCATACATCTTTGATTCTGATTCTGTCAAATTTTTCAATAGCATTTATTTAGTTGCTGCGATCACTTCGAGAAATTAATTGTCACGAAGTGTTTGAATGTGGAAAAATGTTGTAAACACGCATTGCTAAACATTTACATTTTTATTGCAATCGCCCGTAAATGAAAGTTTCTTGATGTTCTTCATTTCCCAATATTTACATTTTCATTGCAATCGCCCTAGATGAAAGTATCTTTCTTGATGTTCTTCATTTCCCAATGAAAAACATTAAGTCACGTGATCAAGAGACCACGCCTTTGGGCTGGGCGACGTCAAAACCCATCCAGTGACGTTGTTTGTTTACTTTTGTTATCGTGACGTTTGTCACGTATCGCCATGACGCTAGGCGCGAAAATGTTCCAAAATTACGTTCAGTCGGATTTAATGTCAAATAACATGAAACTGAACGGTGATATGCGCAATTAAAAATCTGATACTTGATTGATAATATAAAATGTAAATATAAGTACTGAAATTCATATTTTAGCTTTCACTTAAGAAATGAATTTCATTTTTCTGGTGTTCATGGAGCTATGAACCGCAGTGGGTCGCGTGCAAATTAAGTGAATGAACTCCGAAGGGGTTCATGTAAGCTTTGCTAGCGACCCACTGCGGTTCATAGCTCCATGAACAACAGAAAAATTAAACTCATTGCTTATATTTACATTCATTTCTCTCTATCGCTTGTTGAAAAAATCACCAAGGCGGTCACATTTACCAGCAAACAGAGAATCTACACACAGTGTGTGTTCAAACAGCGGAACGGCGTCGACGTTTACAACGTCCAATCAGATTGGCGAGATTCATGTTTTTTGACGTCAAGTTTGGATTACGTCACGTCGCGTGACACGATGTTGTTCATGGAAGTATGAACACAGATGAACATCTAATGGTTCATCTAAGAAGGTTTTAGAAAAATGTAAATATTGGGTGATGAAAAACATTAGCTGTTTTAATGTCTCCGAGGAGCCCTCCGGGCTTCACAGACATTAAAACAGCCTAATGTTTTTCATCATCCAGTGAAAGCTAAAATCTGAATTTCAATCCTTAAATGAAAAAAAATAAGACACATGATCTAGAGGCCACGCCTATGGGCGGTGCGACGTCAAATCCAACCAGCCCTATCGAAAACTACTTTCTGGCGTGAAATGTTTATTTGTTAACCGATTTTCAAAATTTTTGTGGCACTTTTTAGGACTTATGAAATGCAAACTGGTGACATGGTCATATTTTTTTAGGGTTTTCAGAAAAGTGGGATTTTAAAAAATGCAGTTTCTGTAAGATGGTGTTCTGTAAGACAGTAGTTGTTTTAATGTCTCCGAGAAGCCCTTCGGGCATCACAGACATTAAAACAGCCTAATGTTTTTCATCATCCAGTGAAAGCTAAAATCTGAATTTCAATCCTTAAATAATGACAACATTTAATACACAGCGTTTGATAGCTAGGCTACGTGCAAAACATTCTTCTCCAAATATGGACCAAGCAATATGCTATCTCCAAAGTGAGGTGCAGATCAAACTCGATTTAAATCCCACGACGTAAATACACAAATGATAATGAACACGGACTTTGTTTCCCGACACTGACAATGGCGGCGAGTGACATCAGAAAACGTCACTCAAATCAAGGACTTAATATTGAAAAGAACGATACACTCAATGGAGATCAATGCCACTATTGCTTGCCTGTTAAGCCAAAGCAGTCCGGCAATATTTATAAAGTATATGTCGCCATTCTGAAAGAAAATGAATCATACATGTTGAAGTTTCCAAGGCGGTACTGCAAATTTATCCAATTATGTGTTTCAGTGTTATGTTGCATGACTTTGTGGACATCCCCGTATCCTTTCGCTGTTCACTTAGCCCTCTGCATTTTACTTGTTCTGTCCAAAGCTAGCACGGTGACCACCTTACCTTCAATAGCTGCTCGCCATGTTTTCCTTCATACATGTCATACGCAGTACGTATGTATAATATTTTCTAAACATGATTTTCCATATTTCTTGTTAGGCGCCATGGCGTCATTCAGTTTATGGCCAAAAATGAAACAAAATAATGTTGACGAAAATCGTTCAAAAATAACCTATAAAATGATAATTAGGGAACAAAAATAAATATGTCAAATAAAAAAAACACCTCATAATTATACTTTCCGGAACGTTGGTGCATCTTCTTTGCGTGGATCTTTTATTTTCTAAAAGCACGCATCTGGTATCTTAATAACAAGTTCCGGTTTTATCTACGACCACTGTGCGAAAATAGGTCGCCATGACCCCATTTTATGGCCAAAAAAGAAGCAAAATAATGGTGATGAAAATCATTCCAAAATAACCTGAAAATGAATATGTCATATGAAATATAATTAATAAGTCTTTAATATGGTACATGGAATTAGATTGTTAAGAGGTTCTGCTTACTGAATCAAAGAAGATAATTCCACTCAGTTAATTCTATTTTCAAATCTATAAGATCAGGTGGGGAAGAGCAAAAAAGTGTCAGGTCCTTTCCAAAACGGAACCGCAACCGGTCTTTATTTAGTGATTAGATGTGACCTTTGTGAGGTCAGTACCTAAATAAATGTATTATTTATGAATAAAATGAAACTGTGATCCTTTAAGAGCAGTGAACATATTCAATACGAAACCACAAAACATTATCTATTAGAATGTCCACGTTACACCGCAGCACGAACTGAAATGTTAGATACGATATCTAGAATCTGTACACCAAATTTAAATTGCTTATTGGTAGGTAACAACCAACTTAATTTAAACAGCAATACAGATATTTTTCTTGCCGTGCAAAAGTACATTGTTGCAAGCAAACGTTTTCAGTCTTGAGAACAATCTCTCTCTCTCTCTCTCTCTCTCTCTCTCTCTCTCTCTCTCTCTCTCTCTCTCTCTCTGTTACTAGTATTTACGTACATATATGTATTCATATGTTGTTTATTTATACAATTAACTTGATTCCAATATTGGTTTGAACGAACATGAATGATATTTAGGTACAATTCTCACCGGCTGTTTGCAAATCTTGATCACTTTCGGGAGACAGATTAGTATAAGCCACAGGGCTTTTTTCTGAATCCCTTCTTATACTATTGTAATGTACTGTATGTTTATATGTTGTAGTTATAATGTGAATAAATATGTTTAAACCAACATATTCAATAAAAAAAACCCTTTTATTAGGTCGATATTTAGGCATAGAAACATATACTGAACACACACACACAAAAAAAAAAAAACACGCAACAATAGGCCACCGAGGATTTTCGAGTTTAAAGGTAAAACGTTGATAATTTCAGGTCTGTTGCTGTATGATTCCAATTCATGGGATTTTAGGGTATATCATGCAAAAAAAAAAAAAAAACTGATTTTCATTTCGATAAAAATTAAATGAGAATTTTTGTCGTCTTAAATAATGTAAATCGGGAAAGATTTGCTCTGCGCATACTTTTGAACCGTCAAATCACCAAGAAACAATGTCAGCTGCACCTTTATCAAAATTCATGAAAAAGCAAAAAAGTTCCACAACACACAAGCTCGTAATTAAAACCATCAAAATCCCTATATGTTTAATTGAAAGGGGGATAATTTCAAGTTTACTCCTTTTATTTCTTTAACGTGTGAGTTATCTGCTGATTGGTACATTGTGATTTTGAATGGGGGGTTATAGGGGATTTAAACGTACCATTATTTTAATGCTTGCGCATGCGCACTGTGTGGTTTACTACTTTCAGCATGTCCACGGTCTGCATCGCATAACTCCGTTAATACTCATCAAAATGAAAATCGGTTTCTTGCATTCGGAAGCATGACATCTAGTGCAGAAATAAAATGCAAAGATTTCTGTTTGTATCATAGATTGCTCAAAATTTAGTGGAATATAATTGTTGCGTTTCTTTCTTCTTCTTTTTTTTTTTTTTTTTTTTTTTTTTTTTTTGTTCAGTATAGAACTTGTAGTGTACGAATCCTCCAATAATGTGTGTGTATACCATATAATGGTTATATTCATTTTTTTCGACATTGAACAATAATTATTACAAAACGCATTTCCCATTCAAACACCTGTATATTCAATATAATCGCGATCTCGCCACGGCGAGAGCGCATATATAATTAACCCGGATGATCCAGTCGCCTAATTACGTCCTGTCTGTCCTCCATAGACGCCTGGATCCGTCTAACGCGATCTATCACGCCCTCTTCTTTCTTTCAGTCTGTATTTTCCTCCACCCGATTGGAGCACCTGCGATCACTCACAGTAGATATGTTGTTCTCTAATTCTACCACCACCAAAACTAAATATCTGCAATGCTGTTTGGAGAAGGCAGCCACTATTCCCTTTTCTGTTTTAACCTTAGTCTTTTTACATGTATGTTATATATGAAGTCTCTGGAGAGATTTTCTATTTTCGAAATAACTGGAACTAGTTCTGGGATTTCAATATCTATAAAGTCTGGACATACTAGGACTCTCAACACAGTATCCCGGGCAGTAAAGTGAAGATTCCAAGTGTTCAAGCCAGCTTCTTGCACAATGATCTGTTTAAGCCGTCCCACAGTTGATACCCTATCCCCGTGATATGCCGGACAGCGGCATAACATATGTCTTAGGTCCTCTGGTTCCAGTTGACAATATGGACAAGTAGGGTCCACGGTTCCACTGAAGACATTACGCTGAGCCTGCAGGGTGTATGTTCCTGTGAGAACTCTGGCTTTAATGATACATCTTTTTACTTGTCTGACTTCTTCTATCCCTTTCCAGACCGAATGGACTGTACCACTCCTCAACTTATTAGTTGGTAGGTGACACAATGACTTTTTCGACTTGATATCCCTCACAAACTGGCCGGTCCAATACGAATTGATTGCCTTGGTATACAGTCCTTTCCACTGAGTTTTAGAATAATTTGAAGTCACAATTGTATTAAGGTTGGGAAGTTCTTACTTAATGAGCTCTTGGTTAACCATATAGAAGAAGCTCCGTTGAATGTTGAAACTACAGGCTAATTGTCTTTCTACCAATTCTTGTAAACATTTATTGTCACTACTTATTACACTGTGGAGTAAGCTCAACTGTCTTTTGTGAATTTCTGCTTCTATTGGGAGTGCTCCCAATAGCATATAAACCGCTGATATAGCTGTTCTTTGAGGTAGGGATTGGAGATTTCTCAGAGTTCGTAGGTGATATCTGGAGAACTGCTCCAGCTGAGTTTGTGTTAGTGGTATAATTTCAATTCCAAATAACAAACGTGGCAATACATAAGTCCGATAGATCTGATATGACACTTCTGGACTTAAACCATTAGCACCGTGTAACCCCGTGTTCATTAATGAATATGAAGTTCGCCTAGCGACCGAAATTCGTTCTGTAGTGTTGATATTGAACTCCTTTTTACCAGATCGATATATACCAAGATGCACAGCACTGTCTGTAGTTTCTATCGAATTTTCCCCTAATCTCCAATTTAAACTATCTTTCACTTGTTCATTTGCTGCTATTACAACGTTTGTTTTGGTTGGGTGTATTTCGTATCTATGTTTACTTGAATATCCATTTGCTTCGTTAAAAATGATCTGAAGTTCATCTTTGCACTTGGTCAGGTATGCGACATCGTCACAGCATGCGGGACTACCAGCATACACTGTTCCTATTCGAAGCCCCAGGCGTTTGTTCTCAAGAATTTGTAGATGCTCGTCGATGAACACTTTATATAAATGGGTCGACAATATTCCCCCTTGTCTGACCCCTTGCTTCACCGGAAAGCTTTCACTGCAGTGCCCGATCCATTTTACTTTTGAAGTTAATCCTTCATACAGATTTTTCACAATTAACCATATGTCTTTATGAACTCCTTTTTGGGCCAGTTTCTCAAGTAGTATCACATGATGAACGACGTCGCAAGAAATAATCCTTCCCGACCCTGACACTGAATTTCAGATTTTGCTTCACTGACAAGAAGACCTGCCATAATGGGCGACAGGCCTGTTGTAAATCCAAACTGTTGAGATGATTGAGTAAAGTTCAGTTTACTAAGTAAAGTATATTCAAATAGTTTGCCCAATGCTCCTGACACTGTGATACCTCTGTAGTTTTCCATTGCTTTTGCATCTTTTCCCTTTTTCAGAACAGGAGTTATTATACCAGTTTTAAAACTGCTTGGAACTGTCTTTAGTTTCATTATTTGATTAAATGTCTCCGTGATCACAGGAACTATCACATGTTTTGCGGCTTTTAGATGCTCTGCAGAGAGCCCATACTCATCAGGTGCTTTACCAGAGTTTAATTTATCAATAGCGTCCTCAACATTCCTATTCGTAAATGATATACTCTCCTCGGTTTGAGTGAGAAAGTCATTTTCTATCTCCCCGCATCTGACATTACACAATTCCAAGAATACACTATCATAGTTCTTATCTTTTGGCATTGCCAAGTCCTCAAAATAATTGGCAAAACATGTTCTTTGCTGGTTAGGGTCAAAATGTTTCTGGCCGTTCACCTGAATACATGAGGTACTAGATTCTTTATGAGATTTACTTCTACTGATAAGTTTGTAAAACATTTCAGAAGATGGCTGTTCCATCAGCGCATCATACAGAGAATTTTTCCTTATATGCTCCTCTCTACGTTGATTTGCACGTAGATGTTTCTTGGCTAATTTATTTTCCATATACAGATGACCAGTTCTTGGCTTTCCTGCGGCCGCCCACTCCCGAAAAGTAACCTTCACCTTTTTCATACAGTTCAACACTTCCCGTGAAACTCTTTGCTTGGGGCCTTTCAGTTTAACTGTTTTAACCGGTACTGCTTTCTGAGCTGCCGCGATTAAGCATTCCATAACAGAATTAACTGCTGAATCTGGGTCACTGACTTTTGACATTACCGTTGGAAGAGAAGATTCTATTTCAGAAATATATGTATCAATGTCAATTTTGTTCCATAACAAAGTTTGTTTTATTTGTCTGTCTTTTTTGTATGAACCACTTGTTTCGTCCTGGGACTTGACAAAATCTACTTTCATCGTAACTTGTACTGGCACATGAGAGGAGATATTCAAAGCATCTCGGTCCTTTATTGAGTAAGTTTCAAAATTATTTGCCATATTTGTAAGTATATAGTCTATCTGTGATGTAACTACTCCGCTAAAGTGGTAGTATGTAGGTTTTTCTGAAGCCTGACCCATATTTGACAATGAGTGCTCATTCACAAATTCTTTCAGTAAAATGTCATGTTTGTTATTTCTTGATAAAAGTAAGGTACCATTAAGATCACCGCATAGAATTATCTGGTGAGACTGTTCATATCTATTCAAAATGTCATGCAATACATCCAAGCATTCACAGTAGTTGTGTTCAGAGTCCTTCTTGTTTGTGGGTAAATATGTATTTATTAAACATATCTTGGAACCGTTACCAACATTCAGTTCAATGGCTTGTATTCGCTCGTTTCCGCATTCCAATCTTGTAATTTTGTCTGACAGCTTTTTTGACCAAAGTATAGCGATCCCGGATTGACCTCGCGGAATATGTGTATTTGTTATAGGTTCGTTGGAATCATGACACCGTACGAAACTCTCAATACCGCAGAAATTTTGATTAATCCAATTTTTCTGAAATTCCCACAACCAATGTTCTTGTACACATACAATAGAATTTTGTGACAATAGTTTCTGTAGGTAAGCCTTATTAGAAACAGTCCCCTCAATGTTCACTGTTGCAATATCTAAAGTCTTGTTATCTGCGAGTTCACCACTAAACCCAAGTCCTCGACATCCGGGGGTACCTTCAGGCTTGGAATGTACAAAAAATTCTGACTCTGATCATGCTGATTACCACTATTTTCTTGTACATGATTTGATTTAAAAGTTTGTTTTTCAGTGCTAGATTCATGTGTACTTTTTCCCTGCTGAATTCGAGTTTGATTATCTATGGATTTAGAGTCTTTAGAGCTGCTGTGATTCACCTGTACACTATCCCCCGCACGCCCATGGTTTCCACTTTCATGATTATGCTGCCTTCTGCTATGCATATTTCCTCTTGCCTCCCTTCTATGTATCTTATTGCCGTCCTGCTTCTGGCCAGTAATGGTTGAGTGGGGTGGATGAGGCATATTTCTGCTAGGAGCTGCCACTGGCGTATTCGTAGAATGTTGAGTCTCTCCTTGTCGTCCTGGTTGGGGTACTGACATACTCTGGCCTGCTTGAGAAACTCCTGTTGATTGCCCGCCAGAAACAATGTGCTGCGATACACCTGCCCCAAACTGACCAATGTTATGACCCGAAACTGTGGTTACTGGATGTTGGTGAACTCCAGGTACTTGTACTCCAGGGATCAATTGGTCTGCAGGTCTCAGCATATAGTTAGGATGTAGGTACTGCTGATTCGGGGAAAATGGTTGGTGGTTCACATATGGAAATTGATGATACCCCATGTGGGAGAATACTGGTAGTGGTGGACTCATAGAAACAGGTTGATATAACTGACTCATCATCAATTGCCTATCGCGAATTGCTGCCTGAGTTTGGTTTTGTATCAACATATTGTTCATAAAAATATTCTGATTCTCTAGCATTTGTAGTCTATTTTCAAGTAACTGAATTTTAACATCTTCTGACGCCCTACTAGGTTCAGCACCAGGATGTATAATAGTGCTTCTAGGACTATTAGAATTTTCCAAGTTTGTATCTAATGACTTTTGTAAGACATTAACTAAGTTTTCGAGGTGGTTCACTTTATTCTCTAGACTGGAAATATAATATTTCTGAGCTAACAGAGTTTCATTACTTTCACTGCTTGCCTTTTTATTTGAAATATTTTGCTTCCTTGCTTTACTGTTCTTTTTGGTATTATTGCTAACACTTTCATTTTCAAAAATCACTTTATCACCAGGTGCTGCTGGGCCATTGGTATTTAACCCCGAGTCTTTCTGTTTTTGTTCAGTAGTTTCGTTCAGTTTTTCTGCAGAATCATGTAATTCAGCTTCATTTGGGAATGTTGGATTACTGATGTTTAGTTCAGATTGATCACAATTAGACTGATTTTCTTCAGGCTGCATGCTACTGTCTTGATTGATAGATCTGTCATTACAGAATATACAGATAAATGGAACATCATTTGGTATTTCATTTATTTTTGATCGTTCAACCCCAATACAGCCAAAGTGAAACCATTCATTACACTCTTCACAGGCAATTGTATTATTGCCTGCTACCTTATCACACGCAGGACAGTTATATATGTAAGACTGTGTCTGTGTAGTATCTGATGGTCCTAAGTCCTTAGCCTGTAAAGGTTCGATTGCTCTTTGGGCCACACCATTTCCATTCTGAGCCTTTTTCATGCGCTGCGACTTGCCATTGTCAGTATGAGATTTGTTACTATTTTCAATTTCTTTGAGGTCTTTATTGATCAAATCAGTATTACAGTTTTCTATATTTGATATGGCTTCAGAAAGCTGCTCATTCACAATGTTCAATTTAACACATGATCCTTGAATTTGCTTGCAAATAGGCTCAAACAGCTCACTTTCAAAAATGTCAACCCTGTTCCCATTTACTAGCACTGAGGAAGTTGTATGATAAAAGTTTATCGCAAACTTCAAATGGATGCCCTTAGATCCATCTTTTTTCTTGTTATATACCCGGAATAATGACCCAACTTGATATTTGCATTCATCCTCATTAATACTTGATTCAATAAAATATTGCTTGGCAAAAGTGTCACTATACAAATGTTCCGCAACGACCAGTTTCGCGAGCTCATATGCCGCCGGTGAGAACTTCATCACAAAGTTTCTATTTGGCTTCATTTCGTACGCAAGGTGCTCTAGTTGGCACTGCTGCAACTTTTTCTTTAAGGCTTGGACTTTATTCAAAACATAAGAATTGGTGACTACTCGAACGTCTGACATTATATTTTGCCCTACACCTGCGTCTTTTTCAACTGTTAATGGTTCATTTCCAGCCCTTCTGGTAGCAACTGCCATTGTGGTTAGATAAACTTTCAGGTGATTATGAATATAAACTGTTTAAAATTCTGTTTAAAAGTCTGGGTAAAAATGACAATGTCAATTTTAAAATTTTTCATAAGATGTCAAGTGGAAGTAATTAAAATAAGCCTGCTTCTTCTTATTACAGTCCACTAAAATGCTTCAACTAAAAGTTCAACTTCTCAACTCTCTGTAAAAACCCTCCAAAGTTGTTGCATCATCTTAATTTCACAAAGGTCGTAATGGCTGCCGTCCTCCAAAAAGCGCGCAAAGTTATTTTCGTCGAAGAATTTCCATCTTTGTGAATTTTGTACGTGAATAAAAGAGTTGTGCCCGTATTTATACAAATATATACAAGTTTTTGGTTTTAAAACTATGAGATAAAACCCTAGTTTGTGCACTAAAACTGTGAAATAAAATTAAAATTCGTGAGTGATAGGAAAACACGTCCTTCTTCTTCTTCACCTTTCACCACCTCTATCGGCAGAGCCTCCATGAGCTATGGAGGACAGACAGGACGTAATTAGACGACTGGATCATCCGGGTTAGGATCCGTCACTTAATTTTTCTCTTTACGAATGACGTCATCGCTGTGCATTGTGGGAAGGATATTTTCTCGAGATCACGCGTGCATCATGGGAAAAACATTTATATACAAAATATTTTAAGAATAATTATTTATTTGAAATACAAAATATCATAAACTTTACACATTTTCCCGCTCCCTTGTCATTTTTTACCTGTATTTTTTCGATACTCGTGAATTTGAAAAACCAATAAAATGTAAACAATGCGCTGCATTATGGGTAAAATGGGAATCCTGCTCTCTGATTGGCCGTCTAAAGTTTTTAAGAACGTGAAGCGGTTTTTGATAGGTAGGTGATCACGCCCTCATGGAGGCTCTGCCTGCCGATAGAGGGCGTGATAAATCGCGTTAATATATAATTGAACAGGGCTGGAATCTTGTTGTTAATCGACCAGAGTTCCGGCCACACTTGATTGGACGAGGCATTTCCGATTGAGTCACACAAAATACCGCATGATGGTTCGGGTAAACCGAGCTGCCAGAGTCTTTTGGTGGTTATCGCCGTGTACAGTGAAAATAGTGCTGAGAGATCGCAAGCGTTTTGAAAACGCTTATACTTGTAAAGTTAAATAATCAGCATTATACGTAATAATTGGTCTTGTTTTTTAATTCGTTTCAACATGGCCAGTGGGAGTTTATACTCATATCGTGGTTCAACAAGTGGTGATTTGACAGTAACGAAGGTGTCAAAAAGACATTTACCGTATGTTAAATCGAGACTTATTCACTATATCTTGAAATCGAAAAATTTGGCTGCAGAGATTCATCATGTACATGTACGTGGACAACCCGCTCAGCTGGTGTTCTCAATGGGCACACAACCGCCTTCAGGTATGGACTTATAACTCTGTTTTCAAAAATGATAATATGGCTGTGGATATTATTATTATGGTCATGGTGTGGTCGTTCGTCTCTCACTAATGAGAAAGACCATCATTACTTCTTGAATAGGTTCGATTTGCGTGTGTTGGTGAGTTTTTATGGCTGACTAGGCCAATTCTAGCTCTAAGCTGTCGGTTGCAAGTAGAGCAAGTCAATGTCACAGAACCAGCTAGTGGCCAATTGGTATTGGCTTTACATTCTTTCAGGTTCAGAGATTCTCTTTTTGTCATAGAGAGCTGCTCCTTTGTTGATTAGACCTCGCCACTTTGATCGCTCCTGTGCAGTCTGTTCGCAAGACCCAATTGGTATATCGAAATCCTTCAGGTGTCTTTGTAGTGTTTCTTCTGGTCACCTTGAGAGTGCTTTCCTTCTTGTAGTTCTCCATAGAAGACTCTTAGGAAGTCGCTCATCATGGTGTACAGCCCTCGTGTATAATCTAATAAGGCCACTAGACCGCTTGTTAAATTCTATCGGTCAGAGCATGACAAAGTAAACTGAATAACGTATATCATATATAGCATCAACTGCTTAGTGAGCAGTCCAAAATTTCGACAGCCTCATGAAATCGTATTCGATTGTATGTCTCAACACCAGGATCAGTTATCATTTAATCTGTCCAGCGCTATCTGCGCTCAGCCAGTTTTTTACGCAGACTGTTCTGTCACCAGGGTAATCAGTTTTATTTAAGAAATGAATTTCATTTTTCTGGTGTTCATGGAGCTATGAACCGCAGTGGGTCGCGTGCAAAGTGAATGAACCCCGAAGGGGTTCATGTAAGCTTTGCTAGCGACCCACGGCGGTTCATAGCTCCATGAACAACAGAAAAATTAAACTCATTACTTATATTTACATTCATTTTTCTCTATCACTTGTTGAAAAATCACCATAACATATTGCTTCCGTATAAAATTGTTTGCAAATTTATTTGAGTGTAATATCTAATTACACTCAAATAAATTTGCAAACAATTTTATACGGAAGCAATATGTTCATATTGCTTCCGTATAAAATTGTTTGCAAATTTATTTGAGTGTAATATCTAATTACACTCAAATAAATTTGCAAACAATTTTATACGGAAGCAATATGTTATCATTAAATGAAAATAACGCGATAGTAGAAGCTGTCCACACATACATCAAAGAAAGTAACCGATTTTAATGCTGCTAGGAATAGGCTATATACAAATGTCGTCCCAAATTCGACCCATTCAGACCCACTCATGGCATCCATATTTTCTTTATGATTTATTTATTCATCTATTTATTTTTACCTTCTTACCTTTTTTCTTTATCCATTGACTTTGTCTATCTTTACCTTGTTGTTTATTTATTCTACTTCTCTAATTATGTTAACAAACTCCGAACTCTATAAAGGTTTTTATTATTATTATTATTATTATTATTATTATTTTTCTGACATTATAAAAAAAAACCTACACAGCAGTATCCCCTAACGAACCTGGATAATACATGTACATAAATTGCATCTATAATTTGCTATTCTTCAACTTTTTGTCAGCTAAGTACAATTTATATTCGCCAGTATTACGTGTAACTTCCACTATAAGATTGAGGAGAGGAACTCCATAAGCTTAGAGCTTCCGTTCCAATCCTGTTGTATTGTATAGAAACTTTGTAATGTATATGCAATTATGTTGAAATAAATATGTTTAAACTAAAAATCACCAAGGCGGTCACATTTACCAGCAAACAGAGAATCTACACACAGTGTGTGTTCAAACAGCGGAACGGCGTCGACGTTTACAACGTCCAATCAGATTGGCGAGATTCATGTTTTTTGACGTCAAGTTTGGATTACGTCACGTCGCGTGACACAAAGTTGTTCATGGAAGTATGAACACAGATAAACATCTAATGGTTCATCTAAGGAGGTTTTAGAAAAATGTAAATATTATAATTTGGAGGCGATTTAAGGCGGGTATTTTGTATATAGCCTGTTATCATGACTTTGACAATGAAACTTGATTGTGAAAAAAGAAAGAAATTTCTGGGAGTTGAGGAGGCGAAGTCAGTCCTGAAATCCTTTTCCATTTGGTTTCAAGGCAGTCCAGGTCTCAAGGTTATAAAACTTTTTTCATGTTCAGCTCAGCTGAGACTAAAATTTATTCTGCTGATAAATGTTTAAATGTCAACAGATAAATGTTTAAATGCCAACAACTGTTGGCAAATGCCAACAACTGTTGGCATTTAAACATTTATCAGCAGGGTAAATTACTGTCTGAAGGGAGTGAAGCCAGAATTTTCAACTAATTTTGGCTATTTCAGTAATTATGAGCAGTTTAAATTTCATGCACTGCTGAGTTGAGCACGAATAAAGTTTTATAACCTTGGGGCCAGGCTCTAAGCTTTTGGACCAAAACGAGGCCCACTATAGGGATCTCAGGAAGAGCTAAATATTAGGCAATGTCATGAACCATATATTGAGTATCTTTTACCGGATACAATTAGGACTAATATGTAAATTATCTGAATACTGTTTATCAACTAATTGATATGTCAGTTTCTTTTCAATTAAGTAATATTTTATGCATTATTCCGCCCTGAAAACCAGGTAATTTTAGCGCATTACTGATTTCAACTTGACATCGCCGCAGTGACAATGATTTCGAACTGTTCTCGAATTCACTATAATCATGATAATTTAGAGGTAATACGCTATTTACATTTCTAATACAAAGTCTTTATGAATTCTATAGAACTGAAATGTGGTTCACTGATTTCGGCTCGTCTCGACGAGCCGAATATACGATAGGATTTTGGCTGGGAACCTACGAAAAATACCGAACACTCCGCATGACTACACAGGTTGGTTTCCGATCTACACTAATTAGTCATCCGGTAAGCCGAAAACATGTGATGTTTTAAACGTTAGCAGTGATTGGTTTAATGAAATCCAGCCAATCATCATTTTTCTTTTAAGCAAAGTTCGGATGTAGACCATTTTGCGTATGCTGATATCGGGGCCGTAAGGGTCGACTAATTACCGAACAGGAAATCCAGGAAGCAGGTCATCTCTGCCTTTTTACTTTTCGGTCTTACCAAGTCCACTCGGCATTTTTTTCTTTTTTAATTCAATTTTATGTCCCTTTTAAGATAATTTCAGCTCATATAAGTGGGTGGTACGAAAACGGGAGGTCCACAAGAAAAACCATCTGGCAAACCGCAAGCAGAAGGTTTCGCACCGTGATCAAAGGGACCCCACTTTCACTGACACAATTCACACCAAGTAAACCATGTACACGACTTCCATACATTGGAGCGTGTCTGTTCGCCTCCGAAACACCTCTAATTTCTATAGCTATTTCATTGCAAGCAGTACTGTGGCTTATGCCTACTGAATGACTGATTAATGTGGGTCGGAAATCAACATATTTTATCCCACATGTCCATTATGTTTATGCACACACACACACACACACACACACACACACACACACACACATTTACTTTACGACTAATTCTCATGAGATCAGTGTGAGAGTAATTTTGAGCTCTTGCACATCAAAATAAGATTTGTTTTCTCAGAAACCACTAGCATACAAGTTTATTTGTTTAAAAAATGAATAGATTTCCAAAATGGTATGGTCATAATACAAAATGCTAAACGAGCCGCTTCTAGCTTTTTTAAAAGCTATCCTTGTGATAATTCTACGAGCAACATCGTGTCACGCAACGTCACATGACCCAAACTTGAAATCAAAACACCAATGTCACCAATGTGATTGGACGTTGTAAACTTCATACCTTCTGCTGTTTGGACGATGTGTGTAAAATCTCCATTTGCTTGTAAATGTGACCGTCTTAAGTGAGAAATGAATATAAGCAATAAATTCATTTTTCTGAGGTTCATGGAGATATGAATCGCACTTGGTCGCTAGCAAAACCTACATGATCCCCTCCGGAGCTCATTCGCTGTGCACGCAACACACTGAGGGCAATGGTTCCTGTTCATAGCTACATGTACATCGGAAAATTAAAATCATGTTTTTCAAATGAAGCCATTTCTCAACCGACCGTTCCAGTGCGGTTCTGTCCTGAAATATCGTTGTGTTGCCTAGTAATTTTCCATCTGTCTACTTGTCATTTCTATTAGGATTCCGTTATTTAAGAAATCGGACGGCCATTATCTATTTATTCTGCCTGCTTCTCTGTTGTTCTGCTGTTTTTGGTTGAGGCTACCTTGTTTAAGTTGGGAACGAACTAGTCGGCGTGTTCTTCATGTGTGTTGTAACATTTTATTCAGTTTAATTTACGTCCCTTTCAAGATTATTTCAGCTCACATGAGACGGGCCAATCAGTAGGTGGGGCGAAAATGGGAGGACCCCGAGAAAGACCACCTGGCACAACCGCAAGCAGAACTTGGCTTGTCTCACGTGTGGCCAGAGCGGGGAGGCTCGAACCCACACCAGACACAGCGGTGAGATGATCGAGTGAATAAGCAACAGCGCTCTTAACCGCTCGGCCACGGGGGATGTTTTGTGTTGTACTTTCTTTTCCACTTGATGTTTGGGCTGGAATTTTAATTTCAATTGTTTCAATTACATTTGTACTTGGCATTCATAAAAAAGGTTTATAAAACGATTTGTTGAAGTTTTATTCTGTCTGTGTCTTCTGAACGTTTTAACATTTTAGTTTAGCTGAGTAACTGAGTGGCCGCCTAATGAAAAATAGCTGCTCACTCGGCTTACGATACGTTTTCTTGGTATAAGTACCTGATTCTTTATTCAAGTTTTTGCCACCTCGGTTTTGGAGTGAGAATTTGTTTCTGCGCCATTTCCTGGTCATTGCCTACTTTTATATTTATGTTTGATTTACCATGCTTATTATACGTTAGCACCAACGCACTTCGCTTTGTGGGATTTTTCTTGAAGATGGTTTTAAAATTTCAACTAGTTTCACTTGCTATAAATATCAACATGTGAGTCGTCCAATTATTTCTTATTTTAACGGAATTTTATCGGTTTGTTCTGGTTAAGGACTCAGAAGGTGCTTGTTGTTCAACCGTTTTGTTTATGGCCAAATCGACTTGTAAAATCTGAACATGAAATGCAAAGTGACTCTTTTACGAAAGCAATATCAAGGAAAGCTTGCTTTCAGATTACGATATGTTTACTTACATTGTAGTATAAGTACCTTTTTTGTCAATTTAGTTTTTCCCACCTCGGTTTTTGGAGTGAGAATTTCTTTCTGAATGCGCCTTTTCCTGACCATTGCCTACTTCTACCTTTTTATGTTTTAGGAAGACGATCATCAGTCCAGACTCCAACCCAAACACCAACCCAGACATCAACATGTTAAGAACTTATCGCAAAACTACGACGAACTTCAACAGCACCTACTATGACAAAGGCCAGATTGGACAGCCCGGCAAGAAGATTGGCCTAAATCGTCGCAACAACTCGGCTATTATCGAGTTTGATAGCTCCAGGGCTGTTGACGTAGTATTGAGTAAGAGGCCAATAACGATAATGGATAAGACGCTGGAGGTAAAATCTTGAGGATGGAGAAAAACTTGGATCGGTCAATGTGACAGGCATTCATGATACTTTTGGGAAAGAACTGATGCATCTGAATTTAGAAGATGGGAATGAACAATTAAGTGCCTGACAAAACCAAAAAAATGAACTTTGGATTTTAGGTATTGGTACATTGTACTTTAAATCAATGACCGGTGTCAGCATAATTGGAAAATGGTTAGCATTTTATATTTTTAATGTTAGTGAATAGCATTGTAATGGCGGCTCGGTAGAAAAAGGAACAAAGTAGGCAACGATCAGGAAACCGATCACTCCAAAACTCGAGGTCGGAAAAACTAAATTGACAATTCGGTACTTATACTAAGACAACATATCGCAAACCGAGTGAGCTGCTATTTCCCAATAGGCGGACCCTCAGTTACCCGAACTTAAACTAACTTAATACCAAAACGTACATAATGCTCAAACAGCTCAAACATTCGAGGGGGGGGGGGCAGGGCTTAAACCGGGTTTGACCCTCATCTTCTGCAATGGTTCACAACATTAAGTTACTTGTTCGGTCCTCGTGGCGAATCTCTATAACTACATGTAGTCAGTGAATCATCAAGGACAAAGAATCGTTTTAACGATAGTGGATGATAACGCGCCGTCTCATCTGGAGGATGTTTAAAACTTGGACTTGGTCATTATGTATCGCTGAAGCTTTCTTGATCAAAAAGATGTTTTTTTTTTAGTTGAAGCAGAGATATCATTACCGTCTAGTGTTTATTACAGCTCAGTAGGATCTGTTTCATCGATTAATTACACCAGAAAACGCTTGCATAACTTTTATAAATGGTAAGATATTTTCATTTCCATTCAATGCAATTGAGTTTGTACCATAGCCATATATATCTAAAGATCAAGTTCATAGTACAATTTCAGGCACTGTTTTGCTTTTTTGCAGTTCTGTGAGCAAAACACTTGGTATAAATAGCGAATAAACTGTACCTGTATAAACTTTTTTTTATTTTAACGATAATTATAGATAAGACGATAAACAGTGACGGGCTGGTTTTGAGCCGCCTCTTAGGAAATCCAACAATGTGGTTTCCGAACAGGTCCGACACAAACCGGGCTGTACAGCTACAGAAGCAAGCTAGAAGTTTGAAATTTTGGAGTAAAGTAGAGGAGGAAATGTACTATCCGAGTAGCGAAAACAAAGGCGCTGATCAACTTCGCGGTTACTGCGAAGCTGATCTGCGCCTTTGTTTTTGCCTATGCAGATTGCTGGTTTTCCCATGGGGCGGCTCATTTATAAAAATAAACCTGAGTTCCTTTAAGAGCAGTGAGCATATTAATGAGAAAAGAGATGGGCCATATTGCGGTTTTGGTTCTTCAGTGACCCTTTAGATTTGGCAAAATGGAGCCAAAGAGAAATACTGTAATTTTCAACTTTCAACAGGATGGTCGATACAAAGACTAGTATTATCCAAACAGAGCTAAATATATAAAGCGTTGGTTAGAAAATGAATCTACACCGATAATAATTTCTGATTTCTCAGAATACCCTCACTGATCTTAAAGGACCGAAAGGAAAATATAATCTGCACTATGGATGATGTGGGACACATTTTAGGGCTGCCACACGACACAACACCAGCTGCAGTAATAGCAAATAAAAATAAAACTGACATCCTTTAAGAGCAGAGAGCATATTAATGAGAAAAGAGATGGGCCATACCGCGGTTTCGGCTACTTAAGCCTCTTCAGTGACCCTTTAGATTTGGCAAAATGGAGCCAAAGGGAATTACTGTAATTTTCAACTTTCAACAGGATAGTCGATACAAAGACTAGTATTATCCAAACAGAGCTAAATAAAGCGTTGTTTAGAAAATGAATGGTGATAAAGCCTGGATCAGCCTGAGAGAGCTCTGAGTAAAAAGTTACTTTATTTTCGATTCAGACGATCAAAATTGTTTCAATAGGTGATAAAAGGAAATAAGGTTAAAGAAAGTGATATTTGTGTTTGGAATTTAAAACAAAAGGTACAGAAGGAAGGAACTGTATTTTCTATTAGATCAAAAGAGGCTGTTGATTCTTTTCCAGCTGGAGTTTTAGTCTAAAGGGCATTAAACTTATAATGTAGCTGCATAATATAAAATAACACGGGGGCAATAATCTAACCAGATACTTGTCAAAATCCATCACCAGCATCTGCAAAAAAGTAACTTGAGTATGACAGTCCAACAAGACGCGGGACCTGAAATGCCGCACTAAGACGGTTGTTGTCAGGCGTGCGAATGCTCTAAACATTTTAGACCAATTAACAACAATTAAGAGGTAAAGCGATAGAGGTTATTGAGAAAATCGGATCAGTCAGTGTAACTGGCTCTTCTTTATAACAAATTTATGTTTCGCTTAGATTCATTTTCCAAATAAAACAATGTTCTTTAATATACGGACATCTACATGTATTTAATTTACACCAGTTACATAAATTACCGCTGAACAATACCATCTCTGGTCTATGATACCGGTTCATGTGACTCATATACTATAGGGGCACTTTGACTGATGAGCAATGTATCACTGTTCTAAAATTCAAAGGAATTGCACCACCCTGTTTTTGTCAGTTTTATGAAATGAAATTGTATTTACTGAGCTGATATGCTTATGAAGTTTATTTCCACATTGATTTTATAGATCGCTCACTGCTTTGATAAAAAGTATTTTATAAAGCCAGTACTTTATATAAATACTTCAAACAATCTACTTCCTGAATCTAAGGTAAATATTTTCAATATGGCGAGTGGGAGTATATATCTTGGTTCGGATAGTGATGACTTGACAGTCACGAAAGTGTCAGAAAGACATTTAGAGTATGTCAAGACGAGACTTGCACATCATATTTTGGAATCAAAAGATTTTTCTGCAGAGATCCATCATGTACGTGGACAACCCGCTCAGATGGTGTTCTTAATTGGGACACAACCCCCAGGTATGGGTTTATATTCTAATGAGGATAATACTATGACATTTGGTCCGACATTTGGCATATATACTTAAAACATAGAGACAGCTATGCCAATGGATCAAGATTAAGGTCTGAAATAAAAATTTTGGCAGAATATTTATTTTTTTGACTTGTTTCACTTTCGTTTCCTATATATCAGCTGTAAATTGTATTATTGTTGTGTTTACAAATTTCCTCAAATACTAGGCTTGATATGTCGTATAGTGAAAATAGGTTTTAGTTAGATAACTTCAGTGGTCAAACACTTATAATGAAGATAAAATTTACAAATTCAAACGCGATATACATTTTTTAGGATACGTTACTTTCATTTTACCATGACCTAATTTTACTCATAGTAAGAAAAGAAAGTCCATACAATTAAACTTTAACATTCCAAACCAGTCCTGACAGGAAATGAAATGAAGTAGTAAATACCTCAAACATACAAGTGATGGTCAATGTGATAAGCTGTTTTCCAATAAGGTTATCATGCAGCAAGAATCATGAGGCCCTGGAAGGGTATTTAGGGATATAGGTATATTGGCAAAATAATTAGTGATAAGGGATAATTTTACAAACATTTTAAGGGATATGGGATACTGTAAAGGCTCTTGAAGAATATTTAGGGATATTAGGAAACACATTTTGGTGATATTTGCCAAAACCATGGGGATATTTTTCCAAATGATTAAAGGGATACTGGATTCTGGGAATCCCCTTCCAGGCACATCATCTAAGGCACAACAGAAAAAGTAGACTGACAAAAGAGAAAACGTACAGATACATCAGTGCAGAACCGCCTTCAAACGGACAGCAAATACTCGTAGTTTGATTTTTGGAGAAAATACGCCCATGCAATAAACAAAGATTTTTTGAGCTTTAAAAATTTAACATTTTCAGCTGAAAAGTTTTGATATTTTTCTTATTTTTGCTCAAAACATAGATTGTGGGTACTCGTTAGAACCGCCTCGGCGAGGCGGTTCTAACGAGTACCCACAATCTATGTTTTGGAGCAAAAATAAGTAAAATAGGTATACCCCTGCATACCCCAGTTTTGCTATATAAATGTGGGGTTCAAGGGGGTATACATTACACGGACATGTTTTCCTGATGTAGTTTGATCTTTGGAGAAAAAAATCATCTGCAAACAAAATATTCAAAGAAAGATACTCTTCTTCCTTTCAGGCAGTCATCCATCAGTTCAGATGCAAACATCAAACAAGATACTTGTTAAAAATCTACCGCCAGCTTACGATGAACAACACCTGCAAATGTTTTTTGAGTATGAAAAAGGTCGGATCGGACAGCCCGTAAAGACGCTAACCTTGAATCGTCGCAATAACTCGGCTATAATCGAGTTTGAGAGCTCCAGGGCTGTTGACGTAGTATTGAGTAAGAGACCAATAACGATAATGGATAAGACGCTTGAAATTGACGTCCTGGCAGCGTATCTGGAAGATGGTGAAAAGTTGGGATCGGTCAATGTGAATGGTATCCCTGAATCATTTGGGACAGAGCTGATGCGTTTAAATTTAGAAGATCAAAAAGGCGTATTTAAGCCTTCCCTGTGCATAGGTGATAAAGTAAGAGTGGTAACTATGCCTACTGGGTCTCAGGTAAACCAGATTAACAAGTTTTCCATGATAATGTGTGGAATTCAAAAGGGCACAGAAGGAATTGTTTCGTCTATCGAAGCAGGCAACGCCTTGGTTACTTTTCCATCCGGTTACAGACATGTATTCTCACTCAGTGACATTGAGCTTGTGCTATAGCCACAGACATATCAAATTTGTATACTTGGCAAAAATGCCAACGCATCAATTTTAAAAAATTAATAACTTTCGTATCGTTGAGGATTTTGCTATTAAATTTTGCATACTCTGCCTTGACGAGCATTTACGCATTTTGACTAGATTATTATGCAGAACCAGGTTTTCTGCATTTGCTGCTCGTGAAGATTGTCTTTTTGATAATCTTTAAATATGGAGTAAGAAAGCGTGTCGTTCGTCGAAAAGAAGTCGAAAAAAATAAGTCGCCTCTCTGTCGAAAAAATCGCTAGAGCGGACGGCTTAGCAGAGGGGGTAGCTCGTTTAGCGTAATTACGTTTAAAATACGTTTACAATAAATGGAATAACACGTCGCATGGTATCATACTACCTCTAGTTAGTGCGTCAATCGGTAACCCTTATGTTTGCATTATCCGTCATTTTTACTTCTGTCTGTCGTCCTCAGACGTTGCAGCACGTTACAAAGATTCGCATGCAAATGGTAAATGTTTTGCTTTAAATCTTCGTTGCTGAGTGGGCTAACATTATAAAAACTGTGAATGGACCATCCGTTTTTTAGCGATAGTAAGAACAAATGGGGTTAGTGAACCCATCAGATACCGACTGTGTAAGAAACAACAATCTGATCTGGATCATTAAGAAAATATTCAAATCGTTTATTACACAAGTCTTTTTGAGGAACTGACTTACTTGTTAATGTGTGATGATTTTGCTTTGAAATTCATTAAAATTATTGTACAGATCAATGGCTTTAATCTTAAATTGCGATTTTCATCGGCCTGTCAATTTAGCACGTTCCGATTTTTCGAATGAAGGGTATGGTTATCACAGGTTCGATTATTTTTGACAGTCGATTGCGTTCTGGTTGAAAAAAAATATAGACTTTGAAGGCTTTCAGTTGTTAATGTTTTTGAAATAATAATTCAAAAAAATATTACTAGGTGCGTTGGGGTTTTGTTAAGTGCCACGCATCTTTTCGTATGGTTGTCATTGCAAAATTCTATAATACAATTACACATGTTTTATTTAATGAACAAATAGTCATTTGAGTAATGGGCAGAAACCTCTAAATGTAAATTTGGATGCGATTGGCCCAAAGTGTGGGCAGATCTACCGCAGCAAAATTTTAATATGTAAGGCTACTTACTTACTTTAATATGTTCACTGCTCTTAAAGAATCTCAGTTTTATTCTTATTTACGATTGGTCATAAATGTATATCTATCAATTGTTTGTTTGTTTGTTTGTTTGTTTGTTTGTTTGTTTGTTTGTTTGTTTGTTTGTTTGTATTGAGGCTTAACGTCCCAGTCAACTATTTTTCGGTCATGTCGGGACGGAGCCAACTCTTCCTGAGTTTAACCAGTACTGTAAGGAGTTAATGCGTCTTGCTCAAGGGCACAACACGGTGACGCCTGTGTAGATCGAACCCACGAATCTCTATCAACTGTCTTTGTCAGATGATAGCGTAACCATTCTTGAATATTTTGCTCTATTGTGATTTAATCAGCTGCTGTTTTGCCATACAATTACCAAATTGCGGATGTAGTGATTTTGGAATAATCATTTTTCATTTTTGAGCGATAATGTGGTGTCCTTAAACAGCGGAATATATTTGCTAACACCTTATTTTTGTCTCGCCCCCCACAGGGGACGAGACTATTAGGTTCAGAGTTAAAACACATCTTGATACAAGATTAAAATACAAGTTGGCTGCTTTAAAAAGAAACCAATGAAAAGATCAGCAGCCCGTTTGTTATAAGAGATTCCTTTTGATCTAGATTTCAGTAATGTTGCTTCTCCGGTTTGTCATTAATTTCGATTCTCATACGTTTCAGTTTCGTTTCCTATACATGAATGTCGTTTCTTGTTATGAACGCTTGGCCAGTGTGTGTATGTGTCACTCAAGGCATTGACCAAAATTTCTGATGTTATAGAACCAAAGCCAATACTAAAGGGAACACGATTACAATCAATATGTCGATGTGTAGAAAACCATTTTGCAGTGCAGTCAATTTGTGACAGAGTTCTGAATTTTGACCTGCAGCCTCACTACCAGAAACAGACCCATGGGACCGATGTGATGGACTAAAAGTCAGCCATATAGAATTCCTATAATGTCTGTACCCCTCGTCAGGGTATCTACGATCTAAACCTAGATGCGCTATGATAAGCAGTCACCACGATCGATTTTACCGCTATTTGACGGGGAGTGTCAAAAATGGATAAATTTAATTGATTGCGGTTAACTGTCTAGTCAGTATAGACGGGTTGACTAGTTTTTAGTAAGCGCTTTATGTGACAAAACGCGTAATTGAGAGAGAGCAGTCGATCATGGGTAGAATTTTCTTCATATTCAAAGTAAACACTGTGGAACATTTTCCAACAAGATGCAAGATTTCTTGCTTCCGGTTGAATCATGGAATGTCTCACCGCGCACAGAAGGTCTATTGGCGTAGTAGTCAGTTTAGATGTGCAAACATAGATGCATGTCACGCATGTTACTACCGGTCCTAGCGGGGACTGATGTATGGAATACTTTTCCTCAAAATGTTGAAATTTTGACAATTTTGTTTATTATTGTCATGTACAACGACTAGACACTAGAGGCGGATTAAGTTGCTGCTGCACTTGATTTATCGTATACATAAAATTATACAAGACAAAAGCATACAATAATGACGAGTCGTTTCGGCCCTAGCAATAAGCAAAATGCATTG
Organism: Rugalucina vietnamica; assembly: GCA_964017185.1. NCBI lineage: Eukaryota > Metazoa > Mollusca > Bivalvia > Lucinida > Lucinidae > Rugalucina > Rugalucina vietnamica. Next base: position 34,343,536 of record OZ024875.1, read on the forward strand.
TACATCCCTCTTTGTTTGGAATGAGCAAAAATGAAATACTGCATCAAATAACTTTTAGACACGACCATGTGCAAATGCTTAACATTTGTAACATTAAAATGGTTTTGTTATGCACTGTAAATTATACTGTCTGTAAAGTCAATCTTTACGATGCTCATTTTAAGTAGTAAAGTGTGTATAGCTTTATGTATATATAATGTCACGATCAAATAAACTTTAAACAGTAAACTGTCTTGTTTTGCTTCACTGCCGGTTGACTGTCACTGTAACAAGCTAACTGTCTGTATGGTACCATAGTCTTAGTCTGTATTTTGTAGCTGTGGATCTCAGTAGAATGAATGCTCCTGAATTCTGTGAGTTACTGATTATGAGTTAGAACTGATATTGAAAATTATTTTGAACATAAAGTTGAACAGAACTCGAGTTATGTACGTGTGCACTGGAGATTATTGTAATCCTTACTCTGTTACTCTTGATAGATGCACCTTTTAAAATAAACACACTGTATACACACTTGGTTTCTCTGCAGCATGAATGTATTTTAGAATGATTTATCAGGTCTCTATCCTGTATGAATAATGTCAGCTTCTTCAAAGGTTTAGTTTCTGCGGTCGTTTCACAGTTCTACCGTAACGTGTTGCAACTGGAACTGGCGATTTGGATGAAACTGCTGGTGATTTAACCATGTGGCCAATCAAAGCCAAATTTCATATAGATTTTTTTACGAAATGAGAACAGAAGTAAAATAATGATTCAGGTCACATGACCAAGATGGCTACCGTGGCTATAGATATCAAAATAAAAATACAAAATCTGCTTCTGTAGAATCAGTAACTTGGCATGAAACATCGGGTAAAGGAGCTGTACAACGTATATCAAAATCTTGACCCTGGGATGACCATGGCCTATTTTATAGCAAGGTGAGCTTAGGTTGTCCATGCATTGGAATGGTGAAAATTGGTAAATTTTCATTTATGAGATCAAACATGCTGGGGATAGGCAAATGGACACATTTATGAAAAAGTTTTGGCTCCACAGGGTTGTCTGTTGCTGGCACAAGGCTCTACACAAGGATATGTATGAAAGTATTTGAGTGTATACCAAATCTCGGGTGAACGTTTACAAGACCATTGGCCATCTGGTTTATCAAATCTTCAAACATACACTCTAACACACTGCAGAGGTCTATTTAAACAGTTTGTTTATAATGCGATGATAACCTTGCAATGTTAGGAACATAGAATTCAATCATTTTATATTTACACCCCTGATATAACTCCTTACAAACTGATCAACACGGGCGAGACTTTCCTTTTAACAGGAAACTTTATTTTCGATGCACTTGCATACGGCCTGGGGCGTATTCTCGTCTGCTAAATGAGTTGGGGTCCACTGTGAAGCGTATGAATGAGTCTTGTATTGGGACAAATTACAATGGGAGTCTACGGGAACTATAATAGCGGAAAGTTCTATATTGAGTTCCACAGCCAACGCATTGAGATAACTTTTTGTGGTTTCAGTCAATTCATCCGAAATTCTGAATGTATTTAGTCCAACTAGCAAAAAAGCACACAAAACACAAAAGTAGTTTATTTCCACAGACTATCAGGGACTTGAATGACTTCCCTGATACTCTGATCTCATCTGCTGAAATGTCTGATGACTGTGTGTCCTGTGAGAGCCAGGGACTGATCTCCCTCCTGGCACACCCCTGGTGAAGTATTGTCATTTTGGCGTGCCACCAGTAAACCATTCAGATTCCAACCATTTTCAAAGGTTGCCTGTGACAATTAGCCGTCAGACTTTTTTTATTCGCCTAGGATTGCGTAAAAACTGGAGAAGGGGTCATTTTGAATAAGAGCTGTCGCAGGACAGCGCGCTCGACTGCTTCTGACCTTTGTCAATCATAAGGCCAAATTCCACCTGTAACCCACAGTATTATGCTCATACACCTTTTTGCCTTGATGCTATAAGGCAAAATCACTGAACCTGACAGTTATCTATCAGTACCTAAGGTTTAAAGGTCTCACTCATATTGTGAAAGAAGTATGTTCATATACATGTACTGAGTGCCGGTATACAAGGCTAAATCAATGAACTGTGAAATAAGGTCACATTGATCTACAAGTACTTTAGGATCAAAGGTCTAGTCATACTTGATAGTTCGTCTCTCACTAATGAGAAAGACCATCATTATTTCTTGAATAGTGCTGATGTGTGTTGGTGAGTTCTTTGATGTCTGACTAGGCCAATTCTGGCTCTAAACTGTCGGTTGCAAGTAGAGCAAGTCAATGTCATAGAGTCTGCTGGTGGCACATTTGTTTTGGCTTTGCGCTCTCTTCGCTTTCTTTCAGCTTCACAGATTCTCTTCTTTTCATAGAGAGCTGCTCCTTTGTTGATGAGACCTCGCCACTTTAATCGCTCCTGTGCAGTCTGTTCCCAGGACCCCATTGGTATTTCGAAATCCTTCAGAGAGGCTTTGAGGGTGTCTTTGTAGCGTTTCTTCTGGCCACCTTGAGAGCGCTTTCCCTCCTGTAGTTCTCCATAGAAAACTTTCTTTGGAAGTCGCGCATCAGGCATTCTTATAACATGGCCAGTCCATCTTAGCTGTGCTAGCTTTAAGACTGTATGCATGCTTTGCATCCCTGCTTTCCTCAGGACCTCTGTGTCTGGAATCTTGTCCTGCCACTTGATTTTTAACAACTTTCTCAAACAGCTTAAGTGGAAATGGTTAAGTCTCTTTGCATGGCGTTGGTATACTGTCCAGGTCTCACATGCATACAAGAGGGTTGGCAGTACCACAGCCTTGTAGACTTTCAGCTTGGTGTCAAGCTTGATTCCATTTCGCTCCCAGACATTTGCACGGAGTCTTCCGAATGCCACACTAGCTTTTGCAATTCTGGCAGTGATCTCATCATCAATATGCACTGCTCTGGAGAGAGTGCTTCCCAGGTAGGTGAACTTGTCAACAACTTTCAGTTTTTGCCCATTCACAGTGATGGTTGGTTCATTATATGGTTTTCCGGGGGCTGGTTGGTGTAAAACCTCTGTCTTTTTTGTGCTGATTGTGAGATCATAGTTATCACATGACTGTGAGACTTGATCCATGGCTCTTTGCATTTTTGCCTCTGTGTTGGCATTCTTATCCATATCATCTGCATAGAGGAGCTCATCTAGCACATCAGTCTGGACCTTAGTTTTGGCTTGCAACCTTCTGAGGTTGAATATGTTGCCATCAAAACGGTACCTGATTGGAAAACCAGTGTCACTGTCCTGAAAAGCATCCATAAGCATGGCAGAAAACATCATGCTGAACAGTGTTGGTGCCAGAACACAGCCTTGTTTGACCCCATTTGTTACTTCAAATGGTTCAGAGAACTCTCCATCATTTTGCACACGTGCCTGCATGCCATCATGAAACTGCCGCACCATAGCTATGAATCTGGGTGGACAACCAAACTTGGCCATGATTTTCCAGAGTCCATCACGACTAACAGCGTCAAAAGCTTTGGTGAGGTCAACAAACGTCATGTATAGATCTACATTCTGTTCTTGGCATTTCTCCTGAAGCTGTTTTGCTGTGAAGATCATGTCTATTGTCCCTCTGTCTTTTCTGAATCCACATTGACTTTCTGGGATAAGTCCCGTCTGATCAAGATGAGCATTCAGACGATTTAACAGAATTTTTGCAAGTATCTTCCCAGCAATTGATAGGAGGGAGATGCCTCTGTGATTGTCACAGACTTGAGGATTTCCTTTCCGCTTGTATAGGTGGATTATGGATGCATCCTTAAATTCTTGTGGGATAGCCTCCTTCCTCCACATACAGTGAAACAACTCTGTCAGTTTCTCTGCCATGGGTAGCCCCCCAGCCTTGTAAACTTCGGCAGGAATTGCATCTGCACCTGGGGCTTTGCCAGATGATAGTTGTTGAACTGCTTTTCTTGTTTCCGTAACGGTAGGAAATTCATCTAACAGAACATTGCACTCTATCTGTGGAAGTCTGTCGATTGCATCCTGATTGATGCTTGATGGTCGATTAAGCACACTATTGAAGTGTTCCGCCCACCTTTCCAAGATAGCTTCTTTATCTGTGAGAAGAGTGTTTCCATCTGCACTGAGCAATGTGGTGGCTCCAGAACTCTTTGGACCATAAATGGTTTTCAGTGCATCATGAAATTTCTTCATGTCCTTTCTATCCGCAAAAGACTGAATTTCTTCTGTTTTCTTCCTCAGCCAGGAATCTTGCATGTCCCTAAGCTTGGTCTGGACTGTCTTACAAATGTTGCTGTAGGCTGCTTTCTTTGATACTGAGCTAGTATCATCTTGATGTGCCTTGAGCAAACGGTGCTTTTCTTCAAGAAGCCTCTGAATTTCATCATCATTCTCATCAAACCAGTCTTGATGTTTGCGAGATGGATGGCCTAAGGTGCTTGCAGCTGAAGAAAGAACTGTTTTATGGAAAACTGTCCAGTTTTCTTCGGGGTCCTCTGAACTGAGATTCATTGCATCCAGTTGGTTGCAAATGTCTGTTAAGAAATCTTGTCTCATGCTGTCTTTATTCAGCTTTGAGACATCCAGTCTCTTAGGAGCTGTCTTGCCTTGAGGTCGCCTCGCAGGCTGTATTCTTAGGTTGAGTTTGCTGACAACCAGTCTATGATCTGTCCAGCAGTCTGCACCACACATAGTCTTTGTCACTTTAACATCCTGCCTGTCTGTTCTCCGCACTATGACATAGTCTATGAGATGCCAGTGTTTGGAACGGGGATGCATCCAGGATGTTTTGTTCCTATTAGGTAGACGGAAGACTGTGTTGGTGATTAGAAGATCATGTTCAGCACACTTCCTGAGAAGCAAGAGACCATTGCTGTTGCACTTTCCAACCCCTTCTGGACCTATAACTCCTTCCTAGGTCTGGTGGTCTGTACCCACTCTGGCATTAAAGTCGCCAAGAAGGATAAGCTTGTCTGTGCGGGGTGTTGCAGAAATAACATTGTCTAGGTCATCATAGAACTTGTCCTTGACCTCATCTGGATTTGTCATTGTGGGTGCATAAGCACTGACAATAGTTGCATGTTTATTGCCTGACAGAGGAAGTCTCAATGTCATTAGACGGTCATTAATGCCTTTTGGCAATCCTGACAGCTTACCAACAAGTTCTGTTTTGATGGCAAAGCCAACTCCTGCTTCACGCCTCTCTTCACTTTTGCGTCCACTCCAGAAGAAGGTGTATCCAGCACCAACTTCTTTGATCTCCCCAACATCTGCGAACCGAGTCTCACTCAATGCAGCTATCTGTATATCATACCTCCCAAGTTCTCTGCCCACAAGGGCCATTCTACGCTGTGGTCTATCTGACCCAGCACTATCCATTAAAGTGCGCACATTCCATGCGCCAATCCGTAAGGGGATTACTCTAGCTTTTTTCTTTGTATTTCGACCGCTTAAGGGGATCCCCGCTGATCGCGGTTAACTAGCCAGGGGGTTTGAAGCAGGCAATTGTTTAGGGCACCTTTTCTAGCCCCTTCCCCATGCTACGGGGGTGAGCAGTGCGGTCCTAAATAGGTCTGCTCAGTCACTCAGCCGACTGCCGAATTCTGCTTACTGCTTCTCCTCACAGAAAGCGACCATTAGAACTGAGCCGCCTGTGTGCAGGTCTGCAACTACAGCTCCCAGTGTGTCCTACACCTGCTGCTTCGCCACTCGCCCATCGCCACAGGACTTTGTAGGTATGTGGGTGCAAGTGTGATGAAATTGTTGTGTATGCAAGTGCTTGTGTGTTGAGAAATAAGATGACATGCGCTATGAAATTGGATTATAGTGAGGAAGAGGTGCGCAACGTCAACCTCACTCTCTAGTCCTCGCCCAGCTGCGCCCAGAGGCAAGACACAGGTCAAGACGTCTGGAGTTGGGTTTGGATGCAGTGGATGAACGTAACATCTTTAGTGCCTTGTCACGCTCTGCATGTTCCACAACATGTTGCTGTATCGCTTTCTGAACCGTTGAATCAGATGATTTCTTCCGCTCCATCTACCGAAACAGTCTTTGCATATCTGGACTAGGCATATCCAGACACACAGGTTTGATTTTGGAGTTTCCTTCTCCTAGATGAATTGCTGGCCACAGCTGAAGAGCTCCATCTACCCTTTCTTAGGTTTTGTTTAGAGACCTGTAAACTCCTAGGAGGGCTGTGAGTTCCCCCTGCCCAGCTAGATTTTTGTGTAGAGAACTAGCTTAACTCCTAGATGAGTTGCCTTCCAAGGCTAACGAGCCCCATCTGCACCGCATGACAACAGGTAGTACTGATTACATGTTACAGTAGCGGTTAAACTGACCTGACAGTCATACTTACTAATAATGTGAAAGAAATATGATCATATACCCATTGAATGTTGAGATATAAAGCAAAACACTGACCCATGAAATTAGGTCATAGTGACCTATAATTATCTTTGGGTCAAAGGTCTGATCATACTCATTCATAATCTGAAAGAAGTATGAAAGCATACCAACTGAGCGTCAAGATATAAGGCAAATCACTGAACCATTACACTAGGTCACAGTGACCTAGGAATACTTTAGGGTCAAAGGTCTTGCCATACATACTGTGAAAGAAATATGTTCATTTACCAATTGAGAGCCGAGTCACTGAACCATGAAATTAGGTCACAGTGACCTATTAGTATACTGGAGTCACAGGCCTGGTCATACTCACTCATGATCTGAAAGAAGTGTGAAAATAAACCAATTGAGTGCCGAGATATTTTTATAAGGCAAAATCACTGAACCGTGAAATAATGTCACAGTGACCTATAAGTTTATTGGGGTCAAAGGTCCGGTCATACACAATCATAATCTAAAAGAAGTATGAAAATATATCAGTTGGGTGTCAAGATATAAGGCAAAATCACTGAACCGTGAAATTAGGTCACAGTGACCTATAAGTATATTGGTGTCAAAGGTCTGGTCATAATCACGCATAATTTGAAAGAAGTACGAAAATATACTAATTGAGTGTCAAGATATAAGACAAAATCACTGGACCATGGAAAGTAGGTCAACCCAATCTTACCATCATGACACACAAGTCAGTGTCACAAAGTTGAAAGATGAATGACCAACCATCTTCCTAAGTTGTTTCTATTTAGAAATAAATGGAGAAAAAATATTTTAGCGAGTTCTAGATTTTGACCTCAAGCCCCACCCCAAACTCCGACCCAGAGGTCCGATGTCAAGGAACCTAATGTGTATGAAGTATGAGTGCTTTATGGTAAGTTGCTGTCAAGATATGGACTCTTTGTACAAGTTACACAGCAGTACATCCATTTTTACAGTGTTCTAGTTTTTAACCTCTAGCCCCACCCCCCAGGCATGGACCCATGGACCTATTTTACTATGGTATGCAGGGGTAAACCTATTTTTAGCTCACCTGAGCCGAAGGCTCACAAGGTGAGCTTATAGGATGGCCATGCTCCGTCGTCCGTCCGCCGTCGTCGACGGACGACCTTCAAAGATCTTCTCCTTGCCGTGAAATAGGTCAAGGTCATCCCAACGTCATGATTTATACAAATTTTGTACACCTCCGTTCCTTAATGCTTCATGCCAAGTTTCAAAATCATAGGCCTTCTGGTTCTGAAGAATACATCTCTACAAAGTTTGTATAAAATATGACCCTGGGATGGCCTTGACCTACTTTACGGCAAGGTCAGCTTAGGTTGCATATCCCAGTTCGCAGGTGAGCGTTTACAGGACCACTGGTCCTCTTGTTCTAATTTTTTATCCAAAACATAGATTGAGGGTACTCGTTAGAACCGCCTCAGTCGGCGAGGCGGTTCTGGCGTGTATCCACAATGAATGTTTTGAGCAAACATATTAAAAAGATCAAACTTTTTCTGATGAAATTTTCAATTTTCACACGCAAAAAAAAAATTCTCATCTGTATATTGCATGAGCAAGTTTTCGTAATGTTTTTGATATAGCCAACAGGCTTATAATTACCTGGCCCAGTAGGTAAGCCACACTCACTAAAATCTTAACATGTAATACAAGGGACCGTGGAAACACCCCAAACCACCCCAAAACACACCAAACCACCCCAAACCACTTCAAAACCACCCCAAACCACCTTATAACACATTCGAACCATCTCAAAACACATTATTAATAATCACAAACTAGATATTTTAGCGATGCAACACTCAAACCTTATCATATATAACCCCAAACCCCGCCCCAAACCACTTAAAAAACACCCAAACCAAATTAAAGAAACTTCCCTAAATGCCCAAATATTACACCAATTCAACAATCCCAAACCTCCTCAATGACACCCAAACCATACTTAATCACAACCAAACCATGTTAAACACCCATATAAGCTTACACAGAAAGATCACAGATACGTCCAACATACACAGAGCACATGCATATATGTATATGTGTTTATATATTGGCATTTTCTAGACAACCCTGTGTGTATACCCATATTAGCCCCATGTGAGGCTAATTTGTGAATTTAGGAGTCTGAATCCCATCCAGACCTGGTTTGAGACGTGTTTAGTGTGTTTCAGGTAGTTTGGATGTGTGTAAGATTAGGTTTGGGGTGGTTCTGAGGTGGTTTGGGGTGGTTTGGGGTGTTTCCACGGTCCGTGTAATACAATTCTCGCTGATCGCGAGTTGCAGCAACGTTCCCTCTTCAACCACATTAGAAATCGCATTATTCAATTTACATGTATATCCATTACCAACCGACTATCAGTGTACCGTTGTCAAAGGGTGTGTCAGTTGAATTCCTGAAACATTGCAGAGACGATGGGTGTTTGACGGAATTCTTGATAGTCACAGTCATAAATTAAAGGCAGTATTCAAAGGTTAATTTGGAAAGTGTATAGTGCTTTGTCACATGACTGACCTGTCATTTGAAGGCTGGCGTCCGTGTTTTCACCTTTTGTTTACAATCTCTTTAAATGTGGTACGAGTATCTCTGTATCACATTGCTAGTCACAGAAAAGGTTCATGGCTGTGTCGCAAAGTTTGCAAATATACTGACGCTGGATCTTACTTGGGTAAGTCATTCATATGCCTGCCCTTTGTAATGGGTTCGACAACTGAGCCCTGCCTGATTTTTAACGGGGCAAGATGAGTAAAGATGGAAGTTTAAAAGTGATTGAGGAGGTGATAAAAACAAATTAAAACTCCTTTCATGGTCTTCGGCTGGAGTTGTGCAGCATATAAACTGCTTCCTTGAACGCATCAAAGGTTGGAAAGCGCACTGCCCATTATGGGATGCTGTTCCACTGCACAATGGCAAGAGGGAAAGGAAAACATGTAGGATTCCTAAGAGTTCAGTGCGACAATGCTGGATCCACCGGTTTAGCACTTTAACGTGAAGAAGAAGAAGAAGTTGTGGACTTGGCTGAAAGCCATAGAGTGGCAATATTATCAAGATTGCTAGTAGTCAGGTTGACTTTGCCACATTTCAAAAGACCTACGAGGAGCTGAGGAGCCTCTGGCCTGCGTTTAAAATCGGGTATAGCTAAACAGCGAAAGGAAGGTTCCTTTCGCGAAAGGAAGATTTTTGTACGAAAGGAACATTTTATCATTATCGCCATTGATATTTAACAGCTTTTAATTGTTTTTTACACATGTTGTAATAAAACAATATCAAGTAAAATGTGTAAAATGTAAAAAAAAAAGTTATTTGGTGCAAAAAGCGGAACTTATAAATAAAGAAACCTCACTAACTTTAGGCGACGAAAGGAAGTTTGCCTATGAAATGAACGCTATGTACCATTATCATCATTGCTGCATATCCCCCCCCCCCCCAACCTTTTTTTTTTCTTTTTATACATTCTGCAATAAAATAATAAGAAGATAAAGTAAAATACAATTTTACTATTAAGAAAATTTGGTCGAAATGGAGGACAGCAAATGAAATTTGACACTAGCCGCACTGGCGAAAGGAAGATTTTCCGCTACGAAAGGAAGGTTCATCGCTGCCGTACGGTTTTATAATATCAATTAAAAGTGAAGTGAACTTCATACAAAAACTATTACTTATTTCCTTTACCCGTTTAAAACTTAAAACATACACAATTATAGTCAATGAGTTCAAAATTTTGAAATGAAATCTTCCTTTCGTGTGAAAATCTTCCTTTCGCGAAAGGAACGTTCCTTTCGCTATATAGCTATACGGGTACGTAGAATTACCAAAACACACCAAAACACCGGAACACACTGGTAATTACCAAAACACACTTATATTTTGTATTATCTAGTACTGTAGTATATTTATGAGACTCAGATGATAAAAAGTTATATTCTCTTTTGATGGATGTCAGTTGTAAGTGTGATAAATATTATTTATTTGGTGTGTTTTGGTCTGCCTTAGGTATCACAGTGAAATTTAAAAATATTAATATATTCAAGAAGTATTTAATATGGCTTCCACATTAAAAGAAATGTTAAAGATAAACATTGCATGTAAGTTAGTAATTAAAGTCAATTGTAAAAACTATGAAACAGGATTGCTCTGAATGCATAATAAATGCAGAAATGTTAATACTTATGAAAATATGTCCCATTACTATTTTGATGTATGCATACACATTGTATATCTATATACCGTATAAAAAGCCTGAAATGTACATGTATGTAAGTTTTTATCTGTCGGCTTCAAAAAATTGCTAAAACAGATTGATGCATTTAATGATGCAATAAAATATTCATGTGTGGAATTGTCCAGGAAAAATAAAGGTAAGCACATGTTCGTAAATGCACTAGTTCATAAAGAACCACACATGCATAAAACACATGATCGACAACAACCCTCCCTACACTGAGATATTGCGAAGTGCCACTTAAGATTGTGGCTGATGAGGTGCGTTATGCGATTCAATATAAAATAAGCAACATGTGGGGAATTTCCCGTGTGTGGAATTGTCCAGGAAAGATAAAATTAAAATATCATCGCAAAAAATACGGCGCATATTCGCACACACAATGCACGAGTGCAAGCTGCATGAGTATGATGAGATGAACTCTTTGATTAGAAATCATACTATAATTTCGTTAAATACTGTAGAAGAAACGAGGATGTAAATTGTTGCTTAGAAATCATACTATTTCGTTAAATACTGTTGAAGTAAACGAGGATGTAAATTGTTGCGTTTCTTTTGCATTTAAGTATATATTAACATGTAAAACTTCATTTGGATATTTAAAATATAAAATTTGAATTCGAAAGACATCTAGAAATGTAAACGGTAGCATTTTAAAGAATACCCATGGCTAAATCAGTGTCCTAAAATATAACTGATTGGATACACACTAGTCACGTGCCAGGTAATAAACAGTGTGAGCTTGAATACACACAGGTAATAAACGGTCTGCAACACCTTTCAATAACTCGAATGACACCCAGTACTTTACAAATTTAAACTTCACAATTTCGTTGAGCATTTATTTTTGATACAGATGTTTTTTGTGGTCAAGACAGAATTTTAAGCTTAAGATGAATTGTAAGTTACAATATTGAAAGAAAGAAAGAAAGAAAGAAAGAAAGAAAGAAAGAAAGAAAAGAAAGAAAGAAAGAAAGAAAGAAAGAAAGAAAGAAAGAAAGAAAGAAAGAAAGAAAGAAAGAAAGAAACAGACAGACAGATAGACAGAATGAAATAATGAAAAAAAGAAAGAACGAATCATTACGAAAATATGTCCATGTAATACTTGTATGTAAAGAAATAAGCATATGTACAAGATGTGCATATGTACCTAATATTCGTACATGCCTAAAGCGTCAAACGTTACTCACTTGTGCTTCGAACATTACAAAGAACATGCCCATGTAATATACAGGGAATTTTTCATCATAAATAATTGATTTTGTTTTAGCGGAAAATTTCAGATATCTTTAATATTTTTGATTAAAACATAGATTGTGGGTTAGAACCGCCTCGCCGAGATAACATATATACTGATATGCGTAAGTGCCTAAGAAAGAAAGAAAGAAAGAAAGAAAGAAAGAAAGAAAGAAAGAAAGAAAGAAAGAGCAGCTTTCAATCTAACACTTTAAGAGGAGAACATATATTCTGTCATCTGAAACTAATACGCGCAGATGTTCATGATGTACATGTACCTAGTATTCGTACATGCCTAAAGCGTCAAACGTTACAAGTTTTTCAAATGAATTAAAATACACAGATATCTTTAATATTTTTGATTAAAACATAGATTGTGGGTTAGAACCGCCTCGCCTCGCCGAGATAACATATATACTGATATGCGCAAGTGCCTAAGAAAGAAAGAAAGAAAGAAAGAAAGAAAGAAAGAAAGAAAGAAAGAAAGAAAGAAAGAAAGAAAGAAAGAAAAAGAAAGAAAGAAAGAAAGAACACAACTTATTACAAATGTGATGCGCATGTACCTAATAAATAAATAAATAAATAAATAAATAAATAAATAAATAAATAAATAAATAAATAAATAAATAAATAAAAATATTGTCACCTTTAAAAAGTAAAAAATGCAGTGTACTAATGCGCACACGTTCGCCACGCGGCATAGAATAAACACAACCAAAAGTATCATGAATCAACAGACAAACTTCATAAGCAACCACAAAGTTCAAATAAATATATAATAAGTAAATAAATAAATTGAAATAAACTATATTTTTAAATAAATAAATAAATAAATAAATAAATAAATAAATAAATAAATAAATAAATAAATAAATAAATAAATAAATAAATAAATAAATATTGTCACCTTTAAAAAGTAAAAAATGCAGTGTACTAATGCGCACACGTTCGCCACGCGGCATAGAATAAACACAACCAAAAGTATCATGAATCAACAGACAAACTTCATAAGCAACCACAAAGTTCAAATAAACATATAATAAGTAAATAAATAAATTGAAAAACTATATTTTTAAATAAATAAATAAATAAATAAATAAATAAATAAATAAATAAATAAATAAATTGATAAATACCTTTGAAGGGCTTTTCCAGCATCATATAATTCCCCATCGAAAGACATGCGCGGATCCAGAGGGGGGGACCGGGGGTCCGGAGCCCCCCCCCCCCCCCCCTGGAATTTGAAAATTTTACCTAAAAAAAGGTAATTTCGGGATTTTTGGGGGGTTAGACCCCCCTCGTCTTTGACCAAAAATTACCATTTTCGTTGGACCCCCTCTCATGAAAATTTCTGGATCCTCGCATGGAAAGAACAGGAACCACAATAAAAACTTAATGTCTTAACTGACCAAGATTTCAGTGCAGTCTTGGACATACCCAGACAACTAATATGAAACCAGAATTCACATTCTGAACATTGAATTGTTTCATTTTCGCAAATTGTTTTGCAAATTCCACAAGGGAACTCTGCCATGGTGACACGGTCTTAGTTAACGCAAAAAGACCTTTAGTGTGATGGTTTCTAAAACATGCATATATATGCAAAACCAGACTGCTTGCTTACGAAAACATGCGACAAACAACATCTTTGACGGCTCAGCGGTCGGCAACTTTAGAAGAATTCTTAAAATTGACAGTGGCCTTAATTATAATTAATGCAATCATTAATCTTTAATCTGTTACCAAATTAAATACATGTCTTCTTCATTAATTGGATTGTTTGACATCTTTTTTTATTTTGATTAATCTTGATTGGTCATACTTTCGTCTTTGATGTCTTCGATCGTTGGTTGTGTGCAGACGAGACAACATGCATCGTTTAGCTAATAAATAAATACATAAAAAATATATACCATTTAAAAAAATCCACGTCCAAAAAAAAAATGGAAAAAAAAATAGTTAAAATATTAGATAAATGAAAAATAATGCGGAAAATATAGAAATCCTCGACGTGCATCATCTTAAGCCTCGGATCCGAGAATGAGCGCAGGTTATAGGCCTATTTTTCTTGTGATTCATTGAAATACCGTTTAAAATCAACTAATATATGTAAATATTTGGTCACATGGGTGTTGGGCTGGATATATATAGTATCTTTGGTCATAGCCCGTTCCCTGGTGTGATGCTGTCAGTTTTGCTTGGTACCAGGTTAATTTCAAGTTTGCTGACATACGGTGTCTAGTGTTACCTTGTCTATCTATCTTCTGATACTGAGTCGATCAATTTCTGATCATCACCTTGTTAGTGATTGCCCTGATTTCTGTCCACTGCGGTTTGGATATTCAAGGGAGCTCACTCTGTCAAATTTTTCCACTTCCTGTTTTCGATTTCAGTAAAATTCGATGGAGAAAGAGTTTAATTTGTGTCTTAAAACAGGTTACCTGCTAAAATGGGTAAATAATTGGTTTGAAACTAAAGGGATTTATTTTTGCAGTGTTATTTTGCCACTTTTACGAAACGTCCTGTTAGCGTAAACGATCTACTCTCATCTCTGTTTGCAGACTGTTTCATGTGAAGAAATAGGGCATGTCGGCAAGGTACTCTTCCGTGAAAAAAAATCAATATCGGTCACCTTTCCCACTATTTTCTTCATTCGGTGGAGGTGGTAACCTCGGTCATTATCGCTATGCATTTACTACTTTCAGACGCTAATAAAACCATAATTTGACCAAAATATTACGCATTCTTTACATTGGAATAAATTATATCCGGAAATCTAATAGAATATGCCATGCTTTGATGGAAAAATTTCATTTTGATTCCATATTTTGCGCTCCAAATTTGGTATGGCATAGCGATAAACACCGAGTCATGTACCTCCGCCGAATGAACAAACTTACCTGTATGACGTCATCCCAACATGCCCTATACATAGCCTAGAGTAGCAAGATTCACGTCGCTAGGTGGCGCCACCAGGGTATAAAAAATAAAATGGGAAAAACCTGACCTAATTTTGGTACCCTTTTATAACGCATTTTCCTGAAGACCAGCGCATGCATCGATCAGCCTGCTATGAAAATTTTGAAGGACAATAGATTGAAATTTGCGTATGTGTATCTGCGGACACAAAATATTGCCGTTTACACAAAAATCTTGAAAAAATGACAGCTCAACTTTTTTAAGAAAACGGAAATATACTCAGTTGAACATGTTGAAAGCATTCATCTACAATTATTAAATGCATTTCCTGTTAGATTCAAGCATTTTTGGGTCAGTATTTGCCAGTGAAAACATCGTATTGACCCGGTCGGCAAGCTACTCTTTTGTTAGAAAAAATCAATATTGGTTACCGGAACCGCACCTTTCCCGCCTCTTCGCTCATTCGGTCGAGGATATAACCCGGTCAATATCGCTGTGATTTAATCATTATCAGACGCTTATAAAATCACAATTTGTCAGAATAATAACGGGGTTCATACCATGAGTTGAATAAATAATGAAGATCTAATCAGACATGCAAAGCTTTTGTTAGTATTTTTATTAGCTCACCTGAGCCGAAGGCTCATAGGTGAGCTGATAGTATACCCATGCTCCGGCGTCCGTCCGTCCGTCGTCCGTCGTCCGTCCGTCCGTCGTCCACAATTTCAAAGATCTTCTTCTCTGAAACCGCTGGGCCGATTGTTCTCATATTACACATACACCATCTACAGGTAGGGGGAAAGAATAATTGTGTTTTTTATATTGATCGGATAAGGACTCTGGTTGCTATGGCAACTTATGCTTCCCATAGACTTATAATGGAAAAAAGTGAAAATTGCCAGTTTTTGCTGTCTTGTTGGAGATATTTGAATTTTGTTTTTGCAGAAATGTTTATTGAGTAGTCCTCTACGTTTCATGTGACTTTTGTCCTAATCCTTCATTTTGATTGGTTGCAGGGGCCCCATATAGGGCAAAATTTCGAAAAACATTCAAAAATCTTCTTCTCAAAAACTGTCAAGGGGATGAAGCCTATACTTTGTATACATGTTCCTGACAGTGGCCTCTACATAATTTGTGTTTTTTATTCCAGGCAGATAAGAACTCTGGTTGCTATGGCAACTTAAAGTTTCCATAGACTTATAATGGGAAAAGTGGAAATCGGCTATTTTTCCGCTAAAATTGCAGACATTTGAATTTTGTTTTTGCAGAAATGTTTATTGAGTAGAGTTTGAAGTTTCATGCGAGTTTTGTCCTAATCCTTTATTTTGATTGGTTGCTGGGGCCCCATAAAGGGCAAAATTTTGAAAAAAAAAACATTCAAAAATCTTCTCCTCAGAAACTGTCAAGTGGATGAATCCTGTACTTTGTATACATGGTCCTGACAGTAGACTCTACATAATTTGTGTTTTTTATTCCAGTCGGATAAGAACTCTGGTTGCTATGGTAACTTTAAGTTTCCATAGACTTATAATGGGAAAAGTGGAAATTAGCTATTTTTTGAAAACTATTGCAGCCTGAGATCTGAAAAGTGGTAGATGCAAACAACTAATGGATTAGATGAAGGTATATGATTAATTTAGGTCAAGGTCATCTCTTCACCTTGGCCGGTCTGTCGTCCATACACACTTTTCAAAGATTTTTTTCTCTGAAACCACTTGGCCAATCAAAGCCAAATTTTATATGAAGCATCTATAGGAAATGGGAACCAATGTGTATATAAATAATCCAGGTCACATGACCAAGATGGCCGCCATGCCCATATATGGTAAAAACCCTTAAAATATCTTCTTATCCAGAACCGGTGAACCGATTTCAACGAAACTTTGCATGAAGTATGGATGACTCAAGTACTACAATGTATATATAAAACATGACTCTGTGGTGACCTTGACCTATTTTATGGCAAGGTCAACATAGGTTGTCAATGCATTTGAATGGGGAAAACTTTTAAAATGTCATTTTAAGTGAAAGTCTTGCAGGAAAAGGGCAGTAGGACTGAAATTTAATGATTCTGAAAAAAAAATGGACCCCAGGGGCTCATCTGTTTTTAAAATGTTATTTGAAGGGGAAAATCAGCAGGAAATTGGCAAATGGACAGAATATTGATTATTCTGGAAAAAAAAAAAAGAAAATGGCCCAAGGGCTTCATCTGTCCCTGCACTGGGGTTAAATACCATAATATTCAAATATGTTTATTGGTATATGAAGCAGATCTCAGGTGAGCGTTTACAGGACCATTGGTCCTCTGGTTTTTTCATATTTTCTGATTTTAATTCAGTAAGGTTATAGCGATAAACACCGAGGAATTCACCTCGTACGAATGACCTATGACGTCACGCCGATCGTATCAATTTTGCATTTGAAAAAGCAGTGGTTGCATGCCTTTTCAACAAGTACGATAACCCACTCCACTTCCTGTTCAAACTGAAAGTAAAAAACTGGACATTTTCTTGTCTACTTTAATGGATTAATTCATCAACTATTACTTGAGAATTATATTTTTTTTATTCATAGTGCTTGAAGATTCACGTCAGTGGAAATTTACTAAGAAAAAATCACATAGACCAATTTTTTTCAAATGTCATTAGTTTTCGTGGTTTTATAAAAGCGATCTTTTTATTTTCTATACTGCCAGCTTTCACCACTTCTTGTCTGTGTTTAGCTTAAAGCTAATGTATTTACTGTCAACTTAGAATACTTTCACATCCACAGAACTACATCTGAGTATCAAATGCCTGAGTCTGTTGTTTACCTGTTGCTCCAACCAAGGACCCTATACACACATACAATGTTATTGTTTATATCATTCGGAACTCCTCGCCTAATCAAAAATCAATGAACTCTGATTGGACGATTGTGTTTACATTTGCTATGCGCATGCGCACAGATCCAGAGATAACTCAGATTAACTGGATTGTCTCCCCTTCTGGTGGGCAGAAAGTGCCGATCTTCATATAAGCACATAATGTTTTGACACTTTCCATTATTGCAACCAGATCATAAATGAAATTGGTCCTCAGTGTGAGATAGGCATCAAGAAAACATGTCCATGAAAAGTATGCCCCCTTGAACCCCATTTTTATTTTACAAATCTGGGGGTTTATGGGGGTATACATGTATTAATTCTTATTTTTCATCCAAAACATAGATTGTGGGTAGTCGTTAGTACAGCATCGGTTCTAATGTGTACCTACAATCAATATTTATTGAGCAAAAATATTGAAGATATCAATTTTTTCCAATGATTTTTTTTTTTTTTTTTTTTTGTGGAAAAAATTCTCTGTGTATTGCATGGTCATGTCTTAATGGGAAGAACAAACAAAGCGGACAATATAACACCCTAACCACTAAGCTGATGGTGGCATTGCATTGCCAATGATATTTTTTAGTGCTTTTCCATTTTTAGACATCTATAACCCCTGGCTTCTGAAGTGAACTGTTTGAAGTCTTAAGTATTCTTGGACTCCCTGGATCACATAACAGCTGATCAGGTTGCAAGCTTTTATCCCAATAAACAGTTTGCTATAGCAATAAATATGATTCTATTGCATGCCAGTATATAAATCTGCAACATTGTTTTGTACAGCAGTTTGCGAAAATAATCATTATTACTTCAAACCAGGTAATTATATATTACAAGCAATGAACAAATTTTAAAATTTAATCTGCAAATAATTCAAAACTCGACATGTAGGATCATATAAATTAACAGACTATAAAAGTTCATACATGCCTGGAAAGTTGTGTCTCTGTCCCAGCATGACAAAATACGAGGCGTGGCCCGGTAAATTGTGTACTTTGTTGATATTTTCATTATTTGACGCCCTATTGCCATAAAACTTTTTAAATACCTTCCGTAATTTAAATTCAGTAAAATGAGGTGCATAAAAGTATAAGTTTATGTACAACTCATAAAATGTGCATGATTGAGTTGGTCAGTGTATGCGAAGCCGGCGCAACCCAAACAAACACATTTAAATAATCTTCTATGTGTTCAATAAAGAAATATTTTTCAACCATTTCAGTGTTTAGTGCCAAAACAAGCTGTCTGCTCATAGCAACATTCTTTTAATTTAACATCACCAGAGAAAATTTCTAATGTTACATATCATCTGTTTGAAAATGGCACACATTTAAATGTTGTCTGTTAAACTTACAACCTAATGAAAATGGCGACGTTAGAGGAAGAGAAAGTGCGACAAACGGCAATCCAGTTCTGTGTGCAAACTGTTATGACCTCAAATGATTCATTCAAGCAACTGAAAAGCACAAACATACACAGTGGTATTTTGAGAAGCCTTGTTTTTAAATGACATGATCGATTTAGAGATGGGTGGACAGAAAGTTTACATCATGGACGGTAACCATTCATGAATGTCCGTAACATACTTTCCGCAGGTGAAATCGCATCTTCAGTGTAAACGTTTTCAGGGCAGAGAGATACTTCCGGTATTGCAATGGCGGACTGATCGAAATTTTTGAGTGGCGCAAAATAATCGATGATACAGTAAAGTAGCTCTAGTAAAAGGAGAAAGAACGTTCGTAATGATGATATATTGATACAGTCAAACCTCTATAAAAGCGCCACCTTTGGGAGTGAGCTAAGCTGGCTGTTATACACAGGTGGCTGTCTTATCAAGGTTCAGTCAGAGCAGTTGTCATGTAGAAAATATTCTTACTGTCACAACTAAGGAAGGACAACCTGTATGTGTTTCATAAGTTGACATCATTTCATGCTTCGTTACACAAAAATATATACAAAGCCTCATGGGTATTAACTTAATTGATTTTTTCTGCTAATTAACTGTTTTAAATACAATAATGAATAATAATTGTCCAATTAACAGCTTGTAAATGGGAAATTTGACTTTAGGCAAGTATGATGTGGCTGTCTTATAGAGAGTTATAAGCATTTTGGGATTGATTTTACTGGCTGCTGGTTGTCTTGTGGAGGTGGCTGTCTTATGCAGAGATAAAATATAGTGAAAATGATTGGGAATGTTTCAGACTGGCTCTCTTATGCAGGTGGAGCTCTTATAAAGGTGGCTGATTCAGCAGGTTCAACTGTATTTTGACATTGAGTTATGAAATAGACCATCGAGTGAACAAAGACACACAAAAGTTATTAATCTTTGCTGAAGTTGTGAGCACTAGTACTCGACGGGTACATATTACGACTCAACTTAAACTGATATTGAATATACAGACAGTATACTCTCAATAAAACATTCATACAAACATTAGTATACCAAATATGCCGGCTAATCGTGGTCGTGGTCGTGGAAGTCGTGGAAGTCGTGGTGGTGGTCGTGCAGGGTATTACACGCCACAAGCCCCATCATCAAAGAGGGTCAGAGTACCCAGTGATGACCCAGATGAGGACGTAGAGATTGACCCTGACCTATTGCTAGACTCCCTCCTGGCCTGTCTCACTAAGAATGAGTCACTCCTGGATCGTTTTGTGGCCCACCTGCTCAAAATACCAGCACTCCAGGACAGGATAGCCCAACTAGTCATCAGCTCTATTGACCCAGTTGGTACCTCTAGTGATGACAGTTCTGCCACCCTTGGTGATGGCACTGACAAGAGTAACATTGCAAAGTGCTTCATAGATACCATCCAGGGACTGACGCAAGCAGTTAATGATCTCAAGACAGAGTTGAAAACCTCAGCTCATAGGTGCGATGAGTTAGAACAATACTCAAGACGGAACAATATTATTATATCCGGGATCCCTGAATCTGACCATACCGATACTGAGACCCAGGTCATTAACTTTCTGAATGATTACTCCGGGGAAATGATAGAGCCAGGTCTCATTGACAGGTGTCACAGACTGCAGAAAAGGAATGCCAAAAAAGGCCCTGGGCAAAGAGCAGCTGATATCATTGTGAAATTTGTATCACATAAGTGTAAAGCTGCCATCCTATCAAAGGAACCCATGGAGAAATTAAGAGATGATAATAAGGGTAGAGATGATGCCTCTAAACTGTATGTGAGAGAGGACCTTACTAAGAAAAGAGGCACTATCCTGTACAAAGCCAGGCAGCTTAAGAAAGCGAGTCTTATCAAGGACGCATTTTCTCGCGACGGTATCATAACAATTCGTATGGCTACATCAAAGCCATCTGGACATGATATGTACTATCGGATTACCAGTGAGGATGAACTTAAAGCGTTCTGTAATGATAATAAGTTAGACCAGAGATCTCGAGGACGCCAGATTCGGCGTCCTGGGACGAGAAAACTCGTGCTCGGACGCATAATTCTGCCAAGAGATGATTCCCGGGACGCAAGATTTTTTCGCCGTGAGACGTCCCAAAATTCCCATCTTTACCTTGGCTTTGTTGTTTATTAGCTCCAAGAATCAATTATCTCCAATCAAGATATGGATTACTCAAATTAACAGTGTTGTCCAAATGCAAATTAGACATGCTATAAAGTTTCACGCCTCCGGCGTCTGATCAATGTGACGGTCGCGTTCAAAACACGTGTCTTTGTCTAAACATGGTTACGGTTGATCGGTCAGCTACAATAAACAATTGTCTTAAACAGTCATAAAATCTTGTGAAACCCTAGCGGTTTTCATTTAAAGATCAATTGAATTACATAAACAATTAAAAAAAGCAAAACTTTTATACTTTTGGACCGATTTTTGAAATGTCATTAGTTTTCGCGACTTTAGAATTAATGGAAAAATCATGATTATTTGTTTGTTCTTGTTGCCTCTCAATCATAAATTGTTGATAAAACTTTGTTTAAAGTGTTCAAAAGAGGTTTAGTGTCCATATTTTAGTAATGAAGAATGCAAGCCAATCTTATCATTCTTACCAAATGGACAGTAGGAAATCCAGCCTTTGAGGGGTCACCCCTCATTGACCCCAAACTCATTACTGAAGAGGCGAAAGTAAATGATATACACCTAACATTATATGATAGACACATGTCACAGAAAGGCTTTGTCTACAAACGGAGCTAATTTTGGAGTGCATTACACACATTTCTTGGTCTTACCTAGTAGAGTAGACCCCCCCCCCATGTACCTAACCAGTGTAACCACACTACTAAAAATGTTTAATTTAACCAATTCTACAATTGATAGCATGTCATTTTATACCATCAGGTGAGACCCAGCTAACAAAACAACGTTGTATAAACGTTGGCGAAACGTTTTATTTTGGTTGTGAAAACGTTTTGATTTTACGTTTAGGAGAGTTTTCTAGGAAAGTTTTCCTAATGTTTTCAAAACGTTTTCGTTCAACGTTGCAGAAAACCTTTCTACAACGTTGCCAAAGCCTTTATACAACCTTCTTGTAACCTTTACAAAACACAAATGCAACCTTTCTATAACGTTTCTAGAACATTTTTATAACCTTTCCTAGCAGCCACTTAAACTTGTGGGATTATATGGATTGGTTTTAAATGTTTCCAAAACGTATAGGTAGTGTTTAATTTTTCAAACACAGCAAACACATTACTGCAGCTGTCATACAACTTCTCAGCCGTGGAATATGTACCACCTCTTCAAGTTTGTTGTCATGAGGATCGCTAATAATAGGCCACCTCTCCCAAACAAACCTGCATGAGGATCGACAAATTCACACAACATACAAAGTGCACTAACCTTTACAATATGTGTGAGCTGACGGAAAAGAAACTTCTTAAAGCACAACCCAGTAAGTGAAGGTACAGTTTATCTCTCAGTAGGACGCATGGAAACATTTAAACCAGAACTTTATAAAACAACATAGACTAATTATGATGCTCTGTCATTTTATTTGATATATCTATGAATATCAACGACAGCAATGATATTCCCAAGTGAAGGTCTTTCCATGTCAAACATCCACTCGTGCCATGGCTAACTGAAATAAACATCATAACATATAAGTAATGTTTCTACTGCACAACGTTCAAAAAACGTTTGCACAACATTTTTAAGTTATAACGTTTAGAGAACATTTTCACAACGTTTTGATTAAACGAAAGTATTTCCTAGATTTTTCTACATAAATGGAAGCTAGATTATCAGAAATCCAGACATATATGCTGAGCTAATCATATACGTATACGAAGAAGCCAAATATGCACATGTGTCAAGTATAAAGACTTCAGAGGATGCAAAAAAAAAAAAAAAAACCCTTGGTCGCGAAAACATATAACAATCACAGTATTCAAAAGAGAGCGCAGTGTTTCAATACTTTAATTTTAGATGATCAATAACATGTGAGAAACATGTATTGACGATTATTTGCAACATCATTTAGTGCAAAATAATAAATAAAACTGATACTTATACTCTGTCACGCCGTTTCCTTTTGTTGCATATTCAAATGGCCGAGAACAAAGGAACCACGTGGTGCGAAGCTAAAGGATTTTGTTTCGAACAAAAAAGATTGAATGGATTGTCGCAAAATGCATGCACCAACAGACAAAAAATGCAAAAGAAAATCGTCTGATAATACGCTTTCCATTCCTAACGCAAAGTATTAATTAAATATACCCTGTGAAGGAAATAAAATAATACGAAGCTGCGGTAAATTTACAGTCATTATAAATGTTGTTGCAGACGTTTGTAAAACGTTATGGAAACGTTTTGTTGTCGAGCTTATTATATCAGAAACAAAAGCTTTGAAATAACTGGCAGCTGTATACTAATCAACAAATAGTTCTGTTTAGGACAAATGCCATTCACAGTAAAGCGGAATTTGTTATGTTAACAAAAACGTTTTCATAACGTTTGCTAATGGTTGATACTTGCATTGCCAATTCACAACCATTTCAAAACGTTTCAGTAACATTTTCCCAATGTTAGGTTTAGCCAAACCTTTATACAACCAAACCGTAATGTTGTCAAAACGTTTTCTGTTTGCTGGGGAGTAAGGTTTTGACAAATGCCGTGGTCAATATTATTGTCTTAAGAAATAGAAGCCCCAAACCCTAAAATAATTATGAGTTTTTTGGTCGAAAAAATTAGGATTGTAATTGAGTTTCTATAGTGGGACTCCTAAATTTTGTCTGGGACTCCATCTTTTTCTTTTGGAGGAGTCCCGGACTCCTGTTTTCAAAATCCTAGTGAGATCCCTGTTAGACGTTAATGATGAGTGCCTGCCAAAAAAGACTGTTAAGCCTAAAACACTTGTGTTTTCTATGTCAGCTGGTGGCAGTGCCGCCCATGGTTCTGCTGCCCATCATGCTGGCACCCCTATGGACTCACAGGAAGAATCAGACCTCAACCCGGATGCTCAGGCATTCCAGCCTGCTAACAACTCTGATGTTGGAACTGTAAACGAACCCGCTTCATAAACATTTTGATATATTGAAATGTAAAAAAACTCTCCGAAAAGTGTATACTTGTATATAAGAAACAAACATACATATGGAATCATATACTTTATTAAAACTTATGACATTCGACAGAAATCACAGTCAGTTTAATCTAACATTTCATGATGACCCTTACATGCAATAACCTAGTGCAAAATCAGAATTTCTAGTGTCTGATGAATGCTTTCTGATTGTATGCAGTTCAACCTCATTATAAAACGCCTCATTACAGTGCAGTTCTCAATGCAACATTGTCATTTTATGGCTCCAAAATGATTATCTTGCTATATTGACTGTTGTAAATAACCGCATTATTATAGCCTTATTTTTTACAGTAGCATGGTCTGGTTTTATATATCCCGTAATTGGCATTATAATGAGGTTGACCTCTTCATACAGTATAAAATACTACTATCTATAGCCATTATGAAACAATGAAATTCATACCATATGATACTCAATAAGAGCTATAATCAGTACCAATGAAATTTCATTCCAAGAAATGATTTTCCAATATCTAAATTGCCTATTGCTTTATTTTATATAAGTAGGAAAGATTTAGAAAACAACAAAAAATCACAAAACCAATAGCCACCAGATAGTAGATGCCTCATTTCTTTTAAAACTTGCATGTGTATCATAACTAGGTACTGATATATGTATATATGATTATCTAGAAATGACACCAGAATATGGTTACTGATATGCATTAGTATACTTTTACAATTAAAAGCAAATTTTCTGCAGCCTGTCTCCCAACATCTAGTATTATTCAAATTCAGAGACAGTTACAGTCTTGACACTTATAAAACTTTTATATGTTTACTATCATATGATACATACTGCAATTTGCAAACACCTATTCTTCATGATGATAGAATGTTTTGCCATTTCTCTATACATTTACATGTTATAAATCAATCTTTAGTGAGAATATCTGTGTTAAGGATGTTCGCTGCTAACGTTTGTCATTTCGGAACTTCCGGTTTTTCTTTTGTTGAATATCTCGTAAACGGTTGCAGATATTTTCCTAATATTTTATATTTGGATTCATATTGATGATATGCATTGAATGAGCAGTGAAAATTGTCAATCTAAGAAACTTCATTTTTTCACCCCATTTTCTGCAACATTGCAGAAAATTTTATTTGTCAGTAAAATTTAGTGGGTAGGGTAGATTAAACTTGAATATTACAAATCTTCAAATTTATTGCACTAGTTCGATGTTTATTTTAGCTGCAGTATATGTGTACATGGTCTTCTAAGTCAGTCTTTGGGTCTTTGGTGTGCTGGTTATAAAATTTTAGGTGGTTTTATGAAATGGGCTTTAAGAAACAAAACAGCCGAAAAAAAAGCTGAAAATGGCGATTTTCAAGTTGTTGGTTCTCTCTTATATGCACACTACCCTATATATTTCTTTCTTTCATTCGAACAATATTACCAAGTTCTATGTTATGTGAAAATATAAGAAAAAGTTTGAATCAACAAATATGGGTTTGGCACATTTCAAAATATTGCTATTTTCCGACTTTTCAAGTATGGGGGTAGGGTTGGAAAAGGAATCGTAAAATTTTGTAATCCACTTCAAGTTGCAAATTTTTCTTTGCTTTTGGTCCAAAATAGTCTGCGATACTTAAATACTATGACTTTTGAAAGCATTCTAAGTATATGTTTGTTCAAGACAGGTATGTTTCAAAGAATTAAAAAATAAATTGATTTTACTAAATTTAAAACATGGTGCTCAGAGGTCTCATTCAGAGGCATGTAGCTTGAAAAAATGCACACTACCCTATATTTATTTTGTTATCAAATGTCTTGTGTTGTATTTTGGAATCAAAAAAGAGGGGTTAGAAAAAAAGTTTGAATACTTTTTCATTGGCAGCGAACATCCTTAAATAGGATTTTCATGCTCACGTTTGCAAAAACACAAAATTTCCCATAGACACCTAAACTCGAAAAACCTAAATCACCAGAAAAATAAGTGCTAAGCTGGTTTTATTCTGAAAATCAATATAAAAACTCCACTGCATAGTTTACTAAAAACAGCATTAATTAATGATGAGCATGAAAGTTGTACTGCTCAATTAACATCATAAAAATAGCACTTCAAACAATGACATGGCTCATGTGACCAAATAAAAATATCTCTGAATGAGCATGTCAGTAGTACAAATGTTTGACCCTTGTGAGCATGAAAATTGAGACTATCCTAATTGTTAGAATAGTATGGTTGGAATGAAATGAGCATGACAAATATTGTACCACTAACTGTAAACTTTTACTACCATGAAAATATGATACTGTTCCGTGACAATACAATGGCTTGAATTTGCTTCAATTGAATAAGCATGACAATTTTACCACTACCTATAAAAATGCCAAAGAAAGCACCTAAATCAATAAACTGATTGAACTTAAAAGTGAGACTATTACTAAATTATTAATGTTGTGTTGTCAAAGCAGCAAAATTCAATGGCCTGATTTGTGAGCATGAAAATTGTTGTGCTTATTCTATCTATTGCTATATCTTTAATTCTCTTATACGGAGTAAGAGGTAACTCAGACTACTCTAATTGTCATGATAGCATTACCTGAATTGTATGAGCATGAAGATTGTTCTACTAGCTATGTATATGTTATTGAAATAGCACTTTTAAATCATTGACTTGTATAATTTGTCTTTAATGAGCATCAAACAATGACTGTTTATTGTATTATGTTGTTGAAGTAGCAAAAATAAATGACCCGATAATTGTTCTGAATGTTCTGAAATTCTGAATACATGACTTTACTGAATAGCTCAACTCAAGTGAAAATTATACCGGAGGTAATGTTATTATTGTCACTATTGTGTTAGCATTTTCGTTAATGACCTAATTCTTTTGAGCATAAAAATATTTTTTCCCAATTGCTTCAGTTATTGAGAGAAAAAATCAATGGGTTCAAATTTGTAAGCATGCAAATTTCTGTGTTTGTTATCACTGTTATAAGATTGTGAGCTGAATGAGCATGAAAATTGTACAGCTACTAAAGAAATATTTACAAAATAGCACTTTTAACAAATGACTAATGAGCATAAATATATTTCTGCTTGTTATATAATATTACTGAAATAGTATAAGTCATTGAAATAGTATCAAATCTATTATTGAAATAGCATTTATATTCATGACTTGACCTTTTGTTGAAAAGTTAAACTAGCAGAATGTAAGAAATAAGAAAGCACAAGTATTCTACTCATTAATTTTAAAAAAGTAGAATCATTTTATACTGTGTTCTTTTGATCCACATTGAATCTCCTATTTTATCCAAATATGACAATTCTCCATATAATCCATGTATGACACACATTTCCGAATAATCCATGTATAAGAAACACATTTCCGAATATTTACATATCTGTATTTGAAATATATGATGTAAAAGTAATCATAGCCATATCACAAGGCAATATCCACCCATAATGCACCATCAAAAAGAGAAACACGACCGAACACTGCTCTCCACCACTCTTTTTGTTGATTCACAGGTCTTGTGATGTCTGATGTCTAAGATCGGAGCCTGAAAAAATAAATAACGAGTATAAAATCTTAAAGTTTCATCTCCTCCTCGACTTTATTTTATAAAAACATGCTACTGAATCTGATTGTGATTTTGTGCCACTTATTATTACATGCAAGGATTACTTGCACTTCCTTAGTATCATTTTTAGCTCACCTGAGCCGTCAGGCTCACAAGGTGAGCTTATAGGATGGCCATGATCCGGCGTCCGTCCGTCCGTCGTCCGTCGTCCGTCGTCCGTCGTCCGTCCGTCGTCCACCATTTTCAAAGATCTTCTTCTCTGAAACCGCTTGGCCAATCAAAGCCAAATTTTTTATGAAGCATCTATTGGAAGGGGGAACCAATGTATATATAAATAATCCAGGTCACATGACCAAGATGGCCGCCATGCCCATATATGGTAAAAACCCTTCAAAAATCTTCTTCTCCGGAACCACTGGACCGATTTCAACCAAACTTGGCATGAAGCATCGATGACTCAAGTACTACAATGTGTATATAAATCATGACCTTGCGGTGACCTTGACCTATTTTACGGCAAGGTCAACATAGGTCGCCTTTGCATTTGAATGGGAAAAATTGTTAAATTGTCATTTAAAGGAAAAATCTTGTAGAAAATGAGCAGTAGGACTGAATATTAATGATTCTGAAAAAAATTGGGCACCAGGGGCTCATCCGCCCCCACCCCGGGGCAATATACATGTATATTATCATAATATTCAAACATCATCTTCTCTGAAACCGCTTGGCCAATCAAAGCCAAATTTTACATGAAGCATCTATGGGAAGGGGGAACCAATGTGTATATAAATAATCCAGGTCACGTGACCAAGATGGCCGCCATGCCCATATATGGTAAAAACCCTTCAAAAATCTTCTTCTCCAGAACAGGTGGACCGCTTTCAACAAAACTTGGCATGAAGCATTGATGGCTCAAGCACTACAATGTGTATATAATTCATGACCTTTTCGTGACCTTGACCTATTTTACGGCAAGGTCAACATAGGTCGCCAATGCATTTGAATGGGGAAAACTTTTAAAATGTAATTTAAAGTGAAAGTCTTGCAGGAAATGGGAAGTAGGACTGAAAATTAATGATTCTGAAAAAAATTGGACCCCAGGGGCTCATGTGCCCCCACCCCGGGGCAATATACATGTATATTTCCATAATATATATTCAAACCTCTTCTCCTGAAATCGCTTGGCCAATCAAAGCCAAATTTTATGTGAAGCATCTATAGAATTGAGGAATCAATGTGTATATAAATAATCTAGGTCACATGACAAAGATGGCCGCCATGCCCATATATGGTAAAAACCCATCAAAAATCTTCTTCTCTGAAACCAATAGACTGATTTCAAGGAAACTTGGCGTGAAGCATCGATGGCTAAAGTACTCCAATGTATATATAAATCATGACCCTGTGATGACCTTGACCAAGTTTATGGCAAGGTCAACATGGGTTGCCTATGCATTTGAATTGGGAAAACTGTTAAAATGTCATTTGAAGGGAAAAGCCAGCAGGAAATTGGCAAATGGACAGAATATTGAAGATTCTGAAAAAAGAAAATGGCCCAAGGGCTTCATCTGCCCCTGCACTGGAGTTAAATACCATAATATTCAAACATGTTTATTGGTATATGCAGCAGATCTCAGGTGAGCGTTTACAGGACCATTGGTCCTCTGGTTTGACTTTGTTTTCTTTTGTTCTTTTGCTTGTACATGTATCTTGTAGTTATGTATATCTTTCTATTTATCTTTATTGTACTGACAGATAATACTTGTGCTCCTTTCCAACTGACTCATTCTCATGCCAAAATGCTAAGTATCAATAGAACTTCTGAAATACTATCTGGTCACCATTCAAAACATCCATTACCTATTTAACATTCAATGACATCGACGAGGCGCGATAATACAAAACTCAATGGTGACCATGTGATCATAAGAAAACGTAAAAATATTAGTCAGTCAAATGTCTCAACCTCTTCAATAAATGCTTCTCAAACTGCAGCAGAGGTTACACATAATAACCCTCAACTAAATAACCTATCTAGCATGAAAATTGCCCATCTGAACATAAATGGATTAAGAAACAAGGTTGATTTACTTAGTGTTGAGCTATCTGAATATGATATAATCTGTGTTTCAGAGACCAAATTGAATAATCTTGTTGAAACAGCAAAACTTAAAATTGATGGCTTTCATGATCCAATTCGCAGAGACAGGCAGTATAACAATGGTGGTGGACTGCTTGTTTATATTAAAAACAACATCCACTTTAAACGGCGCCCTGATATTGAAAATCAATACATTGAAAATATATGGATCCAAGTCTGCACTCTAAACAAACAATTTTTGATGGGCTTATTTTACAGGCCACCTGGAAGCACTGTGGACTACTGGGAATCATTTGAAAGCTGCCTTGAAACAGCATCAGATCAAAATCTTGACATGATAATAATGGGAGACTTCAACCATGACTTAATGATTCAAAACAATTTAACCAAACTAGAAAGAATAATATGTAAATTCAATATTGAAAATGTGTTTACTGAGCCAACTAGAATTACAGATACTACCCAAACATGCCTTGATCTCGTCCTAACAAACCATACCTCAATAATTGAAAACACTGATATACTGGCCCCCTTTTGTAGTGACCATTGCACCATTACTGCAGACATCACATTCAAAACCTACAAAGAAAAAACATACAAAACAAAATTCTGGAAATATGAAGAAGCAGATAATGAAGCTATAGAAAACAAAGTGAATAGCACTGATTGGTCATATATCAATAACAGTTACTGTAATAATATAGATGAAATAAATGAAATTTTTGCTAAATTTATAATTGACACTGCTAATCAATTTATTCCCAGTGTAAACTATACAAAGCGCCCCACTGACAAGCCATGGATGAATAATAACATAAGGAAGCAAATTAGACAAAGAGATAGACTCTTCAAAAAAGCTAAACTTAAAAAATCAGTTAACTATTTAAATAACTATAAAGATAAACGTAATGAGGTAATCACATCAATTCGAGAAGCTAAAGCAAACTATTTACAAAAATTAAAAGATACACTTTCAGATTCAAAAACCCCACCTAAACAATGGTATAAAATTGCTAATGAAATTTCAAGTCTTAAGAATAAAAGAAATCCCCCACCACCCTTAAGAAATAATAATAATACAGTAGATATACACCCTTTCGATAAAGCCCAAACTCTAAATAAACATTTTGCTAACATTTCAAAGGTAGATAATCCTCCGCCCCTACCCGAGGAAGAACCAACCCCCCCATATGCTCTTGAAAGTATAACTGTTACTGAAAAAGATGTAAAAGACCAACTGCATGCATTAAAAACTTCCAAACCTGGTGGTCCGGATGAAATTTCTCCAAAACTTATAAAAGCACTAGGCAACTCATTGGCAAAACCCTTAATGCTACTTTTCAATAAATCACTTTCACTAGGACAGGTACCCTCAGACTGGAAAATGGCCAACATTTCAGCTATTTTCAAAGGCAAAGGTGACTCCTCAGATCCAACAAATTATAGACCTATTTCCATAACTAGTTGTATTGGTAAAATGCTTGAAAAAATAATTTTTAAATATCTGTATAATTACCTGGAAACCAATCAACTAATCACAAATTTTCAAAGTGGCTTTCGTCCAAAAGATTCCACAGTCAATCAACTCCTGGAAATTTTGAATGCACCTTTATGGTATAATAAAAAATTAATAAACGGACATAGTTTCTTTATTAACGAATGGTATAAAAAAGATATTCGGCAAGTATCGGATCTTCTTAATGAACAAGGAAATATGTTTGATTTTGAAGCTTTAAAAACACGTTATGGAATAAGAGGAACATTTTTAGAATATGAAGCTCTCAAGAATAAAATCCCAAATAGATGGAAAAATATGCTAAACGATAATACAACAACTTGCATTACAAACAGATTCAATGTTACATGCAATATATATCTCCAGTTTGTTTTAAAAGATAAAAAAGGATGTAGACGATTTTATGATTTAATGCTACAGTCAAAGAAAATAGAATTAAATGATAAATGGATGCAAGAATTTGGATTTATTGATACTGATGAGTACAAACACTATAATAAAATAATAGCGTCCGTTAAAGAAATAAAACTTAAAGACTTTCAATTCAAAGTAATAAATAAAATACTAGTCACAAAATCCTTTCTATATAGAATTAACAAAACCGACAATAATATTTGTGAATATTGCAATCAACAAACCGAAACGATATATCACCTTTTCGTAGAATGTGAAATAGTTAAACAATTTTGGAACGAATTACAACTCTGGTTAAATACTCACTCAACACTAACATTAAATCTAGATGGGAAGCAAATTATATTCTCAAATCAAGATAGAAGAAATACAATAAGAAATTATCTATCCATAATTGCAAAACATTATATATATACCACCAAGTTTACTCAAAAAACCTTACGTATCGATAATTTTATCAACTTACTGAAGAAAAAATTTCAAAGTGAAAAATATATTGCTCTGATGAACAATACTATGACTAAATTTTTCGCTAAATGGGCGCCCCTATATAATTATTTTAACACCAATGCCAGAGGGTAATTCCTTTTAAAATATAAATAGTTATATATAACTACCCCTACAGTTTTTGAAAAGGATTGAAGGTCTGTACTCGTAGGACATGAGCAACGTTTCTTTTTACATTTAGGGGATAACTGTATTCAAATTTTTCATTTGGGGCGGTATATCGTCGGATATACGGTCGGAAATTTTGTTTTACGGCGACGCGTCAGCGGAGCCGTAAAACATGATTTCCGACCGTATATCCGACGATATACCACCCCAAATGAAAAATTTGAATATTGTTATCCCCATTCTAATGTACTTTTTAACTATAAACATCGAACAAATGCATTGTTTTTTGCGAAACGTGAGCGTCACCAGCTACGAAAAACACGACGTTAACCAATCACAAGCGACGTTGCTCATGACGTTGGGTTTCCGACGGTATATCGCAGAATATACCGTCGCAAGGTTTTGACGTTATCCAATCAGACTTCGCGTTACATTCTCAAGTGCATTAGAATACTCAACAATTCACGCACTTGATCTGATCTATTTCGATTCTAACACACAATAAACGGAATAAATGTTGCTGAAACCGTCGATATCGTTCAGCTTTCCGCCATTGCATTGCAGATATCCCGCCAAATATTTGACTGTAATGCTGGTATTTACACACACTTATTACGTTTGTCATGCGCTTAAACGACGTTTCACCGTCTAATGCTGCTTTGTGGGATAGCTGACGTCACAAATGTCGCAAAGTAACGTCACGCTTATTCGCCCAGTGATATTGTTGCACAATATAACACGTTTTTTACCATTGGCTATATAGGCGAGGTGTGTTAGAATTGTTATTTGTTGTAGAATTTCAACATAGAAATGTATAAACACATCTTATTAGAGTCTCTTAATTATGCTGAAATTGATAAACTGTTGTTGTTTTTCTGACATTATCTTCTGTCTATCTACCCTTTCTCTTTCCTGTTCTCTTAAATAAGAAAACCAAAACTTGTGGAAAAAAATATATGTAGTTTTCTGTTTGTTTTTTTTTTTTTTGTTTTCTCTTATATATATATGTGTTTGTAATTGTGGATCAAAAATTGTTTATATGTTAAATTGTATTGATATTCGAAATAAAAATTAGAAAAAAAACCTCCTGGAAATATATCATAAAATAATAGAAAATTTAGACAAACAGAAAGAAATCAAATTCATATTTTGCGACATAAGTAAAGCATTTGACAAGGTTTGGCATGACGGTCTCCTATTTAAGCTTAAAAATATGGCATTACTAACAACTTATTATCTTGGTTCAAAAGCTACTTGTCAAACAGAAAACAGCGTGTGATAACTGAGGGCTTTAAATCTAATTGGGAAAACACATTAGCTGGAGTTCCACAAGGCTCAGTGCTGGGTCCCTACTTATTTCTTATTTATATCAATGACATTGTGAAAGATATTAATTGTAACATTCGACTCTTCGCTGACGATACATCATTATTCACTGTTTTCGAAAACAACAATTCAATCAAACTACTTGAAGAAGATTTGAAAAAAATTGCCCAATTTGCTGAGTCATGGTGTATCATACTAAACCCCACAAAAACAAAATCTATGACGTTTACTCGCAAACGGATTAGGGAATGCCCTAAAGTCAAATTTAATAATATTGAACTTCAAGATGAAACCCAGCATACACATCTGGGTCTGACATTATCATATGATGCAACTTGGGGGGATCACATTAATCGCATCTATGAAAAAGCATCAAAAAGGTTAAATATCTTAAGAATGTTGAAGTATGATCTGGACAGGAAATCTTTAACTCGTTTTTATACCTCTTATATTCGACCTGTACTGGAGTACAGCAGCATTGTCTGGGATAACTGTGACAAAGACGAGGCAGAACTTCTGGAATCAATTCAACTTGACGCTGCCCGAATCATAACAGGATTACGCCGTGGTACATCTCACGATATCCTGTATGATGAACTTGGATGGACCTCACTATCAAAACGTAGACAGGACAGTAAATTGACTTACTTTTTTAAACTCCTAAATTATGAAACTCCAACATATATAAACAATATATTAGACAGCTATAATGATCATGTTGTACCTTATTCTTTAAGAAATAATAACTTAAGATACCCTAAACCAAACTCAACTTCATTTCAAAAATCTTATTTCCCAGCAACAATTAATTTATGGAATAACCTTAATCCTAATTTGGCTAACTGTACCTCCTTACACTCATTTAAACAAGAATTAAAAAAGCAAGCCCCAACACCTTCCAACTATTATTCACCCGGTACAAGAAAGGATAAAATTATTCTATGTCAGCTTAGAAATGGTAAAAGCCAACTCAATCAAGACTTGCATGATGACCACTTAATAGACTCACCAAATTGTACCCACTGTAACTATGCAGAAACCATAGACCACTTTATCTTCAACTGCCCTAAATATTCAAATGAAAGAATAAATCTCATTAATTCACTGATGACAAAGCCAAATATATATAGTAAAATAACTGTATGTGTGCATGATCTTCTTTATGGAAACACCGACTTGTCATATGAAGAAAATTGTGATCTTCAAAACCAGGTTATTATATTCATTAAACAGACTAACCGACTCACATAAAATAAGAAAATAACAAAATTGATAAAATGATAATAATAAATTAAAATAAAGAAATATCTATTTATCTTTTAAACTAATATCCATTACAAGCCGCTAAAGTATTGAACTCCTAAAATTTGACCTAATAATAACAGATAGAAAATCCTACAGCTCTTGTCTTCGGTTTTAATGAATGCTATATATAATAATATAAAAAAAAAAAAAAAAAAAAAAAAAAAATAAACTGAGACAGGGCTTAAACATTAAATCCACTGATACATGAAACAAGTACAAAAACTAATCTAAATTCTAAGGGACATAATCCGCGAGATACCTGCGTCGACTGACTCTTTAATTGTCTAGTCCGTTAAGTTCATGACACACAGTTATGATCAATACTCAATAACTGACACAACTTACCGATACATACCGTTACATACTTAAAATGAGCATTAACTGTATAATTTCTGCATTCTTGTCTTGTCTAGAAACTCACTCAACCATCCCAGTGAGTTGGCACGGCATACTCTATTTGAAAGTAAACAGTATAAGTCGTTTCTGTTTGGCCTTACGGAATACCGAAATCGGTGTAGGAAGGGTGTAGTGTCTGGCGCACCTAGGGGAGAAAAAATCGCGAAACCCAAAATACACATTTCAATTAATATGCTCAAAAAATCTTCTAGCAGTTATTTTTTCTTCTTCTAAACTTAAAGTATATATAATGCAAAAATGAGAATGGAACAACTTCACATTTTTGTGACTGACTATCCCACATTGTTGCTAGTTATTTGGCATGAGAATGGGTCGGCACATAAACATACAAGAACATAATCATTCAGAAACTGACTAGAGATTTCGCACTCTCCCTGGGACTCCCAAAATAAGACAATATTAATACACAGTTTGTTTTTTTCACGTGATGATTCATCCTTGTAGCCTAAATACAGATTATCTCTCGCATGGTAAAAAAAAAAAAAAAAAAAAAAAAAAAAAAAAAAAAAAAGCAACAACAAAAAACACACAACCCTCGTGGAGTGCGAAATCATGGCATTATTATTATTATTATAACAATTATTATTATTATTATTATTATTATTATTATTATTGCACATGGATAACGATCGAACTCCTGTGGAGCAGAGCTTTAGCATTACTGTCGAACCTAACTAAGTCTTACCAGCACGGTGAATACATGTAAGTGTGTACCAACTTTGCAATGACTGATCTTGAAAATCTGTTCCAGATGAATTCGCACCTTATCCCTACTGTTCACATAGTTAACATGTACTTTTGATTGTATATATAAAATGTATATGACAGATATTATTATGCATAGTAGAATTGATTTTCTTAATGAATGTAAATTGTAATACCGACGGGAGAGGGCAATGATAGGCTTTGCCTAAGCCCAATCCTTGTCGCATATATGTATTTGTATATATATATGTTGGCAGAAATTTCATAATAAATAAATAAAGTTCATGTAAGCGATCCAACATGTCGTTACATAGTCTGTGGTTCAGTGACATCTTTCAGAGGTTGGTACAAACATTGCTTGTGTATTGCACACAACGGAGCGTACCTCTATAAAGAGTAAACGGTCAGTACATGTAGTAAATGAAGTTGACGCATAACAGTAGACGACGTCATCAGCGTGCGCCGGGTCTGCATGACTTGTAGTTTTGTATTGTGTACTGAGATTTTATTCTTGGGTGTATTTTTCTGAAATTTTGTATGCATACCCAGAACATGTGTATGTAATATACTTGTAAGTTGGAAGCCTGTGCATTGAATAGTTTTTATACAGCAAGCTCAGTCCACGATTTACTGTGCCACCCTTCGTAAGTGTTCAACTAATGACTGGGGCATGTTAAACAACACGAGAAAAGTCATAAAACACAAAACAGGTAATTACAGTATCAAAAATATGTTAAAAAAGAAATGTTCTCAAAATTATAAATTTGCCCTATCACATCTTTTAATATTTGATTCTTTCACCCAACTGACCTTGACCTTCAGAGCCAGAGGATATGAGTGAAGTATCATGGCTGCGATTTATAATACCTTCCACCAATATAAAAATTGTAAATAAGTAATGGCATTTATGCAAGATATTTGTGTTAAAATTTAACAGTGACATGGATGTTTTGTCATAATGCTGCACAAATGTAGGTCAGAAACACTGACCTTGACATTAGTAAAAGTAAAGATGTCAGATGCTTCCAAA
Organism: Rugalucina vietnamica; assembly: GCA_964017185.1. Taxonomy (NCBI): domain Eukaryota; kingdom Metazoa; phylum Mollusca; class Bivalvia; order Lucinida; family Lucinidae; genus Rugalucina; species Rugalucina vietnamica. The sequence goes on from OZ024875.1 coordinate 34,380,708, forward strand.
CATTAACATTACATCCCAATGCACACATTTCAATGACATTAAACCAACACTAAATTATTCAGGTTTGACGACAATGGTCCGGTTCAACTATAGCAACACTTTGTCAAACCAGTGACCTTGACCTTATTTATCTCAGAAAAAAAAAAATTCAGGCGTTCTTTGCTTTATATATTTAATTTTCAATTAGTTATTTTTTTATTTTGATAGCTGATTAAGCTCAGATGCCAAATTTTCATGATATTGCATTTTTGGCGTTTTTGGATGTAGGGGATAGGGGTAATTAAGTTCCAAATACTGTAATTGACATTAAAATGACAAATTTTACTGTTTTTCAACAAAATCAGATACCATACTGTTGCCTCAGCAAAAAAAGTTTGATGGTTTTTGATGTAGAATCACACAAATGACTTGGGTTGGATTTTGGTCAAAACCCAAAAACAGTGAATATGAAAAAATGAAATTATGGACTTTTTGATGTGATCATTTGAAAATAACGCAACATTTAAAAATTAAACTGTAATGTTATGTGAAAGTATGCATCACTGCCTACAATATAGGCCAAAAAGTTTGTAAAAAAATTGAGTTTTAGAAAAAAACCTGGTGGTTGCTACCTAGAGTAATGGGTTTTGACTCCTTATCTCTATATGATTCTAAACCCTCTTTCGATTATTATTAGAATTTTGCGTGTGTGCGCATGGTGTGTTAGTAAGAAAGTTAAAAAGTGAAGAGGAGATAAAAAGTGTGAGAGTGAGTTTAGGATAAAAGATGAGTGTTAGGTGTTAGTAAGATAGAGTTTAAATGCAGATTAAAAACAGTATTTCCTATCTACCGGTATCTATCTATCTTCATATACTGAGTCGATCAATTTCTGATTATCATCTCAGGTGTTGGATGGGTGCTAAATTTTGAATTTAGCAAAATGGGGAGAACATTCGGGGTGGAATGGTGTATGTGATTGATCATACTGACTCCTGCTTTGAAGGAGTCAAGATCAGAAACAAGGACAAGATCAGCTGGTAACTTGTTCCACAGAACAACAGTCATAGGGAAAAATGAGTATTGGTAATAGCGGGTAGATGTATGAATTTGCCTGTACGAATGAGAGTGCATGTGACGGGTGTACACTTCCGGATGCGCAAAATATGACGGAAGCGGTATGGCAACAAGCCCATATACCATTTCGTAAAACATTGTAAGGCGCGAGTCTATGCGTCTGTTCTCAAGTGACTGCCATCCAAGGTTGCCCAACATAGCCTTCACACTACTTTGTGTAGTGTTACGACCTTAGGCGTAACTAGACAGGTACAGCGAAAAACAACCAAGTAATTTAAACTTAACAATATTTAATCAAACAAATAAATGCTGCAAATACATAAAAACAAACAAACAGATAAGTAAATAAATAAATAAATAACTTACAAAGTTAATGTCAAATAAGTCCTTGTCCCTCAAATGTAAGTCCACAATCCAGTAACCAGAATATGAGCACATGTATATTTTAATCCACACAAAACACTAGTGAAACAACCAAAATTATATACTTTAAATCACTTCAAATTTCTGAATACCTACGACTGAATTGGGACCTATATTTATACATCTAAGGAAATTCTCCAGGTTTCTAGAGAATGATATAATAAACTTTTCTCTAGAAAAGAAACGAACTAAACGAAAGTTCCTTTAAATTCTCCAAAGAGAATTTAGAATTCTCCAGAGAGAATTCAAGGCCGCAACGACCATCAAGACTAAACGAGAGTCCACTAGAACCTTCGAGATCTCAGTATACATAGTCCAAATATATTTTTAACTTATGGTAAAAAAAAAACACTCACTCCATTTTCATCTGGAATTATCCATGATGAGAACATCTCTTATATCTGTAAACAAGAATTCTTATCTTGCAGTTATGCACCTATTATGTAAATGAACTAATTAACACCTAGAGTCTTCAGCTACAATTACCTGTATTTTGTCCATTTTCTTTACCTTAACAAAGTATTAAAAATGTTATTTTTTGGTCAAATTTAACGTTTGAAAAACAAAATTCAATTAACTTTTCCCTCTCTTTAAAGCTATAGCCTTAAAATTTTTGTACAATTTAAAAACTTAAAATTTATATATTTTCCATTCTTTTGATTGTGGTATCAGATTACCTTTTAATGACCAAGCAGATATCAGACTCTGACTACTCCAGCATTTTATTGCATTAATTACTATCGGATGAATTAGAACCACCTGTTATCAGCAGGAAGCCTCAAAACCTCACTTCCTTATCTAACCCGAGTTAGCACCTAGTTTCTCGGGTAACCGCACTTAATTTTATAAGAGGATGTTCTCAGCATGTCCACAAAGTGCTCATAGAATTTTCTATACTTCTAAATTATATAACAGTGAAAAAATAATCAATGACATTCTTCTACAAAGTTCTAGATAATAAATTGTAGAAACATAAAAAGAAATATATATTAATTAATTGGGTTACTCCCCTTTGATTATATATATATAAATTATAAGTAATAGCTTTTAAAAGAATCAATATTATTGAATCAATTATATATAACACTTCCCCTCTTCAACGAAAAGAAAGTTTTATGAAATAAAACTTTCTTTTGCAATACTCATATGCAAACATACAAGGCAAAACTGTCAAGCTCTTGAAAGGGTGTCTGGAATTATATTATCTCTACCTTTTATGTGTCTAATGTCAAGATTGTGCTCTTGCAACATGAGACTTATGCTCTAGCTAATACTCAGATGGAGTCTATTTTTCAGATTAACAGTGTAAATAGAGCTGAAACACTTTTAAGTATGGCCCAAACTGAACAAAAAACTCTGACAAGCCTTATTCCAAACATACCTGACCTTCTTATCATAAAGTAAGTTTGTCAAAGGCTCAGCTAAAACTGAAACATTATTACAGAACTTTCTGTAGTATCCAGCCATACCCAAAAAGCGCATCAGTTGCCGTTTTCCTGTATGTACAGGAAAATCTGATATAGCCTCAACTTTGGCTTCTACAGGTCTGACCTGACCTTGTCCAACAATATGTCCTAGAAATGTCAAATTAGCATGGCAAAATTCACTTTTCGGTAAGTTTATTGTCAGTTTAGCATCACTGAGTCTTTTGAAGAATTCTCTGATGATCTCCAGGTGTTGTTTCCACTCTTCACTGTAGATGATGGCATCGTCGATGTAAGCTTTACACCCATCCAGACCGAAAATCAAACTATTAACCAAGCAAACCAAGCAACATTTCAGCGCTTTCAGTTTATTTTGATATTGTCTATCTGTAGTAACAAATTCTTAAACCTCCTTTGGACTGTCTGTAAATGGAATCTGCCAAAACCCTTTCAATAGATCGAATTTGGTCACATATTTGGCGTGACCGATGTTGTCAATGCAATCATCGATTCTTGGTATGGGAAATGTGTCAGTTTTTGTGACAGAATTTACTTTTCTGTAGTCTGTGCACATTCGAAATGTCCCATCAGATTTTGGCACAAGTATACAAGGAGAACTCCATTCACTTTGACTAGGTTCTATAAAGTCATTGTCCAGCAAATACTTAACTTCTTTCCTGAGATATTGTTGTCTTTCAGGATGAAGTCTATACGGATGTTGTTTCACCGGTTTTGCTCCTTCAATAATGTCTACATCATGGTAGATTTTATCGGTTCTGGATGGAATGTCCGGAAATAAGTGCTCATATTCAAGAATTAATTGTTTTAGTTCATGTTTCTTGTCCGGATCTAGATGTGACAGTTTCTGATCGAGGTCATGCAGAATGTCAGAATTCTGGAGTTTTGAGGATAATGGTTCACAGTTCACAGAGTTCATTTCTTCAAAGTCTGTCTGATTTTGTTCATGAGGGACAGAATTAACTATGCTTACTGAGGAAATAACTGAACTATCATTATCACTATCCCTATCAATGTACTTTTTAAGCATGTTAATATGACATAATTGTTTTTGCTTGCGCCTCCCAGGAGTGTTAACAATGTAATTTACATCACTTAACCTTTTCTCAACAGTATATGGACCATAATATCTAGCTTATAATGGCCTGCCAGGAATGGGCAAAAGAGCAATCACCTTGTCTCCAGGGTCAAAATTTCTGTTCTGAGCATTTTCATCAAAATGCAACTTCATTTTGCTCTGAGCTGACTTAAGATTGGACCGAGCAACTTCCCAAGCTTTTGTCAATCTAGTTTTGAAGTCAGACACATACTGAAGTAAGTTCAAAGGACTGTCATTACTTGAAAGAAACTTCTCTTTCATAAGTTTTAAAGGTCCACGAACAGTGTGTCCGAAAACAAGTTCAAACGGACTGAACCCAAGAGACTCTTGTACTGACTCTCTGACAGCAAATAATAGCAAATGTATGCCTTCATCCCAATCTTTTTCGGTGTCAAAACAGTAAGATCTGATCATGTTCTTCAAAGTTTGATGGAATCTTTCCAAAGCACCTTGACTTTCAGGATGATAAGCTGATGACTTGTATTGTTTAATGCCAAGTTCATGCATTACTTGCTGAAATGTTCCTGACATAAAATTGGAACCCTGATCTGATTGGACTGATTTTGGAAGACCTACAAGTGTGAAAAACTTTACAAGGGCCTTAACTATTGATTTCGTCTTGATATTCCTGAGTGGAATTGCTTCAGGAAAACGTGTTGAAGCACACATTATAGTCAAGAGATATTGGCAACCTGATTTAGTCTTGGGTAACGGACCTACACAGTCAATGATAATCCTACTAAATGGTTCATCAAATGCAGGAATAGGCTGTAAATTAGCTTTTGGAATAGTCTGATTAGGTTTTCCTACCATTTGACAAGTGTGACAGGATTTGCAATGTTGGGAAACATCAGATTTTAATCCTGGCCAGTAGAAATGCTTGAGAATTTTGTGGTAAGTCTTATTTATCCCTAAATGACCTGACATGGGAGTTTCATGGGTCAAGTTTAAGATTTCAGGACGATAAGCCTTAGGAACCACAATTTGGTGATTTATGGTCCATTCGTCTTCCGCTGAAACATCAGGAGGACGCCATTTTCTCATTAAGATGTCATTTTTGACATAAAAACAAACAGGAACCTGAGAAATTTCATTTTCATCTAAAGCCCTTTCAAATAAAGGCGAGATTTCAGGATCACTGTGCTGTTCTTGACAAAGTTGTGACCTTGACATTTGGTCGTGACCTTGGTCAAAAATTGAAGGTGAAAGGTCATTGTCTGACCTTTGATTGTTGAAGTCAGTTTGACTTGAAGAAAGAGATTTTGAAATCTCATCATGAAAAGACTGACCTATAAAAGTGTCAGTTAAGTCAATATCCTGTATCCCATCATTCAATTTGACTTTTTTTGCCATAGCCCTTGTAACGGCACATGAAGGGTAAAGATCAGGAATTTCCTGCTCAATGGGATCAGGCAATTGATCCTCACACGGTGTATTGGTCAAAAGTGGGTTTACCACAACCTTATCTCCGGCTAAGTCATTGCCTAATAGCAAGTGAACACCTTTAAAAGGTAAAGAAGGCCTAATACCTACAGCCACAGGACCAGAAACTAAGTCTGAAGACAAATAAATGTTATGGAGCGGTACATTAACAAATCCACACTCTACTCCCTGAATAAGGACACTTGTCCCAGTTGAAGTCTTCTCGGAAAAAGGCAGGGTATCTGCTAAAATAAGAGACTGAGAAGCTCCGGTATCTCGTAAGATTTTAATAGGGGTAGACTGGGCAGAATCACTAGTAAGTGACACAAAACCTTCTGATAAGAATGGTTCATAAATCTCCATAATACAATCAGTCGCAGACGTTTTGGCCAAAATAGGATTTTCATCCTGAATAATCGACTGTGGTTTTGACCTTAAAGAAGTAAGACCTGTTGGTCTAGAATTATTTTGATTTTGTCTCTCTTTTCTTCTTTTCAAAGTTTCACATTCAGAAATGACGTGACCGTCACCTTTACAATAATTGCAAAACAGCCGGGGTGAGTATGAGGATCTTTGACCTTTGTTTTCACTAGTATCTTTATTTTTAGGATTATGTGAAGGACTGGAACTATCAGCTGTTAGTCCAGCTTGTGGTTGTGGATTAGGTTGAGGAGAATTATTTCTCTGTTGAGGGTTAAATGGTTTTGACTGAGGTGTATTAGGTTTAAATTGAGGGTTAAAAGGTTTCTTGTAAGGCTTATTTACAAAAGACACCTTATGAGTCGAAGCATAATCATCAGCTAATCGTGCTGCTACATCTAAAGTTTCTACTTCCCTTTCGTCAAGAAAAGATTTGACATCAGAGTGTATGCATCGTTTGAACTCTTCAACAAGCATGAGCTGTCTTAATTTTGCATGATCAGACTTTACATCCTTTGAAGAACACCACCTATCAAATAATTGCTCCTTAGTTCTAGCAAATTCTACATGGGTTTGGTCATGTTCTTTCCTACAATTTCTGAATTTCTGCCTATAAGCTTCAGGTACTAACTCATAAGCCTTAAGAATCAGATTTTTGACTGTGTCATAATCTGAACTTTGATCAAGTGGAAGCTGAGTGTAAATTTCTCGAGCTTTACCAATAACAACACTCTGTAGAAGCAAGGTCCAATGCTCTTTTGGCCATTTCAAATTTTCTGCTACCTTCTCAAAATGTAAAAAGTACTTATCTACTTCTTTTTCTTGAAATGGAGGAACGAGCCTGATATGCTTTGTAACATCAAATACTTTACTAGGATCAAAAGACACAGGAGGCATTGATTTACTGCTTAATTCAAGCTCTTTCATTTTTAAACTATATTGCAGTTTTTCTTTTTCAACCTCAATTCTTTCTTCTTGCTCTAATTTTTCTTTTGCAAGCCTTTCTTCTAACTCTCTTTGTTTTTCTAATCTTTCTTTTTCAAGTCGTTCTTCCATTTCTCTTTGTTTTTCTTTCTGTCTTTCTTCCATTTCTCTTTGTTTTTCTCTTTCCCTTTCTTCAAATGCTAACTTTTGTTTTTCAAGCTCTAACTTTTCTTTTTGCATTCTTTCTTCTCTTTCTTCCTTATCTGCCCTTCTTTTTTCTTCAAATTCTTATCTTAATTTTTCCAGTTCAAGATGCCTTTTTAATTCTAACTCTTTCAACTGTATGTCGGTTTGTGAGACCATAATTAGAGATGTAGCTGAGGGTTCAAAAAATTCCTCATCAACAAGAAACTGAATGATAACATTCTTAATTTCACGTTTTAACATAGATGTTTTGACATCAGGTATGCTATAATGACTAGCAATGTCTAAAAGATCACTCTTTTTGGCCAAGTTTAACAGCTCTTGAGAAGGCGCAGCAATGAAATCTTCAAGTTTGAATAACATGGTTGCTTTTTGCTGGTATGACAAACAATAAATATCTTTTCAAATTCAGAATAAAATAGGTGCACAAAATGTTCAATCCCGGCTCAGAGCCCCCAAAATCTGTTACGACCTAGCGTAACTAGACAGGTACAGCGAAAAACAACCAAGTAATTTAAACTTAACAATATTTAATCAAACAAATAAATGCTGCAAATACATAAAAACAAACAAACAGATAAGTAAATAAATAAATAAATAACTTACAAAGTTAATGTCAAATAAGTCCTTCCCATACCAAAATAAAGTACAAAATAGGCACAATTTCTGGGTACAAAATAGGCACAAAATAGGTATACCAATTTTGTACAAGATTGGCCCACTGACTGAAACTGGGCCAAACTGATACAAAATAGGTACATTTATACAAATATAAGAGTGTACCTATTTTGTACTTGAAATTCACTGTATCTATCCATGTGCCTGCAATGTACCCTTTGTACCTGTAACGTGCCCAGTGTATCTTTAATGTGCCTGGTGTACCTGTTATGTGCCTATATACCTATCTTGTGCCTATTGTATCTTTTTTGTGCCTATGTACCTATCAAGTACCTACTGTACCTAAATTGTGCCCAGTGCACTTATTATGTGCCTGTGTACATAATATGTGCCTTTTGTACCTAAAGTGTGCCCAATGTACATATTTTGTGCCTATGCACAAGATTACAATGTGGTTATTGTGCCCTGATAGTTACATTGTATACCTATAATGTGCCTAGTGTACCTAATATGTACCTAATGTACCTCATATGTGCCTGGTGTACCTAATATGTGCCTGTTTATTTCTAGGGGTACATTTTAGGTACCATACCTTAGTTCTTGAAAACAGCCAATCATATTGCAGTCTTCAGGTACATTATAGGTACGTAATATACCCCCCCCCCACACACACACACACACACACTTTAAAAAGCCACATTATAAGAAAACCTGCCTTTCCCACATTCGAATAAACATCTCTAGGCTCAGATCAGTTATACAAAAAACTGTAAGCTCACAACTGATCAGCACAATGTACTACTTTTACTACATAGAACCCACCATCTAAAAATTAAAAAAAAAAAAAAAATAAATAAATAAAAAAAAAAATGAAACCATTTTTGTGGCAATACAGCCTGGTTTATATCAGACCTGGTCAGAACCCCTAAGCCCGGCCGTCCCATTCTCCCATTTTGAGCTGCTCAATTCAATATATTATAATCAAAATAGCTTACCTGTGGCCAAGTGAGTAAGAGCCCTTATTTCATTACTATGACTAACCATTCTATCATCTTAGCTGTGTGTCACATGTTCAGCTTGCAGATGTACCAGGTGGTTCTTCTTGGGGTTCTCCTGTTTTCGCCTCACCTAATAATTTACCTGTCTAATATGAACTGAAATTATCTTGAAAGGGACATAAAACTGAATACAAAATACTGAATACAAAATAGCTTTAAATATCACCAAAATCTGCAGTTACATGTGACATAATAATCATGAGACTATTGTCAACAAGAAGCTGAATCTCAGTATGGAGTCGGAATTTTCAGATATTTACCAAAGTCAAAGAGATAGTACATATTATGGGAGGTTTAACTCAGCATACATTTATGATAAAAGTAAAATTCTAAACAAACAAATTATTCAGCTGATATAATTAAACAGTAAGTTACAGTTTTATTTGTTTTAAATCTAAAACTTCAAACAGATTGAAAATGTGTAGCAGCAAAACTGTAAATTTGAAAAAAAAAAAATACCAGAAGGTGTAATCACACCTAGTGTATGAAAATAAAAAGTCAAATTCTTACTTTCTATATTCTGTTAATTCCTTGCATCCACATGTTAACTGGTGTATGCCCCTCTATAAAATGCAAATTTTTGCATAGATCTTGGGTGGTTTGTGTACAAGTCAGTGGTCATAAATCTCATTTTACACAGAAAATGTGTTGTGCATGAGATAAGAGTCATTAGAAAGTCATTAAGTGGCTCATAGGCACATTTTAGGTACATCCAGATGCCATTGTCATTAGATACATAAATAGTAATGTTATGACATATTATAGAATTACTGATAACATAACATCAGAAAATAAATATAAGAAAACAAAACAAAATCATTGTGATTCATTTTATTTCATTCTGGAAGTGAAATATTTCTTTTAATTCCATATTTGTAAGAAACAATTCAATACAAATTAATTTCATAAATGTTATGAGTTGGCTCCGCATTTGTTCTGAGAAGACTTAGTACAGCCTAGGATGAAATTAAGTTGTTGCTTAAATCTCATGAATTAAGCCTGATTAAAATGCAGCATGCTTTTAAAAAAGATAATTTGACCATTTTTATAATGCCTCTTTATATTCTGTTGTTCTAGATCCATATGTCCTTCTGGCTGATTTTAGTCCAAAAATTTTACAAGTCTGTGAAGAGGCACAAAAAAGGTACACCTAAAAATGGCTAAGTCCAAAATACATGCAGAAAAATCTAAGTTCTTCAAAAGTACATAAAAAGCACATCAAAAAATGACTAAGTCCGAACTAGGTATAAAATAGGCACATGAAAAAATGACTAAGTCCTGAAAGGCACAAATAGGTATAGGCAAAAAAGTCTAAGTCCGCAAAGGCACATGAAAGGCACATGTAAAATTTCTAAGTTCTCAGACTGGTACAAAATAGGTATACCTATTTTGTGCCTGAAATGAAAAGGCACATAAATGGTACAAAATAGGTACAAAATTTTGTGCCTATTTTGTACCTGATCTCGGTATGGGTTGTCCCTCAAATGTAAGTCCACAATCCAGTAACCAGAATATGAGCACATGTATATTTTAATCCACACAAAACACTAGTGAAACAACCAAAATTATATACTTAAATTAAATCACTTCAAATTTCTGAATACCTACGACTGAATTGGGACCTATATTTATACATCTAAGGAAATTCTCCAGGTTTCTAGAGAATGATATAATAAACTTTTCTCTAGAAAAGAAACGAACTAAACGAAAGTTCCTTTAAATTCTCCAAAGAGAATTTAGAATTCTCCAGAGAGAATTCAAGGCCGCAACGACCATCAAGACTAAACGAGAGTCCACTAGACCCTTCGAGATCTCAGTATACATAGTCCAAATATATTTTTAACTTATGGTAAAAAAAAAACACTCACTCCATTTTCATCTGGAATTATCCACAAAGTGCTCATAGAATTTTCTATACTTCTAAATTATATAACAGTGATAAAAATAATCAATGACATTCTTCTACAAAGTTCTAGATAATAAATTGTAGAAACATAAAAAGAAATATATATTAATTAATTGGGTTACTCCCCTTTGATTATATATATATAAATTATAAGTAATAGCTTTTAAAAGAATCAATATTATTGAATCAATTATATATAACAGTAGAGTAGTCATTTGACACACATCTAGCTGCCCTTCTCTGAACAAATTCGATTTTTTTATTATTTTCTTTTGTATGGGGGCTCCACACTGCCGAGGCGTATTCGACGTGTGGGCGGACTAGAGTATTATAAGCCATTGTTCTTATATCTTTATTTTTTGTCTGTATGTTTCTTTTTACAAAACCTAAAGTTCTATTTGCTTTTGTGGTGATGACTTGTTTTCTATATGACTATTCCAGCTTAGGTTTTTGCTGATGGTTACCCCCAGATACTTTGCTGCATTCACAGACTCTAGTATTTGACCATGCATTGAGTAGTTTGTCTCTATATGCTTTTTTGCCCATGTGATATGGAGCACTTGGCTTTTACTAGGGTTGAACTCCATGTCCCAGGTTCGTTGCCATTGTTGGAGAGTATCTAAGTCGGACTGGAGAACCTGACCATCCTGTATTTTACAAACAGTCAAATATATAGCAGTGTCATCAGCAAACAACCTAACCTGGGACTGTATGTTTTCAGGCAGATCATTTATGTACAATAGAAAGAGGAGTGGGCCCAGTACTGACCCCTGGGGTACGCCAGAGGTGACTGGGACCTCATTTGAAGACTCCCCGTCCAAAACCACAGTTTGTGTGCGACCTATTAAGAGTGACTGTATCCAATTTAATGTGTTACCTTTTACACCAAAAAAAAAAGACAGTTTATATAAGAGTTTTAGATTATTTACTTTGTCAAAGGCTTTGCTAAAATCCAAAAGTACCAAATCTGTTTGTTTTCCCAAAGATAGCTGCCTTCCAAGATCTTCTATTAATTGGATCAGTTGGGTCTCGCACGAGCGTTTTTCACAAAACCCATGTTGCAGCTCATACAGGGCATTATTCTTGCTGAGGTGTTTGGATATATTGGAGGCAACTATGTGCTCCATCACTTTACACAAAATACATGTTAAGGATATGGGTCTATAATTTGTCGCCTTTTTTGAATAAAGGACAGACTTGAGCCTTTTTCCAGTCTGCAGGTATTTTTCCGGTTTGAAGGCTTTTATCAAACAAGAAACATACAACAGGAGCAATCTCTGATTTAAGCAGTTTTAAAACCAATGGCTTTATGGAATCTGGCCCAGCGGCCTTGTCAGGGTTCAAGTTTGATAAAAGTTTGAATACGCCATTAAGGTCTATTTTGATTTCCGGCATTGTGGAACATAGAGGTTTGATGTCTTCAGATAGAGGTTTGATGTCTTCAGGAGCATTTTCTTGAATTTTGGACACACAATTGCCCAAGCCTAAGTGGGGATAAACATGAAAATACTGACTGGAATTGTAAGTTTAAGAGATTTGCTTTTGTAACATTACCACAGTGTAAATTTTCTGAGTCCTTTAGTGAGGATATACCCCTATTATCCTGCCTACTTTTCTTTATCATACTAAATAGGTTCTTAGGAGAGAAGCCAGAACTTTCAGTCCCCTCATTTGGTCCCACCCCAAGTATGTCTGCCAAATAATTTTCATAAGAACTTTTGATTTTTTCCTGCACAAGGTGCTTTACCCGACCCGCTTGGAATGACACCTGTCCTTGTTTGTTCCTGATTTTTGTTTTTGATAAAGCTTGTCCCTTTTTCGCATTAGCCGACAAATTTCTTGAGTAACCCTAAGCTACATTTTGATCTTAACTTCTTAATAGGAACAAACTGCTGGATTCCTGAGTCAAGAGCAGGGAATAGCCTACAGGGCGACTATGGAGAAATAGTCTCCCCAAATGAACAAACTTCTCTCTATTTTCAGCTGAGGGAGAAGTGAAAATGTATAGAATAATAGGCAAACCTGAAATTCAAGTAAAAACTTCTCCCAAATATTCCTGGGGAGAGACAAAACTTCTCCCAAAATTTGTTGGCTAGCTTGAACCCTGAAGAGCTGTTTTCAAAGCATTCCAGATTTCCTCAACAGTACTTTCTTGGAAGCGATCCAAAATTTCTGATGTTTTAGAGGCCATGTAGGATTTAAAACTTTCCCAGTCTGCTTTTCTGTAGATTGGTACAGATCTTGGTTTTTGCCGAGTCATCTTAGGTTTTACACTTACACTTGAAATAGAGATCTCATGGTCAGATATACTAGGTAAAATTTCAACTTTGTTTACTAAGGTGTGGTTTGAAGTTAAAAACAAATCAAGGACATTGTCATCATTGTCATGACTTAAGCATTCTATTGACAATTGTACTTTTCCAAAGATATTCAAAACATTTTGGGGTTATGCAATGCATTAAGTGGCTTCCTTCACGTTATTTAATACTTAACTAAAATGTCTCTTGCAGCTTTTTAGTGAGAAAAGTCACCATGAAATCAGTCTACCCTAAAATCTGCAATTTTGGTTTTCAGACGTGAAATGACGCATTGAATTTGATTTGACATTCTCACTTGTGCAATAGACACTGCACCTGTACAGGATAATTTTATTACCCTGGAGACAATCCCTGACCTGTACAGCAATAGCAAATGAGGAAAAATAACTTTATATTTCTTAGACATGTACATGTGCCTAAAGTTATGTGCTTGTTTTAGAAAATGGACGCCATTTTGGCACATCAGATTTTAGGGGTAGGGTTATTGAAGCACAAATATTTCTGTTATGCTTGTTGACATGGACCATTATCACAGACAAAATTGTTCTTTGGGTATTAAATCAGTTAACTAACAAAATTTTTCATCAATTGAATTGATCATTTTCAGTCAGCAAAGTCAAGAGGTCAACTTTTCAATTTATTCTCCATCAAGTTACATTACACAAAATATATAAGACAGGACATAATTTTGAAACAAAATATTTTATGTGCATAGGTATTTTGGGGATGTGTCTCTGATCTAGATCTATGCAGTAAATGATGCTTCAGCAAATGAGAATATTTTTATATGAATGACATGAGTTAAAGAAAAACAGTTGCTACATCATTCATGTGAAAAAAGCGTCATAAGAAAAAAAGACAGAAAAACAGGGTACCCAAACAAAAACTGACATAGTCTTTCCTAAACACTCACAAGATTTCCTTTAATTACTTAGATATAACAGTTAAGAAACGACTGGCCTTTGACAAAAAACCTATGGTACTTCTAAAACTGGCAGAAATACTAAGGTGCGTCAAATTAGATGTGCGTCAAAATACATTACTGGACGATAATATTGGTTTCAGGTGCGTCAAATTAGATGTGCGTCAAAATACATTACTGGACGATAATATTGGTTTCAAAGAAGCAGTACATGGAAAGTTGTTAAGTTAAATGAAAATGATAACCTACTAGTAGGCGTGGTCTATAGGAGTGCGTCAAGTGATGAAATAAACAATGATAAACTTTTCCAGATACTTCAAAAGGCAGCATCTCACAAAGGGATCTCTCACATTATGATAATGGGTGACTTATATATGCCTGAAATCAAGTGGAACAGTATGTATGTTCAAGCGAATAATGACCCTATATCAAGCAATTTTTTTACTTTACTCAGGATTTGTTTCTACATCAGCATACTCAAGAAAATACAAGGTTTAGGATTGATCATGAGCCCTCGCACTTAGACTTGTTATTTACAAATGATGAGTTGATGATCAGTGACATTAGATACGAACAACCCATTGGTAAAAGCGACCATGTCGCTTTGTTTTTTAATTTCATGGAGGAAATTTTAGTAACAATGAAGAAGATATTACTGTTAGGAAGCCCTTATGGCATAAAACTGACTTTAAATCACTGAATGGTTTTTATAGCTCAGTTGATTGGTGTTCTGAGTTCAAGGAACTGAATGTTGAGGTTCATGGACCAAATTTAAGACTTTATGAAGAAGGATTGTCTAGACATGTTCCGTTTAGTACTGGCTCTACTGGGAAGAAGAAAGATAAACAACCATGGTTTCGCAAGAAAGTGAAAGATGCTGTAAGGCAGAAATCCATTCTGTTTAAAAGATATAGACGTTCGGGTAAATATGTGGTATTAAGCAAAGAAACATTACAGATGAATTAATTAAGAAGGCTAAAAGAGACTATGAACCTGTCAGATATTTTGAGGTCAATTAAAACTCACCCCAAGAGACTTTACTCATATGTTAGAGATAAGCAAAAAGTTAAAGTATCAAATCTGAAAAAAGATGATGGAAATTTTACTAAGACTGACTCTGAAAGTTGTCAGGTTTTAAGTGACTTCTTTATTTCAGTATTCACAAAGGAGGATTCGGGTGAATTACCAGATTTTTCTAAAAGAACTGAATTTGAAATTAATGATATAATTGTGACTGAAGATAAAGTGAGGAAAATACTGCATAATCTGAAAACTGATAAATCACAGGGACCTGATGGTATTAATTAACTCAAGACTATTAAAAGAATGTAGTTCTAACTTATGTAAACCATTAGCAATCATATGTCAGAAATCACTGGATACTAGCACCTTCGTAACCGACAGATTTTAAAAAAGCGAACATAACACCTATTTTCAAAAAAGGAAGTCGCAGTTCACCAGGAAATTATCGGCCAGTTAGCATCACAAGTGTACCTTGAAAGATATTGGAGTCAATTGTTAGAGATGAAATGATAGAGCATCTTGAAAGAAATAAACTGTTAGAAGATGATCAGCATGGGTTTACCAGAAATAAATCATGTTTGACAAATTTGTTAGGACCACTTGAAGACATTACAACCTGCTTAGACAATGGGGAAGGGGTGGACATGGTCTTTCTTGATTACAGAAAGGCCTTCGATAGTGTCCCCCATAGACGATTAATACACAAGATATCTCGATACGGATTTGGGGAAACATTTACTAGGTGGATAACAGACCTTCTAAGTAGAAGAACTCAAACTATATATCTCCGCGGTAATAGTTCGCAGCCGTCAGAAGTATTGAGCGGGGTACCCCAGGGCTCAGTCATTGGGCCCCTTCTGTTTATTCTGTATGTGAATGAAATTCCAGAACTCATAAAAGGTACAGCAAAAATCTTTGCTGACGACACAAAGGTATTCGAAAAATCCAGTAATAAAGACACATTACAAAAAGATCTAGATATATAAATGGTCCAGCATGTGGCTTCTAAAGTTCAATGAAACTAAATGTAAAGTGATGCACATGGGAAGGAATAATCCAAGAAATGACTACAAAATTGGAAATGTATAATACTATTGTGCGCAGGCATGGCGGCCATATTATAAGAAAGATATTGAACTTTTAGAGAAAATTCAAAGACATGTGGCAAGGTTAGTGCCAGAATTGAGACATTTACCATATGAAGATAGACTTGAAAGATTAAAATTAACAAGATAGAAGACAACGTGGAGACCTTATTGAAGCATATAAAATAATAAGTGGAAAAGAAAATGTTAAATGTGATAAATTTTTTAAGATGGCTGAATGTAATGGTGGTAATATAACAAGGGGAAATTCCAAGAAGCCGTATAAACCTAGGTTAAACAAAGGGATTCTACAAAGGTCAAACTTCTGTAGCATTCGTGTAGTGAATTCCTGGAATCAATTACCTGAGGAAGTGATTTCCGTGAAAACAGTCAACTCCTTCAAGAATCGACTGGACAAGTACATCTCAAACAGACATGGGGCACAAGAGGCAATGCCTAATATACTCCCCCCATTAGCCTAATGTAATGTAATGTAAATATCTCAACAGACATGGGGCACAAGAGGCAATGCCTAATATACTCAGATACTCCCCCTATTAGCCTAATGTAATGTAATGTATATTTTTAATCAGAATGAGTGTTTCATCTCTTTTACTGTTTAACTTAAAATTATTCCAGCGCGAGTCTATGGGACAAGCCAGTCATTATGTGTGATAATATGGGAGAACCCTTAGAAACTACGGCAGTATACCGTCATCCTCCCCTGTATGAAATAAACTGCAACTTAGTTGTTTTCCTACAACAATTTAATGAGCAAAAGATATGCAAATTGGGTTTATTCCGTGTTTGATATTTCAAATCTGTATGTCTGAGAAATCTGGAGCATTGGTGGATATGGCAGGCGGTGGTGGAAACTACGTGGCTTACTCACAAGGTCACTACCTGGCTCATTCAAAAGCTATGTCCAGACATTAAACAGTTATTTCATGGATGTTTGGTGAATAGTCAAAACTATTACCCCGAGGTGACGAGGATGACCATGGTGGACTATTGCCCGAGGCCGAAGGCCGAGGGCAATAGTCCATCTGGTCATCCGAGTCACCAAGGGGCAATTGTTTTGACTATTCACCAAACAGCCATGAAATAACTGTTTTATTACCCAACAATAACATATATACTAGATACACATGTACCATGAATATTCAATTCATTTGACTCTCCATATCAGTTCAAAATGGAATTGGACTTCTAGCATCTTTAAAAGATACAGTGCCTATAATGAGGAGGTTGACAATTTTTGCTATCAAAAACACTGTTCAGTGTATTGTAGATCCACATTAGTCGACTGCATTTGTGTTTTCAGTCATCACCTATCCATTCTCTGACTTGGTTCTTTAGCGGCCCCCGTGGCGGAGCGGTTCAGGGCGCTGTTTCTTAATCACTCCATCATCTCACCGCTGTGTCTGGTGTGGGTTTGAGCCCCTCCCTGGCCACATGTGAGACAAGCCAAGTTCTGCTTGCGGGTGAGCCAGGTGGTTTTTCTCGGGTTCTCCCGTTTTCGCCCACCTACTGATTGGCCCGTCTCATATGAGCTGAAATAATCTTGAAAAGGACGTAAAACTGAATTAAAAAGAAAAAAAAGATTTGGTTCTTCTATTACATCAAGCAGCTTATTTCTTATTATCTTGTGAGCTGGGTACCAGGCCATGGTATAGTCCCATGTTATATCCAAAACTATGGACCGGTCCAGGCATGCGCAACTGAGGCCAGCCTGTGACAAAGTGAAACATTACTATAGCTCTGACATCTTTTGAGCTGGGTACCAGGCCATTGTATATTATTTTTTGAGCTGGGTACCAGGCCATGGTATAGTACCATGTTATATCCAAAACTATGGACCGATCCCAGAATGCATAGTTGGTGTCAAACTCATGACATAGTAAAACATTGTTATAGCGCTGTTATGTTTTGAGCAGGGTACCAGACCATGGTATAGTCCCATGTTATATCCAAAACTATGGGCCGGTCAGAGACCAACTCATGAAATAGCGAAAAATATGCAATTACTCTGTATATAGTGGGTTGGGTAATAAGACTGAATATTGTTGATTGGTATGTGTATGACAGTACCTTTGAAATTCTTGTAGTTAATGTTTAGCTGTATTGTACAGTTCTCTCTTAAAATCTCAGGTTATAAACAGTTCTTGCACACATGCAATGAGCCAGTGGCACATGCTATACCAAAACAGAATTGAGAAATTGTACACTTTCATGTGTCAACATATTAAGTATCGATGATTAGAATCACTAAGGTAGGATTTTCAGCCACACAAAAAGTCCCTTCTAAATTTGGTGTAGTAGTGAACAAAGCTCAAAATAAAATTATCCAGTGGTGCCAGAGAACAGCTTGATTTTCAGCAATTTGTGGAGCTGGAAATCCCCAAAGTACTCCTGGAAATAAAACTATCCATCCTGTCTGGTTTGAATTTGGGGTGAATTTAATCTCAGGGACTACATTTTATTTAGAATTTGCTTTTGTTCCTTGTTGGAAAAATGAGTGTGCAAATTTAATTGCATGTGGATTTGCACAACATTGTTGGTCAGATACAATTTTCAACATGTTCAAACCATTTTTCAAGTGCTAATATCAAGGTTTCAACTGGGGTTAAAAACTTCTCAGAACACTTCACACACAGAGAGAAACTTTGAGAAACATGAATTACCACCAATTTCATATTACCCTGAATTTCGAAGGTTCCGCCATATCAGTTAGACATCAAAGTAAATCAGATTTAAACTTTCAGGTGAAACAGGCGTGGAAGATGTATTGGTTCACGCTGCACGAGAGTGAGTTGATCTGTCATGCCAAGAGAGACAAATCTGTTGTCAGTGAGATCATCACTCTACAGGGCTCCTCAGTTGTCTGCCCCTGCTATCATGATAAAAATGTCAATATTGAGGTAATTACAAGTTCAGTCTGTTCAAAAGAAGTTGAAGTTTTGTTAATTTAAGCTTGAATGTACATGTAATTATGAATACAGCAGTGTTATAGTTTGTTGGAAGATATTGGAATCATTTGCAAAGCGTGTCAAACACTTGAGTTCCCAATCTAAGAAACCTGGCATATGCTCAAAGTTACAAGCTGATGCCTTAATGGCAGTGCCTTAGACAAGGTCAATAGACCCAAGTTGTAATGATGGAAGGAAAAACTAGTTGTCTACATAATAGCAACATTGATATTGAATTGCACAGTAATGCACAAATTGTCCGATAATTTTGCATTTCAGTATTCAACATGTTGAACAACATAATTCAGTGCAGTGAAAAGCTTTTCAGTAGTAGCTTTTTTCAAATCAAAGTGTAACATTTTGAAATGTTGATTTCTAATTATACTATTCTTTTAGCCCTCCAGGTATATTATGTGAAAAAGAATTTCATTTTTACTGTGAACTTGAATCTGATTACATGTACTGAGTTTTGTAATATGAGCCACCCACTGCATGGGAAAACCAATAAACTGCATAGGCGAAAACAAAGGTGCAGATCAGCTGTGCAGTAACTGCACAGCTGATCAGCGCCTTTGTTTTCGCTACATGGATACTACAATTCCTCCTCTACTTATACCTAAAATTTCAAGCCTCTAGCCCGCTTCTGTGACTGTACAGCCCGGTTTGTGTCAGACCTGGTCAGAAACCAAATTGTTGGTTTTCTCCTGCACAGGCTCATATTGTGTCAATGCAGTGCAATGGAACAGCCATACAGCATAGTTGATTCGTTGCAAGGTCAATGAGCCTGTGCGTGAGAAAACCAACAATTTGGGTTCCAACCAGGTCCGACTTAAATCGGGCTGTACAGTCACAGAAGATGGTTAGAGGCTGGAATTTTTGGATTTAGAAAGTAAAGAAATTGTACTATCTGTGTAGCTAAAACAAAGACGCTGATCAGCTTCGCAGTTGCTGTGAAGCTGATCTGCGTCTTTGTATTTGCCTATGCAGATTGTTGGTTTTCCCATGCGGCGGCTCCAATATAAGCCTAAACAATTACATCAAACCCCATTCTTTTTGTTGACAGTGTGCATTCAAGGTGAACATACCAAATGGGGAGGAGCTGTTATTCCAGGCCTCAGGGAGTCAGGACAGGGACAGGTGGGCCCACGCTATAGGGGCGGTGATCAGGTCCATCTCATCTTCTTACCAGGTATGTGGAAAATAGTTTTGATTATTGAGCATTCGCAAGAGTAAACCAACAATTTGGATTTCCCAGCATGTCGGACACAAACCAACCTGTATAGTCACAGAAGAAAGCTTGAAGCTTGAAATTTTGTATTTAAGAAGACGAGGGGTTGTACTATCCTGAAGAGAAAACAAAGGCGCTGATCTGCGCCTTTGTTTTTGCCTAGACCGGTTTTCTCATGATGGGGCTCATTTAATGGTATGAAGTTTTGATTTTTAGTTGATTACTTTTAATGCTTCCAGAGTAAAGACATGTTGTACATGAATCAGTTCAACAAGTGTAATGAGAACTATTTCTAAGTCATGAGCATGCATGTATAAATATTTATTTAAGAAATGAATTTCATTTTTCTGGTGTTCATGGAGCTATGAACCGCAGTGGGTCGCGTGCAAAGTGAATGAACCCCGAAGGGGTTCATGTAAGCATTGCACGCGACCCACTGCGGTTCATAGCTCCATGAACAACAGAAAAATTAAACTCATTGCTTATATTTAGTTTCATTTCTCTCTATCGCTTGTTCAAAAATCACCAAGGCGGTCACATTTACCAGCAAACAGAGCATCTACACACAGTGTGTGTTCAAACAGCGGAACGGCGTCGACGTTTACAATGTCCAATCAGATTGGCGCGATTCATGTTTTTTGAAGTCAAGTTTGGATTACGTCACGTCGCGTGACACAATGTTGTTCATGGAAGTATGAACACAGATGAACATCTAATGGTTCATCTAAGGAGGTTTTAGAAAAATGTAAATATTCCTAAATGAAATCAAAACACTAACGATGAATAACATGTAGTGTTGGGGTTACTGGTAATTAGATTTTTGAAGCTTGATTCAATGGATTGACAATCTTTGAAATTGAAATTGAAATTGAACTTGAGTTTCACTTGAAAAGCTGTCATTAAAATGGTATTAAAAACAAAAAAAGTTTTTGATTTGAAAACAAAATTGCTATCGGGTCAGCTAAGATCAGATGACAATTTTAAATTTACCAAGTGTTATGCAGTTGTGTAACGATTTCTTCGACACTAACTTACTTAAATTGAATTCCGCTTATCGGAAAAGATGGCGATGACGTCATCGATAACATTACCTGTGAACTCACGGGTACAGAATCAATAAATACACAGACTTAATACACATATTAGTGCGGGTAAATGTATCTTAAATTGTGAATATACGTTGAAATCAAAGCTTAATTAACTAAAATAAATTTAACTTCATATTAGAACCACCGAAAAAGAATTAGCCATCTGTCTGAAAAATTATTTTGGCAAGGTTTGTTTAAAACTCGGAAAACTGAATGAGCTTCAGAGAAAGTTGCATGTAATTGAGTAACTTTATTCAATTTATTCACTTATTATTTTCAGTTCACATTTTTCTAGATTTGTTTTTCTCTAACGGCAGCTTTTATTTCACGATTTTATTTTGTAATTATGATAATTAAATAGAATAATAGATAGAAATGTACAATAACCGTGCCGTTGAAGTTGTTGGAGTTTTAAAATCCAAGAATGTGTGGTATGTTACTTAAAATCTTAAATATGACTCCTCCAAAAACAGATACAACAATACGACAGCAAAAATACTAATGCGTAAAACTGTCATAAAATTTCAATTTAATTTGAGACTGAAATGTCTGAAATTATGTGCATATAAATAACGAGAGATCAAAGCCGCCCGCGCTTGCCGAAAAATCAAAATATTTAGCTATAAATAAACACGGAAATATTGCGCTATTCAAGACATTTTCCTCCAAAAACAGATACAACAATACGACAGCAAAAATACTAATGCGTAAAACTGTCATAAAATTTCAATTTAATTTGAGACTGAAATGTCTGAAATTATGTGCATATAAACAAGGACACTCTATCGAGAGGACGACACACTCTGATTATTTTGCCCTTTATCTACTGTGACATGATTTTGGACCGAAACGACCCGTTGCCCCGCGTGATCCGGCAAACGAGCGGTAGTTTCAAAATTAGAATTAACTGAATAGAATTATCTTCTCTGAGCCAGTAAGTAGAACCTTTTAACAATTAAATCCATTTACCAGATTAAAGACCTTTTAATTATCTTTCATCTGACATATTTATCTTTCCCCTAATTATCACATTACAGGTAATTTTAGTGGTTTTCTTTACCCTTATTTTGTTAGCTCACCTGAGCCGTTAGGCTCACAAGGTGAGCTTATAGGATGGCCATGATCCGGCGTCCGTCCGTCGTCCGTCCGTCGTCGTCCGTCCGTCCGTCGTCCGTCCACAATTTCAAAGATCTTCTCCTCTGAAACCACTTGGCCAATCAAAGCCAAATTTTATATGAAGCATCTATAGGAAGGGGGAACCAATGTGTATATAAGAAATCCAGGTCACATGACCAAGATGGCCGCCATGCCCATATATGGTAAAAACCCTTCAAAAATCTTCTTCTCCAGAACCGGTGGACCGATTTCAACGAAACTTGGCATGAAGCATCGATGGCTCAAGCACTTCAATGTATATATAAATCATGGCCCTGTGATGACCTTGACCTATTTTACAGCAAGGTCAACATAGGTCGTCAATGCATTTGAATGGGGAAAACTTTTAAAATGTCATTTTAAGTAAAAGTCTTGCAGGAAATGGGCAGTAGGACTGAATATTAATGATTCTGAAAAAATTTGCACCCCAGGGGCTCATATGCCCCCACCCCGGGGCAATATACATGTATATTATCATAATATTCAAACATCATCTCCTCTGAAACCGCTTGGCCAATTAAAGCCAAATTTTATGTGAAGCATCAATAGGAAGGGGTAACCAATGTGTATATAAATAATCAAGGTCACATAACCAAGATGGCCGCCATGCCCATATATGGTAAAAACCCTTCCAAAATCTTCTTCTCCGGAACCGGTACACTGATTTCAAAGAAACTTGGCATGGAGCATTGATGGCTCAAGTACTACAATGTGTATATAAATCATGACCCTGTGATGACCTTGACCTTTTTTATGGCAAGGTCAACATAGGTCGCCTATGCATTTGAATGGGGAAAACTTTTAAAAAGTAATTTGAGGTGAAAATCTTGCAGGAATGGGTAGTTTGACTGAATATTAATGATTCTGAAGAAAAAAATGGACCCATGGGGCTCATATGCCCCTACCCCGGGGCAATATACATGTATATTACCAAAATATTCAAACATCTTCTTCTCTGAAACCACTTGGCCAATCAAAGCCAAATTTTATGTGAAGCATTTATAGAATGAGGGAACCAATGTGTATATAAATGATCCAGGTCACATGACCAAGATGGCCGCCATGCCCATATATGGTAAAAACCCTTCCAAAATCTTCTTCTCTGGAACCGGTGGACCGATTTCAACAAAACTTGGCATGAAACATCAATGGCTTAAAGACTACAATGTATATATATAAATCATGACCCTGTGATGACCTTGACCTATTTTACGACAAGGTCAACATAGGTTGCCTATGCCTTTGAATGGGGATAACTGTTATTTGTCGGTTGAAGGGAAAGACTTGCAGGCAATTGGCAAATGGACAGGATATTGATTATTATGAAGAAAAATAATGGACACCAGGGAATCATCTGCCCCTTTACTGGGGCTTTTTTCCATAATATGCAAACATGTTTATTGGTATATACGTACAACAGATCTCAGGTGAGCGTTTACAGGACCATTGGTCCTCTGGTTTCTATTTTTGACCTTAAAATGGCGTCATGGCGACCAATTTTCACACAGTCGTCATAAATGGGAACCGATTACTTAGATATAAGCTGTGTTCTATTAGTTAAGTATAATATTTATGAAAAGCAGATACATCAAAGTTTCGGAAAATTTATATAAGAGTTTGATATTTTGAAACGTGTAGTAGTAAACTTATTAGAAATTACAAAGTCCGCGTGACAAAATGGCGGACCGTTTTTAGAAAACGAAAATCAACGGTGGCGCTTTTGGAACACTTTACAGCTTTATTTGAGCTTTCTACCAATAATTATTTTGTTTACTTTGTATGTTAAAGACAAATCTTCAAGTTAACATATGCAAAACCTAAGTTCAAGCTATAATGTCAGTTTGTCAGGACGATTTTTTCCGGGAAATTTACGGCTCATAAATTTGTTTTAAGGGTTTCTTTTTCCTACGTTTTTTTCCTAAATTGAAAGGTTTTCGTTTAAAAATTGGTTCTAAAACTGTCTGTTATGATGATGGTAGACTTTGTGCACTTAATTTTCTTTATTTATCAATTTGAATGCAACCAATCTTTGGAGTTATTTAATAAAAACTCGAACAGGTATGATTTATCTTATTTCAAAATGGCGACAAGATCGACTGCTGCGGCTTAGCGGACAGGTAAAAGTGGCATAGTACATAGTCAATATTTCATGAGCGATTTCCATTGAGTGTGTCGTCCTCTCGATAGAGTGTCCTTGATATAAATAACGAGAGATCAAAGCCGCCCGCGCTTGCCGAAAAATCAAAATATTTAGCTATAAAATATTGCGCTATTCAAGACATTTTCCTTCCAAATCCAAAATATATGCATTCTGGAAACATTCTTTCCTCATTACAAAACAAAACTTTTAAAGATTTGGGCATTATAATCATTTGTGCAAATAAACCATAACGTATATTGGCTTTTAATAAAGCCGCCATTATAGATTTGTACCCGTGAGAGTGACCCGGATGCTCGCTGATGACGTCACGCCATCTTTTCCGATAATCGGAATTGCAGGATGTCAAGATCAATTAATTCTCACTGGCCTAAAAAAATCATGTTGATTGGGCAAGCCATTTTTTCACAGTATAAGTTTAAATAGCCAAAAATACCCCCAAAACAGGTGTTATAGTGTCTCACTTGAAAATTGCTTCTTTTTATGTGTAAGAGGATTGAAACTGACACTTTATTTGCATATAAAATATTCTGTGGCTAGTAAGTGGCCATATCCCCTTTATTCTGCCGTTTATTTGAATGGGCTACGACTATTTATTTTTGAGTTATGCCATGATTACTAAAGCTGATGACATGTGCCAAAATGAGGTATTTTAAAGTGAGAAAAGTGACCTGCCAGATAAGTCAGACTGTTACATCCAATACTACTTCCAATGTGTTATAAACAATATTTGGACATACCTTATCGACAAAAATAACCAGTCGCGTGACTTACTTTTATCACTGGATAGATATTTATATCCCAAATTACTGAGGACAATGCAACAAAAAAGTGTCCTGTCAGTAAGATGTCATTTCTCTATGACGTCAGATACTTCTGGAAGTTTAAATCATATTGGGAAACTGATAATTGTCGTGAGAAAAATATTATACCAACGCCAATGACAATGTAGAATTATAGAAATTATATTTTGGTCAAAAATGTCCTGTCCGTAGAGAAAAAATCTACAACAAAAAGTGCAAAATTTCTAAATCAATGAACCCAGAACCATCAAATTTCACATGACGCATCTTTTTATCAGAACACAACTTTTATTACAATATAGGGTGGAATGGATCAAAACTCTGGTTACCATGGCAACGGATAGGTCCCATAGCGTTATAATGGTGAAAACAATGTTTTCTTATTTTCTGGCTAGCTATTAATCTGATTCTGTTCAAACTTATTCATAACCAGGATATACACACCAGCTTTAAGTATATTAAGTTTCGGCCAAATCAGATTCCTAAGTAAGAAGTTAGCTACCCTTTCTTAATTTTTCATGATTTTAAAGATGAAATAGAGTTTTGGATATAACGGAATTCTGTGGCACAGAATGATAAAAAGGTATATATTTTCCGAAACTGTTTAACTTACAGATTTCGGAAAAAGTGAAACAAAGCCAAGGGTACAACTTTTACAAAACACCTCTGAAAACAGGTGAAACAAAAATTTGCTTCTGATCGTAGCTGAGACGAATACATGTACATAATAAATTTCTTACATTTAGGGTACTAACAGTCCTGCCAAGTTCCAGCATTTTAGAGCAAAAGCAAATGTCAGGTTAGTTTGAGATAAACAGCTGAGCACGGTTTTCACTTCCCTGTGATTACATTTATATGATACATACAATAATTGAGTGGCTTCATCACAAAACCAACAAATTTGCATATGCAAAGACAAAACTGCAGATCAGCTGTGCAGTAACTGCACAGCTGATCAGTGACTTTGTTTTCGCTACACAAATAGTACAACCCCTTTTTCTTCCTAAATCCAAAATTTCAACTTTCTAGCACTCTTCTGTGACTGCACAGACCGGTTTGTGTCAGACCTGGTTGGAAATTTCGAGGACTTAATGTGCTTCTGAAAGTAGCTTAGATAATATGATCATAGCTGATTACCTAGGATGTGGCACAAAATCAAGCACTTCAAAGTCTAGTGTCATATACTTTAACTTTCAAGTGATTCATTTGGTTCTGTCTGAAGACTCTTCCTATACAGGAGAGCTTTCAAATAGTAATGATCCCTTGATATTCTCATTTAATTTACCCTATTCTGTTATGATGTTTCTAGCGAAGTCCTAGGTGCACTACAAGACCCAGACGCAGGAGTTGAAATGGGGAACCACGTTAGAGATGGAATTGTGCACAAAAATAGCTTCAGAGGAAGTGATGTCATAGACTGGTTGCTAAGGTGGAACATAGTTAGGCGGAGGAATGACGGTGTTGCTATGGCGCAGGCGCTACTGAAACTAGGTCACCTACAGGAAGTTGACATGGCTGATGGGACGGCAGGGTTGCTTCAGATGTTCAAGGACGGGGAAAAATTGTACAGATTTGTAAGTTTTTATATGTATTTTGAAAGCAGTATCATACTAAAAAAATGCATGCATATTAATTTGAACCCTTAAAAAAACAAAAACTTACAGACACATACATAATACTTTTCTGCTCAGTGTTACTAAATTTCAAGACTAATGTCAATTTGTCCATATTTCTTACATCAGACCTCCCTGAACCTAGGCGTGGAGAGAAACAGTTATTTCGACAGTTCCGACAGTGACTCCAGTCTCTCAGACGATGACGATGATCAGAAAGTTCCGGAAAAAGTCAAAAAGGGAAAAGTCATACGCACAGCTTTTATGCTCAAGAAGGTAGGTCACTGTAGGTGAATAGGTTCATCTGCATGTGCAATTTCTACAGCTTTTCTATAGGATCTGGCTTTTGTAAATAAATTGAGCCGCATCGTCAGAAAACCGGATTTTTGCCTATTCGAAAACAAAGGCGCAGATCAGCTTCGCAGTAACTGCGAAGCTGATCCGCGCCTTTGTTTTCGCTACACGTATAGTACAATTCCTCTCCTACTTAAATCCAAAATTTCAAGCCTCTAACCATCTTCTGTGACTGTACAGGCCGGTTTGTGTCGTACCTGGTCGAAACCCAAATTGTTGGTTTTCTCACGCACAGGCTCAAATTATATTGGCTCTGAAGCGTAACACACTGGGCCTCATTGAGAAGAAAAATAACAACAACAACAACAAAAAGAAAGAAATCTTACAAGATGTTCATGGACAATGAGTATGTCATATATGACAAAAACTACATTTTGAAGCTTAGAAAGGGCTGATTGAATGTATAGAATTTCTGTTGTGGTTTATAGTCTGAATTGCAAGACTAGAAAGGAAAGTGCTCTTGGCTGAAAAATTTTCTAGAAAGATTCAGACTATGAAATAGGTCATTTCAACTTTTTTAAAATGCTCTTGTGTGAGCCTTGTTATTATGGTTTCAAATCGCCCTGACTAGGCTGTACAGCTACAGACTAGGGTTAGATTATTAATAGTCAAGGGATTGTACCATGGATCTAACCAAAACTTATCAAGTTATCATGTCAGCTAATCAAACATGGCTGGCAGTTCCTGTGGCCAAGTTGTGTGCAGAATTCATTACCATGCTAAATCATTTGATCATCTCACGGCTGTGTATTGGGCACATGTTAAACAAGCTAAATTCTGCTTGCGGGTGTGCCAGCAGTTTTTTCTGTGGGCTCTCCTATTTTGCCCCGACCTACACATCAGGAAAACATGTCCGTGAAATGTATACCCCCTTAAACCCCACTTTTATATAGTAAAACTGGGGTATGCGGGGGTAAACCTATTTTTCTTATTTTTGCTCCAAAACATAGATTGTGGGTACTCGTTAGAACCGCCTCGCCGAGGCGGTTCTAACGTGTACCCACAATCTATGTTTTGAGCAAAAATAAGAAAAATATCAAAATTTTTCCAGTGAAATTTTTCATTTTCACAACCAAAAAAAATTCTGTATATTGCATGGGCGTGTTTTCGTAATGATATTAGCCAGTCTCATCTGAAACAATCTTGAAAGGGAGTCCAGTCAAGAAACTGCCAGATCCAAAAACATTTACATGGGTGGTATTCATATCTGACCCTCCGCATCAGAAAACCAACAGTTTGCATTTGCGAAAACAAAGGCGCAGATCAGCTGTGCAGTAACTGTTTTCGCTACACATAGGGTGCAATCTCTCTTCTTCCTAAAATCCAAAATTCCATGCTTCTAGCTTTCTTCTGTGACTATACAGGCCAGTTTGTGTCATACCTGGTCGAAATTCCAAATCGTTCAATTGTCCATGCAGCGTCTCAGCTTGTATTTCAGAGATCATTTCGTAAAGGTCTGCGGCTAGTGAGGATCATACTGAGAGATAATCCACCATCATTGGAATATGAAAATCCATTCCAGTTAGCAAAGAAGGTAAAACTGTTTGTCTTTCTGTTAATGGGGTCAATCATCCCATTTGAAATTAAGATCAAGCATTCATCTTTTGTTTAGCATCTTCAAAGTCACAGATTAATGTATCAGCATTTTAGTGTGATAGCAGTATTTATTTACTGGACAGATTTGCAACTGACCAAGCTTTTAGCTTGAAGCTAACTATACTATTTTCCTACAGATGTTTAAAACAGTATGCATGAATAGATATAAATGGCCAGACTTGCTTTCTTGAATCTTTTGAACTCATCACATGACATATGGAAGTCTTCTCGGCAAAGTGTTTAATTCATCACCCTTTTTTATCAAAAGTACTATATTAGATCACTTTTGGATGAGACTTTAAACCAAGATTCCATCTCAGTATATGACCTTAGCTGTTATTGGGGCGTAAAACATAAACTTAACAAAAACAGCTTCCTAAAAATCAAAATTGAATAAAACTCATCTCCTCTGCTTTACTTTTCTTTCACATTAAACATCATCTATTTCTTGTCACTTTCTTTTGAAGGACCTTCCAGCGGACAGACTACAGACAAAGTTTGTTGACCTTAGCAACTGTTACCTAGTAGAATCCAGCAAAGCCACCACAGGTAGTAACTCTCAGATTAGCTTTAGTTCTATTATGTTGAAAACATGTATCAGAACATTGTGCCACTGCATAAGATACAAACCAGTCCATTCCATCAAAAACATGGCTAGAGACTTTGATTTTCAAATCCAGTTTCCATGTAAAAAATCTGCAAAAGACTAAGGCTATTGCGAGCATAAAGTGCTTTGTTTTACAGTTTGCTTTAACAAATCTTTCAATTTAAATGGACACTTTTAATGTAAGGTTGATGTAAGCAGCTAGCTACAAGAACAGACTAAATCATTATAAAAATTGTTTCATATAGATCTATTAGCCTAGAGAAATCCTACGGTAAATTTCTAATAATATTAAATCATGTCAAAGAATTTAACATTTACATTAAATGACAAAGGGAAAAATCTGTGTGACAAATTTACACATAACAATTTCCATACATTTCCAGAATTACCAGTTTCCACTGTTAAAGAGCCAAAAGTATCGCCAAAGCTGAGAATATATTTGAGAAGTCGGGGTAAGAAATGCAGAGCCTTTCAAACAAAAGATGAAGAGGAATGGCATGAATATTTCTCCCTGTTTAACACCTTGTGTGGAGCGAAAAAACTGGATATGAAAGAGAAGGCTGTGACGAAAAAGGAAAATATAAGGGAAAAGAAAGAAGTTACCACATAATTTTTTACTCTCTTTTTTATGTTCTTTAAAAAATCAAGTGCAATCTTATTTTTTTTTATTATTTTTCAACTTTTTTTTCTTTGAATTTTTTTTTATAAAATTGTTGTTGAATAAGTCTTCCTGATATTTGTTAAGATTGTGTTACTTAGATAATTGCTCAGTTTTCTTAGAACTTTCCAGATTTACATTCATCAATTTGCATTTGTCTAATGTCTTCCCAAAAGCATTTTATTAAGTGATTTCAATTTCTGTTTTGCTTGTGCTGAGAAAATAGTATCCTGATTACTGAAGTTATTTTAGCCACATTAAATAAGTAAACATGTCCGGCATTGTTGACCAGGCCCCGAGGTTATAAAACTTTTTTCAAACTGAGCTCAGCTGAGCATGAAATTCCAACAGCTCATAAATGTTGAGATAGTCAAAATTAGTGGAAAATTCAGGTTCAAAACTCAAAAACTAGTAATTTATCCTGCTAATAAATGCTTAAGTTAGCATTTTAACATTTATGAGCAGGACAAATCTTAGTCTCAGCTGAGATGAGCATGAAAATAAAGTTTTATAACCTTGGGACCAGGTATGACCCACACTTGGCTGTTACTTGTAAATCTGGTTTGAAGCTGGTTTGATGCCTAAATCTTTGTATTTTGAAAGTGGTTATACATCATACTAATAGAGAAAATATGGGATAACATATTTACAAGCATACCCACAGCTGACAGCGTTTTAAGTCTTCCTTGTAAAAGATCATGCAATATCATTACGAATACACACCCATGTAATATACAGATTTTCCTTAAGTTGTAAAAATTGAAAATTTTCAGTCGGAAATTTTTGATATTTTTCTTATTTTTGCCCAAAACATAGATTGTGGGTACATGTTAGAACTGCCTAGCCCCCACAACCTATGTTTTGGAGCAAAAATAAAAAACATAGGTATACCCCTGCATACCCAGTTTTACTATATAAAAGTGGGGTATAAGGGGGTATACATTACATGAACATGTAATTCTGATGTTATGTTTATATTAATGCAATATCTCATTTATCATTCAATTCCATATGAGAATTCCATTTTGTAGCTCACATGAGTCACTGATTCCCTAAAAGAACTTATTAGTATAAGCATATGTATCCTGTGGTTGCCATATGTCATCATCTTTCACCATTTTCAATGATTTTCTCCCCCATATTAAACCACTTTCAAAGCTAATTTTCATGTAGTAGAGTCTCCAGGATCCAGGGGCTCTATTTACAATATGTATTCTGCAATATTTTATTTGCTGACATGGTAATAAGTTTCCTAATATTTCTTTTGTTTATTGTTATGTAAGCAGAGAAAACTGTAAATATTTATTATACATGTAATGATACTAATGTTTTGTAAACAAATTTGTCTAGTCATTTTTCTACAATATTATTTGTGCCGCAGTGCGAGAAAAACAGGTCTCCAGGTCCTGCATAAACCACAGAAGAAGATCAGAAGTTGCTGATAAGCTGTGCAGTTTTTGCACAGGCGAAATCTGTTTTTCTCATGCGGCTCATGTCAAGGGAATTCCATTTTTACATCATTTAGATATCTAGAACTGTGTTCACAGGTCATTTACGCTTACTCAACATTGTATACTGTTTGCTAAAATAACCCCATATGCCCCAAATACTCATTCTAGCTGACGAATCACTAAATTTTGGCTATCTAGACTGTTATATGGTTATTATAGAGTGTCAATAACCTGTGCTCTGTTAGTATAATATACATCTTTATTAAACTCAATTGGGCCATATTGTGTCTTTAAGAAGGTTTCCGACAAGGTATAGAAATACATGTATGATCATGTATCTGGACTGTATTGCTACATAAGATGGCTTACTTTCTGATTTGGGAGGTTTCTACTGTACATGTCAGAGTAAAACAAAGACTTTTAATGACTTAAAATTGACAAAAATATGATATGGCTTGAGTTTTGAAGTAATCATCAGATCTAAACCTTATAAGTGCTTCTGTGTTCCATGTCATTACGAAAACATGCCCATGTGATATAAAGATTTTTGGAAAGTTGTAAAAATTGAAAATTTTCAGTAGAAAAATGTTGATCTTTTTCTTATTTTTGCTCAAAACATAGATTGTGGGTACACGTTAGAACCGCCTCGGCGAGGCGGTTCTAACGAGTACCCACAATCTATGTTTTGGAGCAAAAATAAGAAAAATAGGTATACCCCTGCGTACCCCAATTTTGCTATATAAAAGTGGGGTTTAAGGGGGTATAAATTGCACGGACATGTTTTCCTGATGTTTAATTGTTTCTTTATGCGACAAAATGTGATGGCATCAGACTAGAGTATTTAATAAGAAAAGTCTTTCCTAGATAAGCAGTCAGCTGTTAAAAGTCAGCTGTCCGCAGTAAATTTGCATTTGAATTACAGTGGTCGTTATTAGGCTTTTTCCTCACTAGCCCGAACCCTTATATCTTTAATCATTTGCCAAATTTTCAACTAGCCCGACCTATATAGGTAATGCGTTTAACTGAGAAAAACTACTAGCCTGACAACCCTTTGGCTAGTGATGGGCTAATGGGCTATTGCTAATTTCGATCACTGGAATTATAAGTAATAAGTTAAATTGGAATATTCTGATGTGGATCAACTTTCTGTTTAGTGTGAACACAAATTTAGTGCAGAACTTGTTGATTTAGCATGAAATAAGTTGATGCACATCTAAGTGTTTAGTGTAAAAAACACCCAGAGATGCTTATCGAATTGGCAGAATCTGATGTCCAGGCTGCTGGACTTAGATCTTTACAACTGTGCAAATACCAGCTTAGCAATTCACAAGTTTCAAACATTGCAAGACCATTTGTCAAAGACAAGAAATTGACAGTCCACAACAGTCACCCAGGTGCAATTTAAATATAGGAAAAATTTGTTCATTTTTATAAAATAGCCAAAAGCTGTCAAACAATCATCTTGATCTGTTTCATTATTTTCAAACAACCAATGAAATGATTGAAAAGAGAAATCAACATCTGTCAATTCCATCTTACTGTGGCCAATCAGAGATTATAAGGTGATTATGTACATTTCAAGGTTGATACAAATATTGGACAGAAAATGCCAATGTCATCTTTTTGACAACTAGATAAGAGATGCTTGAAACACCTGGATTGCTAAGCTGCTATTTGTGTGGTTGTATTCACATAGATATAGGCTGGACATAGATCTTTAATCACATAGATATATTGCTAACTTTCGGAATGAACTAGTTCGAGTTGTATTGCCATACATGTACTTATTTACACTTTGCTTTAATGTATTATTTTCATTATCATCAAAACTGATGCTTTTGTATAATTTGCTACTAATTGAAAGTGCTTTTAGAAGATTTTTTTGGAATGTTTTACCTTTTTCAATATTTTTCTGTTGTTACATAGTGCTTAAGTTATAACCCAAGTGCTTCCAATTTTCTTTACAAGCTGCAAGAGGAGTCCAGATTCAAGATTATGAATAAGTTTTTCATGTTTAGGGCTTGATTCAAAAAGGCTTGAAATTTCAACAGCACATAAAGCCTGTAATAGTCTGTTTAATGTTTAACTCATTTAAGCCTGGCGTCCCTTTTATGGGACATAGGCAAACAGCTTAGCCCCAGATGTGACGCCGCAGAACGCAGCGTCCCATCTGGGGCTATTCTGTTTGCACAGAGAAATTTCATCGAAAAATGAGATAAAAATTAAAAATCACTCCTAACACCCCTAAAAATGAAAGTGGACTCACCCAATTGATAATGATGGGAAAATCCATTCGTCAAATATGGGTTAAATAATCAAGTGCTGCCATGGGCCCCCACCCATTGGGGCCTAAAGAAATAGATGGGCTGCTTGTGCCTCCAGGCAAAGCTTGTTCGCTGCTGACAGACCATCTGATTACTGGTTAACCGCTCAGGTCTGAGCCTGCCTAGGAAAAAGTCAAACTGTCCACACATATAAGCCTTTGTGGCTTTGTTGGATGGTTATATTTTAAGCACTGGTTGGATGTCATGACATGCTCATTTTGGGTAAAGTCCCATAAAGTGGAGGCAACGTCCTGTCATGACCTTAGCTGTTGACTGGGACGTAAAACATCAATTCAAACAAACAAACAAACAAACATTTTCCTGCTAATAGTGAACTACAAATATCAAATGGGAAACCATGAATTTCCTATGTATTAAAGTTATACTGGTTTTATTATGTATGATGGTTTTGATATGGTTTATTTCTGTGCCATTTAGTTTGCACCCATCCTGTGTAGCTATTCAGTATACCCAACATTCTGCTAGATAACAAGCTTTTGAAATAAGGATCTCAAAGAAGCATAATATACCATCATTTGTATGCATCATAGGATGAAACAGTGTTTTAAAATATGTTGGTTGAAATGTTGTGTTCTATGTTGGTTGCAATATAATATGAGCTGCCGCATGGGAAAACCAACAATCTGCATAGGCGAAAACAAAGGCGCAGATCAGCTTGGCAGTAACTGCAAAGCTCATCAGTGCCTTTGTTTTCACTACACGGATAGTACAATTCCTCTACTTCTTAAATCTGAAATTTCAAGCTTCTAACCTCCTTCTGTGATTGTACAGCTCGGTTTGTATCGGACCTGGTCGGAACCCACATTGTTTATTTTCTCATACACAGGCTCATATGCATGTATGTGTCATACTTCTCATCAGGAAAACA
Source organism: Rugalucina vietnamica (assembly GCA_964017185.1). NCBI lineage: Eukaryota > Metazoa > Mollusca > Bivalvia > Lucinida > Lucinidae > Rugalucina > Rugalucina vietnamica. The sequence goes on from OZ024875.1 coordinate 34,415,518, forward strand.
TGTCCATGAAATGTTTACCCCCTTAAACCCCACTTTTATATAGCAAAACTGGGGTTTGCAGGGGAATACCTATTTTTCTTGTTTTTGCTCAAAAACATAGATTGTGGGTACTCCTTAGAACCGCCTCGGCGAGGCGGTTTTAACGTGTACCCACAATCTATGTTTTGAGCAAAAATAAGAAAAATATCAAAAGTTTTCCTCTGAAAATCATCGATTTTTGACCTGAAAAAATTACTGTATTTCATATGGGCATGTTTTCGTAATGTTGTTTATTCAGGAGACCTAACTATAGCTATGCAAGTATGTTACAATTTTAGCATTATCGAGGCCCTCCCAGGGGGTGGGGTCTTTGCTCCCTGCTCCCTGAAAGAAAAATGACCTTTCTCCCCAGCTCCCTAAAATGTTTTTCCTCAGCATCCTGCTCCCTGCTCCCTAAAACTATGCTTTCTCCCCAAATCCCTGAAAATGTAAATGACCCTTCTCCCCAAATCCCTGAAAATAAATAGCCCTTCTCCCTGAATCCCCAAAACCCCTGGGAGGGCCTCATTATCATGAGAAAACCTGCTATTGGTACCCCTAGCAGATTTTGGAGGTTATGGTGGCCTAATGGTAGTGTCAGATTCTGGATTGAGAGTCGGGTTGTGTACTTGAGCAAGACATATTTACTCCCTATATTACTGGTTAACACACATGAAGCATTGTCTCCATTCAGACTGTTGAATGGGACATAAAAACCAAACAAACAATGACACCAAAGCTATACAGCAACAGAGGCCGGCTAGAGGTTTGACATCATCAATCTAGAAAAACGGTTGATGTTCTTTCTGTATAATACGTACGAACACCTTGATCAGCAGCTGAGTATTTGAGTGGTATTAGTGAAAAGCTGATTTTCTCATGATGGGCTTGATATAATATTGAATAAAATTAGATAACATATATTTGGTATTTGTGTTGTTATCTTAAGAGCCTGAATTCTGTAGTAACAAAACAGATTCTCAAGACTGTAAATTTTATATTTGTTATTATTATACCCCTTGGAATAAGCCCAAAATGATTCTACCTTCACTGACCGATGCACTTGAGCTACACAAGGGCTGCGCAAAAAAATTGTGGACATTCTGAACTTTTTAATGGATTTCCGATTGTTTTCATATTTTCACGTGTAATAATGGGCTTTTGTTGATATTCATATAACAAGTCTCTGGTCAAGTTATATTTTTGGTTTGTTTAATTTGATCAATGATAAATACACAAAGTTTGCTACCCGGAGCATGCTCTTAAATCAAATTGCCCAGTGCAAAGCTCTTGTAAGTATTAATAATTATACAATTTGATATGATATGTGAAATTTCAGTCCTCATATATTATATAACAACGTTAGAGGGACGACTTTTTTAGGACATGTGGAAGCAAAAAATAAGTTAAAATGATGTTTGGAATAATGGACAGGACAAATGGTAGAAGCTTGAAAAAAGTTATGACAAGATTCAGGATTAAGCCTAGTGAAACTTTTGGTTTCATCAGGAAAACATGTCCGTGTAAGGTATACCCCCTTGAACCCCTTTTATATAGCAGTAGCAGGGGTATTTTTCTTATTTTTGCGCCAAAACATAGATTGTGGGTGCATGTCTCGGCAAGGCGGTTCTAACATGCACCCACAATCTATGTTTTGAGCAAAAATAAGAAAGATATCAAGATTTTTCCAACAAAATTTTCAATGTTTACAACCGAAAAAAATCTCTGTATATTGCATGGGCAAGTATTCGTAATATATTACAAAGCTAGACCTGCATCTTAGCAAAACCACCTATGCCAAATTTGAGCCGCCCTGTGAGAAAACAGGATTTTTGCCTCTGCTAAAATAAAGGCGCAGATCAGCTGTGCAGTAACTGCACAGCTGATCAGCGCCTTTGTTTTCGCTACATGTACTATCCCTCTTCTTCTTACTTCTTAAATACAAAATTTCAAGGTTTTAGTCTTTTTCTGCGACTGTACATGCCAGTTTGTGTCAGAGCTGGTCAGAAATCCTAAAGTCCGGTTTTCTTACGTCACGGCTCATTTCATGCTCTGGATAGCCCAAACGTCAACTGTAGAAACTCAAAGAAATAACGATTTTCTATCGATTTGTCTGAAACATTCCACTTTTATCTAACAGCTGAATTGTAAACATTTGAAAATATGAGTTAAACTGCATGAGATAATTTAAAAGAAATTTTAAATTTGACATAGCCATCTAAATACATGTATTCAGAAAATCCATTGCGGACTGATCATGCTCCTTGGCTCAGTGCCCTTGGTTAAATTTCATGCTCCATTGACTTTGACAATATGTGGTCTCCAAGTAATTTTATATTACTGACCATTCTTGGGAGTTAAGTCTGTTGTGGTTCAATTAACTTATTTCATGTTTTGGTGTCAATTTTTGTGCTTTTTGCACCTTCAGTAGTATTCATATATTTAGTTCAGGTGTGTGTGTAGGCTCAGCTTTCTTGATTGTGATTGTGCCAGATCCTGATCATTCTTTACCTTTACCTTTTCTATTTAATGGTTAAATGATTTCTCCTTTTTCTTTAAAGTCATACTTTGAGGAAATATGTGTGTACATGTATTTTTTCTTTTCTTTTTTTTTTTTTATTTTATTATTTTTTTTTCTGATACAGTCTGATTGTGCAAAAGAATCATTCATGGTGTAGTGGAAAAGCCACCCGCCCTGTATATGTATATCAGGTCATCAGTTCGATCCCGGGATGCTACTTACATATTAAGGTAGTATGGGTATGTGCCGCCCTAAATCCCCCCTCCTTTTTTTTAGTTTTTTAGCTCTGAATGCACCCATTTTTTTTCCAGTTCGATCAGCTCCAAAGGCACAACTTTGATAGATCTGTCAGCTCTGAAAGCCCTCCTCCTCCCTCTGGGAGGTTGATCCCTGGCGTCTGAAGTATGAGACTGTAAACAGAAAAGATGACATGACCATTAGCTGAACCCAGCTAAAACTTTTCCTTGTGTAAAATTAAACTCATGGTGCCGGCTGTCCGTACAAGATGTGCCTACGAAGGAGGAAATTACTGAAACGACAAGAACAATCATGTGACCTGAAGATCACGTGACTTTGGGAGGCAGTTCAAAATGGCGACTGACAGTCCAGGCTGGGAATTCGATAAATTTGATGACGGATCACTAAGTAAGCTGTTTTCTCGCGTGATTCGTATAGAAAAAGCAATTATTTGACTCAGAAATAATATTCAAATTGTTCTTATTAAAGAAATCAAACAGAATCATAAATAAACCAGGAATATCAAGAGTCAAGGAAGGGAAAAAATCAACAAAATCAGAATATAAATTCTGTGGTAATTTAGTGATACTTGCCTGTTATCCAGAGACAACCAACATGCTTTATTTTCTTTCTATATATACCGCATCACCCACTGGCAAGGATTATGTGCAGGTGTGTACCATAAGTGTGCGCATCAAAGAAGTGGTTAAATTGATAGAAGAAAGTTAAAATGAGTTAAGTAAGGCTAAAGAGTATGAAGAAGAAGTAAAAAGTTAAAAGCTGATAAAAACTCAGAGCAACTGCCGCGGATAGAGCCAGTATGCGTGACAACAGGAAATATATTCCTGTCAGGCAACAACTTCCCACAGGTTTAAATGGTCTGTGAATGCTACTTATTAAGTCTTCAATGATAATATTGGTTTTATCATTATCAGTTGTTCCTAGTATTGTTGGTTGTCTCTAGATAACCACTGTCCAATGTGTGACACTGACACAGAAATGTCCTGCTCCAGCCATAATATAGGGAATACATTATAATTGAGCCGTCTCATGGGAAAAACCAACAATCTGCATAGGCGAAAACAAAGGCGCAGATCAGCTTCGCGGTTACGCAGATCAGCTTCGCGGTAACCGCGAAGCTGATCAGCGCCTTTGTTTTCGCAACTCGGGTAGTACAATTCCTCCTCTACTTAACTCCAAAATTTCAAGCTTCTAGCCTGCTTCTGTAGCTGTACAGGCAAGTTTGTGTCAGACCTGTTCGGAAACCACATTGTTGGTTTTCCCACGAGGAGGCTCCTATATCCATCAATTGATATCCCGTCACTCTCATTACTGAGTGTTATAATAATAATATAATAATAATAATAATAATTAATAATAATAATAATGACTTTATTTAAAGAGGAAGCACAGTTGGACAAGTCCAATCTTCCCTGAGGTCCTCTATTCAACAAACATATATACACAATGGTCAATAATTTAACATATACATACATAAAATTCATGTGCAAGAAAGGCCTTAATGATCATTTTGTGTGCAAAGCCATTCCAGATACCTCTTTTTGAAGAGAGTAACTGAATCACTCTGCTTAATATTTTCTGGAATAGAGTTCCAAATTTTAGATCCGGAATATGAAAGTGAGTTTCTGTATAGCTCCATTTTGGGTTTTGGTACATACAAGAGATTATTGGATGTGGACCTTAGTGCTCTTTGGTGTATATCTGTTGTATGTGTGAATAAATCTTGTAAGTATTGGGGAGCCAAGTTGTTACTGATTTTAAACATCAGGATGGCTTACTGGTATATGACTCGCTCTGGAAATTTCATCCATTTTAGTTCTAAAAACATTTCCTCCGATGGAGTGTCAGTATCTTTGTCTAGAATACATCTTGCAGCTCGCTTCTGGAACTTTATGACAGTTTCCATAAGATCTTCATTTGCATTGCCCCATATAGTGCAAGAGTAGTCAAGCTGCGGAAGAATGTAGGCATTGTAGAACAATTTCCTGACAGGTATGGATAAGTAGCATTTTATTCGACTTAGTAAGTACAGAAGGGTATTGCATTTCCAGGGTTCGCGCTAGCGGTCGCCATCGTTGCCATTTGCGAAGATTTTTATTTTTTTGCTCCTAAAATTTGACTTTGGCGAAAATAAATGGCGAATATATAGAGCCACTTTGTCCAGCCAAAAAGCCATTGTTTTCCGCTGAAAACCATCATTTGATTACCTGTATATTCGCACCTACAATAGAGATAATCCTATTCTTTATCGGTGTTTATTCAAGTGTTGCAGTGTGTTGCTAAAGCGGTGTCATTTCTGACCTTGTGTATTCAGGCTTGTACAGCATAACACGCTTGGCGTCCGGTAACGATGTAGACTGTCACCAGCGTGTTAGTGTTGAAGATGAGGGGGAAATGTCAATATATACCATTTAAAAATGAAACAGATTCTTTTTAGAATCAGCGACTCAACTTTACCCATGCATTTATTTTATAGCTTTAACTCTTGATTTTGTAGAGTGTCAATTATTTTTTTTTTATATTAAAGTATATGAATTTTAATATTTCAATCTGTCTACTAATCTTAAAAGTTTGTTTCTTGATTTTGTACAAGCATAAACTAATAATTTTAGTAGTTGTTCCCCTTGTTTACAAATACAAGAACAAGCTTTATAAAACATATTTTCCCAAACTATATGTATAGGGATCTCAGTCTACACCTGCCCTTCAAATCAGTTGGAAATTCATAATTACATTACCTGGATCTACTGTTGAAATATAACTTAGTACATGTAGCATGTATGGGACTTGGGTGAGAAGGGCAATATGTATTTTTAGGGAACTGGAGAGACCAAGTTAAAAAGGGCAAACAAAATATTTGGGGGATTAAGTGAGCAAGGAGCTGAGTGAGATGTGTCCTCTTGGCGAAAAAATGGCCAAGATTTGGCTCAAACTTCAAGAAAATGGCGAAAAAAAAACTCAAATGGCGAAAGTGATGGCGAAAGAAAAATATATCCTAGCGCGAACCCTGATTTCTTAATGGTATTTTCAATTTGTGTACTCCAGGATAGAACATTATCAATATTTATGCCTAAGAGTTTTTCATTTGATGATATTTCTATGGTTTCATCACCTATTTTAAGTGTTGGAGGATTTGTCATGATCTGAGCTATCTTATACCTAGTAGATAGTAGCATTGCTTTGGTCTTTGGGACATTTACTACCATGCCATTATTCAAACACCAATTCATGAAGTTTTCCAGATCAGAATTAAAGTTGTTGGTGAGTTCAAGAATAGAAGAGTCAGAGGATGATAGGGTTGCATCGTCAGCAAACAGGTCCAATATACAAAATTGTAATGTTAACGGCAAGTCATACACATACAGAAGAAACAGTAAGGGACCTAGAACTGATCCTTGTGGGACACCAGCTTTTATGCGCGCTACCTTAGCCTTAATAAGTTCCAAGACATAATTCAAAAACACATCTATGCCTGACAATATCACATCATTAATCAAAGATAATTTACACTATTTACTTCAAGCAAAATTAATTTGCTTCTTACACGAGTAATGAAGAAATACATGTACATGTATTTACAGTTCAACCTCATAATTAAAACACACCTGACTGTTATGTGGCTTTAAGTATAACACGGTCATGCCATGGTTCTTTAACTGATTATTTTGCTTTATGACTATATAGTAAGTAACCTCATATAAGTAACATGGTTTCACTGACAACAAAGAATTTGTTTTGATCAACTTCAATAAACATAATTTAGCGTAAAATGGACAATATACCCAAAAGAATGCTTATTAGACAATCTCAGCCTCTTGTTATGCTGATAGCCAGCCAATACCTATGACACAGGCTACACACACAAAAGCCTTGCCGATAAGCGGCGTTATCAGCACAACCATCGTGCAGACAGCCTCAGCTGTTATAAGGAGGTTGACCTGTATATTTCCATTGGAATCATGCTTGGCAGACATGAATGTGTTTGCGTGACTGCTTAAATCTTGGGCTTTCTGGCAAAAAAAGTTATGGCAGGTGCCTGAGGCCTCACTCAGAGTAATAGATTTATTGTAAGAATATGTATATGTTTCACAATTATTTTAGAAATTGTTGGTGAGCTCCAGCTAAAGAAGTTTGGCAATTTCCTGGAAGAGTATGCCTCACAGCTGAAGGACATTGAAGATGCCCTGGGGGAGTCTGTCGGGGACTCGTGGGATATGACCCTAGACCCCATATCCTTACAGGTGCAGTATTGTAATACATATTTGAATGACTGCCTGTTTGCTTTTGGCAGTTCCTGTTTTCTAGATTTTTAATTTTTCAAGTTCTCCTTTCATTGTCATGCAAGTAGGCAATATTTTAAGCTGCCAGACTAGTTAAAACTACTAGTAGTACAAACTCAAAAATGCATTATGCTTGATCAGCTCACTGATTCTTGAGACTGGTTTAGGTGACATGTACAAGCCAAGTAATTCTACTTTTCTAGTTGCATATACAATCAGGTTTTGTTCCACAGTATATTTTATTTAAAAAATACATGATAGAAGATACTGTAAATTCAGAAATTTTCGCGTGACTTTTATTTCACGAATTTTCTATTTCCGAATTATTAGTGAGTTCTTGAATTTGCGAGTGAGTGTCCTATAAGGCTTATAGTGACTCTTTATTAGCAAGAACTTTGAATTCGCGAGACAACCGATTCGCGAATATTAGCGAAAATAAAGTTCTCACGAATATTTCTGGATCTACAGTAATAAAAAATTATCTTTGGAATAAATTGTGTATTTGCAGTATTATCTTGCATACCATTACCTTAGAACATAACTTTTTTGGTTCTACATTTAATGTATCTATTTCAGTTTCTGCCGTATGAACAGACCACAATGTTACAACTGATTAAAACTGACAACAAAATCTTCAACAAGATTATCACAGTTTTAGCTTCTCTGTGCGGAGAATTACAGGCCTTAAAGTATGAAGCAGAGACAAAATTCTACAATGCTCTCATGTATTATGGAGAAGGGGGTAAGGATTGAGAAAATTGCACAGGCTCATATTTGTTTTTACTTTTTGTTCATGCATATGAAGGGATTAGCCATGTGCTTTAGTTTTGTCCTCAATGTTCGTCATAAACTCACCAGTCGCTGTACTTGTATACGTTGCTTATTAACATTGCCAATAAAATATGATGGAATCGCAGGATTTAGCAAAATTGATGGCATCATCAAAGAAATTGATTTACAGCATATATCTTGACCTACTATTACTTTTAAATGTCTAAATAAATCAGGATTTTGTGAAGAGATTTACAAAAAAAACTCAAAAATGCAAAAATATCCAATGAAATACTCCTATATTTACCATTCAATTTCAGAACCAGAGGAGGGTTTACAAGAGGGGGAGGCACAGATACAGATAGGGAGAATGATAACACTGTTTCAGGTAGTATCGACATTTCGAAATATTACTGCCATAGACATACCTGTGAATAGGCGATACCCATTAATGGATTAAACCATCAAATGAACTGTTGAAATAGAGCCACAAAATTATCATTCCTTTGCTTAATTTTGCAAGTCCCTTAAGGGCTTGTTTACTGTACGGAAACTTCATTTCCTCAATGGAAAGTTGGATCACTTTGAGAAGTCAATACAGTAACCTTTTATCTAAAAATACTTTCATTAAAAAGTGTATGTCACATTTCTGCGTCCGAGGCAAATACTTAAGTTGTTTACTAGAGTAGCGATACATTGCAGCAAATTTTATATATAATAATGACATCAAAATGCTTGGTTGAAGACCTATAAAATTAAAATGGATGTTAAGTAACAATACAAACCACCAAACATTTCTGATACAACATTTGTCCATCATAGACCATAATGGATTTTATTATACCCCTGGCATTTATGCCGATGGGTATATAGTTTCCGCTTTTCCGTTCGTCCGTCCGTATGTTCGTTCGTTGGTTCATTCGTTCGTTAGTTCGTTCGTTATTCCGGAACGTTCGTGGAATTTATGTCAAAGTTTTTGTTAAAGTTTCTCTGGTGGTGTATATCTCATGAACTAATGATCAGAAACCATTCATATTTTAACCATAGATACCCTTAAGGGTTTGCTTTGTTTCTGTGAGTTTGGACCTTGAGTCCATGCCCGGGGGTGGGGCTAGAGGTCAAAATCTAGGTCACCTTTACTTTGGGTCAAAGTTTTGGTTTAAGTCTCATTGGTGGTGTATATCTCATGAACCAATGATCAGAAACCATTCATATTTTAACCATAGGTACCCTGTAGGGTTTGCTTTGTTTCTGTGAGTTCGGACCTTGGGTCCATGCCCGGGGGTGGGGCTAGAGGTCAAAATCTAGGTCACCTTGAAAATGTGCTATTTACATAGTGTTTTTTCATCTCTAAGTTCATATCTTAACAAATACTTATAGGAATGTATTCCTGTTTGGATCATAGATACCCTTTGGGGTTGAATTAAATTCCATGGCACCAAACTCTAGGGGTGGGGCTCGAGGTCAAAATCTAGGACACATAGAATACAGTAGTTACCAAGATTAATATTCTGTGTGTCTATATCTTGACAACCATGTATTAGAAAGCGTTCATGCTTACAACACAACTTAGGTACCACATAAGGGCTAGGCCCACTGGTCCATGCATGGGGTGGGGGTGGGACCTGAGGTCAAGATCTAGGACTTTTTTTTTTTTTTTTTTTTTTTTAAGAATGACATTTTACTTTCATTTCAATCTAGGACTGAGGACCTGACCCAAAATGTCCGCGCTTATGTCCTAGATTGGGTATACACGTCAGCTCTGTATACCACTCTAAAATAGATATGTCATTCTAAAACTACACTTCCCCATGTTTGTATGTAAAGTACTTTACACTGCTTATTTCTAAAATGTACTTGATAAGGGTACTGTCTTTCATTGGTGATGTGAGGTTCAATGTCAGGGGTGAGCATGTGCCGGGTTGTTTAGGTAGGGGGTGGGGAAGGGGGCTTGGTGGTTTCTAAAATGTACTTGATAAGGATACTGTTTTTTGTTGGTGATGTGATGTTCAATGTCAGGGGTGAGCATGTGCCGGGTTGTTTGGGTAAGGGGTAGTAGGGAAGGGGGCTTGGTGGCTACCAGCCGGGGGTATACCTGCCTATCAAGGCACTTTTTCTAGTTTTATTTTATTTATTTATTTTTATTTTTTTTTTGCTTAAGAATGCATGATTTGTTGTACTGTTGCTGAGTTCATGATACCAGTTACCTAATAGATTGAACTATTAACAATTTCTTTTCACAGGAGCTGTCATGTTTTGTTGCCAGATGTTATGATGTGGTGAAGAATGTGGTCATGCAGTTCTCTAGTCTATATTCCCTCTCAAGGTAGTAGCTAATCAAAAAAGTATTATGGATACTTTGATGGTTGATTAGTGGACCACAAATTTTTTACAAGTTCGCTGGATTTGATGAATTTTATAATACGCTTTATAAATTCTGTCAGCAAACTTTGTAAGTCACTGATCATGTTAAACACTTTTAATGGGCTCAGAAAACTTAGAATATATTATAACAGCTCATTCTGTAGTATATAGTTTGTCTGTCTGCATTCTACATTTTATTTTGAGATGGCACATTGTGTGTCTGTCATAAACGTGTCAAATCATTTTAAAAAATAACCAAAATTATCATTACATGTATTAGGGCACTGGTTTTCATGTAACTTGCAAATCTCGTAAATATCTTTTTCTTATTAATTTACAGAGCTGGACCAAAACTCATAGATGTCACAGATGTGCACTTTCAGGTATATAACGATAATCCTACTGTTTTATAGACACTTCTCTGTTTTTAGTCGACTAAGTAGACAGTTTTAACCAATGATGCAAGAAGAAAATGATATATTAAAGTAGACTTGCTAGTAATCAATCCGATAATAGCAAAATGATAGTTTATTTTTCTTTGAGGTGTCTAAGAAAAAACTTTTTTCCTAGCATTGTTTACAGGAAATCACTAAATATGGGTGAAATTTAACACAAAAAGGTACTTTTCACTGTTTGTATATTACTATCAGCCTATTTTGGTGACCTTCTTCATGATCTATTGAAAAAAGAATATTTATATGAAAAACAATCATTATTGTATCCATCTTGTTATCCCACAGGTTGTATTTGAACACCTAGGAGATATTTTAGGAGTGTTGATTACTCTGGATGAACTTATAGCCAGCCATGGGACACTGATAGATCATTGGACATTGTACAAAAGGTAACATAAAGATAAATGTACATGTATGGGAAAGGTAACATAAAGATAAATGTACATGTATGGGAAAGGTAACATAAAGATAAATGTACATGTATGGGAAAGGTAACTTAAAGATAAATGTGCATGAATGGGAAAGGTAACATAAAGATAAATGTACATGTATGGGAAAGGTAACTTAAAGATATATGTGCATGAATGGGAAAGGTAACAATAGATACATGTACATGTATGGGAAAGGTAACTTAAAGATATATGTGCATGAATGGGAAAGGTAACATAAAGATACATGCACATGTATGGGAAAGGTAACATAAAGATACATGAACATGTATGGGAAAGGTAACATAAAGATAAATGTACGTGCATGGGAAAGGTAACTTATAGATAAATGTACATGTATGGGAAAGGTAACATAAAGATAAATGTACATGTATGGGAAAGGTAACATAAAGATAAATGTACATGTATGGGAAAGGTAACATAAAGATAAATGTACATGTATGGGAAAGGTAACTTAAAGATAAATGTACATGTATGGGAAAGGTAACATAAAGATACATGCACATGTATGGGAAAGGTAACTTAAAGATAAATGTACATGTATGGGAAAGGTAACATAAAGATAAATGTACATGTATGGGAAAGGTAACATAAAGATAAATGTACATGTATGGGAAAGGTAACATAAAGATAAATGTACATGTATGGGGTAGCCCCTATGTGCCTCGGGTGCCCGTGTTACCTTAAACCTCACTACTACATGTACATGTATGTAAAACAGTTACGCCTCAACATTGATACATTCTAGAATCATATGTACCATTAAAAGTGCCAAATAGCCTTGTAATCACACCTTTGATTAATGCAGCTAAATTTGATAAATGGCATTTTAAATATCACAGTATAGGTGGAGATTGAGCAGAACTTCCTGCAAGTTTAATTTGTCAGTTATAGGTGAAAGAATGGACACTAAAACCTCGCCTCGGGGGAAGGGGGGGGGGGCTCCTGTTTCATAGAAACATGACTTCATCTTGTTGCCTTTGATATAAATCTGTGAGTCAAAAAAAAACTAGAAATATTATACTGTAGACGAAATTACAATAGAGTTGCAAACACTGTTTCTTGTGAAAAATATTTGATTCTCAGCATAGAATAGTATGGAATGTTTATGTTTGTTATCGTCTATCTTTCAAATGTGTTTGCTACAGAATGTTGAAGTCAGTCCGTCATGATCCAACCAAGTTTAACACAACAGAGGAAAAGTTACGTCCCTTTGAAAAGCTTATGATGAACCTTGAAGGACAACTCTTGGATGGCATGATTTTCCAGGTAAGATAACTCTTCTTTTTGAGGAAAGGGTTTTGCCCATTTGAAAGTTTGAAAAAATTGTAATTTAGCCACTGCATCAGAAAACCAACAGTCTGCATATGCGAAACCTAAGGCGCAGATCAGCTGTGCAGTTACTGCACCTTTGTTTTTGCTACTCGGATAGTACAATTCCTCTTCTACTTAAGTCCAAAGTTTTAAGCCTCTAGCCTGCTTCAGTGACTGTACAGTTTGGTTTGTGTCGGACCTGGTCGGAAACCCAGATTGTTAGTTTTCTCATGCAAAGGCTCAGTTTTCTGTGGCCTAATATGATGAATACATGCACATGGTGATAAAGAAGCTAAAAATGAGCTGCGAGAGGAAAACTTTGCGAAACTTGCCCATGTAATATACAGACATTTTTTCTACTATAAAAATTTAAAATTTTCATGGTGAGTTTTTGATATTTTAATAGTTTTGCTCAAAACATTGATTGTGGGTACAATTAGAACCACCTTGGTGAGGCAGTTCTAGTGAGTACCCACAATCTATGTTTAGGATCAAAACTAAGAAGATATGTACATGTATACCCCTGTACACCTCCATTTTACTAAATGAAAGTGGGGTTTAAGGGGTATACATTTCTCATTCTTCTAATCTTATGGTGTACATTTTAGCCATTCATTCTGTCAAAGTTTGCTTAAGTTTGACCTAGGATTATATTGATTACCTCCAGGATCATGAATTGAGCTGTGTCATGAGAAAACCAACAATGTGTTTTTTTATCAGGTCGGGCACAAACCAAGCTGTACAAGCACAGAAGATGGCTAGAGGCTGGAAAATTTGGAATTAGAAAGTAGAAGAATTATTCTATCCATGTAGTGAAAAAAAGGCACTGATCAGCTTCACAGGTACTGCGAAGCTGATCTGCGCCCGTGTTTTCACATATGCAAAATTTTGGTTTTCTCAAGATGCGGCACAATTGTTTGTATTTCTTTTCCCCAGAACTGTGTAGAGCAGCCTTTTGACAGCCAGGCAGTATTTGTGACCAAGAACACAACATTTATGGAGGAGTTTGCTGTCAACGTCAGAGAATATTTGACCGAACTAGAACAAAGGATAGGTATGTTTTCAAAAAGTTCAAATGTTCTTTTTCAAATTGATGTGCCTATTCAGTAATACATGCACTGTACATTTACCTGCCACCAGTGCCATATATGCACATATGACTTAAGGCATGGATCTTTGAGCTACAAGATTTCTTATAAAGGATCCAATAGAATTGGCCAATGCCCAGTGCTTTTGAAAACCAGATATTTTGACTGTACATGCATTTGAATTGTATTCAAGCAGTCTGAATGGAATGTTCACTGTTTTACGAAGAAAAAACGGCGATTCCCCATTATGACATGGATGAAACTGATCAGTGCATTTGTATATGAGCCTTTGCTCTGATCACATATCTGGTCCCGAGGTTTTAAAACTTTTTTCATGCTCATCTTAGCTGAGACTAAAATGTATCCTGCTCATAAACAATTGTTGGCATTTTAACATTTATTAGTGGGATAAATTATAGTCTCAGCTGAGCTGAGCATGAAGTTTCAACTTTGGGCTGTTTCCTCATTAATGAGCAGTTTAAATTTCATGCTCAGCTGAGTTGAGCATGAAAAAAGTTTTATAACCTTGGGCCCTGTTCTGTCTCACAGTGGCTGTAGAAGATTCATTTACATAGAGGCTAAGCTGAATCCCTTGTTAACCAGTGATTATGGGTTCAATCCTGAGCTTCCTCACTCTCATGCAGTAGCTTTATAATAGCTGAATAACGCTAATCAACAACATCACAGGAGCTATCGTAAATCCATTCTCAAATGAGCCGTTTCATGAGAAAACCAGCAATGTGGTTTTTGAACAGGCCCGACACAAGCCGAGCTGTACAAGCACAGATGATGGCTAGAGGCTGGAAATTTTGCATTTAGAAAGTCAAGATATTGTACTATAGGTGAAGCAAAAAAGCGCTGATCAGCTTCGCAACCACTGCAAAGCTGATCTACGCCTTTGTTTTTGCATATGCATTTTCTGATGGCGCAGCTCAAATGATGTTTGACATGGTTTCAGGTGAGAGTAATGAGATTGATCACCGTTTCAAGTTTGTTGGTGTCTGTGGGCTCTATGTTCTGCATTTCCAACTCTTCAGAGTAACAGACAAGAAGGTCTTCAAGTCTCTATGGGATATCTATAAAAAGGTACAGATCATTGTACAGTTTGGGGGCCAGCATTATGCTAAGTTTTCATTGTTAGTAAACACCAACAAATTGGCAATATTACAAGATATATCAAAAACAAAACTTTTCACAAGGCTGTACAGCCATCAAAGATCGGTGGGGTTTAGATGTACTGTCAATGTTTTGCGTGGGTTTTTGTGAATTTGATCTACTTCAATTTTTTTACAGTTTACTGTTGAGCAAAATGAATTAAAAATGTATAAACTGCATTTAGTTAGTGATCCCTGGCTTGCAGATAAATACTACCAGGCATTACCATGATTACAACACACGGTCTAAAATTATTTGTTCTTCTTCTAGATTCCAGCAGTTCATCTCCTAGGCAACGTAGTCTGGTTCCCTAATCAATTCCTACTAGAAAAGCTACCCCACATGGCCAAATCACTAGACAAGAAAGCACAAACAATGGTGAAGCAGTCGCAGGATGCTTGGCTTCAACAGAAGACACAAATGCTTACTAGGTATGTGATTGGTTGAAAATGGCTGAATAGTTTAGAGGATTAAATTTGCATAAAAATCCTTCCCTTGTTCAAATGTACTCAACCAATACTTCCAAATGCACACAATTAAGAGATAAATTGACATTTTTAACATACATGTAATTGATAATAAATTTTCTGTTTATTGAAGAGTTTGAAAAAGGAAATAAAAGTAAAAACTTCATTTTACTTAAATGAAATCACAACAATTTCAAACTGACTATATTAAAAATTAAAGTGTATACTTTAAAAACATTGAAGAAATTATGTAAATAGATTAGAATGTTATTTTAATTGTATCATTCATCTGTCCCTTGTTTACCAAGCTTTTCCACAGACTTTTGACACTTGTATGCCAATATTTGCATTTCCACATCCCATATATATAAACCGTTATTTTTTTGTATTTTCTCAATTTTCCGCAGAACAAAGTAAGTATTATGCTTGTTTATCTTGTGTCGTGAATGAGCAACGCCATGACAAAAATGAAAAATTTTTCATGTGTCAGTTACATTAGTCAGATTGTCAGCATTGCTACATCAAAAAAGTGTTAAGCTATCTATTGTCCCACTTTAGACTCATTAGAATTGATTGTTTCGAAGTCTTGTGTGAGTCAGAAGCTTTAAAAAATACAGTTACAATGTATTGGTTTTGTTGTGGTGGGGCTCATACATTAACAAATTTTAGTGAGGTATTTCTATTCTGTTATTGTTAACATTGTTTGCAGAATTAATCTGAATTATTGCATAAATACCTGTGTCACACAATACTAACAGCCATATATTAATGAAAAGAAAGCCATGTATTAATGTAGCAATTCTCATGTGCATGTGCTGTTAATGCATGGCTTTTATTTATGCTTGTTACTGGGTGCAACGCTAATACATGCTAATAATCCCCCCGGAACAAGCATAAGGATGAAAACTTCTAGGCGTATGAAAATGTGATGAGGCTGTAAAATATAGTGAACCATTATTTCTTTTGTTTGTGCAGAATTTATGCAATAATAGTGATCAAAAATGATTTTGTCTTTCATTAACATTTGCTAGTTCCCGAGGGGAGTTTTGAAAACCGAGGGCTGCGCCCTTAGTTTTCAACATTCCCCTCGGGACCTAGCAAATGTTAATGAATAGAAAATCGTATTTGATCCCGTACTAATGTATGTGTATGTTCTTATACAAGAAGTAATAACAGATTTATACATCACACAAACTTGCTTGTGCAATGTACAAAGATTTTTTCAGCTGAAAAGTTGAAAATTTTATCAGAAAAAGTTTGATATTTTTAGCTCACCTGAGCCGAAGGCTCACAGGTGAGCTTATAGTATACCCATGCTCCGGCGTCCGGCGTCTGTCGTCCGTCCACAATTTCAAAGATCTTCTTCTCTGAAACTGCTTAGCCAATCAAAGCCAAACTTCATATGGAGCATCCTTAGGAAGGGGGAAAGAAAGTTTGTATAAATGGTCAAGGTCACATGACAAAGATGGCCGCCATGGCTATAAATAGCAAAAACCTTTAAAAATCTTCTTCTCCATAACCAGAAGGCCTATGATTTTGAAACTTGGCATGAAGCATCAGGCAATGGAGCTCTACAAAGTTTGTATAAATCATGACCCTGGGATGACCTTGACCTTTTTTACGGCAAGGTCAACTTAGGCCGCCCATGCATTTGAATGGGAAAAAATAGGAAAATGTCATTGAATGGCAAAAAACTTGCTAGGAATGAGCAAATGGACAGAATATTCATGTTTATGAAAATATTTTGGGTCCAGAGGGTTGTCTGCCCCTGCCCCGGGGCTATATACATGTGTATGACCATAATACTCAAACATCTTCTTCTCTGAAACGGCTTGGCCAATCAAAGCCAAACTTTATGTGGAGCATTCTTAGGAAGAGTGAATGAAAGTTTGTATAAATGGTTAAGGTCACATGACCAAGATGGCTGCCATGGCTATAAATAGCAAAAACCTTTAAAAATCTTCTTCTCCAGAACCAGAAGGCCTATGATTTTGAAACTTGGCATGAAGCATCAGGCAATGGAGCTTTACAATGTTTGTATAAATCATGACCCTGGGATGACCTTGACCTTTTTTTACGGCAAGGTCAACTTAGGTTGCCCACACATTTGAATGGGGAAAATTGTAACAATGTCATTTGAAGGGCAAAACTTGCAGTAAATTGGCAAATGGACTGAATCTTTATGATTTAAAAAAGAAATTGACTCCAGAGGTTGCTCTGACCCTGCCCTGGGTTATATTATACAATTATTGACTTCAATGAGGTAGATATAAGGATTTATCTACCTGAGAAAGTGATATTCACCGAGGCTGGAGGCCGAGGTGAATATCACTTTTGAAGGTAGATAAATCCTTATATCTACCGAAATTGAAGTCAATAACTGTTTTGTTATATGACTTTTCCAATGTTTTAATGTTTATTTTGTATTTTCGTTAAAATAAATAAATGAACAAAATCATAACAGCTAGATAAAGAGGAGCAATTGATTATAATTGAAGAATAATTTTGTTTGTTCGTAATAAAACCTATCTTATGGGTACTCATAAAAATTGCCAAGACGAGACAATTCCAGTGGGTACCAACAACATAGGTTCTTATGAAAAATAAACAAAATTATCCCTTAACTATCACCAAATACACCTCATTATCTAGTGCTTTGTTTACCTGTAAAAGTTTGTCACTGCAAAGCATGTAGATTTCATTAACTGAAATGAGCTCAGGCTATTTATAGCTAACTGACAGGTTTTATACACATACAGCAAATCATGTCAATTTCACCTAGCCCATGCTAATTTCATGGTGATGGGTACTCAGGAGGGTAATATAGATTTTGGAAGTTAATATAGAAAAACTGTCAAAATAATTAACCTCAAGGAACTGGTTTGATCCGGTTTTCATTAGTTTGGTCTTGTTTTCAAGCAAATATTAGGATTTATTAAAACTGAATGAGCCAATCAGGAGACAGGATTTTCTTTAGTCATATAACAAACATGTATATTACCATTCTGGTCAAACAAGTTTATTGGTATATATCTCCGGTCTCAGGTGAGCGTTTACAGGACCATTGGTCCTCTGGTCCTTATTCTTGCACAAAATATTGATTGTGGGTAGACGTTAGAATTGCCATTTTTGGGGTGGTCTTTATAACCGGACGTCTCAGTTGTTTTTCTAACATAGTCAACTATATCTCTAATTTTATTGAATAACTCCAAAGTCTTAAATATTTTGCAATACAGCTCAATTTAAAGCATGCTTCTTGGGTGATGGGACTTAGTATGAATCGTGGCGCGAGAAAGACGGTCTTCTGTGTTTCCGACCAAGTCTGATACAAAGTGGTTTGTGCATCTACAGCAGATGGCTCTAAGCTTGAAATTTCGGATTTAGGAAGAAGAAGAATAGTACTATCTGAGTAGCAGAAACAAAGGCGCCGATCAACTGTGCAGTTAATGCACAGCTGATCTGCGCCTTCTTATTTGCATAGACAAAAGTTTGGTTTTCTCACGATGCGGCTAGTATAATTCTTAGTGTGAATACTGCAGATTTATAATGTTCAATTTATGGAATTCATGTAGTTTATTAAAACAGACTTGATAAAAATTGAGCCTGTATGTGAGAAAACCAACAATTTGGGTTCCCACCAGGTCTGACACAAACCTGGCAGTACAGTCACAGACAGTGGATAGAGGCCGGAAATTTTGGATTTAGAAAGTAGAGGAATTGTACTATCCGTGTAGTGAAAACAAAGGCGCTGATCAGCTTCGCAGTTACTGCGAAGCTGATCTGCGCCTTTGTTTGCACCTATGCAGATTGTTGGTTTTCCCATGTGGCAGCTCAATTGATATAATGCAATGTAACATTTCAATAGAACAGATCATCCAAAAATAGGATAAAGATTAATATACTGTAAATTCGGAAATTTTCGCGTGACTTTTATTTCGCGATTTTTCTATTTCCGAATTATTAGCGAGTTCTTGAATTCGCGAGTGAGTGTCCATGTATTCTATAAAGTTTATAGTGACTCTTTATTAGCGAGAACCTTGAATTCGCGAGGCAAGCAATTCGCGAATATTAGCGAAAATTAAGTTCTCGCGAATATTTCCGGATCTACAGTAATGAGTACATAAACTATGATAAAGTATGTAACAATGGATGTGTTATGTGCAATTTTAAAATGTGTTCAAATGTTTTCTAGGGGAATGCGATGGTGTAGTGGTAGAGCATCGGACTCCGAAGGGAGAGGTCCTGGGTTTGATCCCACTCACAGCACCATGTTGTTTCCTTCAGCAAGACACATTTAACTCCCCAGAGTACTGGGGAAGCAGTGGCTGCATCCTTACATGACAGAAAAATAGTTGATTGGAACTTAAAACCACAATACAAAAAAATACTTCAAATCAGATATACCCATGCATTACAAAAACATGCCCATGCAATATATAGGATTTTCTAACGAGTACCCACAATCTATGTTTTGGAGCAAAAATAAGAAAAATAGGTATACCCCTGTATACCCCAGTTTTGCTATATAAAAGTGGGGTATAAGGGGGTATATATTACACGGACATGTTTTCCTGATGAAACTAACCTGGGTAGAAATTGGTGTTCAGAATCTCACTTGAGCCATCACGTTAGAAAACCAAAAATATGGGTTTCCATCCAGGTCTGACACAAACCAGGCTGTAGAGCATCAGATGATGACTGGAGGCTGCAAAGTTTGGATATAGAATGAAGAGGAATTGTACTAGCCCTGTTAGCGAAAACAAAGGCGCTAATCACCTTTGCGGTTACTGCGAAGCTGGTCTGCGCCTTTGTTTTCGCATAATATGCAGGTTGTTGGTTTTCTGATGTGGCAGCTCATTTATTAGTTTTCATTTGTAGAGATGTTCAGGCATTCCATGCCACAGTGTCAGCCTGGATGGTGGGGATGGAATCAAACCTGGCTCGGGGTAAAACTCTCATGGAGGACCTGAATGCAAGAGCCCTCATGTTTATACAGGTAATTAATTAAGGTTTATTTATGTAGAATTCAAGAACAAACAAACAAATTAGGTGGATTTTTCAGATGTATTGTAAGTGCTCAGCTGACCCGAGACTTAACTTTTCTAATCTTTGCCTTTTGCTAAGTTTGTGTTTGTGTTGGACTAGGTCAAACAACTTTAAGGCCGGTTTTATCATGACATTGTCAATTCATCACAGGCCCACTAAATAAGGGTTTTGAGCTATATAAGTTGTCTTCTTTTTAAAATTTTTTAGTTCAGTCCTTCAGATTATTTTAGAAGCCTGTGTGCGTATCATTTAAGTCACCCTCCTTAGTCCTTATAAACCAGGCTCATATGCTTCTCTAGACTTTCAGATGATACTTTAACCCATATTTGACTAATGGATTTTCCCATCATTATCAATTGGGCGAGTCCACTTTCACTTTTAGGGGTGTAAGGACTGATTTTTAAATTTTTATCTCATTTTTTGATGAAATTCCTCCAAGCAAACAGAATAGCCCCAAATGGGACGCTGCGTTCGGCGGCGTCACATCTGGGGCTGTGTTGTTTGCCTATGTCCCATAAAAGGGACGCCAGGTTTAAATGAGTTGAACAAAGTCCCACCTTTATTGTAAGTTGTAACCCAGTAAGCAGGACATCAGTGAGAACACCAACCACCATCATTTGAGCCGAGGCGCGAGAAAACCGGTCTGACACAAACCCAGTTACTGAAGCAGGCTAGAAGCTTGAAATTTCAGATTTAAGAAGAAGAGAAAGTGCACTATCTGTGTAGCGAAAACAAAGGTGCTGATCAGCTTCGCAGTTACTGCGAAGCTGATCTGCGCCTTTGTTTTCGCATAGACAAAAATCCGGTTTTCTCACGATGCGGCTCATTTTTTTCTCATTTTGATTCATAATTATGTCTTATTTACAGGGATTACTATATGCCCAGAACATACAGCATATTGTGAGAACTGTTATGAACCTTCATGTTGCTATGCAGAAGCCTATGACTAAAACTGCTGTGCTATCTCTGTGTAAACTCATTGAACTTTTAAAGGTAAGATAACCACTCAAAACTTAAAAAAAAAAAAAAAAGAATTACATGTACGTACAGTGGTGTTATGGCTAAAAACCCACTTTTGCACAGTTCGCGCTGATCACTTGTGATTTTTCGCGGCGAAACCACAGCGAAATTTTACCGGCCAAGGGAAAATTTAAACGTTTAATCGGTTAATATTTTTGCCGCGGAAATCCGATTTTCGCGGTGAAATTTCGCGGCGTTTCGCGGCGAAATTTGTTTTTTAACGTTTACAACAGGTAAGTTAAAATTTCCTATTTCGCCGCGAAACACGGCGAAATACCTGTAAATGTTAACATAAAATTATTTATTTTTAATTTAATGACCACACTATGATTCATCTGTTCCATGTATAGATCGTTATTTACGTGCACATAATAATATGTACGATTATGCATGTATAGAAATGAAAAACGTGCATAATGCGACTTTTCCATTGGTATTACGTAGGTGGTACGATAGTGAAATCACGGAAATCACATAAAGACGAAAATATTTATAACGTAATGCGCCAGCTCGTTGAATCTAACTTTGTTGTTTTTTGTTTGAATAGATGCTTTACGTCGTAATCAACAGCAATGGTCATGTCAGGACGCTGCCTCCATTTTATGGGACGTCATGATATCTAACAAGTGTTTGAAATATAACGATCCCTCTAAGTCAATACTGTTTATATGTATGGATGGTTACTTGAAACCATTTTTCCTAGGCAGGCACAGACCTGAGCGGTAAATCAGTAACCAGATGATCTGTTAATAGCGTATAAGTTTTGCCTGGAGGCACAAGCAGCCTATATATTTCTTAAGGGCCCAATGGGCAGGGGCCATCTAACTTTGGGCCTTTTGTTGTAGCACAAACATTGTCTAAATGGTAATGCTAATAGTTAGATTCCTTGCTTTCTTTTTTGTAAATTTTCCTCAATTGCTTCACTTTATAGCGTTTAAGATGTGAACTACGATAACTTAATTTGAGCTCAACCATGTAAAACGACAAAACAAAAAGAGGCATATTGACATTTGGGCTTGCTGGTTACCACTCTGATCACTCTCTATGAATGCCAGCACAAGACTAATCGCAATCATATCGATTTAAACATTATACTTGCCTTGTAGAAGTACAACAGTTACTAGCGAAGATCAGTTTAACAGTCAACAGTCCCATGGTGACAACACTTTCAGGGTAATATATGTATACTGGTTTTGCTCAAGTACGAAACCCAAAGAATATAGGAATCAAACACAGGACATTTTGATTCCGGTCAATTCCTTTAATCCACCACTAGGCTTCTGCGCTCAACTTTGTTCTAATTAATCTAATGCGGCATGCGCTCATATTGCCACGGTGCGTACACGGCCCTTACTCTATATATGTGTTCCAAGATAAACTGAAAACTTTATATACTGACGTCAGTACTTTGTTTTAAACACAGTATCCTCCCTTTTCTAGTGTATTGTGCCATGTATACAATGAGATTTTGTCATTTGATATGCATGTACGTGTTCCAAGCCATCCGTACATGTGGGTTTTGGAAGGAACACAACACGCTGTTTAACTCAAATCGGTTAGCAAAAATCGACAGTTTCGACACAATTTTGTACATGTATGTTGCTGTATTGCTCGTATTCGACCGGATATCGTATGGACCAGGTGAAGGTCGTATGCGACCAAATGTCGTTTAGACTAAATTGATTTCAACGAAACGGAATCCACTTGACGTAATCAAAAATCATTGATGCTTTGAGCAGTGTCATTAGCCACAGGCGATTAAATGTCCAAAAACAGAGTTGAAGCCGATTGCTTCATCATGTTGAATCCAAAGACTTGTATTAATATGTGGGTTGGGATCGCGGTGGCATAGTTGTAGTGCATCAGACTCCGAATCGAGAGGTCCTGAGTTCGATCCGCACTGGCAACACCGTGTTGTGTCCTTGAGCTAGGCACATTGACGACCCACAGTACTACTTAATACCCAGGAAACGGTAGCTCTGTCCAGACATGACTAAAAATTGGTGACTGGGAGGTTCAGCATCAATACAAACAAACAAATCTGTTGGCAATCATACCATGAACATTGCTTATGTCGCTTTGAGCTTTTTTCTGTTAATTAAGCTAGATAACAGGATCTAATATTAACGGGTAAGTCTGATTAATCTAAAAAAGAAGCATAAAAAAACACAAAGCCGATAATCAGGGTCTCAGAAACTTCAAACTAGTTAAGACACGAATAAAATACGATAATTATACAAAATTGAAAAGAAAACAAAATATTTATACGACTTGAAAAGTAATACTCACCGTCTATCATCACTACCGGAAATAGCTGACCCGCGAAGTGAAAGTGGACTGGCACGAAATGTGATAGCTCGTAAAAAAATCGATTTTGATGGATTAAAACGTGAAATGGTTTCAGATCTTTTGTTACACATAAATAGCGGATATATAAAGCTTTTGTTGTAAGTAGATAGTTTTGTTAATTGACAAGACCGAGAGATTTGAGGAGCGATGATCCGACGGCTGGTCCCATAAACAGAACATGCTTTTGACATTTACAACCAATTTATCTGAAATATATGCGGATATTTTCGAGTTTTTGAGTACTGAGCTAGAGAGAATATAGAATATGAATGTATCTTAGAATTTATAAACCCAAATCTAAGAATTAAGCAAAATATCCCAAAGATGTGTACGGCGAATAGTTCTCGAAAAATCATTTAAATTGAACGTGTAGGGAGTGCCACGATAAAATAAAGCAGTCCACTCAAAGCGCCCAGAGTAAGAGGAACCCCGCGATCAAAACCAACATAAAAACGAACATTTAATGACAGAAAACAGCTTTTTTTCCTCGATCGAGGTGATTAATATGTAATAATAGTAAACAATAAAACAGGCAATACATATTCCAACATATGGCTTCTACTCCAAATAACATGCAAGTAAATAGTGTACAAAAACGTTGCCTTAGATTTAAGATCTATTTCTTAAATCTAAGGCTCCTGATGTGTACGGCGTATTGCAAATTAGCATAAAGGAAGTGTACGGCGAATAGTTTTGTGTTTTTTCATTGCTGCTGGCGAAGGAGCAACTCGACAGTTGTTTTGATAATTTCTCCTCATAGACGTATGTTGTGCACTTCTTTTCTGGCTGTTGAAACCTGGTTCTTGTCATATCCAGGTACTGTTTCCTTTATTTTTCATTTTGTACTAAAATATTTACGATACCTCATTGCAGGTCAGCATGAACAAGTACAGATGCTATTACTGTAAGGAAACCCAATCGAGCTTCAAGAACACTATTAATCACCTTATCGACAGCCATGAACAAGAAGAAATCCGTTTTAGATTATTTGATGGAACTGATCAGATAAGGACAAAAAACTTTAAAGTAGTTCCGGAAATTTGTCGAGAACAGGGACGGACTAACAATTAATGAAACGAAAGATTCTATTCATGTTTCAAAAGCAGGCGTTTTGCCAAAAGATAGCCCCTTTAAAAAACTCCTCAAACTTGAAGGTAGCACTGACGAAAAACACACACATGACATATTAAACGATACTAGTCCAGTGCAGATAATTTGAAAGTGAATCCCCGCTCATTTCCACGGTTACCCGCCGCCCTGTCCCGAGGATGGGGGTCCGGGGTCACAAATGACTAGTGCATAACGATGTCGTATTTGTATAAAACGTCGTTTTTGAAAACCAGACACAAATTGCAGGTTGTCATATGCCCATATTTACTTTAATAATAGTGTATGGTTTGACCTAATATGTGAACGATATTGCGCTCTTAAACACTCGCGAATTTTCGCCTCGCGCACACAGACGAACCATACACCCACTAACTGTTTAAATATGCAACATTTGGCTTAGTGTTAAGAATAAATCATGAAATATGCCTAGATCTCGTCGATGTTCTATCACTATTCCGATGGCTCAGCGCAAAACTATGCTAACTCCACTTTTGGCCAAAAATGCTTTTATGAGAAATTATGATGGCATTTTCTTCTCCGCATAATCTCTCAAAGGCATTTAAATATATTCAGAGTATTATTAAAGATATTTGATATTTCATAAAATGTTCTAAGTCAAACTGGTTAAAGAATAATCGCAAAACTGTAGTTATGTTGAGTTGGCCTTAGTTTTGCTCTAAGATTCCTCTAGGATTCCTGAAATCTGTCAGTGCAAAACTAATACTATGTAGACTTAGAGATAGTTTTGCACTGAGAAATAAGAACAAACCATGTGCTCTTTTTTATATTTTTATTCATTTGTGACATAAAAATACAATTTAATCTTCATTTTCATCAGGAAATAATTACCATCACCAACAATGGAAAAAATATAAAAAGGAAAATAAAAAAAAAGAAAAATAAATTAATGAAATCTATTTTAAAAACTTGTGACCTTCAGGCATAGCTTTACCAGTTTACTCGCCGCCTTAATTTGTGACTTTCGTAAGATTAAGACAATCTTGGTCTTAAAATTAAGGTCGACGCGGAACTAGGAACGTGACGTCAGTTATGTTTCACTAACGCATTCATAAGAGCGCTGTACGTTCGTCTTTAATGTAAGAATCTTAACGACAACCGCAAGTGAATCTCACAAAGTTTGAACTTGTAGAACAGCATCTTTATTTTAAAACAAAAAGTTAAGCCCAAAATTTTAAAAGGTAATTGTGTTATAGACATTAATAAACTTTTATTTTGGTATGATAGTGTTGTCAGAATGGGAAATTAACGTTATTTGTGACATTTCATGAAAATGATGTCGCAAGGTAACATCACATTATGCACAAAATATGTCCCTGTGCAAACAGAACTGTGATTTATCTCTACAATTTTTTATTCAGTTTAAATCACTTTCAATATTATTTCAGCTCATATGAGACAGGTCAATCAGTATGTGGGGCAAAAATGGGAGAACCCCGAGAAAAACCTCCTGGTTCATCCGCAAGTAGAACTTGCCTTGTTTCTCATGTGCCACGCATGGGCTCAAACCCACACCAGACACAGCAGTGAGATAATTGAATCATTAAGCGACTGGTAATAGAATATCAGTGCTCCTTACCACTTGGCCACGGAAACCGCCTACATACATGCATATATGTCAGTTACTTTTTTAAAATTTTCACAAGGAGGCTTACCAAGGAAAATGATCTAGCTTAAAACTGTATGGCTATCAGTCATATCTACCTCATCATTTTACGAACGACATAAAGTATCAAATTCAATCCAACAAATCATCGTTGATGTACCAGTCATTTGTATCCACAGCTCCCCTAGGACCGTGAAAACGGGAGACACAGCGGGGCGAAAGTGCCATGATGCCGGGGATGTGCTGGTTCTCTTATTTCCAGCCAATACATGATCACATTAATTCAAAGTTAAATAATAGTTGTATTCTAACATTAAATTAATTACTTTTATTGTCGTTATTAAATTGACAAAATAATGTGCCTGCATATTTACATACAAAAAAAAGAAAATGATTCTGCAGTGCAGAGCTTTTAAAACTGAAAAGTTAAATGCCCTGCTATTCCCCAGCCACAGAGGGGCTGTGAATACAAATGACCGGTGCATTATCCGGCAATTTTGCAAGTTTAAAACTACAGAGCACTAAATAATTGCAATCCCCAATTTTTTTTATTTTCCACTTTATTAGCTCACCTGAGCCGAAGGCTCACTAGGTGAGCTTATAGTATACTACTCAAGCCGGCGTCCGTCCGTGGGTGCGTCCGTCCGTCCACACTTTCAAATATGTATATCTCGAAGACCAGCAGGCCGATTGCAATCAAACTTTATCAGAAGCATCATTGTGGTGGGGGATTGCCTGTATTAGGTTTTGAAGCAGATAAGATCAGAACTCTGGTTTCCATGGCAACAGATAGCTCCCATAGGCTTATAATGGGGAAAAGTTTGTCAACACTCTAGCAGCCTCAATTTTGATAGAAACTTCTTCATTCTTGCAGGTAATGAGGACAACCATAAAGTCTCGGATGAGTTCGAAATTCAGCCAGATCCATCCATGGAGTGTGGAGTTAGCTGCCCTTGAGCATTTGAAAAAATCCCCATAGACTTACAATGGGAGAGAGGTTGTCAACACTCCAGCGCCTTCATTTCTGACCGGATCTTCTTCATTCTTGCAGGTAACAAGGACAGCCATAAGACCTCGGATGAGTTCGAAATTCAGCAAGATTCGACCATGGACTGTGGAGTTACCTGCCCTTGAGCGTTTGGAAAATGGTTGTTAAGTGTTGTCAACACTCTAGTGCCTACATTTTTGATCCGACCTTCTCCATTCTTTCATGTAACAAGGACAGCCATGAGATCTTGGACGAGTTCGAAATTTGTCGAGATTCGACCTTGGACTGCAGAGTTACCTGCCCTTGAGTAGTTGGAAAATGGCTGTTAAGTGTTGTCAGCACTCTAGTGCCTACATTTTTGATCCAATCTTCTTCATTCTTTCATGTAACAAGGACATTTTTGACTGGATCGTCTTCATTCTTTTAATGTAACAAGGACAGCCATAAGGTCTTGGGTTAGTTCGAAGGTAAGTGAGATTCGACCATAGACTGCATAATGACTTTTAAGCTTACAATGAGGAAATCTATCAGGTGAGCTACAGGACCCTTGGTCCTCTTGTTTTATGAACTATTAATGCCAAATCGCACTTGCGCATATGTTTTGTTAAAGCATATTTTACGCATTTCTCGTGTTTTTAAGGCCTATAATACCACAATCGTTCTAATGAGCAGAAATTGCGTTTAAATTCTTACAGTTCATGTAACATACTTCAAATTAAAGCACACACTTCAATGGAAGATATCAGAATGCAACGAAAGAACAATTACATGTATGCATGTTTTCTGGCTTGCAACATGTTTGTAATGTAATGCATCAAATTATGATTGTGAAGTTGGCAATGGGGTCGAAATGTGCATGCTCCCCTCTATCGCAGAGATTTTCTTGATAGTACATGTAGTTGCTATTTAATCTTTATTTTATTTTCGTACAACGGAAACACAATTCATTTACTTTTTTATTTATTTTTTTAATTTATTACTAAATTGTAAACACACAATTTCCTTATAATTGGCTTATATAGCCGCAAAACCATGTGCAACAGTAAGCCACACGTGTTACATGTGCCCCTCCGCCACAACATTGCTGTTAGAGTACATCATCGCCTTACATGTGCTCTGTTCTGGACTCCAATAGGCGAGAAAAATTCATAAAAGCCTAAAATGGAGGAGCCAATTTTCAAAACATGTAATTAAAGCAAAATTGTATTTACTGTATTATTGCCTATATGACATTATGACATGTAAATTTTAAAATGAAAAAAGAGGATTTGAGAGGATTTGGCAGCGTTCACAACTTCTGATTTTGCTTCGATTTATAGCAAAAATATGTGGTAAAATATTTTTGTGTCATGAACATTAGCTTGGCAAGGCATTGTAAATATTTTGGGTAGGTTCAAAAAGCAAATGTTAACTCCACCTACTGGCATCAATTTGGACATGCCCCCAAACCATTGTTATACCCATTAATACAGTTTGAAATTGCTGCTTCAATTACATGTGATAAAACTCGTCTTCTCGCTTCTAGGCATTTAGGGATTTTTCTTGGCTTATCAATAGAGGTTCTTTAGTATCATGACAAACATGTCTCTCGAAAAAAGTCATTGCTGAGTTCAGTCTACAAATACAAA
The DNA here is from genome assembly GCA_964017185.1 of Rugalucina vietnamica. Classification (NCBI taxonomy): domain Eukaryota; kingdom Metazoa; phylum Mollusca; class Bivalvia; order Lucinida; family Lucinidae; genus Rugalucina; species Rugalucina vietnamica. The sequence continues at coordinate 34,444,423 of OZ024875.1, forward strand.
TTACTTGCTACACATTCAGGATGATAAAGGTTGTTTTAAGTATTGGATTATTTTCACTTTTCATAACCAAACAAATTGATGTGGGGAACACAGCAGTCCAATGGTGAAACGTCAAGCTGGAGTGCCTGGGTTTAATACATACATGTATATGTACCTGCACATGCAGTGTCGTATTGCAAGACTATTTTTACTAGTAGTACATGGTGGGCTTTTTATGTCTTCTCTGGCTGGACGGACTTTATCCATGATCCCACCTCAAGGACGAGACTATTTTTACTATTGAAAGCAACGTATGCTGTCCTTAAGTCGTCACCTTGGTGCATTTCATCTCATCCGTGGGCTACACACAAACGCTGGCTAAGATTAACAGGTCTTTTAATTTTTCAATTTTTACAGGACTGCTATAAAAATGCCCTGCACTGTGGGGGGGGTCAATATTTTCATTTTTGGTAAAGTACCTGCTAAAAGCACCCACGCCAGGAGGCTGACAATAATATGGGAGCTGTTTTGGTAAAAAAAAGAAGTAGGGGCTTGAATTTCTGCATGTTAATGTACATTTGCAAATTAAATAAGGACAACAAAAATAAACATGAGAAACACAGCAAATATTAATTCATTTGAATTAATGTTGTGCCTGTGTATTGTTGGAAAATTACCCCCCACACACTCACAGACAGTACATTTCCAGCATTGCCTAGACTCATCCTAGGTTAAATCCTGCTGTTCCCGGTCCCACTTAATGACTAGTGCATTGAGGGGATGGACATCTTGCCCCACCCCCCCACTCCATTAGTAGGTCTATGTATGCCATTCTTTTTTTTTTAAAGTTAAACCCATGTAGCTGAACATCTTATCAAAGCATGTACTTTCTTGAAAGAAATAGGGCCCTGCATAAGCTTGAAAATACTAGAAAAGGCCAGTAGTAGGGTGGCACGTCCTTAAGATATGCACCAGTCATTTGTACCGACTGCCTCCTCGACCCACAGGGAAGGGGGGGGGGGGGTTATGACTCAGCTTTCAGTGCCTTGCTATAATCCGCCCCATGGGACAAACTGGAGGCCAAAACTTTGCTCTTTGCCCTACCCTTAGCAGACTTTGCAATAAAAAATCCAAAAAGGATCCAAATGTCAAACCCTGTCATTTCAAAAAGTAATTACCCCTGCAATTGTCGCACAGTTTAGCCCGGCTAATCCCCACACTTCCCCATTGGCATGTGTTTGTGTGTGTGTGTGGGGGGGGGGGGGGGGGGGGGGTTTGAGGTTTAAATCAAATGATTGTGGTATTATCATGATCCCTAGGGCTAATAATTATGGGAGTTATCTATCCCCCCCCCCCCCCCAGTCTATGAACTTCCCTGTTTTGATTCATATTTTTTGATAATAGACTCTGAACATCCCTGATTTGATTCACATTTTTTTTATAATAGACTGAAACATTAAATTAATGATTAAACTTAAGTTTCAATTCTGTCAGATGCATTCAATTAATTGTAGGATGTCGAAGGTTCCATGGTGTGATGACGTTAATTATGATGATGTCATTGATTGCAAACGCAGTTGACACAAAATGGCCTTGATGAAGAATATCAACAAACACATGAAATGTGACACCGTGAAAAGTGGAATGAAAGATGTGTAGCTCATGGATTTCTTATTCATTTACTTGGCAGATGCATGTTTTTAGTATTTTCACCCATTCGTATAAAATCTTGACCTGTGCAGGAAAGGTTACATTGTAAGCATTGAAATTTTGATTGAAACAAACAGCAGTCAGTAGAAAATGGCGAAAAAAATGTCGGTTCGAATCTCTTTAAACCCGCTTATGTGTGCGAATTAATGATTTCTAGCCAGAACTGGCATTTCATCGGCGAAATGCCAGAACAGTCGCTATGACACTTACGAAAATTCTCAGACTTATAACAGCCTAATGCTTGTCCTAGACATACGATTGAATTTAAGAATTTCATGGCCAAGATCAAGTATAATGAAACGCATATTCGGTCTTAAGATCGATCATACGATAATTTTGATCTAACGACCGTTAGTGAAACGCTGCCTAAGTGCACATATTTGTGCCAGTAACCTGCAACTGCCATACCTGATTTCTTGAATCAGCAGTAGGGAGAAATATTTAAAAAAATCATTTTGACAAAAGTTTGCGTACTCCAAGGATTAAGACTGGAACCTCCAGAATGAAAGGAAGAAGTGTAACCAGGTGCCAGCTAGGTTTAACCTCAATTTGAAACAAAGTTTACTTCACTATTTCTTCACTTTTAGATGCAGAACTCTAGCTAACTTGACTTGATGACAGTTTTGCACAAACATTTTTTTATGTAATCCGTGCGAAAACATTACTAACTTGACTTAGCGACAGTTTTGCACTAACATTTCCCTATTTTTTCAGTGCAGAAGTATGATTAAGTAAGATTAATTCACATTAATTGATTTTTCCATTTAAATAAACAATCAACACAAAAATTATCTATCTCAAAAGTTTTTAATCATTTTTCACTTCTTCAATTGAAAAATTCATTTTGAAGTCTCTAAAGTTAAACAAACTGTGAAGTTTTTTCTGTCTCCTGTGAAATTTCTGAAAATGGAGTTAGCATAGTTTTGCGCTGAGCCATCGATTCGCCGTACACATTTTTAACTATTCGCCGTCCATACCTTTTGTCATAAACAACTATTCGCCGTATACCACATTCACTTTTGTTTTACAACATTGGAACAAATTCTCATCAAAAAAAGGCCGGATATGAGTTGAGAATCACCCAAAAGGGTAATAAAAGTAGAGAATAAGCTTCGAACCCAAAGAAGCTCAATGTAATCGTTAAATAACACCTGTTTTCGTGACAAGACGATTTCTAAGGCTCGACCAGGCAGTGATATTTTTGCAAAAAACTAAGTTATTTCGATATACAGAATATGATAAAGGTGCAAAACATTTGAATAATTATTGTAGCAATAAGCCTAACCTTCATTGGCTGTTCAGAAGCAAACAATAAAACAAAAATATGGATAAGCACTCACCGCTCGCCATTTCGTGCCAGTCCACTTTCACTTTGCGGGTCAGCTATTTCCGGTAGTGATGATAGACGGTGATACTAGATGCATACAAATTAAAATAAAATTAAAACAATAAAACTGTTGTGACTGTCGGGACTAAAACGATAATTATACAAAATTGTGACGCAAACAAAACATTGATACAACTAGAACTGAAATAAAAACATCCAATTTGAAATTATATTTAAACAAAAAAAAAAAAATTGTGACTGTCGTCTTTTTCGCCGCGAAACACCGCGAAACGCCGGTCAATTGAATTTTATGCGTAATGACAGGTATACGTTTTTCGCCGTGTTCCGCCGCGAAATTTTACAATTAGCCGTTAACAAATTAGCCGTTAAAACGGCTAATTTGGGTTTTTAGCCATAACACCACTGTAGGCTGTCCGGAAAGTTTTGAGACTGTGTCTGTATCTCAATAACTATTCAAGCGAATCAGTTGTAATTTTACACAGGAATATTACTTTATATCATGAGTTATTGCTGAAAATTTCAGCATATTTGCTCACCCGGAACATATTGATATAATCATTTTAATACAAGTATGTTGGTACTCTCGGAGCACTTTGACGTCAATAACGTCGCGCCCGTTATGATTTTACAAGAAAGACCTAGCTGATCGGATGCATTTTAAAGTGGCTCTCAAAGTCATCGGGCACCAACGCTTGATAGTTTCAAGTTTACTTGATTATTCTGAGGGCAACAATACAAAATATATCAGGTAAACACATTCGTTTTCATTTGGCTACCTCCAAACTCTTTTGCGCCGATTTTAAATGGGGTTTCGCTTTTTCGCACGCATCGAACGGCCTATAGCCCTTCCTCTTATCACCGATTTCCTGACAAAAACTTTTCGAAAAAGCGAAAAATTAATGATCTTGCATAACCTGGATTTTGTTCAACCAACAGTGAGAAATTTTGATTAGATTTGTGAACTCATTACGGCAGGAACACTGTATGATAAAAAAGCGCTGCTTCATCCGATGCGGCGACGTCGAGTTTCTTACCAACATTTTGATCGACACATACACTTCTGTTAGTTTTGCAAAGTTGATAACAGTCGAAAGACCATGGAATTTTGGGAAAATATTGAACAAATGATGGCGTGATACCATGCAAATTGTTGCTGTATTTAAAAGCCATATGGCCAATTTGTGGGCAATTGTTTTCTTGTCTACAGGTTTTAGAAAACACAAAATTCAAAGTGCTCCGAGAAGCGCCACATCGGTTGCCTTGGAGACCAATATCTCCAAGTGTATGTAGGTTTGGATTCCAATTTTCCCATATATTATTCAGGAAGGCCTTATCTATAAACTCGTATATCTTTATTTGTATAGCATAAAATATTTTTTAAGATATCGGCACAGTCCTAAAACTTTCCGGACAACCCTCGTATTTGTAATGAAGTGGATCTGCCAGTGACAGTCCTCAAGTTATGAAGATTTGGTTATGAAAATTTGTTAATATAGGGATCAAACATGATTTTCCATTCATTATTATTCGCTAGGCCTGAGGGGAGTGTTGAAAACAGAGGGACCTAGCGAATGTTAACAAATGACAAACTCATTTTTGATCACTATTATTGCATAAATTCTGCAGAAACGAAAGCAATAATGGTGCTTTATATTTTACAGCCTCATGATATTTTCGTATGCGTAAAAGCTTTCGTTTTTATGCTTGTTCGGGGAGGACTTCAGATTCTCATTAGCACTCGCTTTGCGTGGAGCTGGTAACAAGCATAAGTAAAAGCCATGTATTTACAGTATATGCATGTGTGAATTGCAATATTAATGCATGACTTTCTCTTCATTAATAAACTGCTGTTAATATCATGTGACACGGGTAAATTTATGCAATAATGGCCATTCTTTACTTCTGCTGATTCAAGAAGAGCATATGTAATAGAACCAACGTCAGACTGTAATTTCTTAACCTGACTAAAATTTTGGATTTACTGACATTTTCTTGTTATAGTTTGTGCAAAACCAATTATTCCACCAAAAAGGCCATGTTGATATCGATACCACATCATGCAGGGACACCAAATGAACGACACTGATTTTTGATTTTCCCATATAGTTCATTCTGACATGATGTCCTATATGTTTGTTATTTCATTATGTTTTACAGGCAATAGAACATACATTCCACCGTAAGACTATGCTGATATCGGAGTATGTACACCATATCATGCAGAGAATTAGTTTCCAAGTTATCAACTCCATTGCTAATGCCAAGGTAACTGTTTGCTGATGTTTCTTTTCAGCTTTTGAAGGAGAAAATGATCACATTTGACCATATAGACTTAATAGCCATTGCAAATTCCTACGCGTTTCAAATTAAAATTTATTATGTACAGGAGTTGTACTATTAATGTAGCAAATTACAAAAGTGTGTCAGTTTCTGCTCTTGGTTTAAACATATATATTTCCAAATTTTGTACAGAAACAATACAAAGACATGCAATCAACTACGGGATCAGAACGAAAGTGTAAACGCTTATTTAGTTCTTTTCCTAAGTATTATAAACAATGAAGGTTGCAATTTGTTTTGAATAGTCTACAAGCATGACTGACAAAGTTTTGAAAATTAAGAAAATAAATATTGTGTGCATAGACTCTTTCAGAGAATAGCTTCCAAAAATTTACATAATAAGTAAATAATATCAAAATATAAAACATATAAAATAGAATAGTTTCTGCTCTTCGGATTTTTTCCTTTTCTTTTGCATAAACAAACTCAGGATTACTCGCTGGATCTAGAATTCACTTCAATTTTGCAGTCAGCCACTCTGTTAAATCAAAATAAAAAAATGGTACAGCTTTGACAGTCAATTCACAAGGAGACACGCAAGTCTTGTAGTTTCTTATCATAAAACATTATGCACCACAGACCTGAGCAACAATGATTGTTGACCCTGATCAGACAGTAGAGAGAGTGTGATCTTGTTCTGGCATGATTAATATTTGGAGGCACTTTGCTGCTGTTTGGCAAAGTTTCAGATTTCAATAGGATTACATGAGTCTTTCCACAATATGTACAAATACCCTGTCAAGATCCATGAACTTTGCTATGCTTTCTGTTCCAGAAAAGGATAATCTCTGACAGACGATACAGTGAAAGGAGACTAGATGTGTTATCTGCCCTTGTACTTGCGGAGACTGCACTAGCTGGGCCGTGTACGAAAGAAAGGAGACTGGTTGCTAAACTTGCACTGGCAGTTGGGACCAAGATGGTATGTATGGGATTCTACTCTTAGATTTTGTTTTGTGTATCACTTGTTTGATAATGCAGTTGAAAACAATGCAGATAAGATGCTTAAAGGAGGACCTTCATTGGAAAAGCTATGCTATGAAATTTCATACTAACATGACTGTGCTCATCAAAGAATTTACACTAATACACTGACTGAATGAACTAGCACAGACTAGCTTTCATTTGCCTTTAATAGTTTATAAACTTTTTTGACACTCATTCTCCCTGAAGGAACATGCATTATGTTCTTAAACAAGTATAAGCTTTAACAAAAAGCTTGGTCTACGCTTCGCATATATAAACTAGAATGTAAAAGAATCTGACCCTACTCCCATTTTATCGTGGTTTATTTGACTGAACAAGTAGAGTGGCATAACAATAGTTTGGGCTTTGTATCTAGCATCATGCATGAGGAAAAAAAGGTTCTGAAAATGCGTCTTAATGAATAAACTTGGCAAATATCAAGGCTTATCTGAGTCTAAATTTAGAGGCTGAAAAGTCTAAAATGTTGATTTATTAATTATGCTTTGTCAAAGACATGGACTGAAGAAGAAAATGTGCAAACCCAGAGTCAAATTCAGGGTTCATCGTTTTACCATGCAAGCACTCTGCCAACTGAGCGTGCAAGCCACCCATTACATTTTCATCTGGCTTAACTAGATTCTGTGGCAAGTTTTTATCAAATGTTATAATTTTCCAGAAAACCTTCAAAGATGATGAGCTACAGCTACTATATGACAATCTGAGAAAACTGGATGCCATCTGTGAACTCAGGGAAAAGTAAGATAGTTTAATGCTCTGTGGTTGTCTTTCATTATCATCTCATTCATTGTTTTCAAATCTAACTACACTTACCTGTATAGTGCAGTGGATAATGCACTCCCTTGTCACCTCTGCGGTCTGGGCTCAAATCCATGTAAAGGCATGTGGCAGGGTAATCATCACCAATCCAAGGTTGGTGGTTTTCCCCGGGTTCTCTACCTTTCCGCCAGCACGTTTAAGGACATAACACCAGCATCTGTGCATTCAGGAATGTGTATATAATTTCCGTGAGCTTTCTGTGTAATTAAAGTAAAATACATATTAATGTTTAAATTACACTAAATCAAATTTTTATTACAATACTTCCACTAACGTCACTATTGCATGGAGCATCTACCATTGATTCCAAAACACATAAATTCTTGTTTCCTCTGTTAGAAGAAACTCTACCTATTCCTTGTGTGTTTTCTTTATTATCAAAATCAGGGGCACCTTCGTTGTCCTCATATTGAAATGGCTTTGCATGGGAAAAAACTTGATACTTAAATGGCTTATCTGGTAAAGGTCTAATTATACTTATGACTTCATATGGGAATAATCCCTTGTATAGGAAAGAACGATTTGTGGACGAAGCCTTTTGTAAAAATCCACCAATTGTTATTGAACTTTTAGAGTGAGATGAGCCTGTGACTGTAGCTTTATCTACTGGCATAGAGTTATCATCCCTATCTATCTATCAGACATGTTTGAGAATGTCATAGATACTCACAGAATACATATATGGGCTATCAAATCCTCATAAAATATGATAAATCTGGATCATTTGACCTTGTTTATGATTTTCAGAGTGAGAAGAGCCTGTGACTGTAGTTTTATCTACTGGCATAGAGTTATCGTTCCTATCTACCTATCAGAGATGTTTGAGAATGTCATTGATACCCACAGAATACATGTATTGGCCACAAAAACCTTAATGAGTCGGATAATTTGGCAGTGTGTATGATTTTCAGAGTAAGACAAGCCTGTGACTGCAGTTTTATCTACTGGCACAGAGTTATCATTCCTATCTATCTATCAGACATGTTTGAGAATGTCATAGATACACACAGAATACACGTAAGTTGGTGTCCAAAATCTAATATGGGAAGTGTGGTGGCCTCATGGTTAGTGTGTTGCAGTATGGATTCAGACATTGGGGGTTGGAATTCCTGTGGTCCTGGGTTGTGTCCTTGAGCAAGACACATTTATTCCCCATAGTACTAGATTAACACAGGAAGCAGTGGTTCTTTCCTTCAAATTGTTGTATGTAATGTTTGTCCACAAAACAAACACAATCTGATAAACTATACAGCAGTGCAACAAAACAACTAACGGGCTTGAGTACCCAGCTATGACTTAGCCCAAGCTGATCATCCTTCATGAGAAATGAGCATATGCCAAAGTTTTTATGGCAAAATAAGGAAATTCATAATATGATGACAATATTGTTCAGTGCATAGTGTCATGTGCTTAGATGCTTACATTCATGATATTTTCATATGCCGCCCAAGGCTTCTATTCATGAATTTTATACATATTGACCTTTCATGTGATTTATCTTTTATTCATATTCGTCAGATTCATAGATATGCTTAATATTTCACAAAATTCTATTCAATTTTCAGTATGTATTTGGTGCTCTGCGAGACTGTGTACCAGCCATGTCTTATGTACGTCATCTCAAGTCACCGCAGGATCTGCTTGACAGTTTTGACAAAGAGATATTTGATCAAACCAAGGAGGTAATGTCACTTATTGCTTAGATTCCTATAGGAGAAGAGCCAGTTTTGAAATACATGTATCAAGAGTTTCTAAAGTGCTATTTTTCCATATCTTTTTTATGCACATACTTTCTGAATTGTTATACTTTCTGAATAGTTGTATTTTTACCTTAGATAACCAGGAAATATGTATCTTTTATCCAGAACCTCCTGGACCCTCTATGTCGGGAGATAGAGACTGATCTGCGTCTACACATTCACCTACATCTGCAGCTAGATGATAGAAACCCATTCAAAATAGGGCTTAAGGACCTCTCCCAACTCCTCAAGTTGCGACCAATCAGATTGTTTGACAGATACATCAATGTCAGATGTAAGTTTAGTCGAAGAACAGAAAGAAGTTAATTGGTTTTGTTTGTGTTGTTAGTACTTTATATAATTGATTAGGTATTGCACCCATTCTAAAATAGATGTCATAGAGAATCAGCATCTTACACTTTTAAAATACAGAACTTCTAAGCATTACAACTGAACCTCTCTACATGTTCTTTAGGGACATGATGTCAAAAATGTTGCAACTTTAGTTTTTATTGACTTAGAAGTATGGTATAAATTTTAGTTCTACTTTCCAAAATGAAGTTCTAGCTTAATGCAACAGCTTCAGTCTTGCCATCATTGCAAATGACGGGAAACAGGATTTTCTGCTATCATTCTACTTTGTTTTCACAGCTTATGTAGAGCACTACCTGAACAAGACCTTCTACAACCTGACCACTGTGGCATTACACGACTGGAGAACTTATGGGGAAATGAAGAACATGGCAGAACAGAAATACAAGTTATCACTCTTGGAGTCACATCTTCCGAGTCAGACTCTTGAGCAGGGGTTGGATGTGTTAGAGATCATGAGAAATATACATGTGTTTGTGTCAAGATACCTGTACAATCTAAATAACCAGGTAAGGTCCTGAATGGTTGCTTTATTACCAGTAATGGAAATACAAATTGTTTATTGGAGTCATTTTTACCAAGCTCTAATTTAACAATAAGTTTTGGGAGGCATATTTGTCTAGTGGTAGAGCATCAGACTCAGAATTGAGAGGTCATTGGTTTGAATCCAGCTGGGGTAGTGCCCTTAAGCAAAATATATTTTATCTCCCCATATTACTGGTTAGTACCCAGGAAATGGCATGATTGAAATTTTGTTGTCTTTGAAGTTAAATGACAAATTAAACAAAAACTTTAAGTTTCTAGACAAGTAAGAGTATCAATATTTCTAGCTTTTTGAAGTGTTATAAAGATTAAGGATCTAAGTATCACATTGTATTATGCTAAATGCAAACATGAGGTAAAACTGAATGTTCCCTTGTTCTAGATCTTTGTGGAGCTGTCGAGTAACAACAAACATCTAAACACCATCAATATACGACACATAGCCAACTCCATCAGAACCCATGGCACGGGGATCATGAATACCACGGTGAGTAACTGAGTATACAGATGTTTATTAAATGTTGGTAATTAAACCATTAAGCTCCTGTAATGTTGACAATAATAGGTTCTAAGCACTGCTCAGTAATTGTTTATAGGTTTTTTTTTTTTTTTTTTTTTTTTTTATGTCTCCCCCCGACAGGGTCGGGAGACATATTGTTTTTCCCCGTGCGTCTGTCTGTCTGTCTGTCTGTCTGTCCGTCACAAATCGTGTCCGCTCTATAACTTGAAAACTGTTAAAGATTTTTCAATGAAACTTGGTACACTTGTAAACCACGACGAGACGATGTGTCATGCACAAGAACCATAACTCTAGCTTGAGTATTTTTGGAGTTATTTCCCTTTGATTATTTTAGATACAATTTCGTGTCCGCTGTATAACTTGAAAACCGTTAAAGATTTTTCAATGAAACTTGGTACACTTGTAGACCACGACGAGACGATGTGTCATGCACAAGAACCATAACTCTGGCTTGAGTATTTTTGGAGTTATTTCCCTTTGATTATTTTCGATACAATTTCGTGTCCGCTGTATAACTTGAAAACCGTTCAAGATTTTTCAATGAAACTTGGTACACTTGTAGACCATGACGAGACGATGTGTCATGCACAAGAACCATAACTCTGGCTTGAGTATTTTTGGAGTTATTTCCCTTTGATTATTTTCGATACAATTTCGTGTCCGCTGTATAACTTGAAAACCGTTTAAGATTTTTCAATGAAACTTGGTACACTTGTAGACCACGACGAGACGATGTGTCATGCACAAGAACCATAACTCTGGCTTGAGTATTTTTGGAGTTATTTCCCTTTGATTATTTTCGATACAATTTCGTGTCCGCTGTATAACTTGAAAACCGTTTATAAGATTTTTCAATAAAACTTGGTACACTTATTGAGCATGATCAGACAATGTGTTATGCACAAGAACCAGAACTCTGGCTTGAGTATTTTATGAGTTATTTCCCTTTGATTATTTTCCATACAATTTCGTGTCCGCTTTATAACTCGAAAATCGCAAGAGTTATTTCAATGAAACTTGGTACACTTATAAAGCACGATGAGATTACGTGTCGTGCTAAAGAACCATAACTCTTGCTTGCATATCTTTGGAGTAATTTCCCTTTGATTATTTTCCATACAATTTCGTGTCCACCCTATAACTTGAAAACCGTAAGAGAAATTTCAGTGAAACTTGGTACACTTATAAAGCATGATGAGACCATGTGTCATGCACAAGAATTATAACTCTTACTTTCATATCTTTGGAGTTATTTCCCTTTGATTATTTTTCCATACAATTTCATGTCCACTCTATAACTTGAAAACCATAAGAAATATTTCAATGAAACTTGGTACACTTATAAAGCACGATGAGATGATGTGTCATGCTAAAGAACCATAACTCTTGCTTGCATATCTTTGGAGTTATTTCCCTTTGATTATTTTTCATTCAATTTCGTGTCTGGTCTATAACTCAAAAACCATTAGAGATTTTTCAATGAAACATGGTACACTTATAAAGCATGATGCACAAGAATCATTACTCTTGCTTTCATATCTTTGGAGTGATTTCCCTTTGATTATTTTCCAAACACTTTCATGCCCCCTCTATAACTTGAAAACCGTAAGACATATTTCAATGAAACTTGGTACACTCATAAAACAGAATGACAGGATATGTGATGCACAAGAACTATAACTCTTGCTTGCATATTTTGGACATGCACGTAGAAAGGGGGGAGACATCAGTTTTCACATAGAAAACAAATTCTAGTTTTTAACTGTGTTTAGGGTTTTAGACAACCATAACAGACAAAAAGTGCTGATTTTCAAACCAGAGTTTTGATTCAGAGTTGTAGTACCTTTACTGATTAGCTTGTTTATGCATGTGGCTTGCAGGCCTCAATAAAAATGAACTTGAAAGCAGAGCACATTGATACTAGGGGGAAAACTTGATTATAGGGATCAGCCATGGTTTTCAGTGTTCAAACATTCGATGGATCACGAGGAAGGTGTTTGAACACAAGGCCGCAGGCCGTGTGTTCAAACACCTTCCGAGTGATCCAGCTAATGTTTGAACACTGAAACACACCATGGTTGATCGCTTTACTTGCATTTTCACTCTAATCCACTTAAAATCTCTTGAAAATAACATTAACAACATAAAAACTCACCGAAAACCACGGAGCTTCTTAACGTTGGCCATTTTGTTTCTACGAAACGCATGACGTCACGTCGTATTGACCAATGACGTCGGCCAAAACCCATGTTCAAACGGCACGTGAATTTAATGAGTTGAACATGGGTATTGCTGTTTGAACACGGCTTTTGACCAATTGAAAACAGCTTGAAACAGCTATGCGCATGCAAGAATACATTTTATATAATGATATGCATTTTCTATTTCCAGGTTAATTTCACATATCAGTTTCTGAGGAAGAAGTTCTACATCTTCTCACAGTTTATGTATGATGAGCACATAAAGTCTAGACTTATAAAGGTTGGTGACACGAATATTTGGTTTGAATTTTTTGATTGCCTTTATACAAACATTAGGTTGTAGATGTAGTAACGTTCTCAAACTGCACTACTATTGTGCTGGTCTTAATGTCAGTTGAAAAGATACTGTTGGGCAGTCCAAAGAAAAAAGAAAATTGTAGAAGAATTTTTGACAGTCACCACTTTTGTTATATTTAGACTGGAACTTTCCATTACATACAGGTCTTCAGGTACATTTGGTCTTTAAAGTATGTAATTTATTCTTTTTTATAGGATTGGAAATTCTTCAAAGAAAACCACATGCAAACAGACCAGAAGGTATGTATGTCTACATATATCACAGTTTTGTAGGCTTAATCATAGGGTCATCTCACCACTGTTTGGTGTGGGTTTGAACCCAACATGGGCCACACATAAGACTGGCCAAACTCTGCTTATTGGTGTGCCAGGTGTTTTTTTCTCGGGTTATCCCATTTTCACCTCACCTACTGATTGGCCCGTCTCATATGAGCTGAAATAATCTTGAATGAGACATAAAACTGAATTAAAAAGAAAACAAAAAACCTGAATGGTACTTGGTCCTTATCATAAAATTGGTCTTCGGGGTTTCCAACCAGGTCCAACACAAACTTAACTGTCCTGTACAATCACAGAAGCAGACTGGAAGCTAGAAATTTCATATTTTAAGAAAGGGGATTGTTCTACCTGTGTTGCAAAAACAAAGGTATTTATCAGCTGTGCAGTTACTTTGGTTTATCGCCCACACCTGTTGTTGGTTTTCTAATGTGGCGGCTCAGTTAGCAGTACTTGTCTGCTAAGTGATCTGACATGTACAGTCTGTACATTGCCTAAATTGAAAAAGAATTGAAAAACAAGTGTTTTTGGGAGAATTCGATAAGTATTTCTGCCATTTGTTTTAGTATCCATATGAAAGGGCTGACAAGTTCAACAAAGGGATCAGAAAACTTGGGACAACTCCTGATGGACTAAGCTTCCTGGACCAGTTCAGGGACTTGATTAGTCAGATAGGTAACATAATGAATATTATGTGTATTATCTATTCAGTCATCAACTAAGATTAACCTTTAACAAAACTTTATGCAGGTGGTTTTGTCTCTCATGCTCTCATGGGCTTACTTGTGTTTTGGAGTACATGTACATAGGTTCATATGAGTCACCCCATGGGAAAACCAACAATCTGTATATGCGAAAACAAAGACGCAGATCAGCTTCGCGGTAACCGCGAAGCTGATCAGCGCCTTTGTTTTCGCTACTCGGATAGTACAGTTCCTCTTCTTCTTAAATCCGAAATTTCAAGCTTCTAGCCTGCTTCTGTGACTGTACAGGCCAGTTTGTGTTGGACCTGTTCGGAAACCTCATTGTTGGTTTTCCCACGAGGCGGCTCATATTTAGGTCTGGCACATTCAGTTTCTGTTTAAAGCTTGAGCATCAAGTACTGGCTAACTGTTTAGTTGAAGCTAACGTATGAAAAGTCTGATTGAAAACTAACAATCTTAATCTAGATACATGAGTGTCATATAAAAATATTTTTCAAAAAATAAAAGAAAGGAAAAATACAAAAGGACCAGAGGACCATTGGTCCTGAGAATGCTCACCTGAAGCCTGATCTTGGAGTATTAAGTCATCATGAAATGACCTTGACCTTGAATACTCACACACCTTTATTGACTTCATAAGTTGTCTGCATCTGCAAAGTTTCAGGTCTCCGGCTGCAATAGTTTCCAAACCCAGTGATTTCTGAGAAAACCATAATTTTAATTTTGATATTTAAATGACCTTGGGTCAAGGTCAAGAAATGACCTTGGCCTTCATTAATTACTTACCTTCATTGACTCCATTAGTTGTCTGCATCTTGACCTTGGGTCAAGGTCAAGAAATGACCTTGGCCTTCATTAATTACTTACCTTCATTGACTCCATTAGTTGTCTGCATCTAGCAACTTTCAGGCCTCAGGCTGCAACAGATCCCAAAATATCCATTGTTATCGCCTTTTCCCATGTAAAAGCCTATGTTTCCAAAATTGACCTTGCCGTAAAATAGGTCAAGGTCATCCTAGGGTCATCATTTCAACAAACTATGATGGGCTGGAGTCCCAAATGCTACATACCAAGTTTCGCGAAAATCGGCCAGCCGGTTCTGGATAAGAAGATTTTTGAGTGGTTTTTACCATAGTTGGGCATGGCGGCCATCTTGGTCAAGTGACCCGAATTTCGCAATCAAACTTTCGTTCCCCCTACCCATGGATGCTCCACATAAAATTTCACTTTGATTGGCCAAGCAGTTTCAGAGAAGATCTTTGAAAAGTGTGTATGGACGACAGACTGGCCAAGGTCAAGAGATGACCTTGACCTAAATTAATCCCATACCTTCATCTACTCCATTAGTTGTTTGCATCTACCACTTTTCAGGCCTCAGGCTGCAATAGTTTTCAAAAAATCCATAGTTTTCATTTTTACCCATGTAAAAGCCTGTTTCCAAATTAGTCCTTGCCGTAAAATAGGTCAAGGTCATCCCAGGGTCATCTTTTTATCAAACTATGATGGGCTGAAGTCCCCGATGCTTCATACCAAGTTTCGTGGAAATTGGCCGACCGGTTCTGGAGAAGAAGATTTTTGAATGGTTTTTACCATATATGGGTGTGGCAGCCATCTTGGTCATGTGACCAAGATATCGTTGGTCATGTGACCAAGATATCGCGAACAACATTTCAATGCCACTACCCAAGGAGGCTCCACATAAAATTTAATCTTGATTGGCAAAGCGGTTTCAGAGAAGAAGATCTTTGAAATTGTGGACGACGGACGGATGGACGCCGGATCATGGCCATCCTATAAGCTCACCTTGTGAACCTTCGGCTCAGGTGAGCTAAAAATGTAAACTCTCAAAATGAGACCCATTAAAAGCAGGAAAAGCACTCCAAAAGGATATTTGACAGCTTGTTTCTAAAATTTCCATTGCATTTAGTATTTAATACAGAAATAAATGTCATTAAATCAGTCTGCCATTTTTTACAGGTAATGCGATGGGCTACATTCGTATGATCCGATCAGGTGGCCTACACTGCTGTAGCAATGCTATCAGATTTATCCCTGATTTAGAAGATATAGTCAACTTTGAAGAGCTCTGTAAGGAGGAAGGCTTATCAGTGGAGTGCCAAACTGCAGCAAAGTATGTTGTTTGTATATCTACCACAACATTGAATTTTTGCCTAGGTAATTAATTTTGTTGCCTTTTAAGAATGTTAGCAACATCAAAGGAAGTTGAAGGCAAGTCTTAAGTATTGCATGTTCTGTATTAAAACTCACTCCGTTTGAGCATCTGACAATAGAATAATCTCAAATTGCCTGCTCCTAGTCCATGTTTGCGCTTCTATAATCAGAAAAAAAACTTCTACTATACACATTTTTGACAACAAATGTGCACTTTTAGTCGACCATTGCAGACTTGTAAACTGGCATTGTTTGCTGCCTTAAAAGTATGAAACCTGCAAATCACTTGAAGAATTTTCAAGAATTTTTATCTCTCTAAAATGATAGAGTCACATTTTATACTAAACCAAGCCAGAAACTCAGAGACAGATTTTTGTCATAGCAACGCTCTTGTTTCATTGTTTACAGGCATTTAGATGAGGTGATAGGAAATTTGGCCAAAAACTTTGCAGAGGGAACGGAATACTTTAAGGTAACCACATGGAATGAATTGACCGTATGATTAATATATGCATCTTAATTATCAATTAAAGACACCTATTAAGTAACTGAATCAAATAAAAACTTGTATAGCATGGTGGTGGAGTGGAAGAGTACAGGACTCCAGGGGGAGAAGTTTGGGGTTGATACCTTCCTCTCCTTAAGAATGTCTTTAAGCAACACACTTTAAAGGGAAACATTGCTATTTAATTCCTGCATATGAATTTCATGAAACTTCCTATTCTACAAAATAAAACTTCCTATTCTACAAAATAATTGTATCCTTGGACTAAAATCAAAATAAAAGTAGGGAGTCACCGGCCTCGTTTCCATGGTATCAGAACTTTTTGGATGTTTCTCGTGCATTTCAGAATACCGCACTCGTAGCGGACATGTGTTTTAAAATATATGTTTTTACTGCAAAAACAACTTAAACACACGATGAGTGTTATTTTCTTACATTTTGATACTATTTGCTCTTAAGTTGAGGAGATTACATGCAAAATTAACTTTCCCGCCATCTTTTCAAACCTGGAAAATGTACGTATTTTTGCGATATCTCCTTAACTACGCATATGATTTTGATTAAATTACACCAAGAGATAGGAAACGTGGTAACCATTTAAAAGTTCAAATAAAAAGTGGTGGTCACCGGATTGCGTTGGAAGATATAGAGAAAAAAAAGTTCAATATTCCCGCCTTTTTCGTTTTAACGCCAAACGTTACACTGACGTCGCGTATATTTATGCGACGTCATCAACAGCGAAATAAACGTTTTTGCATATAATTAACCTTATACACAAATTTGGGTATATCAATTGCCACAGAACTTCTTATAAAATAAAAATGAACAATATGTATACCCGCTTTAGGACTTAATTATGCAGAAGCAAACAGAATAAGATTCTACAGCTTGCAACGTCATTGAGAAATCAAAACAAAACGACGTTAAAAACTACGCGTAACACGCAGATACTTAACGCCGACGTTGCGCAAACAGTGTGCTCAAAAACAATAGTAATGTTTACCCTTAAGCTCCCCGGAATACTGGTTAGCACCTAGGAAGTGATGGCTCTATCCTGACATGACTGAAAAATATTTAACTGTGATGTTAAGCCATAACCAAACAAGAGAAAACTTGATCTTCATGTTTAAACAAGGGTACAGAGATTCATGGTACTTGTGAAGCTGATCAGAGTCTTTGTGAGGCTTTAAAGATAGTATGTTCCTTTTACTTCCTAAATCAAAATCAAAACCTTTATGCTCCTACAGTTCAACCCCATTATAACGCACCTCACTACAGTGCAGTTTTCAATATAACAAGGCCATCCATGTGTTGGCTCCCAAAATGATTACTTTGCAATATCTCAGTTGTAAATAACCTCAGTATAACATGATTTCACTTATAACATGGTCTGTATCCATGGACTCCAAAGACAGCATTATAATGAGGTTGACCCGTACTTATTTTCTAAGGCTATGCAGCTCATTTTCTTAACTGTCAGATGTTTATAAACCCTGAAGACTAGCTGTTGTTTTTTTTTATGAAATGGGACGGCTTAGAAATGGCATATTGCTGACAAAATAATGACTGGTTGTGATTTCAGATGTTGGTTGATGTGTTCTCACCCGAGTTCAGGAACCCCAAGAACATGCACTTACGCAACTTCTTTGTTATTCTACCTCCACTGGTAAGTCTGTATATGTTCTCAGTTGTTAATCTTTAAATTTAAAGAATATGCACTGACACAAATTTGTTAAACTACTATCCCCCCCCCCTGCCCTCCCCTCTTCCCCCCCCACCCCAAGTCATATACTACTAGGTGTTCTCACCCGAGTTCAGGAACCCCAAGAACATGCACTTACGCAACTTCTTTGTTATTCTACCTCCACTGGTAAGTCTGTATATGTTCTCAGTTGTTAAACTTTAAATTTAAAGAATATGCACTGACACAAATTTGTTAAACTACTATCCCCCCTCTCCCCCCCCTCCCCCCCCTCCCCCCCCCTCCCCCCCCCCCCCCAAGTCATATACTACTAGGTGTTCTCACCCGAGTTCAGGAACCCCAAGAACATGCACTTACGCAACTTCTTTGTTATTCTACCTCCACTGGTAAGTCTGTATATGTTCTCAGTTGTTAAACTTTAAATTTAAAGAATATGCACTGACACAAATTTGTTAAACTACTATCCCCCCTCTCCCCCCCCCCCACCCCTCCCCCCCCCCCAAGTCATATACTACTAGGTGTTCTCACCCGAGTTCAGGAACCCCAAGAACATGCACTTACGCAACTTCTTTGTTATTCTACCTCCACTGGTAAGTCTGTATATGTTCTCAGTTGTTAAACTTTAAATTTAAAGAATATGCACTGACACAAATTTGTTAAACTACTATCCCCCCTCTCCCCCCCCCCCTCCCCCCCACAAGTCATATACTACTAGGTGTTCTCACCCGAGTTCAGGAACCCCAAGAACATGCACTTAAGCAACTTCTTTGTTATGCTACCTCCATTGGTAAGCCTTCTATTTAATATTTTACTCCAATACTCATTAATTTGGCCAGTGATTTATTTATTTTGTTTCAAATACAACTTTTAAACCTATTGAGCCGCATCGTGAGAAAACCGGATTTTTGCCTAGGCGAAAACAAAGGCGCAGATCAGCTTCTCGGTAACTGCGAAGCTGATCAGCGCCTTTGTTTTCGCTACTCGGATAGTACAATTCCTCTTCTACTTAAATCCGAAATTTCAAGCTTCTAGCTCTTTTCTGAGCTTGTACAGGCCGGTTTGTGTCGGACCTGGTCGGAAACCCCGAAGACCGGTTTTCTCGCGTCGCGGCTCTATTATAAAAGAAAGCTTCCAACAGTCTTACTAGAAGCTTCTGTGTGGCAAAGTGTTGATGCCTTGTAAAGGTAAAGTGTGCAATGATTGGAAATGGAGCAAAGATGATGCCACAATTAGAACAAAAGTTTCACTCTTTTAAAAAATGAGGTGGGAAAAACTAAATTGACAATTAGGTAACAAATTTTAACAATACACTGTACAAAGAGAACATATCATAAGCTGAGGGAAGAGATATTTTCCTATAGGTGGCCTTTTGAGCTTAAATCGATTAAATTGTAAAGCAGGTCCTGGGTTTGATCCCAGGCTTTTCCATTTCTCAGATGAGGCCCTGTCTCTGTTGGACCTTAGATATTGGTGGTATAATATAACCTCAACAATTTTTGGGCAATATATTTAATGTTGTGTATCTTGAGACGGTGATCTGCATCATGCAATCTTGCTCATGCAATGTACAGTATTTTTTCAGTTGTGAAAAATGATAATTTTCACTTGGAAAAAAAGATATTTTTCTATCTTCTTGCTTAAAACATAGATAGTGGGTACACATTATAACAAGACAGTCTAAAGAGTACCCACAATCTATGTTTTGGAACAAAAATAAGAAAAATTGTATGCCCCTGTAAACCCCAGATTTACCATATGAAAATGTGTAAGGAGGTATACATCACATTGACATACATGTACACTGAAGAGCTTTAAAAATGCACAAAAAACGAGAATTAGTATTTTTTGCACAAATGACATTTTTAGTATTCCTTAACAGGTGAAAGGGATTGGTAGCTGTACTCTTCTTCTATTTTCACTTGAAACAGACATTTCAAAAGGCACTGGCCACCCCCAGCAATAAAAAGCCATTTTACACTTTTTGCCATGTGGCGTCTTTTAGAATTAACGGAGAAAAATATTTTACCATTTCACAAGAAGCTTGTAGCAATCCATATACGAAAAACACTTTAGTTATGTCTCCCCCCGACAGGGTCGGGAGACATATTGTTTTTCCCCGTGCGTCTGTCTGTCCGTCTGTCCGTCCGTCTGTCCGTCACAAATCGTGTCCGCCCTATAACTTGAAAACCGTTAAAGATTTTTCAATGAAACTTGGTACACTTGTAAACCACGACGAGACGATGTGTCATGCACAAGAACCATAACTCTCGCTTGAGTATTTTTGGAGTTATTTCCCTTTGATTATTTTCGATACAATTTCGTGTCCGCTGTATAACTTGAAAACCGTTAGAGATTTTTCAATGAAACTTGGTACACTAGTAAACCACGACGAGACGATGTGTCATGCACAAGAACCATAACTCTAGCTTGAGTATTTTTGGAGTTATTTCCCTTTGATTATTTTCGATACAATTCCGTGTCCGCTGTTTAACTTGAAAACCGTTAAAGATTTTTCAATGAAACTTGATACACTTGTAAACCATGACGAGACGATGTGTCATGCACAAGAACCATAACTCTAGCTTGAGTATTTTTGGAGTTATTTCCCTTTGATTATTTTTGATACAATTTTGTGTCCGCTGTATAACTTGAAAACCGTTTAAGATTTTTCAATAAAACTTGGCACACTTATTAAGCATGATCAGATGATGTGTCATGCACAAGAATCATAACTCTGGCTTGAGTATTTTATGAGTTATTTCCCTTTGATTATTTTCCACACAATTTCGTGTCCGCTTTATAACTCGAAAACCGTAAGAGTTATTTCAATGAAACTTGGTACACTTATAAAGCACGATGAGATAATGTGTCGTGTCAAAGGACCATAACTCTTGCTTGCATATCTTTGGAGTAATTTCCCTTTGATTATTATCCATACAATTTCGTGTCCACCCTATAACTTGAAAACCGTAAGAGAAATTTCAGTGAAACTTGGTAAACTTATAAAGCACGATGAGACGATGTGTCATGCACAAGAATTATAACTCTTGTTTTCATATCTTTGGAGTTATTTCCCTTTGATTATTTTTCCATACAATTTCATGTCCACTCTATAACTTGAAAACCATAAGAAATATTTCATTGAAACTTGGTACACTTATAAAGCATGATGAGATGATGTGTCATGCTTAAGAACCATAACTCTTGCTTGCATATCTTTGGAGTTATTTCCCTTTGATTATTTTTCATACAATTTTGTGTCTGCTCTGTAACTCAAAAACCATTAGATGAAACTTGGTACACTTATAAAGCATGATGAAACGATGGTTCATGCTCAAGAATCATTACTCTTGCTTTCATATCTTTGGAGTTATTTCCCTGAAACTTGGTACACTTATAAAACAGAATGACAGGATATGTGATGCACAAGAACTATAACTCTTGCTTGCATATTTTGGACATGCGCGTAGAAAGGGGGGAGACATCAGTTTTCACATAGAAAACAAATTCTAGTTTTAGTTTTGTCTCTTTTTTGATCATTCTAAAGGTCTTCGAAAATGAATTATCCGGCACAATTGGAGTTTTACAATCTTGATGACGTATATGTGACGTCACGTGACATCAATTTGCCATCGTTCAACTATTCAGCTCCTCAGCATACCCTCCCAGGCTACTGGGACAGTGAAAGGTTGATGCCAATCCAATCAACCGGACCTTTTACGTCAAGGCGTTAATGTCTCTAGATAATTGACGTACGGCTCTGAATTACGTCGAAATTGCGTCGACGATGACCATTAAAACACGCTTGTATCAGCTTGTATCAGTGCCAGACAATCAGTGCAATTGGCAAAACTTGTGCTTTTAATGAGAAAGTGATGCTCTTTATGCCAAGGGGCAAATTATAGTCATGCTGAATATTACTGTGCAGTTTTGGATTTTAGGGGTATTGCTATATCGAAAACTGTAACTCTTAAATTACTCATTATTTTGAAACAAAATTCACAGCACAGTTTGCATACATATCAATGTTTATGTTGGTGAAATTTCATTGAAATCGAACTACTACAAATAGGCAAAACATTTTAATAAAATCTTTTGCGTTTTTAAAGCTCTTCAGTGTATTATCCTGATGTGTGATTTTCAGACTGTTAACTTTGTGGAACATTCCATTGCTTGTAAAGAAAAGATGAACAGAAAGAACAAAGTTGGTGCTGCTTTTACAGATGATGGCTTTGCCATGGGTAGGATGCTAATTTGTTTGCTATCAGGCTTATCTTTGTTTTATACAGAATTTCGGTCATGATTTGTGGTTGGTATGTATCATGTGGCAAATGCCAGAATAGTTGTCGGAAGCAATAAATGACTTCTAAATGTATATATAAAAACAAAGAGGATATTATATTTGAAAAACATGTTTATCAAATTCAGTTAAGTCAAATAATTGCATATGACAAAGTTCTTTACATGATAACTACATGTACATGTAGTTGTAACTTACACAGAATTTATGCCTATATTTGGTCAACCTACTTTTAGGAAACCATCTTTGATGTTGTATCATATTGAAGGTGGCTAAAATATGAGCCCCCTCATGAGAAAACTGACAATCTGCATATTCAAAAACAAAGACGCAGATCAGCTTTGCAGTAACCACGAAGCTGATCAGCGCCTATGTTTTCACTACTCTGTAAGTACAATCCCTCTTCTTCCTAAATCCGAAGTTTCAAGCTTCTAGCTGTCTTCTGTGGCTGTACAGTCCAGTTTGTATCAAACCTGTTCAAAATCCACATTGTTTGTTTTCTCATAAGGTGGCTCATATGTTGGTAGTGATTTTGGACACCTATTATATGAGCCTCGACGCGAGAAAACCGGTCTTCGGGGTTTCCGACCAGGTCCGACACAAACCGGCCCGTACAAGCTCAGAAAAGAGCTAGAAGCTTGAAATTTCGGATTTAAGTAGAAGAGGAATTGTACTATCCGAGTAGCGAAAACAAAGGTGCTGATCAGCTTCGCGGTTACCGCGAAGCTGATCTGCGTCTTTGTTTTCGCCTAGGCAAAAATCCGGTTTTCTCACGATGCGACTCATATCATCTGAGCCTCAATGCGAGAAAACCTGTCCAGGGTTTCAAACCAGGTCAGACACAAACCGACCTGTACAGTCACAGAAGATTGCTAGAAGTGTGAAAATTTCTCATTGAAGAAGAAGAGGGTTTGTATAATCTGTAGCGAAAACAAAGGTGCAGTATCTGCACAGCTGATCTGTGTCTTTGTGTTCGCATAGGCAATAATACTGTTTTCTTACGATGCGGCTTATCTATTGTAGGAGTTGCATACATCCTGAAGTTGCTAGATCAATACCATGAGTTTGACTCTCTACACTGGTTCCAGTCTGTTAGAGATAGGTACAGGAAAGAAAAGGTAACCAATTTATCATCAGAATTCAAAGTTTTTTTACCTATATTAGATGAATGGATTTTCCCATTCCTATCAATTGGGTGAGCCCACTTTCATTTTTAGGAGCATCAGGAGTGATTTTAAATTTTCATATAAATTTTTGATGAAAAACCTCTCAACAAACAGAATAACTCCAGATGGGACGCTATGTTTTTCGGCGTCCCATCTGGAGATATACTGTTTGCCTATGTCCCATAAAATGGATGCTAGACTTAAATGAGTTAAACAAATGTATGAAGGAATACAGAGCCTTCTGCATACAGATATTATGTAACATACATGTGATGAGTTGAAAAGGAGCTTCAGGTAGATTTTTCTTTCATTTCAGGGAGGTTTTTGAAAAATGTATAGAATATATAGGAAATTTCCTGATCCATTTCAGGGAGTCTTTGAATTTTGTTTGAAAAATAGCTATTTTTTCGAAGAATTTGATCAATTTTATGGGTCATTTCCTGGAGTCTCCCTGACAATGAGGGAGGTATCACATGTATGATGTAAACATATGATGCTTTGTCTGTTCCACAACT
This sequence comes from Rugalucina vietnamica, assembly GCA_964017185.1. Classification (NCBI taxonomy): domain Eukaryota; kingdom Metazoa; phylum Mollusca; class Bivalvia; order Lucinida; family Lucinidae; genus Rugalucina; species Rugalucina vietnamica. The sequence continues at coordinate 34,468,675 of OZ024875.1, forward strand.
GCTTTAAACCTATAAAACTACATGAAAGAATAGTGTACAGCGTTTATATTTACAGTTATACCAGAGTAAGGCAATTTTGCAATTTTCTTTTGGTAAGCGGATAAAAGCGGGAACAAAATACTTTATCAAAGAGCGCTGTTGCTTACTTATCAATTTTGTCAAATCTGTTCTGCTCGCTTAAAGTTTCATTTCATTTTTAGCGAGGGAATTAGGTTTTCTTTAACATCTAAGAAATATTAAATGATTTTATTGTCTGTTTTCAGCAACAAATCCAACAGCAACAACAAAATGCGGGCAGCAGGTCTGATGAGAAACTCTCACAAACAATGACACTGTCCGTCAAGAGAATTGATAACTGCATTCAGGTAATGTATTTCTTTCACTTTCCTTATATCCTTCCCGACATGACTGAATAAATGTTGGCTTGGATTTTAAACCACAGAATAAACAATCTTTGCACGCCTCACCTATATTGTTTTGGGATGCATTGCAGCTCAATAGTAGAGTGTCATTCAGGGGCAAGAGGTTTGGATTCAAATCTCTCTGATGTGTGGCTAGTTAATTCCCCATCATACTTGTCAAGGTCAAGGATACAGTGGCTCCTTCCAAAGTGATGGAGAAATTACTGATTATAGGTGAGCCGTGATATTCTGTTGCAAACTGTTCTTTGTCTATTTACAGTTTTACCTATTCCCACATTATATCTTAAACACAAGAACTCCGTGGAGGTCGATATCGCACCTGCATCGGGCAAAACAACTAAAAATGTGAAATATAGGTCAAAAGCACCAGGTTAAGGTGTGTTCTGAATGGGTATGTGAAGAACATTTACTATGCAAGGTTTCACACTCGCAACTATCACTGATGCAGAAAAAAACTTTGGTGTAAAAATTAACAAAGTCAATGGACCATGAAATATAGGTCAAGGTCAGCGGGTCAAGGTTCGTGCTTGAAGGGTGTGTCAAGGACAATTACTATGCAAGGTTTCACACTCGCAGCTATCACTGATGCAGAGAAAACCAAACTTCAACGTAAAAATTAACAAAGTCAATGGACAGTGAAATATAGGTCAAGGTAAGTGGGTTAAGGTGCTTGCTTGAAGGGTATGTCAATGACAATTACTATGCAAGGTTTCACACTCACAGCTATCACTGATACAGAGAAAACGAAACTTCAACGTAAAAATTAACAAAGTCAATGGACCGTGAAATATAGGTCAAGGGCACCGGGTCAAGGTGCGTGCTTGAAGGGTATGTCAAGGACAATTTCTATGCAAGGTTTCACACTCCTTGCTATCACTGATGTAGAGAAAACCAAACTTTGACATAAATGTTGACGGACGAACGAATGGACGGACAGAAATTTTGACTCCTATATCGCACCCTGCTATATGCAGGTGCGATAAAAAGTATCGGTAAAAATGTAATTAAACAGTGGATTGTTTTTTGCCACGAAAATGATATGAAACAAATTTCTTCTAGTTATTAGTTATATTGAGAAACCTAAAAATTTCTGATGGTGCAAAAGAATCAGATATTTATCATCTTCTATTTGGGGAATGTAAAATGCTGGGTTTAGGCTGATGCTAGCTGGATGGCCACCATATTAGGAAAGAGCCAGGCATTTTGCGCTTCATACCGGTTGTAAAATTTTTTGTGGTATATTGTGCTTTCCTTTCTTTCCGGACTTGTGTCTGGGTTTGGAATTCAAATGTATCATTTTCTAACCTCCTGTTCTTACTTTAACTTAGTTGTCATTGACTGAAGAACAGAAATATGAGCCGTGATATTAGAAAATTCAAAACCATGGTTTCTGACCAAGTCAGACACAAACTGGCCTTTACAGTCACAGAAGAAGGCTTGAAGCTTGAAATTTCAGATTAAAGAAGTCAAGGGAATGTACTATCCATGTTGTGAAAACAAAAGCATTGATCAGCTAGTTACTGCACAGCTAATCTGCATCTTTGTTTTTGCATATGCAAATACATGTATCTGGTTTTCTTATGACAGGGCTCATTGTGTTCCTGTTTCATATTTTCCAGGAGTTTGATCTGTTGTTCTACTCACTGAGCAGTGCGAGAATTTTCTTCCGTGCTGATCTCACAGCTGCCGAGGAAAAGGAGCAAAAAGACAAAGGTATTAATTCACTACATAATATAAATTTTACATTCCATTCCTACAGACTGAAAAATTGCTTATTCAAAACAGACGTAAAGCCTTAACTCACAGATAATCTTAAAAACCAGAGGTGGTTTCAACAACCCAATCTTGTTAAATGAATATAAGGTATATAAACCAGTCCTGAGGGACTCTGTTGGGTAGCACACAGTTTAGCCAAATGAAGATATACAATGTTACGGTGCAGATTTATACAGTACCTCAATCTCCTTATAATTCTTTCAATCTTGCAGTGGTTCTGTGCTGACATTTAAATTTAATTTACTTCATGTTGAAGTTTATTTTGACAATCTTGTGATGCTCCAGTGGCAGATTTAGAGGGGGTTCAAGGGGTTCGCTCGAAACCCCCTCTAGAGCCAAATTATTTCGTTTTCATGGGGAATTTAAAGAAATTTTGAGTGAAATTAGGCTGATGAACCCCTTTTCTACATTTGAACCCCCTTTTAAAAAATCCTGGATCTGCCCCTGTGCTCCATTTTAATATAACAATTTAATGCAAAAAGAAAATGATATTTAACTGGCAAAATACAGTAATGCATGTTGAATTGTTAATGTATCCATACTGAAGATGCTATGTTTCATGAGTATTAAGTGAGCCTTTGCACGAAAAAAAAAACAACTATCTGGGTTTCCGACTGGGTCCGATACAAACCAGGCTGTACAGAGATAGAAGCAGGCTAGAGGTTTGAAATTTCAGAGTTAGAAAGAAGAGGAATTGTACGATCTGAGTAGCGAAAACAAAGACGCTGATCAGCTGTGCAGTTACTGCACAGCTGATCTGCGGCTTTGTTTTCGCATATGCAGATTGATGGATTTCTGATGCATTGGCTCAAGAATTTTTGTCTATGTTTTACAGCTGACAGTGCAAAAGAAGCAAATACACAGCAAGAAACAGCTGGTAAGTACTTTATTATATGAGCCGGTCTTGGGGGTTGCAGACCAGGTTCGACATAAACAGACCTGTACAGTCTCAGAAAAAGGCTAGAAGCTTGAAATTTTGGATTTAACAAGGAGAGATTGTACTTTCTGTATAGCGAAAGCAAAGGTGCCAATCAGTGGGCAGTTGATCTGTGCCTTTGTTTTCGCATAGGCAAAGATCAGGTTTTCTCTTGCCTGGCGCACATTTTGTTATTTTTTGCATTTCTTTAATTTCAGGTTTCAGATTTTTTGTATCCTGAACGAGAAAACATTGTTTATGATGTCCCTGTTATCAAGTGGATAATGCCAGATCATAGTTACAATTTATATGACCATTTGTTTTTAACACTTTTGTGGGAGTTCATAATGCATGCCCATGCATTTTAAAGGACATATCATCCTAAGAATCTTACACCAGTGGTAATTTCATGAGATATATATGTTTAAACTGATAGAAGGCTGGTTTAATATATTTCATATGAAATGCCTTGTAAAGCAGTGGTTGTAGGTTTGATCACTGCTAGCTCTAGTCTTTCGAATGAGACTAAAAGAAGATCCTGCCTCCATATGACCAACCGCGATGTAAAACATTAAATTTACCAAGTCTTTGCTAGACGCAAATACCAAGTCATTGAATTCATTACAAGCTCAATATTGTTTTTCTTTACTGCAAGACTGACCCTACATTGGAAATTATGTAAGTAGTTAGCTACATAGACTGGTGACAGATATAATTATTTAACTTCTGAATTTGAGCTATGCCACACCAAGAAATCCAGGTTTTTGCATATGGGAAAACAAAGGTGCAGATCAGCTGTGCAGAATTTAAACCGTACAGCTGATCAGGGCCTTTGTTTTCACTTCATGAATAGCACAATGCCACATCTTCTAAAATCCGAAATTTCAAGGTTCTAACCGTCTTCTGTGGCTAATCAAGTGGGTTTGTTTCAGGTTTTCTCCCGTCATGGCTCATTTGAGCCGCGACGCGAGAAAACCGGTCTTCGGGGTTTCCGACCAGGTCTGACACAAACCGGCCTGTACAGTCACAGAAGCAGGCTAGAGGCTTGAAATTTGGGCTATAAGTAGAAGAGGAATTGTACTATCCGAGTAGCGAAAACAAAGGCGCTGATCAGCTTCGCAGTTACTGCGAAGCTGATCTGCGCCTTTGTTTTCGCATAGGCAAAACTCCGGTTTTTTCGCGTCGCGGCTCATTTCATCTATACATTAGTACATGTAATTTCATTATCTGTGATTAGCATGTGATGTTGTCGGACAGATATTATTCATTCGTTGTGGCTGTGCAGTCATGAATTGCTGTAAATTCGGAAATTTTCACGTGACTTTAATTTGGAGAAATTTCATGTTTCCGAATTATTCACAAGGTTTTGAATTCGTGAACGAATGTTCCTGTAGTATTTCTGGCGACAGAGATTTTTTATTAGTGAGAATCTTAAACGCGAGGCATGGAATTTGCGAATATTCAGGAAAATTAAGTTTTTTCAAACATTTCAGAATTTACGGTAAATACATGACAAGCAGCTGTCCAGCATTATGTTTGTTTGTTTGGAGGTGTAACATCCTAGTCAACAATTTTTCAGTCATGTGGGGGCAAAGGCACCACTTCCTAGATATTAACCAGTACTCTTGGGAGTTAATGTGCCTTGCTCAAGGACACAACATGGTGCCACAAGTGGGGATTGAACACAGAACCTCACAATTCAGAGTTTGATGTTCTACCACTATGCCACCTGGCTCCCTTTGAGCACTCTGTGTTAATTACGATAACTCAAAAGTAAAGAATAAATATTTCGTAGATATGCATGTATCTTTTGTATGATATATCAGATTATGTAGCATATTACCTAATTGCATAAAAACCTATAGAAACTGCCATACATTACTTTAACTGATATAAGCCTGGCATCCTTTTTATGGGACATAGGCAAACAGTATAGCAAAACATTTCCCCTGGGTGAGGGTACCAACTACGCATGCTATTACCAGTGGCTTCAATGAATATTACTGCCAGATGAAAAAAAAATATGTATTTCAGTAGATGCTCCGTTGTACCACCTCTTCTTGTCAGTTCTATGTCTATTGTGTACACATACAAAGTTCTACATGTTTTTGTGAGTTCACTTTTGGCTTGATTAAGCTGAACTGGCATGTTCTTAATTAATTTCTTCGCTTATATCATTCATGATTTTGCATGGCTCATACCATAATGTACCTACATTTACGTTTTCGAACAAATATCTTGGTAAATCTGATTTCTTTTATAACAGCCTGATCAAGGGTTACAATGTAAGCTTTTCATAAGAATTTCTCTATGTTGTAATATCTTATTGTGTCAGTTTTAAAATTGCTGCAACAACATTTAGGGGTCTGAAAATTGAATAAATACATTATGAACAATGGTGCCCCATCTGTCCAATCACACTGCATGCAAGATGATAGGTTTTTATATGCAGAGCTAAGTACTAGATCTATATGTTGGTTTTGGGTATCTGATAAAATTTTTACAGTTTTTATAGCTGATAAAATTTTTACGCAAAATAAAGAGTTTCAATATCAATTATTTGTAATAACAATAGGAGGTTTCATTAATGACATAATTATTTGACTGTGTTAGTGATAGAATAATTTGAAGCATATTTTCACATAATTTAAAAAAAAACATCGCTAACTCTAGGCACAGCCACCAGTACAGCAGGTTCTACAGCTGCCCCTATTCTGACAGCCCCGCCCCTACCCCCTGTGGTTGAGCCTGGGCACCTTCACCACTACCATTCTATGTAGTATGTGATTGTTCATACAATATCTCTCCAGGTGGCAGAACCGGTACAGCAGGAGAGCCATGAACAGGATCTACAGCCCCACCTCTATCTGCCCAACCTCCACCCCCTGGGGGGAGCCTGGGGCACCTCCACTACTACCATTCTATGTAGTCTGTAATTGTTCATACGGTATCTCTTATTCCAGGTGGCAGTACTATCACAGCAGGGGAGCCATCAATAGGCGCTACAGCCTCACCTACCCCGACTGCCCTACCTCCAGCTACTACTACCATTCTATGTAGTCTGTGATTGTTCATACAATATCTCTACTTTCAGGTGGCAGTACCGGTACATCAGGGGAGCCATTAACAGGAGCTACAGCCCCACCTGCTCCGCCACCACCCCCTGAAGCGGGTGGCGCTCCTCCACCACCACCTCCTCCTCCGCCACCGCCCCCTCCACCATTCTAGGGAGTTGCTAATAGTGCGGAATGAAAGATAGGGGCAAGCTGGACTGGGGATTCTGTTTACCATATAAATTCTAATTAGCACACATGCTCTATTAAGCGCACAAGCTGGTCATTTCTGAAAGAAGCATGTGCATGAGCCCACACTGCTCAACTAGCATAGGTATTTCACACCAATTTGTAGCTGCATTAAATCTTAACCTTAACTGATCAAACTTTATTTTGCAATGACTGGAACATTTGAATAACATTATTATGGATGTTTTGACATTGTTATTTTAGCAGCTGTTTTCATTCATATTGTGTGCTAATTACATGTTGAAAGATATTTTGTTACCTTAACTTGAAGTTATTTTGATTGAAAAATTGAGCGCATTGTGAGCTAATTAGAAGAAATATGGTACATTGTATGTGCTATTTGTTCATGACTGATGATAAGTTGGAATTAGCCTCCTGGTACCATATCTCGAACCACTTTTATAACATTGTTACATGCAATAATCTTAGAACATGCAATAAAATTAATTTAATCCTCAGATTTTGTAGACACAACATTGCCAACGTCAATGACCTATTAAATTATGTGTGACGTCATATGGCGCGTGCACAGCACGGTCCGTTGCATCACCACTAAAAATCATGTTTCCTTCAGTTAATGGAACCAACTCTCGAACAGACTATTTGAGCTCGTTTTCATGTATAATAATGCGAGGGAATCAGGGAAAAACAGTGTGTAGTCACCCAGGAGTTATTTAAATGTAAGATTATATGGTAAAATGCAGGCATGTTACCACGTAGGTCATTATGAGTAGGTCCAACCTAAACACTGGTCTCTTAGTACACTTTGTTTCCTTGTATTTTGCCAGCACCAAAACTGAGCAGACTTAGCCAATTTCTATTTGATTTTTTTGGATTAAACAAGTGATCACACTAGGGAGAGCCACTAGGAATGGGAGGTAGTACCAGTAACAAAAGAAAAACATTCTTGTTGCTCATGCGATTTAAACGGACACTGTATTTTCACAGGGGTGTAAACAAACATTTGTAAAGCTAGAAGATGTTAGGTGTGCTTCATTCGTCCAAAATTGATTTGAATACATAGAAGATAGCTTCTGGCATGAGATAGAAAATAAAATGGAATTCAGGAATGTTTTTGAGCAAAGAATTTTTTTTCAGACAATCAGAGTAGGTGCATTTTGCTTTGATTTTGGGCGGTTTCCATCGTCTGCTAGGGAAATCCAAAACGAGGCTGTCACTTGGCACTGTGCCTGTTTCGTCGCCCATTGACTGACGAAGAAAAACCTGTCCAAATTGTTTTCTTGTGGACCAGAGTTTATGTTTCATTTAGTGTAAATCAAATTATTGGTCGAGAGTTGGTCCCGTTCGAGAAATGGTACCAGGAGGCTATGTGCAATATTTTCAAGATATATCTTATTTAATAATAGGAATGATGTCTTGAAATTTTCTGCGTCTGTTATATTGGGGTTGAAGTATACAGCCTAATTTGTGCCCATGTGATTAAAATTTTGAAAAAGGAGTTTTTATGCTCATTTTAGAAAGCTGACATGAAATGTTGTATTATTATTTTATTTGTTCTGTAGATTTGAAATGAGCCGCATCGTGAGAAAACCCGATTTTTTTCTATGTGAAAACAAAGGCACAGATCAGCTGTGCAGCCTTTGTTTTAGCTACATGGATAGTACAATCCCTCTTCTCTTTAAATTTCTATGTTCTAGCCTGCTTCAGTGACTGACAGTCACTGTACAGACCGGTTTGTGTCAGACCTGGTCGTAAACCCCGTAGACCGGTTTTCTCGCTTTGCGGCTCAAATGTAACACAATTTTAAATTTTGTTAAGCAAAACTATCGGTTTCTAGAACAAGTTTCAAAGTTGAAATGAATGTTGGACTCATGAAAATATCAATTATATCAAGATCAATTAAACGCATTATATTTCACTGCTTTGTTTTCTTATCAAAAACCTACAACAAATAAAACAATTAGAAACCAAGAATAGAAATGTAGAAATGAGACCCCCCCCCCCTCTCCCACCTACCTTCCAGTGGGCGTCTCAGCTTCCTGCTCCCTTAAATTAGCCCTGTCGTGGGAAAACGAAACCAAAGATGGCTTTACGAAAACATATTTGCCATAGACTTATAATTGAGGGATAATGGAGAAAAATCTTCATCTAAAGCTTTCAAGTATATTAAGTGAGCCGTCGCACGAGAAAACCAACAATTTGCATATGCAAAAACAAAGGCGCAGATCAGCTTCGCAGTAACCGTCAAGCTTATCAGCGCATTTGTTTTCGCTACATGGATAGTACAATTCCTCTACTTTCAAAATCCAAAATTTCCAGCCTCTAAGCATCTGTGACTGTACAGGCTGGTTTGTGTCGGACGTGGTTGGAACCAAATTATTGGTTTTCTCACGCACAGGCTCAAGTATGCTTGAATATGGAGTGGTACCCTGCATAGATGTTGCCAGTAAGCCTCTGGGTGCCAAAATGGCAGCACCCTGGTGATCATTGGCTCACATGCAAAACAAATGAAAAACAAGAACATACACACTACCAGTTTCTATTATTTTATGTACACAAAAAGAACGTGCTTTCATATGCAAGCTGTACATATGTATTCACAGCACACAACTTGAATATTTATCGGTATATACATGTTTCTATGATTTTTAGATATGGTGTCGAAACTTTTCTGAAAATATGTAGCAAGAATCCAAAATCCATACTTTTTTACTTAAGCATTAAGTTTTTTTTAAACAGATTATGTCAAAAATAAATCATCGCGTGTTTTTTTTTTTTTTTTTTTTTTTTTTTTTTTTTTTTTTTTTTGTTTGTTTGTTTTTTTCCCCCCGAGAAATAAAACCGAAAAATAATTTAAAACTTATTTATTCACAAATAGAAACATGTATGTTTTAATGCGAAAAATATCGTTTGTATAGTTCCTTGCAGCGGATAAAGCCACAATGATTATTAATCACATCTGTCATCACTATCCATATTGCCACGCTACGGCACCGTGGAGCCAATGTCCTCGCTCTTCACTCCCCTTATCACCCTTCGGTTGTCATAGATACGGCGTCCGGTCGTGTCGTCAAAGTAACCGTTGTAGCCCGGATATACAGGAGAGTCAACCACATAGAACTCGTCCTCCGTTGTACTCGACACGTCACTCTTAGGGCGATTTGCATCGCTGAAATGAAAAATCCGATGGTGTGGCGTTTTTCATTTCATTACGAAAACTTGCCCATGCAATATACAGAGATTTTTTTTTTCAGCTTTAGAAATTGAAATTTTCATCATAACATTTTAGATATCTGTTTTATACTTTTGCTCAAAACCTAAATCGTGGACCCACAATCTGTTTTGGACCAAAAAATACGAAAACTAGGTATACCCCTCCATACCCTAGTTTTACTATATAAAGTGGGGTTTTAGGGGGTATTCATTGCACGGACATGTTTTCCTGATGGAATTTGAAGGATTTCGTGAGTATCCATAATAGTGATTGGATTAAGTACGAGGAAAGTCCTCCAGGCATACCGTTTAGACTTGGACCCGAGATACGGCCTTCCGCGAAACTGACCGTACCTCTGCTGTTTGTTGGACGTAAAACACGACATTTTTCATCTTGTAAACGTCTACCATCTTGTAAACCGTAAAGGAACTCGTACGCCAACCGTAAGATTGAGTACATTTAATAGTTTATTTGATACGAACTATATTCGTTTGGCATTCACGCACGAAACGCACAATGTTGTGAACTTACGTGTACACGTAATTGGTACGGCGGTATTCAGGATGGTAGTAGGTGTACGGGTACGGTCCGTAATTGTAGTCGTGGATGACTGTCCTTGTCTTCGTTTGGTCGGATATGATCTGACTCCTGGAGTCCGTGCTGGAGACGTCATCGCGATCCCCGCACAACCCCGTGAGCCAGAGCAGCATGAGGGCCGTTATGAAGGAAAAGAACCCGCCCATAGCTAGAATGACGACGGAGTAGGGCACGTGCAGCGTTCCGTCATGGGGGATGTCGTCATCAACGTCCGGTTTGATCTGCACGTGCAGATAGGCGACCATGCCTACCGGTATCCATACAATGAGAGCTGAAAAAGATCTTGACTTCTGAAAAAAATCGTTGTACTGTGTTTGCAATTGATGTGTTTCGGAACAAAAAAGTTCTACCGTTTCAAAATCAGTTTTTAGTCATCATGTAAGTTTGTTTTCGAAGACCTTTGGTTCAGTGATATTTCATCGTTTTGTATCGTGAAACGGAGTGGAAATAAAAAAAAAAAGAAGAAAATTTTAACACATTTTCAAAACGAATCAGCTACTAGTATAGTGGCGATCGACGGTCATTTTAACTACCTGCTATAATCCAGATAATGAAGCCACTGGTTGCCAAAACACGGTACACGGTAGTCTTCAACAAACAGCACACCAAGATGATCACACAAATGAACCCGAGAAACGCTAAGATCACCACAATGGTGGTAACAACCTGAAGGAAATAAAATATCAAATGTTGATCCTTTGGTAGCAGTGAAAATATATTGCGCAATTTCGTTTAATAAACCCTCATCAGTGACCCTCATGAACCGGCATCAAAAGCCAGACAACTGTGCTGTAATTTCGAGAATTTACACAAGGAGACGAATTCCCAAACGTGGTCAAATAAGTAAAAGAATGTATAGAATTTTTCTCTAGACCAGCATGATTTTTAAAATACTCCGAATATTCTTAATCATCTCAAAATATAATCTGCGCAATTGATGATGTACAGGGAGAATTTTAGCGGGCCGCCACACGACATAAAACCAACTGCAGTAATGGCAAATAAAATATATAAAATTTTGATCCTTGGGAAGCAGTGAAAGCACTCAAAAGGAGAAAGTATTAGCCTTATCACGCAATTTCGGATGAATATTAAACAAAATCATATCATCGTTGAAATTGAAAACGCTGTACGCTAGTGATTTATATTCCGCGTTTGTGAGCAGTTGTTAAAAATGTATCTTTTTTTGGATGGCAAAATGACAAATCATGGAATGGCGCAAACATGTTTTGAAAATGAATTGTTTGCTTATGCGCATTCACTTCGATCGGAATCGTGCATGGTAAACACGCACTTCAGCCTAAACAGCGTTGAACTTTGAGATACTAGTATCAGCCAGTCGCCAACAACTTATATAGGCTCGGAGATTGTCAAAATCCGAAGCAGCCATGTCCATTTCATCTCGATGATACTGAATACCAGCGCACATGACGTACAAACCTGCCAGACAATCCAGTTTTCAGCATCCTTGGCATCTCTCTCGATGAGCGCTTGGAACCAAACCAAATGGTTTGTGTAATCTGCAAAGACAGTGACAATATTCAGTTTGAAGAAAGTATATTTCAGCAGTTCAATAGCATACGTGTATGTATGTGTAACAAATAGCCTGCTTACATCATTCGGAGTGATATGTCGATGTTTGGTGACCTTACACCAGTTTGCGTCAGTCAAATAAAAACAAAACGCATGTATAACAACCAACAAACATGGATCACAATGTTGGACAAAGTGCAATGAAAAATTGACGGAAAACGTGTTTGGTCGTCATTGTTTTCGACTTTTACAGCCTTTTCGGTACTGAGTCTGTTCGTACGTACTGGGGAACGCCATCTCGGCGATGCGTTCATCATAGTCGTTTACAGTGTACTTACTGGGGAATGCCATCTCGGCGATGCATTCATCATAGTCGTTTACAGTGTACTTACTGGGGAATGCCATCTCGGCGATGCATTCATCATAGTCGTTTACAGTGTACTTACTGGGGAATGCCATCTCGGCGATGCATTCATCATAGTCGTTTACATTGTACTTACTGGGGAATGCCATCTCGGCGATGCATTCATCATAGTCGTTTACAGTGTACTTACTGGGGAATGCCATCTCGGCGATGCATTCATCATAGTCGTTTACAGTGTACTTACTGGGGAACGCCATCTCGGCGATGCATTCATCATAGTCGTTTACAGTGTACTTACTGGGGAACGCCATCTCGGCGATGCATTCATCATAGTCGTTTACATTGTACGTACTGGGGAATGCCATCTCGGCGATGCATTCATCATAGTCGTTTACAGTGTACTTACTGGGGAACGCCATCTCGGCGATGCATTCATCGTAGTCGTTTACAGTGTACTTACTGGGGAACGCCATCTCGGCGATGCATTCATCATAGTCTTGATGGAGACAGTGTTTACAGTCGTACAGTTCTTGTGGACAGAACACGTCATAGAATAGAGATCTGAAATAAAACAGAACAATGTCTCTCTGTGCCAAGGTGATCTTAGCCGAGGTATCTGCAGAACTTACAAAATTGGTCACAAAGCATGAAATCCTACATGCCAAGTTTCGTTAACATCGGTCCACTGGTTCTGGCGGAAGTTTTTGCTTGAGTGGGTGGGCCAGACCTCTGTGCTATGCACAATAAAAATAGCTATTTTCGTTACATCCGCCGGTCTCTGCACATGGTAAATAAAATTATTTCAATATATGCATAAGTGGTATCCTTTCGACAAGAACTTGCAAGCGAAAACTTGAAGAAAAATAAACAACAAAACGTTACGGCGATACTGACGTGACGTCATAATTTAAGACACATGATCAAAACTTGCAGGTCTGCTTAAAGTGGGAAACCGAAATCATGCCTTAGCAAATGTTTAGTCATCAAAACAAAGAAAAAACAAAACAACGTTTTGAAACGAAAATTTATCATCGAGAAATATAAAATAAAAAGTTTTTGAATTTGACGTTTTTCTCTGGCTCCTACACTATCGCCTTACAATTAATTTTCTAACTGGAATCCATTTAGTTTAATTGCCTGGTACAGACTACACCAATATGTTAAAATAAAGTGGGTTTGCAAAATTCCCTTTGGTGGCTTCAAAACGTAAGCTTAAAGAATAAGGTTAACGTCAGTTTATCTCACTAGCATGACGCGTTATGGCTCAGAAACTTACAAGGTTATTGGCTACATTTTGTTTCGTTTATTCTGTAAATTTTCTATACTTCCCATCTGGGAGCCAGTTGAACCCAGTTCTTTCCAATTTTGCTTGAAGTCGTTTTGACTTCCTTCTGAATCCCTTGTTATATATGCAATGGTTGTATATATAAAATGTTTTGTTTGTCTTGTTATACGTATGTACATGTATTTACAGAAATAAAAGTATGAACTTATTTAACTTCGTTGAAAAATTGAGGAACCCTTACCTATTCAGTGACGACACCGTATATTCACTGGCGGCCTGTCGTTCTTGTACTGTGAGGGCAATCCAGCCCGGAGTGGCGAATCCTATCCACACCAGGCAGAAGGCGAGAGTCGCCATAAACAGCAACACAATGTGGTAACAGAACAGGGAGTCCATGGTGACTCACGGTGGCTTAAATATCTGAAAAATACATGTATGTACGTTCTTATGATGGGTAAAAGGCAACCATGCAGTCTTGTTTGTTGTGTTGCATGGTTAGCAGAATTTGGAACTGAAACTGAAATGCATGCGTTTGTCGACGTGCTTACGAAATATACGCATTCCGTTGTTGCCAGTGAGTACTAATACATTTAACAATATCCTTGCTATTTTAATTTTTAGTTCATATTTGTTTACGCTGCTTTATTGCAAGCAAAGTTTCAGAGATATGTCCATCTAAAACATTAATTTTCTCGTACTAAAACTTTATAGTAATTGCAAATGAAATGCGCAAAACCTATTTACATGTACATGTAATTTATAAATGATTTATATTATCAAGCAATACCTTTCAAAGACTATCCTCTAAGCGAACTTGTTTTCAATAAGTTAAAAAACTTTAAACATTACAAGAGCTGAATACGAACTCCTCGTTCAGTCAAAAACGAAAATATTACGAAGCTAAATTTTCGTCACGGATGGCATACAAATAACGTTCATTTAAAGATTTATTTTCGTGCTCCATTGATTTGAAGCTGTAACACCCATAACTGTCTGCATGATCACTGATGCAAATGGACGACTTCGAACCACTCAACTGTGAAATTAAGCCAAAGTTTAGTTTTTAGTAGAGCATGGTGGGTATTTTTTCTCCTGCTTTTAACCCCATTTATCAGTGTGTGTGAGCGCGTGCGTGCGTGTGCGTGCGTGTGTGTGTGTGTGTGTCTTATCTCAAACTTTTGAATGGTGCATGCCAGGGTTTTGAAATTTTATATTTAGATTACTAGCATCAGATATTTCAACAGGAACATCATACTAGAAAATGTCCGAAATACCCGATCTCTCATGTTATGGGAGCAGGGGGAAGTGTACAGTTGTGGACATAGTGTTTTACAGACACACATTCCTATCTTTTTTTACGGCCAATAGAAATGATTTTGTCGGGGCGGCCAGTCTATCCACGTAGTTCTGGGCATGCCTCCCAAAAATAGATTATCGAGTACTTAAGCCTGGTTTCCACGGATAATATTTTTCTTTGTCGAAGATATCTGTCACAGAAACTTTGGCAATGAGTTTGCGTTCACACCCAACAAAGATTACTTATCATTACATGTATTTAGCTCGCTCTACACCTTTGTCACAGATATTTGACAATGAAACTTCGCAGAATTTAAATTTACACGAGCATATTTTTTCGCGACAAAGAAAAATTGTCCGTGGAAACGAGGCCTTAGTGCATGCCACTAGCATGAAAGTGATATACAGAAAATGTACCCATATACTTTGATTTAGTGGACAAGCCGGTTAGAGATCTTTGATAATACGTGGACGGACAGACGGACGTCGGACCGTTGGTGAACTATAAGATCACAATTTTGTCCAATGTTAATAGCTCTGTCACACATTCAAATCCATTTTGCATCATAGTTTAAATCGAAAGCAACGTAGCACGTACGTCGTAGATACGTACCGCATACCCTTGATACGCCACACGTACGTAGCGATTTACCGGTCAGGTAACCGTGACATATGAACGGCGTATCTTTCGTATCTGCGGCGTATATTTGACTGTCCTTTCGTATCTAAGTGCGTATCAGTGGCGTATGTATGACGTATCTCGCGTTTCTTAGGCGTATGCACTACGTACTTTCTTTTTCGTTGCTGTGGCGTATGTGTGGCATACGAGGAGTATTTGTGGCGTTCTAAGAGTATCTATCGGGTATTTTGCTTTCATAATGTCTCTTGATTAATTAGATTTCTACGTGAAATAAGGACCTCGAGAATCATCTCATGACGTGAAATCCTGGGATATCATCATGGGTACCTACAGGGGTAAAACGCAATAGTATTATAGTATACCAATGGATATTAATACGAGGCATATATGAGCCGCGACGCGAGAAAGCCTGTCTTCGGGTTTTCCGACCAGGTCCGACACAAACCGGTATAATGCAGTCACAGAAGATGGCTAGAGGCTGGAAACTTTGGGTTTAGAAAGTATAGGAATGTACTATCCGTTTGGCGATAATAAAGGCACTCATCAGCTTCGCAGTTACTGCGAAGCTGATCTTCGGCTTTGTTTCTCATGACACGGCTCATATGTGACAAGTGTTCCAAGCACTTGCCTCTGTAATGCAGTGGCCGTGCCACGTAACATAAGAACTGGCAAAGTTTAGCAAGCCTAAAAAGCAGTTAACCAAGACATAAATGCTAAGTCAGTGTTCAGCACTGAAGGCACCTTGCAGCCTATCTCTTCGCCGAGCCTTGATGGGCAGGGGCCATATCAAGTACATGTATCAGCTTAAAAGATTTCACCAGTGACAGTCACTACGATAGTGTGTAGCTTCGCTAACCTTTTTAAAAGTTGCTAAATAAATAACTTATTCAACTTATTGTTTTTTGTTGTGAAAGCAGCCTACTCCAATCATCCTCAATGCCTTTTAATGTAAGTTTTACGGACTGGGTTTATTGACTATCAAGTTGTTATTTTTTTTTTCTGGACATGGAAGAAAAACAACTCAAACTTCAAGCAAAACAATATTAAAGGTAAAATATCTATTAATAATTTGTCTTATTAAATAACAGATAACACAGAAAATGAATCACGTTCATAAAGTGACATTATGTGGTATAATTAACAGGCAGATGCTGATCAACATGGCCATCAGTTTGCTCTTTGCATATTGGTCCTTAGCTATGTAGTACATGTACAAATTTAGGCAGATGTATGAACAAAAATTCATGTTAAACTAAGCCATTGCTAGCTGATAGTTCGTCTCTCACTTGTGAGAAAGACCATCATTATTTCTTGAATAAGGTTCATGTGTGTTGGTGAGTTCTTTGATGGCTGGCTAGGCCAATTCTAGCTCTAAACTGTCGGTTGCAAGTAGAGCAAGTCAATGTCATGTAATCTGCTGGAGGTCCACTGGTCTTGGTTTTGCGTTCTCTGCGCTTTCTTTCAGCTTCACAGATTCTTTTTTTTCATAGAGAGCTGCTCCTTTGTTGATGAGACCATTGCTAGTTACATGTGCCATGTGCTTATTTCACACCTTTGTCCATATGCTTTTACATTCCATTGACTTAACAGTTTTTCAGTCATTTAAGGACAGACCACTGTTTCCTCTCAGAGAACCCTGACAACTCAATACACATTGTCTTGCTCACTGAACCAGTCTGATGCTTTACTACTCAGCCACTCTACTCCCTTGGCTACATCAATGAATTGTTTTAAGTGGCCCAAAACCCCGACTACTGGCATGACAAAAACAGCCCAGATCAATGAATTAATGAAGACAAACATGCTTAAAAATTGTACCCAGGATTTGGTGACATGGAATATGAAAGCAAACCCCATAAGGCATCTATGAACAAAATAAGAATACATCCCTATGATTGTTTGTTAAGATATGGACTTTGAGAAGATTCTATGTAAATTCTATGAACGTTCCGGAATTACGAACGAAGAAACGAACACTACATGTATATACCCGTCGGCATAAATGCCCGGGGCATAATTAGGGTGTCATGATGTCAGTCAAAACTTGCTTCAAAAATAACCACCCAAGTAAACCAAAAAGGCTTATATGTATGGGTAGTTTTCAAGTTTTGTCAGTTCTCCTCTAAAGCTTGTCTTAAATTGGTCCTGGTCAGAAACCCTTTGGACAGATTTTCTCATGACATTCTGCAAATATGTACATTAGAGCTACTCTCACTTAACTGACTAGGTGAACATGTGCAAGCATAACTACAAGCATGTTAAAAAATATTCACAATAGATTGCAGTTACATATGAGCTGTGATGCGGTTTCCGACCAGGTCTGACACAAACGACCTGTACAGTCACAGAAGCAGGCTAGAAGCTTGAAATTTTGGATTTAAGAAGAAGAGAAATTGTACTATCTGTGAAGTGAAAACAAAAGCGCTGATCATCTTTGCAGTTACTGCAATGCTGATCTGTGCCTTTGTTTTCGCATAGGCAAAAATCCGGTTTTCTCAAGACACGGCTCATATGTCAAGCTATGACACATAATTATAATTTTTATGTAAAATGCTTTATAACTAAATTATACTAATTTCTAAACATGCAATATATTGTAACGTACATGTATTGTATACGCTGGTGCAAAATGTATATAAAATGTTTGTTTCTTTATTTCTTTGTTTGTTTCATAGTTAAGGTCATGTTGGCACTGACAATTATCCTAATAGCTAAATACCTGGGCCCAGAATTACAATGCTTCCTTAACTCTTAAGGTCTACCTTAACTTGACCTTAAGATTTTCCTTAAAATCGACAAAAGTGCATTACAATCGATTTTCTCAATTTAAGGTAGACCTTAACTTGAGGAAAAACCTAAATATTTAAGGTTACTCGATAGCTACCTTAACTTAAGATTTTACTTAGGCTGGACAAATAATGCTGGGTTAATGCATTATTCAAGGGAGTTTCAATAAATATGTTTATGCACACTGTGTAACCATGCAATGCTACGTTACGTATATCACATTTTTCGCCATAATATTTTTTCACGTCACGGAGATGGTTGTGTAGAGCGTGTGCAAGAGTGGGAGACTTTTTCAGTTCCTAATCCTCTTGTTTTAGTTTAACTTTATTTTTGGTTAAACGAAACAACTCGAGATTCGAACTTGTCTGTCCACATGTGCATGTAGAATTATTATAAATTGAAAAATTAAGATGTTGCATGTCCGATGTGGCTTAATAACTACTCAGTCAACAATTTTCAGTCATGTCGAGATATTGATTCCATTTATAGGTAATGTGTTGGGTAAGTTAGTCGTTTCTTTGATGTTTTACGTCATAATCAACAGATATAGGCATGCCGATACATTGCTTCAGTTTTATAAAGATTTTTACCAACATTTGGATGTCATGACAGGCGAGATGTGCTTTAAGATATAACCACCCAAGTATTTTACAACAAAAGGTTATATGTATGGCGCACGTTTGACCATTTTTTATGGACTGGCCCAGAGCTGGTCGGTCAGTCAATCATAAACTTTAACTGCTTGTACGAACAGACCATTTATTTCTCACGGCCCCAATGGGTAATGAATGTGTCGGGATTGGAACCAAAACAGTGGGAGAAGGTTAGTAATACATGGGCTCTCGCCATAGAATTCGGCAATCCATGCATTCTCGCTCCCCGGGAGCGCGTTCTGAAGATCATCTTTGTAAAATAAAAATTTGTGAAAAAAAAAAAAAAAAAAATCGTATCTTTTTGTCCTGCCTGCGCCCATGCACAAGTGAATGATGGTGGGTGAATGTTTAAAAGAAAGAAAGAAAGAAAGAAAGAAAGAAAGAAAGAAAGAAAGAAAGAAAGAAAGAAAGAAAGAAAGAAAGAAAGAAAAGAAAGAAAGAACAATTCTCGTACACTCACACATCGGACATTTTGCCTTGTCTTGCTTTCTTTGTCGACTTATAAGGGGTCTCTGATCAGGGTTTAATTTTTATGAACTGATGATTGCGAAATATTACCCATACTACTTCCCTTTGAATGTTTTCACTGCTTTCCAAAGGATCTAACATTTATATTTTATTTGCAGTCGTCATTATATACTATTATGATAATTCTTGCTTGGATTATTTCCATCACCACGTTTTTGTCTTCGACATGCGTCTTTGCACGCGTGTAATACTATGATGTGTAACAATGATGAATTGCAAGAAAAATAACTTTTGATAAAAAGATAACAAAGCAAAAGATGAATTAACGTTCATTGGATTCTAAAATAACAAAAATAATAAAGAAAGAAAAAAAAGAAGAAAGAAAAGAAAAAAAAGAAAAGAAAGAAAAAGAAAAGAAGAAAAAAATGCCTTCATTAGGTATCAAGTTTCAAGTTGTCAAACGGACGTCTTAACCACTGCACCACAGAGTCTAATACGGGTGAAAAGATAAACCAATGCTTATAATTTAAATATTGCAACTATGCATTATGCCGCTTACGCAATATAAAACTTATTAGTTTTTGTGTTGTTCCGGTAAAGTTTTCGACTGTTTCTGAAGCAGTCCCGTAAGGTTTTACGAAAACTTCACCTTAGTAAAGGTCTGTCATAAAGTGTATTACAAATGCGCTTTTTAAGGAAAATCTTAGCTAAGGTAAAAACTTAACTTAAACCGCTAAGGAGACCTTAACTTAAGGAATGATTGTAATTATGGGCCCTGAGCAGCAAGCCTCTCACAGGCAGATCACCAGTTCTTTGTGCACTTTTCTACTGATAAAAACTGTAATTGAATCAGTGGACACAGGTATATTTTCATGAAAGCATTGTGTCAAATCAGAGGATCGATCACCAGTCTAATTAATTTGATACAAACAAGATACAATTAGTACTCATCAGAAAAACATGTCTGTGCATTATATACCCCCTTAAACCCCACTTTTATACAGAAAAACGGGGGTATGCAGAGGTATACCTATTTTACTTATTCTTGACCAAAACATAGACTATGGGTACACGTTAGAACCGCCCCGCCGAGGCGCTTCTAACGTGTGCCCACAATCTCTCTTTTGAACAAAATTAAGAACCAGAGGACCAATGGTCCTGTAAACGCTCACCTGAGATCTGCTGCATATACCAATAAACATGTTTGAATATTATGGTATTTTAACCCCAGTGCAGGGACAGATGTAGCCCTTGGCCCATTTTCATTTTTCAGAATAATCGCCATTTCTTGCTGGTTTTCCCCTTCAAATGACATTTTAACAGTTATTCCCATTCAAATGCATTGGCAACCCATGTTGACCTTGCCATAAACTGGGTCAAGGTCATCACAGGGTCATGATTTATATATACATTGTAGTACTTGAGCCATCGATGATTCATGCCAAGTTTCCTTGAAATCAGTTCACCGGTTCTGGAGAAGAAGATTTTGAAGAGTTTTTACCGTATATGGATGAGGTGGCCATCTTGGTCATGTGACCTGGATTATTTATATATACATTGTACATTGGTTGTCCCATCCAATAGATGCTTCACATAAAATTTGGCTTTGATTGGCCAAGTGGTTTCAGAGAAGATGTTTGAATGTGATGGAGATATATATGTATATTGCCCCGTGTTGGGGGCATATGAGCCCCTGGGGTCCAATTTTTTGCAGAATCATTAATATTCAGTCCTACAGCCCATTTCCTGCAAGACTTTCACTTTAAATGACATTTTAAAAGTTTTCCCTATTCAAATGCATTGGCAACCTATGTTGACCTTGCCGTAAAATAGGTCAAGGTCACCACAGGGTCATGATTTATATATACATTGTAGTGCTTTAGCCATCAATGCTTCATGCTAAGTTTCATTGAAATTGGTCCACCGTTTCCGGAGAAGAAGATTTTTGAAGGGTTTTTACCATATATGGGCATGGCGGCCATCTTGGTCATGTGACCTGGATTATTTATATACACATTGGTTATCCCATCCTATAGACGCTTCACATAAAATTTGGCTTTGATTGGCCAAGTGGTTTCAGAGGAGAAGACGTTTGAATATTATGAAGATATACATGTATATTGCCCCGGGGTGGGGGCACATGAGCCCCTGGGGTCAATTTTTTTTCAGAATCATTAATATTCAGTCCTACTGCCCATTTTCTGCAAGACTTTCACTTTAAATGACATTTTAAAAGTTTTCCCCATTCAAATGCATTGGCGACCCATGTTGACCTTGCTGTAAAATAGGTCAAGGTCATCACACGGTCATAATTTATACACACATTGTAGTGCTTGAGCCATTGATGCTTCATGCCAAGTTTCGTTGAAATCGGTCCACCGGTTCAGGAGAAGTAGATTTTTGAAGGGTTTTTACCATATATGGGCATGGCGGCCATCTTGGTCATGTGACCTGGATTTCTTATATACACATTAGTTCCCCCTTCCTATAGATGCTTCATATAAAATTTGGCTTTGATTGGCCAAGCAGTTTCAGAGGAGAAGATCTTTGAAATTGTGGACGGACGGACGACGGACGGACGCCGGATCATGGCCATCCTATAAGCTCACCTTGTGAGCCTAACAGCTCAGGTGAGCTAAAAATAGGTATACCCCTGCATACCCCAGTTTTGCTACATAAAAGAGGGGTTGAAGGGACATGTTTTTGTGATGATTAGGAAAAATTCAATAAATGGCATCAAATGTTCTATTCATAATAAATTAAACAGGCAACAATAAGAACACAAAAACCAGAGGACCAATGGTCCTGTAAACGCTCACCTGAGATCTGCTGCATATACCAATAAACATGTTTGAATATTATGGTATTTAACTCCAGTGCAGGGGCAGATGAAGCCCTTGGGCCATTTTCTTTTTTCAGAATCTTCAATGTTCTGTCCATTTGCCAATTTCCTGCTGGCTTTTCCCTTCAAATGACATTTTAACAGTTTTCCCAATTCAAATGCATAGGCAACCCATGTTGACCTTGCCATAAACTTGGTCAAGGTCATCACAGGGTCATGATTTATATATACATTTGAGTACTTTAGCCATCGATGCTTCACGCCAAGTTTCCTTGAAATCAGTCTATTGGTTTCAGAGAAGAAGATTTTTGATGGGTTTTTACCATATATGGGCATGGCGGCCATCTTTGTCATGTGACCTAGATTATTTATATACACATTGATTCCTCAATTCTATAGATGCTTCACATAAAATTTGGCTTTGATTGGCCAAGCGATTTCAGAGGAGAAGAGGTTTGAATATATATTATGGAAATATACATGTATATTGCCCCGGGGTGGGGGCACATGAGCCCCTGGGGTCCAATTTTTTTCAGAATCATTAATTTTCAGTCCTACTTCCCATTTCCTGCAAGACTTTCACTTTAAATTACATTTTAAGTTTTCCCCATTCAAATGCATTGGCGACCTATGTTGACCTTGCCGTAAAATAGGTCAAGGTCATGAAAAGGTCATGAATTATATACACATTGTAGTGCTTGAGCCATCGATGCTTCATGCCAAGTTTTGTTGAAATCGGTCCACCGGTTCTGGAGAAGAAGATTTTTGAAGGGTTTTTACCATATATGGGCATGGCGGCCATCTTGGTCATGTGACCTGGATTATTTATATACACATTGGTTCCCCCTTCCCATAGATGCTTCATGTAAAATTTGGCTTTGATTGGCCAAGCGGTTTCAGAGAAGAAGATGTTTGAATATTATGATAATATACATGTATATTGCCCCGGGGTGGGGGCGGATGAGCCCCTGGTGCCCAATTTTTTTCAGAATCATTAATATTCAGTCCTACTGCTCATTTTCTGCAAGATTTTTCCTTTAAATGACAATTTAACAATTTTTCCCATTCAAATGCAAAGGCGACCTATGTTGACCTTGCCGTAAAATAGGTCAAGGTCATGATTTATATACACATTGTAGTACTTGAGTCATCGATGCTTCATGCCAAGTTTGGTTGAAATCGGTCCAGTGGTTCCGGAGAAGAAGATTTTTGAAGGGTTTTTACCATATATGGGCATGGCGGCCATCTTGGTCATGTGACCTGGATTATTTATATATACATTGGTTCCCCCTTCCCATAGATGCTTCATGTAAAATTTGGCTTTGATTGGCCAAGCGGTTTCAGAGAAGAAGATCTTTGAAAATGGTGGACGACGGACGGACGACGGACGGACGGACGCCGGATCATGGCCATCCTATAAGCTCACCTTGTGAGCCTGACGGCTCAGGTGAGCTAATGAGCCGCCTCATGAGAAAACAATCTGCATATGTAAAAAACAAAGATGCAGATCAGCTCCGCGGTAACCACGAAGCTGATCTGCGTCTTTGTTTTCACTACACGGATAGTACAGTTCCTCTTCTACTTAAAAATCGAAATTTCAAGCTTCTAGCATGCTTGTGACTGTACAGCCTGATTTGTGTCAGACCTGTTTCGGAAACCACATCGTTGGTTTTCCCATGAGGAGGCTCAAATCTCAGTAAATTAATTTGGTTGTCTCTCCACTTCTACCACGACTGTATTGGACAGAACGTCATACGCCGCCCGATTGTAGCGGAAAAAGAATACAGTGAAGCAGGCTGGGAAAAAGAATGCCAAACTGAAGTTTTTGATCACAGATCTCACCAAGGCACTGAAAAGGAAAACGAACAGATTACTTCTCACTGACACTAAATGTAATGTCAATCTTGACATAATTGCTATTTCAACAAAACTTAGTAGGTGACAGATATAATTGCTATTTCAACAAAACTTAGTAGGTGACAGATATAATTGCTATTTCAACAAAACTTAGTAGGTGAACAGATATAATTGCTATTTCAACAAAACTTAGTAGGTGAACAGATATAATTGCTATTTCAACAAAACTTAGTAGGTGACAGATATAATTGCTATTTCAACAAAACTTAGTAGGTGAACAGATATAATTGCTATTTCAACAAAACTTAGTAGGTGACAGATATAATTGCTATTTCAACAAAACTTAGTAGGTGAACAGATATAATTGCTATTTCAACAAAACTTAGTAGGTGACAGATATAATTGCTATTTCAACAAAACTTAGTAGGTGACAGATATAATTGCTATTTCAACAAAACTTAGTAGGTGAACAGATATAATTGCTATTTCAACAAAACTTAGTAGGTGACAGATATAATTGCTATTTCAACAAAACTTAGTAGGTGAACAGATATAATTGCTATTTCAACAAAACTTAGTAGGTGACAGATATAATTGCTATTTCAACAAAACTTAGTAGGTGAACAAATATAATTGCTATTTCAACAAAACTTAGTAGGTGACAGATATAATTGCTATTTCAACAAAACTTAGTAGGTGACAGATATAATTGCTATTTCAACAAAACTTAGTAGGTGAACAGATATATCATATATAAAGCAATCATGAACGAAATAAGACATCTTTTCTGATATATGCTCACAAACTAGCTTAAAAAAAAAATAAAAGCGCTGCAGGCATGCATGATACCCCGCCACGCAAATTTAATTTGGCAAAAATGTTTGTCAATAAATTTTCAAGATATAAAAGAGCAGAACAAAATTTTGTCATAAATGAAGGACCATAACTCTGTATACATTGATAAAATTTACCCATCTTCAATCCCAAACCACTACTTCCTGATTTGAACTTTTATACAAAGTTTGAAGAAAATTGGTTGATAAATGCACAAAACAGAGGCAGGAAACGAAATTTTAATGTAAATCATGGGCCATATCTCTGTACTTATTTAACGAAATTTATTCATTTTCAATCCCAAACCACTCCTTCCTGATATGAACTCCTATACAAAGTTTGAAGACAATCGGTCAATAAATGCTCAAGATAGAGTCCGGAAACAAAATTTTAACGTAAATCAAGGGCCATAACTCTGTACTTAATTGACAAAATTTACCCATCTTCAATCCCAAATCACTCCTTCCTGGTATGAACTCCTATACAAAGTTTGAAGAAAATCGGTCAATAAATGCTCAAGATAGAGCCCAAAAACAAAATTTTAACGTAAATCAAGGGCCATAACTCTGTACTTATTTGACAAAATTTACCCATCTTAAATCCCAGACCACTCCTTCTTGGTATGAACTCCTATACAAAGTTTGAAGAAAATCGGTCAATAAATGCTCAAGATAGAGCCCGGAAACAAAATTTTAACGTAAATCAAGGGCCATAACTCTGTACTTATTTGACAAAATTTACCCATCTTCAATCCCAGACCACTCCTTCATGGTATGAACTCCTATACAAAGTTTGAAGAAAATTGGTTAATTAATACTCAAGAAAGAGCCCGGAAACCAAATTTTAACGTAAATCAAGGGCCATAACTCTGTACTTATTTGATGAAATTTACCCATCTTCAATCCCAAACCACTCCTTCCTGATATGAACTCCTATACAAAGTTTGAAGAAAATCAGTCAATTAATGCTCAAGATAGAGCCCGGAAACGAAACGCTGACGGACGGACAGACGAACAGACGGACGGACGGACACTGGAACGAAAATTTTTTTTGGAGGGTATAACATAATACCCCGCACTTTTTTAAGTGGCGGGGTATAAAAAAAAAAAAAAACTAGAATTGTCAGAGAATCTGACTATAGCCCCGCTTCTCAGCTTTTTTGCAGGGTGAAAAAAACAATGACAGGTAACTATCACAAGCTAGATCTCGTCAATATTGATGCGCATACAAAATTTGGTCTGATCATGTCAATTCGTTCTCAAGATATTGAGCGGAAACGAAATTCTGACCTCAATAAAGGGCCATAACTCTGTCAAAATTTTGCGAAAAATGACGGGTAACGATCCCAAGCTAGATCTTGTCAATGATGACGTGCATACAAAATTTGGACGGATTCTGTCAAATCGTTCTCAAGATATTGAGCGGAAACGAAATTCTGAAGACAATCAAGGGCTGTTACTCCGTCAAAATTTTGCGAAAAATGACAGGTAACAATCCCAAGCTAGATCTTGTCAATGTTGATGTGCATACAAATTTGGTCGGTTTCTGTCAATTCGTTCTCAAGATATTGAGCGGAAATGAAATTCTGACCTCAATAAAGGGCCATAACTCCATCAAAATTTTGCGAAAAACGACGGGTAACAATCCCAAGCTAGATCTTGTCAATGTTGATGTGCATACAAAATTTGGTTGGATTCTGGCAATTCGTTCTCAAGATATTGAGTGGAAACAAAATTCTGATGTCAATCAAGGGCTGTAACTCCGTCAAACTTTTGTGAAAAATGACAGGTAACAATCCCAAGCTAGATCTTGTCAATGTTGTTGTGCATACAAAATTTGGTCGGATTCTGTCAATTCGTTCTCAAGATATTGAGCGGAAACGAAATTCTGACGTCAATCAAGGGCCATAACTCCGTCAAAATTTTGCGAAAAATGACGGGCAACAATCCCAAGCTAGATCTTGTCAATGATGACGTGCATACAAAATTTGGTCGGATTCTGTCAATTCGTTCTCAAGATATTGAGCGGAAACGAAATTCTGACATCAATCAAGGGCCGTAACTCCACAAAAATTTTGCGAAAAATGACGGGTAACAATCCCAAGCTAGATCTTGTCAATGTTGATGTGCATACAAAATTTGGTCGGATTCTGTCAATTCGTTCTCAAGATATTGAGCGGAAACGAAATTCTGACGTCAATCAAGGGCCGTAACTCCGTCAAAATTTTGCGAAAAATGACGGGTAACATTCCCAAGCTAGATCTTGTCAATGATGATGTGCATACAAAATTTGGTCGGAATCTGTCAATTCGTTTTCAAGATATTGAGCGGAAATGAAATTCTGACGTCAATCAAGGGCCGTAACTCCGTCAAAATTTTGCGAAAATTGACGGGCAACAATCCCAAGCTAGGTCTTGTCGATGTTGATGTGTATACAAAATTTGGTCAGATTCTGTCAAGCCATTCTCAAGATATTGAACAGAAATGAATTGTTCACGGAAAGACAGAATGACGGAAAGACGGAAAGACGGAATAACGGAATCACGGAAGGACAGGGTGAATCCAGTATAGCCCCACTTTTCCAAAGCGGGGCTATAACAATGATGGGCAACAATCCCAAGCTAGTTCTTGTCAATGTTGATGTGCATACAAAATTTGGTCAGATTTTATCAATGTGTTCTCGAGATATTGCGCAAACAAAATTCTGACGTCAAACAAGAACGGTCAAAACTTTGCGAAAAATGACGGGCAACAATCCCAAGCTTGATCTTGTCAATGTTGATGTGCTAACAAAATTTGGTCAGATTCTGTCAATTTGTTCTCGAGATATTGAGCGGAAACGAAATTCTGACATCAATCAAGGGCCGTAACTCCGTCAAAATTTTGCGAAAAAAGACGGACGACAATCCCAAGCTAGATCATGTCAATGTTGATGTGCATACAAAATTTGGTTAGATTGTGTCAATTTGTTCGCGAGATATTGAGCTTAAACAAAATTCCTACGTCAATCAAGGGCTGTAACTCTGTCAAAATTTTGCGAAAAATGACGGGCAGCAATCCCAAGCTAGATCATGTCAATGTTGATGTGCATACAAAATTTGGTCAGATTCTGTCTATTTGTTCTCGAGATACAGAGCGGAAACAAAATTCTGACGTCAATCAGGGGCCGTAATTCCATCAAAATTTTGCGAAAATTGACCTGCAACAATCCCAAGCTAGATCATGTCAATGTTGATGTGCATACAAAATTTGGTCAGATTCTGCCAATTTGTTCTCGAGATATTGAGCGGAAACGAAATTGTGACGTCAATCAAGGGCCGTAACTCCATCAAAATTTTGCGAAAAATGATGGGCGACAATCCCAAGCTAGATCATGTCAATGTTGATGTGCATACAAAATTTGGTCAGATTGTGTCAGTTTGTTCGCGAGATATTGAGTGGAAACAAACTTCTGACATCAATCAAGGGCTGTAACTCTGTCAAAATTTTGCGAAAAATGACGGGCAGCAATCCCAAGCTAGATCATGTCAATGTTGATGTGCATACAAAATTTGGTCAGATTCTGTCTATTCGTTCGCGATACTGAGCGGAAACAAAATTCTGACGTCAATCAGGGGCCGTAACTCCATCAAAATTTTGCGAAAAATGACGGGCAACAATCCCAAGCTAGATCATGTCAATGTTGATGTGCATACAAAATTTGGTCAGATTCTGTCTATTCATTCTCGAGATACTGAGCGGAAACAAATTTCTGACATCAATCAGGGGCCGTAACTCCGTCAAAATTTTGCGAAAAATGACAGGCAACAATCCCAAGCTAGATCTTGTCAATGTTGATGTGCATACAAAATTTGGTCAGATTCTATCAATTTGTTCTCGAGATATTGAGCGGAAACGAAATTCTGACGTCATTCAAGGGCCGTAACTCCCTCAAAATTTTGCAAGAAAAGACGGGCAACAATCCCAAGCTAGATTTTGTCGATGTTGATGTGCATACAAAATTTGGTCAGATTCTGTCAATTTGTTCTCGAAATATTGAGCGGAAACGAAATTCTGATGTCAATCAAGGGCTGTAACTCTGTCAAAATTTTGCGAAAAATGACGAGCAACAATCCCAAGCTAGACCTTGTCAATGTTGATGTGCATACTAAATTTGGTCAGATTCTGTTAATTTGTTCTCGAGATATTGAGCGGAAACGAAATTCTGACGTCAATCAAGGGCCATAACTCTGTTGAAAT
Source organism: Rugalucina vietnamica (assembly GCA_964017185.1). Classification (NCBI taxonomy): domain Eukaryota; kingdom Metazoa; phylum Mollusca; class Bivalvia; order Lucinida; family Lucinidae; genus Rugalucina; species Rugalucina vietnamica. The sequence goes on from OZ024875.1 coordinate 34,497,660, forward strand.
TTTGCGAAAAATGACGGGCAACAATCCCAAGCTAGATGTTGTCAATGTTGATGTGCTTACAAAATTTGGTCAGATTCTGTCAATTTGTTCTTAAGATATTGAGCGGAAACAAAATGCAAAAATGTTCACGGAATGACGGAACCACGGAATGACGGAATCACGGAACCACGGAACCACGGAAGGACAGGGTGAATCCAGTATAGCCCCACTTTTCCAAAGCGGGGCTATAATTACATACTGTTATTTAAACAGCTACATATAGTTAAACATGTACTTCCATAAGATTAACATCCCATGCATAAGTTCTGCAAGTTCCCAATGGAAATTATACATGTAAATGGATTAACTATTCAAGCCTATATAGATGTCAAAAAATTTGAGTCGCCTCATGGGAAAACCAACAATCTGCATATGCGAAAACAAAGACGCAGATCAGCTTCGCAGTAACCGCGAAGCTGATCAGCGCCTTTGTTTTCGCTACTCGGATAGTACAATTCCTCTTCTACTTAAATCCAAAATTTCAAGCTTCTAGCTCTTTTCTGTGCTTGTACAGGCCGGTTTGTGTCGGACCTGTTCGGAAACCACATTGTTGGTTTTCCCACGAGGCGGCTCATTTATTAATGCAAATAATCTTGAGGTAGACATGAAAAACTCAGTTTCACCCTGACTGATTATTTCAGAAGCATCATGAGAAAAACAACATTTTGCATACACAATAAGAGCTGTCGCAGGACAGAGTAGCTTGCCTGACTTGTGCTTTGCCACTACATCTGTTAAAATCTATGACCCATGACCTTGACCTCAAGGTCACTCAGGTGGGTCATGATGGTACAACATAAAACTTCAGACCAATGCAAAGTATCAACTTGATCAATCTACATGTTCAAGAGATATAGACTTATAAAAACATTACCCAAAACTTAAACACAAAACTTCCGTGACCCTGACCTCAAGGTCATCCAGGTGAGTTGTGATGTACAGCATAAAACCTGAGGCCAATATCTATCAACATGCAAGTATCAACTTTATCCATCAACATGTTCAAGAGATTTAGACTTTAACCAAAAAATTTTACACAAAAATTCTAAGTCTGTGACCTTGACCTCAAGGTCACCCAGGGTAGGTCATGATGGTACTGCATAAAACTTCAGACCAATATCTACCAACATGCAAAGTATCAACTCGATCAATCAACATGGTCAAGAAATATAGACTTACAAAAACTTAAATCAAAAACTTAAAAACAAATTTCCAAGTCTGTGACCTTGACCTCAAGGTCACCGAGAGTGGGTCATGATGGTACTGCATAAAACTTCAGACCAATATCAAGCAACATGCAAAGTATCGACTCAATCCATCAATATGGTCAAGAGATATAGACTTACAAAAACTTTAACCAAAAACTTAAACACAAAATTTCTAAGTCCGTGACCTTGACCTCAAGGTCACCCAGGGTGGGTCATGATGGTACTGCGTAAAACTTCAGACCAATATCTAGCAACATGCAAAGTATCAACTCAATCTATCAATATGGTCAAGAGATATAGACTTACAAAAACTTTAACCAAAAACTTAAACACAAAATTACTAAGTCCGTGACCTTGACCTCTAGGTCACCCAGGGTGGGTCATGATGGTACTGCGTAAAACTTCAGACCAATATCTAGCAACATGCAAAGTATCAACTTGATCCATCAACATGGTCAAGAGATATAGACTTATAAAAAACTTTAACCGAAAGTGTGACGCGGACGTACACGTAAACGGGGACGACCGAGGTGACTACAATAGCTCTATGCACTTCGGCAGGCGAGCTAAAAACTGCGCAGTTCAGCTTTGCAGTAACTGAATCTGACCCACACTTTTGTTTTCGCTACACAGATGCAATTCCTCTACTTTCTAAATCCAAAATTTCAAGCCACTAGCCTGCATCTGTGGCTCTGTACAGGCCAATTTGTGTCGGACCTGGTAGGACACCAGATTGTTGGTTTTCTCATTCGAAGACTCATTTGTTTCTTTTTTTCAAATCCAAGTTCTTACTTGAAAAATCCTGGATCTCTTTCTCCTATCACTAAAATGTGTCCATTTCGTAAATCTGTTATACTGTTGTATGATATCACTTTTAAATGCATGATTTTCTTTCCCGGAGTTGCGCCCCCGATTACCCCAGCATACCCGTGTCGTAAACAAAGTGTCTGAAATATAGGATTTGAGCCGCCTCATGAGAAAAACAACAATCTGCATATGCAAAAACAAAGACGCAGATCAGCTTCGCGGTAAACGCAAAGCTGATAAGCGCCTTTGTTTTCGCTATACAGATAGTACACTTCCTCTTCTTCTTAAATCTAAAATTTCAAGCTTCTAGCCTGCTTCTGTGACTGTACAGCCTGATTTGTGTCGGACCTGTTCGGAAACCCATTGTTGGTTTTCCCACGAGGTGGCTCATTTGTATTAGCCTATCAGAACTATTTGATAACTTCTGGCTAGAGGGCAGTTTCTACATCATAATAATTATATCAATATATGAGAAATTTTGTTAATAGAAATATGATAAATAGCCACTTGGTACTACAAACCTGATCAACACCTTTTATCACTCAATAATTGAGCCGCCTCATGGGAAAACCAACAATCTGCATAAGCGAAAACAAAGACGCAGATCAGCTTCGCGGTAACCGCGAAGCTGATCAGCGCCTTTGTTTTCGCTACTCGGATAGTACAATTCCTCTTCTACTTAAATCCAAAATTTCCAGCCTCTAGCCCTCTTCAGTGCTTGTACAGCCTGGTTTGTGTCGAATCTGTTCGGAAACCACATTGTTGGTTTTCCCACGAGACGGCTCACTATGTAGCTATTATTTCAATTTATTTGTCATTGTACAACTTGGTTTAATATGGTTCTGGCCACAAAGTCAGGGAAATTGTCACTACACTTAAATTGTGGGTACTCATTGGAACCACCCACAATCAATGTTTTGAGAATAACTATTAAAAACCTCAAAAACTTTCCAATGAATTATTTAAAATTTACAGCTGAAAAAAATGTGTATTGCATGGTTAACTTTTCGTAATTTTATGACTATTCTATCCCATTCACCCCGTTATGACTCTAGTACAAAAGAAAGAATTACCTCCACAAGAGTTATCATCACTCTATTTACCACCTCTAGGGCTATGAGTTCAGATGTAAACCCTAGCATTTTTTCATAATCTAAGTTCTCAATATTTTCTAGCAAAGGGAACTGGTCGTCCAAATCTAGGAAATTTTCATTCCTGAAAACATATAAATTTTTACATGCACGTGCTAAGTTCTTTTTATATTTCTTTCTCGTTTTACCTTTTAAGCAAATCAAGATGTAAAAATGTCAGTGGATATCAGTCATATGATGAGAAAACATGTCTTTTGTGTTTTATTTTGTTCTCAACAAAAATTGTACTTATTCTCTGCATGTCAAATCAAAAACTCTGTAGACACAGTACTTCTAAAATAAACACAACTAGATAGTATTAAACACCTTCAGATTCTAACAAAGCTATCAGAAAAGTCAGCATCATTTTTTTCTGTTCATCCGCACATTCATGATCATTATCATACTTACATGTACCCCATCTGCCTAAGGACAGCCACAGTTACCAGTATTTTAATGTAAAACAGAAGAATGAAATCCAAACACTCAGCAACAATTCTTCGCCATAACATTGGAACTTTATATCTTTCTCCTTAACAAAAGGGGAAAAAAACAAATTAATTCAGTGTCACAATTTAAAAAGCCCAGATCAATACAGAAAACCCCTAACAGTACTGAATATATTGTTTAGTTTAGGCCATTTATAAATTATCACTATAATTTATCAGATTTTTATCCCCACCCACACCTTCTTGGAAACTCCCGCCGCCACAATTTTATTGCAAAAAAAAATAAATAAATAATCAATAAAGAATTTTTTTTTATATATATATTATTTTCAACAGTGCAGCTGTGAGGCATATGTGGATCATATTGTAAAAGTCTTTATCAAAATCACTACCATTTACTGTATGATTATTTTTGTTTCAATGTGTTGCGGGTTATATTGTACTGACATCCCACTTTTCTACTGGATATCAGTCGAATAAGCTGGAAATCTACACATGATAAATAAAGAAATATCATTAATATATCAATCAGGGATGTCATTAAGAGCCGGCAGTCGGCAAAAATAGCCATGTACTTTTCATTTTTTCAAGATTTTAGCCGGCTACTTTTAACTGATTGAACAATAATGAATGGCAATTTTGCCTGTTTATCTGTAATTTCTGCCAGCTACTCAAAATCGTAGTGAAAACCCTGTCAATGTTTTAAGTATGTCTATATTAGAGATACGATCTGACTTATTCTATTGTTGGAAATGTCAGCAGTTATGATACCTGTATTATTTTGTGTTCTATCCTGTGGCTGGATTAATCTCTCCCTGATCGGTCCATGTGGCACGTTCCCCTGAATGTTTCCAAAGTTTTGCTGGGTGGCTACACCTGGTACAGGGCCTACATTTTGAGACTGATGTTGTAGTGGCATTGAAGAAACGAGATGACAGTGAAATGCGTTCATCGCAGAGAAAAAACGATACTGCCAAATCCAGGCTTGTAAAACTTGGGCATATTCTCGTGCATTTTTGTATTGGTATCCGGTGTTGTTCCAATAATCATGCGTTTGTTGGTCCTCAAACGCTTCATGATATTCTGTTCCACCACCCTGCATTGTTCGATCTTCTTTATCTTTTGTTCTGCCATTTAAATTGTCACTAAACTCTCTGTCCGGAGTAAGATTCTCTACGTTGTCCTCCATCTTGTCTGTCAAGTGAATAACCGCAAAATCTTTAATAAACCGCAATATACCAAATGAACCGAACTCTCTCTTTTTTTATTCCAGGACATCTTGTTCCTGTACTGGATAGGCTCAACTGTAAGACATAAAATTCATGGTTCAGTGATTTACATATTATTCACACATCTTCTAAACCCTGTTTTAGGTCACTGATCAGTAGGACCCAATATCTGATCTGAATAGATAGGTTGCCGTGACCTATATTTTAAAATAGCTCGGCATTTTGCTTCAAATGCAATACACCATGGCCAAGAGATATCTGACCATTGACCAAGGTGATTAAATTAGCCAGTATTCACCATTTTTGCATTATCTGCTGGTTCACAGCTTACAAAAATATAGAACATACAGGTCACCAAAACCACACTGACCTCAAGGCTGGTAAATGATCGTAAATGGTTACCCGGTGCATTTCCAATATTGATTATTTCTATGCTGGAAACCAGCAAATGATGCAAAAAACTGTGACTATCCCACTTTAAGACCACAAACAAATGTAGGTTACTTTGACCAATATTTTATTGTTCAAACTCGGAGTTTTTCGAAAACTTTAAATCCCAACTGCATGAGGTGCGGACAAGATAGTGTAGATTGATTTCCAGTAGGGACCAATGATTGACCTGAAGAAAAAGGATTCACTGTCACCTATTTTCCCGGTTCATTGGTTATACTAATTTCGTCTATAGATACGTATCTACATGAGCAAGATACATTCAGATTACACGTTAGTTCAGGCAAAGCATGTCTCAATGTTAATTAAATATGTGTCACAGTGACCTAATTTCATGGCGAGGTGATTTTGCTTTAGTTTTGACCATTAAGTTTACATCAATGACACGGCTTGTCACAAAAACCTCGGAAATTGACAGTTTTGCCTTATACTTGTGCAAAATTTTGAGGAGCAAAATTTAAAAAAGAAAACAAAAACAAAACAAACAAAAAAAAAACAAAAAAAAAAAAAAACAAAAAAAAAAAAAAAAAAAAAACTAAATCTCGACATTGTTGTAATTTATTTTGTAAAAAAGGAGAGATCATCAGATTCCACTTCCCACTGATATTTGATATACTAGGCTAAGATATATTATTGTGGTACTCACCGGTCCTTCTAAAATCCCATTTCGCAAACACATCGGGATAACATTTCCATGTCATATATCCACTAAAACCCCACTTTTACAAATATACCAAAACTGGGCTATGCAGCCCCTGGGTATATCTATTTTTCTTATTTTGCTCCAAAACATAAATTGTGGGTACGTGTTTAATACCGCCTGGCCGAGGCGGTTCTAACGTGTACCCAAACTCTATGTTTTCAGTTTCTAGGCTGAACATTTTCATTTTTTACAACTTTAAAAATCTCTGTATATTGCATAGGTATGTTTTCGTATAAAACGGGATAAAGCAGGTAACGGGGGCGTAACAATAAACAATGCAATGATTATAAATTCATTAACTACTTTCCATACCAGATAAAATCACACCATATATTAAAAAGCTTTACTGGTAATCTGGTACATGTATCACAAATAGTGTTTCCCTTTACTAAATATTAAACATACACAACAGAGCCAATGACTCCGTGCGTTTATGCATGCTGTTCTCCATGTAGTTTTCTTGTCATCAACGATTTTTATTTGACAGACAGGCGACTTTCTCCACCAATCTCCCCCAATTTTGGGGTTCTCGAAATACCACTGATTTTCATTTTATCTCAAGGCTCTTGCAGTTTAATTGGCTACAGTTTAAACCTACTTATAAGTCAGGTAGTGTCACAGCTGTTCTACTGCTTTTAACATCACTCTTTTACTATCATGTAGATGCATATAAACAAAACTGCTTGCGGTTTCTTGATATATGAGCAATTAATCTAAAAATCTTGCAGAGAAGTATAGACACGGCTAACAAACCTTTAAATGCGTAACCGCGGTTAAGAAAAGAAATCCGATTCATGTCCTTCCGGTTTCGCATCAGATGACCAACAAAAGGTAAACAAACTTTTGCAGCTCGTGTTTCCGAGTAAAAAATTTCGATTCGAAGACAAATTTTATAATTCTCTCAATGCTATTTTATTAGTTAGACATTGCTATATTTGGACCCCAAAGGATTTCCAGAAATTATTCTTTATAATCATGATTTTTATTCCCTACCCCAAAACACATGTTGGGATTGCATTGTACACGACGAAAATGTGGGTCAGTCGCAGGGATATTTTTAGATTTCCGCTCATTACGTCCATATTAACAGAAAGCAATACAGTGCGCAGATGATTTTAACATTGTGTGAGGTCTGGTGACAGTTTCGTTGCCTCTGGCCAATGCATTCTATGCATATGTGGTTAAAAGCTGTGTCAACATTTCGGTTACGAATTTAATCATTAGAATGATAGCAATATAATCATTATAGAACACATGTATTAAAGTTTTTGTTTTTGTTAATTGTTTTACGCTGAAGATTATTGTCACATTCTCTCGTCCTTTCTTAATAGGTGCTCACTCAAATTTTGTGTGTTTGTGATATTTGCAGTGAAAATGTTTGATATAAAATAATACAAACTGTCTATGAAATACATGTAATACAATAGTTCACATGCATGATATTCCTGTTCATGAAGACGATTTTACAGCATTCTGTATACTTTAATTTGTTTTTTCTTGGTTTTATGTCTTTCAAAACGCTTTACAGGGAAACAAATACCATAACTTGAACAGGTTGAGGTTTTCAAACGTATCTTGAAATATATCCTTCATATTTTAATGATTAAATGCGTACCCATCTTTTCTTTTCCTTCAAATCGATAATGCCGGGCACTAACACAACGAAATACTGGCACAGACATCAGATGCAATTTAGTTAATACATATCTGTAAATTTGTCGTGGAACAATCACTAAAATTTGATATTTACCAGCAAATTGTCCAAATTTTAGTTGTATTTCGTCGACTTTGGCCTTGTTGGAATACCAGGTTCGAAGAAGGGAATAAATAACTCAAAGACCATCAAATTATTTTGCGAGCTACTTTGGTGCTGACTTACAATAGTAAATAAGTGACAAAATAGCATTAATAGATAATCGATATATTTCTGTACTAAAATATAATCATCAATCGATCCTAGTAGTGTGTGTTTTGTTCACGTTTTCTTGGTCATCATATGCGCAACCGGAAGGGCGTGAATCGGATTTTCTTTCTTAACCGGCGGTTACGCATTTAAAGGTTTGTTAGCCGTGATAGAGCACTAGATAAGTCAAATACCTCTGAAAGTGGAGAAAGTCGCCAGTCTGTTGACATAAATGCTTCCCAAACAACCAAGGTGCGCTGTCGGCAAAATTTCGTGGAAAATTACATAGTTAATAATCACGAGGCATTTAAACACGTGCTGTTGACCAATGAACTGTGATTGACTTCAACTATTTAGCAATACATACGGATCAATAGGTTGCGTTTCGTAACACCGGATAGAAGTGGGTATTTCCCGGTATTGAGGAGTTTTTCTACGTACCGGCTTATATGTTAAATGATAAGGAGAAAGAATTGTAACGCGAGTACCAGTTTACATTAAAGGCGTGACCGATCCCGGTTTTAAACATTTTCCGATAAATATATAAATAGATGATATTGTTTGTAAACAGTATACCTGCACTTAAGCCCAGGTTAAGGTGAAATATGGATGAAAGAATGCAGGATTAATGCATGTCTGAGGTATTTACTTAATATAAAGGTTTAAATAGAGTTGTACATCTTCTGGGTCTGTCTTCGACCATTAATTTATATCCACCTTAGATTTTTATCATCATAAAATATAGGCAAATTTTATTGAATAAGTATCAAATTTCATTTTGACGTATTTCATTAATATACAATGTATAATCTTCAAAGTTCATTGACAATATGACCAGGTCCTTACCCCAGCTGCAAATTTTTGTCCACTGTGTGTCCTGTGAGTAATTAACACAAGGAGAACATGTCCGTGCGACGAATACCCCTTTAAACCTCACTTTTATATATAGTAAAACTGGGGTCTGCAGAGGTATACCTAGTTTTCTTATTTTTGCTCCAAAACATAGATTGCGGGTACTCGTTAGAACCGCCTCGGCGAGGTGGTTCTAACGTGTACCCACAATATATGTTTGGAGCAAAAATAAGAAAAATATCGAAAATGAAAATTTTCATTAAGTTTTACATCTTTAGAAATGGCGAGGCGGTTCTAACGTGTACCCACAATATATGTTTGGAGCAAAAATAAGAAAAATATCGAAAATGAAAATTTTCATTTTTTACATCTTTAGAAATCACTGTATATTGCATGGGCAAGTTTTCGTAATGATCCTGGTACCTTTTAATATATATGCCTATTCATTTTCTGGTAGCACCGATTATGAAACATCAAAACATTGGCACTTTCTCGTAAAGTGTCTTCTTAGAAAGTGATGAGGTTCAAAATGTGACCTCTTCGTTGATTTTGTATATTTTAGTACTCTGGAACACTTTGGAAGCAGCGATGGACTTGACACAATTTTGATTCGGATGGCCATCTTATTGGTTTGATGTGAGAATTGAAAAGATATACGTTGACACAGACATCTAGTGCATGTGTAGCCTTATTATGGTTCTTGTCTTGAAATCTCGTTATTTATTTATCTTCATTATACTGAGCCGACCATCTTCGTTTACTTTAAAACGAACGATGATATGAAAATACCCGAATGTCTAAGCTAATTACAATTAAGCCGCAACCTTTACATGTAGGGTGTTGGTATTATCTGGTAGTCCTACAACGTCCACATCCTGAAAAGCTTTTAGGGGGTTGAACGAAACCGTCAAGAGCGCGGACATATCTCTTGAAAGACTCCAGGCACTTGTCAATCTTGGATCACTTTTGGAAACAATTTGATTTGTTCTGAAACCTCTAAATGTGTAAATAAAAAGCTTATGACAGTCAAGATTTTGGATTGAGTTTACTGGATGAGAAAATTTTCGTTTGATTGGCGTTGTCAGGTTTTAAGCTAGTGAACCGTCGTTGATTTTTATCTCAAATTTTGTCTATATAAAGTCGCAATAATTATACACCTACATATTTTGAATAGCTTATTTATCGAACATCATGGTGTGTTTGTAACCACAATACTTGGTGAATTAACCCATATTTGACGAATGGATTTTCCCATCATTATCATTTGCATGAGTCCACTTTCATTTTTAGGGGTGTTAGGAGTGCTTTTTAATTTTTATCTCATTTTTCGATGAAATTCCACCAAGCAAACAGAATAGCCCCAGATGGGACGCCGCGTTCTGCGGCGTCACATCTGGGGCTATTCTGTCTGCCTATGTCCCATAAAAGGGAAGCCAGGCTTATATGAGTTAATTATAACCGTAACCATTTTATTTCAACATTTTGAAATCGCATACGGCAACTTTTCAATACGTCTTTTTATACCTTCATATAGGTTTACACATTTAAGGTTCAACTGCTTTACTGTCAGCCAATTTAACAGTCAAACAAGCCGAATTTCTTCCCCACAAAACATACTTGTAAAGAAGCCTTTTTTAAAAATCGGAATAGAACATAATTAGCTTAAGCTTCCTGAGGATACCGGGAACGTTTACTAGCACCACCCTATGGGTTGGGGTGAGGCTTTAAACTTCTTCTATCAACGGATACTGTAGATCTACATGCTATCCTTTCTGCTTCGTTTCAGGTTATTAAAGATTCTTCAGTATGGATTTTAACCCCAAATCATATCCATTCAGCGTTGATCTGAAAGCGCTAGCCGTGCATCAAATCGACTTCTTAGAAGCCGTTGACAGAATCCAAGAGCTCAAGAAACCGCACATTCTCGCGAGAAGTGTGTACCGCTACGAGAAATACTGGCTCCCGCTTGCTGCAGCAAGTCCCAATGAATGTCTATCGGCGCCGTTGGATATAGAGTGGGTGTGGCACTGCCACATGCTTTCCCCGAGAGCGTACTCAAAGGATTGCGTCGCTATTGTCAATACAGTGGTTAACCATACGTTACGGAGCCCAAAGGACTACCAGAGAGCGCTGACAAAGTCACGTGAACTCTGGGAGCGCCAATGGGGAAGCGAGGAGCCGTTTACGCTGGAATTCGGCTTACCGTATGACGAGCGTGCTATCAGTACCTTTGATACTAAGATCACCTATAACATTATAGAAGCCGCTTCGCGGCAGAAAGCATTTTACTATCAGGTGTCATTACCCCACCACAGAGACCCGAAATATCTGGAGGTAGGTTTATTGAGATACAAGAAGTTTTTATGCCTAAAACAACAGCTACCTGAGGAATTCATTGTGCCTTGTTATGACATTGACGTTATATGGCACACCCACCAGCTGAACCCATGGGCCTACAAGAAGGACATGATGAAATACATAGGGAATCTGTTCAATCATGACGACAACGTAACCGACCGGAGCGAGGGATCAAAGCTCTATAACGCTGACATGCAGACAAGGGAACACTGGAAAAGAGTTTTTAATGAGGGGTTTTCCATGTTTGGCGCGATGTATCGTGGTCCACCACCGGATGGGTTCTTGTACAAAATAACACCCGATGATACCTACGGATATGCTACAAAGCAAACCACCGTCCGTCTTGAAGATATGTCACTCCAGTGTCAAGGAGGTCGGTCCTTGACGAATTTCAAGCTGAATATATTCGGTAGCGCGGGCGCAAAACAGGGGCTCAGGCTTGCGAAATTCAAGAAACCTTCAGGGAGCGTCCGAGGCCATTCCGATATTGTCTGGAGCAAAGAAGAGGTCGCTAAAAATGGAACATTTACGTTTAATACAAGACAATACAACAATATTTTAGTTCATCTTCAACGGTCACAGGGTTGTTGCGGATCTAGTGAACGGCTCGGAGAGACTTGCTACAATTTCCTACCACAAGTCGAAAATCCTAGTGGAAAATCAGGCGGGGCATTTGATATAAAAAGTGAGTTTTATTCCATTTTAAACATCTTGTTGGATCGTCACGAAGTCATGCATTCAAATATTACTTAAAGATACCATCTGAAAAGCCAAACACGATTCCATTTCTTTGTAAAATATTTCGCAATTGCAGTATAATTAAGTTAACCAGTTTAAAGCGACGACCTTGGTAATTTTGAACAAAACCCTAATAAAGTGCAAAACAATGTTTTCACAATGATCTTTGAGTGCAGCGTGACTTCAATATTTTGCCTTCTTTTATGTCTACAGCCAGTCAAGTGTTTTTAAAACTGCGCATATTTACTTATAGCTTGTTTTTTTTTACATATACTTAAGGAATTAAAATACGCAACACATTAAATTTCATCTTTTGCGTATGAATTTGAAGTTTTGATAAAATCTTTTTTTGAAATGACCTACTGACTGCTTTTTGCACGTAATGAAATGAGAAAACGTCACTTTATTGACCAAATTAACGACAAAACGTCAAAAACCATGAAAAACGAAAATTGTGACGTCAACGTCGGGGTGAAGGTAGAGATGCCAAATTCTTTGCATGCTTGGTTACGTGACGTCGACTTGATAATGTGCAACAAAGACTACCGTCATTGCATACTTAAGTGCCGTCCCATGTTGCGTTAAAACTGGTTAACGGAATGATGATGTTTACAGTAGCGAAGAATGAGCAATAAATGCCATTTAAATTGTTCAGTGTGGGCCATTTGTGCCTGAACGGTGTATATCGAACCAACACACGACACGGCATGCTTTTTAATCAACGGTGACGTCACAGGTACTGTAGAAACAGGTCACCGGAGCGTTTGTTTTGACGTTCGTAAAACAGAACATGACGTTATGTAAATGAGCGAAACGGATAATATGCGTTGAGTAATCACTCGATTTACACACTTAAATAAAAAAACATGTGGTCATTGATCATTTTTAAATCAGAAAATTTAAAAAAAAAAAAAAAAAAAAAAAAAAAAAAAAAAAAACATTATGGGAGTCTTTAAAGTGTATGAGGTTGGATTTTTACGTTTTTATGAACGTTTTATTGACGTCTGAAGTTTGAATGTCATAGTGTTTACAGAAATAATCATTTTATTGAATATAACGCAAGTCGAATGAAATTTTGCTGTTTTTAACGCATTTTTTTCGATTGACGCTGGTGACGTTAAACGTCCCATAACATAATCAAATGCTACCAACTGATCAATGGTTAACCTATAATCACTTTTAGGGGATTTGGAGCAAAAATATTGGTTTTGGTTTCAAATTTGACACATTTATTGATCATGGTTACAGGGTGTGCTACTGTAAGTCAGTGTGGTTATGCGCACGTCATTAAGCTTACGTAACCGTAATAGTGGCTCAACCTGCTGCAATTTGACGTTTAGATATTGTGTCTATATTATTCGTTCAGTAATACCACAGACTTGCATTACAAATCATGTTTTAAGGGACACAAAGTATTTGTTGCGTTTCTTAATTCCTTAAGTATACTTTTATGTGTCTGAGTTTACATAATACGAAATATGATGCAGTAGACGCTTTTGTTATAAAAGGTAAATGGATTCTTGAACTAAAAATCTTCATTTTCTTCATTCGAAATATCTCTGCACCCATCAAGCACATCCATCACGAAAACTTACCCATGCAATAAACAGAGATTTTTGAGCTTTAAAAATAGAAAATTTTCAGCTGAAAATTTTTAATATTTTTCTTATTTTTGCTCAAAACATAGATTGTGGGTACACGTAAGAACCGCCGGCGAGGCTGTTCTAACGAGTACCCACAATCTATGCTTTGGAGCAAAAAATAACAAAAATAGGTATGCCCCTGCATACCCCAGTTTTACTATATAAAAGTGGGGGTTCAGGGGGGTATACATTAAACGGACATGTTTTCGTGATGATTGGCGGGATCATTGGTCGATTGCGCAAAAGTTTACAACGTTATCTTGGTGAATTGGTGAGATGAAGTGCTGTCGTTTCCGATTTTTCAGCATCCCTGAATAATGAGGTGAAATTGAGTGTCCGAGGACAGTTCAGTGCGCCCGCCAGAGGGGAAGCCCTGCTATTTTTAGAACAAGGGAATTACCAGAACGCGACCATTCCTGAAAATATCCAGACACTCTGGGGACCCGTCGCTCTCGAACGGCTACCGCCAGGGAAAGATAACCACTGTCAGGTTGCTAGCCATAGGTAAAGTTCACCATGGAAACGTTTCCGTAAATAATACCCAAAAATTTGCACATTGTTAGAAAATTTCACATTTTCGACCATGTACGTGAGACAGGCCGACACTCTCAACTTCATGGTTGATTTAAAAATCTCCCAATTCTGTATAGTATACTGTTCTATTGATGGTTTATAATGAGCCTTGAAGCCGCCTTTGATTTCTACAAGCAGTAGGTATAAGGGCAAACATTTTACAAGTATAATTCTGTAAAAGTTTCTAATGAAAGTTTTAAGGATGTTCGCTGCCAATGAAAAAGTATTCAAACTTTTTTCTAACCACTGTTTCTTGATTCCAAAATACAACACAAGACATTTGAAAGCAAAATAAATATAGGGTAGTGTGCATTTTTTTCAAGCTATAGGCCCCTGAATGGGACCTCTGAGCACCATGTTTAAAATTTCGCAAAATTAATTTAATTTTTAATTCTTTGAAACATACCTGTCTTGAACAAAAACACACCCAGAATGTTTTCAAAAGTCATAGTATTTACGTAACGCAGACTATTTTGGACCAAAAGCATAGAAAAATTTGCAACTTGAAGTGGATGACAAAATTTTACGATTCATTTTCCAACCCTACCCCCATACTTGAAAAGTCGGAAAAAAATCAATATTTTGAAATGTGCCAAACCCATATTTGTCGATTCAAACTTTTTCTTGTATTTTCACACAAGATAGAACTTGGTAATATTGTTCGAATAAAAGAAAGAAATATATAGGGTAGTGAGCATATAAGAGAGAACCAACAACTTGAAAATCGACATTTTCAGCCTTTCTTCGGCTCTTTTGTTTCTAAAAGCCCATTTCATAAAATCACCTAAAATTTTAAAACCAGCACACCAAAGACACAAATAATGACTTAGAAGATCATGTACACATATACTGCTGCTAAAATAAACAACGAACTAGTGTAATTAATTTGAAGAGTTGTAATATTCAAATTTAATTTACCCTACCCCCTAAATTTTATTGATAACTAAAATTTTTCTGAAAAGTTGCATAAAATGGGGTGAAAAAATGAAGTTACATAGATTGATAATATTCATGGCTCATTCAATGCATATCATCAATATGTATCCAAATATGAAATATTAGGAAAATATCTGCAACCGTTTACGAGATATTCAAGAAAAGAAAAACCGGAAGTTCCGAAATGTCACATGTTAGCAGCGAACATCCTTAAGTGATCGTAAGGTGAATGGTACACGATGTACATGGGGGCTAATTAAGATTTACATGGGCATGCTAATATGATACAGTTTTTAATGTTTAAACGTGAGGCGCAATGAGCCTTGAATAACACTTCCCTATTCTGTCACTGGTGATATTTGTAAACATATAATAAATTAGATGGCTTAATGTAAAATGCAAAGCATGTGCATTTATTATGATATACAAGCAGTGATCAAAATGTTGTCATGCGTTTAACAGAATTACATTATGCTTCGGAAGGCAATAGAATTACTTCAAATGATATCTGGGAGATATTTACGTTTCGGTTTTTCTAGGTTGAAGAACCACATTGGGAATGTCGTGTTCACGTGCCGGACTATACACAGCGCCCCGCTGATGCAGTCGGTGATCCAGGTGTTTTACCATGACAAGATGGCTGCCATTGGTCACCTGATCGCCTCGGACCAACTTCCGCTCCCGACTCAGGTAAGTTGCGAAAAGCTGCTTGAGAAACGGACATCGTCATGATCGTGTTTGCAAATGATTTCGGGCCTTTCAGCTGACAAAATTCAATGAAGCGCAGGCATTCCTCACATGTCGCATGACTTTCTTTCGGCTAAAAACCACATTTTCTAACCGAGGCATGGTTATAAAACTGTGAAGGGTAGTGATACGCTGCTCTGTTCCATTCCCACCGGAGACTTTTGGTTTTGATTGTGTCATTTCCTTGTCCTTTATTCTTACAATACTGCGGTTTAAAACATCGAACTGGTTAGATCTGCTATCAAATAAACATTATTGAACTTTTCACACTCCGTTGGCCTGGTTACAGACAAAAATAGTTGCCTTTAAGCACATATATATTAGTAAATGTCGATGGTATAAAAAATATTCACGCATATAATGGTTATCGTCACGCATAGGAAATCTTCGCCAAGTAAACCTATATAAGAGAGAGAGAGAGAGAGAGAGAGAGAGAGAGAGAGAGAGAGAGAGAGAGAGAGAGAGATGTTTTATGGCTTTGCCAGTGGCAACTTTCGCGTTGGAGGACAGGAAGCTTTGTCTTCTGTGGAAATTCTTACAAACACTTTAATTTTACCCATTTTAGGTTAAAGGTGATGTTGTAAGTTTGAACCCTCGGGCCGGCGAGAGAGCCGTATTGATCAAGAACAACCAAGGGGACTGGGGAATCGTGACTGGCAAATGGACAGGGTACAGGAAAGGGGTGGCGGGAGTACCAGGTAATTAAGCTCCTCGGTTGAGAAATCGAGCCTCTATTTATTTTTTTTATCTATATTGTACAACTGTTATTATTTCATATCACACACACACACACACACGCACACGCACACACACACTCTTTCTGGCGAAAAAGTACAAAACAAAAGTCTGCTTGCGGGTGTGCCAGGTGGTTTTTCTCAGGTTTCTCCCGTTTTCGCAGGATGTTCGCTGCCAATGAAAAAGTATTCAAACTTTTTTTCTAACCACTCATTTTGGATTCCAAAATACAACACAAGACATTTGAAAACAAAATAAATATAGGGTAGTGTGCATTTTTTCAAGCTACAGGCCTCTGAATGAGACCTCTAAGCACCATGTTTTAAATTTAGTAAAATTAATTTAATTTTTAATTCTTTGAAACATACCTGTCTTGAACAAAAATACACCTAGAACGCTTTCAAAGGTCATAATATTTACGTAACACAGACTATTTTGGACCAAAAGCATAGAAAAAATTGCAACTTCAAGTGGATGACAAAATTTTACGATTCCTTTTCCGACCCTACCCCCTTACTTGAAAAGTCGGAAAAAATCTATATTTTCAAATGTGTCAAACCCATATTTGTTTATTCAAACTTTTTCTCGTATTTTCACACAACATAGAACTTGGTAATATTGTTCGAATAAAAGAAAGAAATATATAGGGTAGTGTGCATATAAGAGAGAACCAACAACTTGAAAATCGCCATTTTCAGCCTTTTTTTCGGCTGTTTTGTTTCTAAAATCCCATTTCATAAAACCACCTAAAATTTTAAAACCAACACACCAAAGACACAAAGACTTACTTAGAAGACCATGTATACATATACTGCTGCTAAAATAAACATCTAACTAGTGCAATTAATTTGAAGATGTGTAATATTCAAGTTTAATCTACCCTACCCCCTAAATTTTACTGACAACTAAAATTTTCTGAAAAGTTGCAGAAAATGAGGCGAAAAAAATGAAGTTTCTCAGACTGACAATTTTCATGGCTCATTCAATGCATATTATCAATATGTATCCAAATACAAAATATTAGGAAAATATCTGCAACCGTTTACGAGATATTCAAGAAAAGAAAAACCGGAAGTTCCGAAATGTCAAATGTTAGCAGCGAACATCCTTAAAAACAGTCACATTTACAAACATATATATACAAGAGTATTATATTTGTTTCGCACTATCTTGCAATTGTGTAGTCCTGATCAAATCTAACTAAATAAACCTTGTCATGTCAGCACCAGGCAGTAATAACTATGTCTAAAGTTTTCCACAGTCGTTCGAAAGTTCATGTTGCATTCTAAAGGCTTTTTGTGTTTCAGGGACTAGAGGGCAACGGGGAAAAAGGGGCGTACCCGGGAGCCCTGGTACACTGAGCGTAGGACTGTATAAGCTGGGTACCAAGAAATGGCAACGCGTCAATTTGGGCTATTTGGTGGACAACTATATACTGACGTTAGAGTCTGCGAAAGTCGATCTTATGAAAGGCGTTGTTGAAATCGACACGGCGACGAATGAGGTCGCCGAAAATCTGGCAATGGCGTTCTCAGTTTCTCTGCTGCACGTGTTGTGCGTGCCGCGGCCATCGGGCTGGACTGAGGGTCAGCAAGTTATGCCAAGCCTGACAACACGCGGGACTCGTAGCGTGAATAGGGTTCCCTCTGATGATATGATGTTCATCATGGCGGCTGGTTTGTTGTGGAGTACACCCTCGAACTTCTACATCCGGTCACATTACGGGATGTACGCATGCGCGATGTGTGGTGGCGGAGGCTTTGACAATGACTGCGTAACAGATTTTTCCAATGATTGTGACGGTCTTGACGCTGGAGGTGACGGAGCGGAAGGCGGGGCCGGTGACGGCGGTGCATGCGGTGGTGGTGGCGATGCGGGTGGAGACGGTGGGGGTGGAGACGGCGGGGGCTGCGGGGGTTGCGGAGGATGTGGTGGCTGCGGAGGGGGAGGAGGGGGATGCGGAGGGGGAGGTGGTTGCGGAGGGGGAGGTGGTTGCGGAGGGGGAGGTGGCTGCGGAGGAGGGGGTTGCGGGGGTGGATGCGGTGGTTAAAGACGATAAAATATCGCTCGCCATGTATCAAAAAAATCCATTTCTTTTTCTTATGTAAATCTTCAGATGGTTTAAATACATGTACCATAATTGGAAGGGATGTGGATGGGAATGATAAAGACGATAAAACACCGGCTCGTCATGTATCAAAGAATCCATTTTATGTTTGTTTAGTATACCGCTTTATACGTAAACCGCGTTATATAGGAACCCCAATTTCAAAAGATTATAATACCGTTTCGCCGGATATAGAACAAGTTGGGTTCCTTTATGCTTTTCGTCATGTACATTGTATTGAAGATCTTTATTATTTTTCCTTAGTACACACTTCAGATATCAGTAAGGGCCCACCCCGTTATATGTGAACCACGTTATATATCTAGCATGTCGTTTCAAAATAGACGTGAACTGGATGGCCATACTTTTACCAAATATTTGTATCGTAAAGTGAAAGATTGTCTCAACGGTGAAGCAAAAGAAGTTACGGTGAATGAAATTATCAGGAAATCATAACAGCGGCATTGTAAGTGGCACGCGCATGCATTTTAACCACATGAAACAAGTGTTTTTTTTTTTTTGTTTGTTTTTTTTTACGTTTTAGTCAGTCAACCTCAGCCACAACATGACTGTTTTAAACCTTTTCGTCAAATACGCACTGTAGTGAGGGTAGAAGTTTATATATCATTCCAGATGATATTTATAACGTTGTTGATATTTAAATTCATAATATTTCAAATTTTGTTGAGTGTTGTTATTTGTGTCTGGTTAGATTGCTTGTGAAAATGTAGGTCGGCCCAACCATTTGTACAGAATTCCTCTTTTACGGACATGACGTTTCTGGTCATTCTGTACTAAGGGTGTGTCTCTCTATGACACGAACTGCCGGGGTTATTAGTGAAAATGACAACTTTTGGTATGATACCAAACCAAGTACTGATAAATAGCATATGAGCCTCTGTGTGAGAAAACTAACATTATGGGTTCTGACCAGGTCTGACACAAACCAGCCTTTACAGTCACAAAAGCAGGCTAGAAGCTTCAAATTTCGGATTTAAGAAGAAGGATTGTATTATCCGTGCAGCGAAAGCAGCTGTGCAGTTACTGCACAGCTGATCTGCGCCTTTGTGTTCGCCTATTCAGATTGTTGGTTTTCCCATGCGGTGGCTCATATATTTTTCGAATGCAAATTGTAAGCACATTGATCAAAGTTTTTACATGTTTTTTGATATATTTTTATGTATTATGAATCTCACAAGAACCTTTCTTGTTCCAGTCGATATGTTGCTATTGTAAAATAACAATGTTTTACTATAATTTGAAGAAAAATAGATACATGTAGTGATATTATCTATTTAGATTTAACCACTGTCATGAAATTATTATATAAAATAAGTATGTAATAGCGGTTGAGAAATAATTATTTTTAAATGCAATTCCAAACTTGATTTAGTTATACATGTAATTCTCAACCTTCTATGGAGGCTTTAGCTGCATTTGTACATGTAATTACATTTGTAATTTAACAGTGTTTTGTGCCGTTTCGACATGACCTTACCTGTTGACAGTTGATATAAAACATTTTAAAAAAGAAACTAATCAGTCAATTGGAAAGAAAAAATCGGTGGTATACCATTCAGTTGTTTGAAAGTTATATGCTCAAGTGTTTGCTGGAATTTAGTATGCTTTTGTCGTTCAACGACAAAAGCATACTAAATTCCAGCAAACACTTGAGCATGTAGATGCATCAGGAAAGCAATTCCATGAAAAGTTTACCCCCTTGAACCCCAATGTAGTAAAACTGGGGTTTACAGGGGTATACACTTTTTCTTATTCTTGATCCAAAACATAGATTGTGGGTACTCGTTAGAACCGCCTCGACGAGGTGGTTCTAATGTGTACACACAATCAATGTTTTGAACAAAATCAAGAAAA
This sequence comes from Rugalucina vietnamica, assembly GCA_964017185.1. Lineage (NCBI taxonomy): Eukaryota > Metazoa > Mollusca > Bivalvia > Lucinida > Lucinidae > Rugalucina > Rugalucina vietnamica. Next base: position 34,518,142 of record OZ024875.1, read on the forward strand.
ATATCATTTTTCCACTTAACTTAATATTGTATGGGCATGTTTTTGTATTAATGTAATTTCTGTCATAATGTTGCACTTGAGACCACTTGAGCTTGGGAGGTCTTATGTTTGTTTAATACGATATAAAAATGATCAAATACAAATATATGCCCAACATTTGTGATAAAAAATACGATGTAGTTCCCTAATCTACCTTGGCTGCCTCCAAGGAAATGTCCATGATGTTAAGTGTAAATTCGGAAATATTCGCGAGAAACTGATTTTCGTGAATATTCGCGAATTAGTTGCCTCGCGAATTCAACGTTCTCGCTAGTAAAGACTCCGCGAATTCAAGACAATTCGGGGATAATTCGGAAAAAGAAAATTCATGCAAGGCGAAAATTCATGCAAAGCGAAAGTTTCTGAATTGTAAATTTGAAGTAGTAGTTTTTTTTTCTTCCACTCTTTCAATGTAACACGATGTATTATTTGAGCCGCGACGCAAGAAAACCAGTCTCCGGGGTCTCCGACCAGGTCTGACACACCCCGGCCTGTACAGTCACAGGAATAGGCTTGAAGCTTGAAATTTCGGATTTAAGAAGAAGAGAAATTTACTATCCGTGTAGCGAAAACAAAGGCGCTGATCTGCTTCGCAGTTACTGCGAAGCTGATCTGCGCCTTTGTTTTCGCATAGGCAATAATCCCGATTTCTCACGACGCGGCTCATTTCATCTTGGCTCTATAAATGCACTTTAACGTGCCATAATACGGCATAATTTGAGCCTCGTCATGAGAAAACCGGATTTTTGCGCAGATCAGCTGTGCAATAAATGCACAGCTTTTACTGCACAGCTGATCAGGACCTTTGATTTTGCTGCTCTGGTAGTACCATTCCTCCTATACCTCTGCCCAAAATTTCAAGACTCTAACTTTCTTCTGAGACTGTACAGGCCGGTTTGTGTCGCAACTGGTCGGAATCCCCGAAGACCGGCTTTCTCGCGTCGCGGCGCATGAGTCAACGCATGATTACTGTTTTTTTGTTTTTTTTTCTCATAAACTTTAACTTGGTGCATTTGAAGTTTTACAACTGCTATCATGACATCCTTGCTTGTACTTAACCATATTTAAAACTCAGAAGAATTAGTTATTCTTGCAATGTATAAATGTGCAAATACATTATTAGTACGTGCATGTACTGTTAACCATAATTATTATTGTAAATAAAATGATTATTTTATAGAAAATTCGTGTTTTAGTTCATTGTTCATCCTTGAATCCGCTTCTGAGCTTTTGCAACGATAACTGCCATTCTCGAATGCCGGTCTTAATTTTGATCAACATTAATTGTTCGATTAGGCCTTATATAGACATTTTCGACAAGGTAACATAAAATAAAAATGGTCGTTTAATTCAAGAAAATGACAAAAATCAAGCCTTGCACATGCCTTAATTGGTCTGCCCAAGAATTTTATTCATACATGTATCGAGCTGGATGCTAGTTAAATCACAAGCTCTTGAAACCGTTAAAGTAAGAAGTGAAACAAGAGGACCAATGGTCCTGTAAACGCTCACCTAAGATCTGCTTCATATACCAATAAACATATTTGAATATTATGGTATTTAACCCCAGTGCAGGGGCAGATGAAGCCCTTGCGCCTTTTTTTTTTCTTCTGAATAATCAATATTCTGTCCATTTGCCAATTTCCTGCTGATTTTCCCCTTCAAATAACATTTTAAAAGCAGATGAGCCCCTGGGTCCTTTTTTTTTCAGAATCATTAACTTTCAGTCCTACTGCCCATTTCCTGCAAGACTTTCACTTAAAATGACATTTTAAAAGTTTTCCCCATTCAAATGCATTGATGACCAATGCTGACCTTGCCATAAAATAGGTCAAGGTCACCACAGGGTCATGTTTATATATACTTTGTAGTACTTGAGTCATCCATACTTCATGCAAAGTTTCGTTGAAATCGGTTCACCGGTGCTGGAGAAGAAGATATTTTAAGGGTTTTTACCATATATGGGCATGGCGGCCATCTTTGTCATGTGACCTGGATTATTTATATACACATTAGTTTCCACTTCCTATAGATGTTTCATATAAAATTTGGCTTTGATTGGCCAAGTGGTTTCAGAGAAAAAAAAAAACTTAATTCAAATATCTCCAACAAGACAGCAAAAACTGGCAATTTTCACTTTTTTTCCATGGGAAGCATAAGTTGCCATAGCAACCAGAGTTCTTATCCGATCAAAATAAAAAACACAAATATTCGTCCCCCCCCCCCCCCCCCCCCCCCACCTGTAGATGCTATATGTGAAATATGAAACGATTCGGCCTGGCAGCTTCAGAGGAGAAGTCGTTTCAAAATGTTGACGACGACGGACGACGCACGGACGCCGGCTCGACCACTATACTATAAGCTCACCTGTGAGCCTTCGGCTCAGGTGAGCTACTAAAAAGATAGCAATGACAGAAGCGGCTCCGGCTACCAGAGGCCTGACAATGTCTCGCCCTAAAGTATTATTGACCTTTACATACTACCGCAAATAGGGGAACGCGGTGGCCTTCTGTAGTTATATAGTACATGACTCCGAAACGAGAGGTCCATACTACCACTTTTAACACACAGGAAGCAGTGTCTCCGTCTCGACATGACTGAAATGTTTGACTGGGACGTAAAGCCTTTAACCAAACCAAGCATTTGTAGATTTTTTCTTCTTCTTTTTTCTATAAAATGAACAAGCCAGCAAAGAGTCCATTTGGACGTTACATATAGAGTCATAAGTTAGCTGCAAAGGAAAACGCTGAACGATTACATTATAGTACCATTCTTTTGCGAGGTACTGTATTTGCACGGAAAAGCCATATACATGGTGTACTCAAATATGAAATATGCTTAAAATAAATGGAATCGTTTTTCTATCGGCCATGGTCGGACTAGCAGAGGCACGGTCAGGTAAACAGTTTCACCTTCTTTCTGTTATTTTATCAGTTTGATCGAGAGTTGTGCCATGAATTGATGTATAGATACTGTCCAAAAGTGAACATCACTATAACCATCGAACAGCGAATGCGTTTGAAGCATTACATCTAAAGAGTCGAAGTCGCTCCATTGTTCATTGTCAGTGAACCATGATTCTTTTATATCGTCGAAATTTAAACCCTGGCAGCTAAAATCGAGTCTTGAAATGTATTTTACTAACGGCCTGTTCCATTTTGTTCGTCTATATGTCTGTGCGGATATTATTTGAGCCACCTCATGAGATAACCAACAATCTGCATAGGCGAAAACAAAGGCGCAGATCAGATTCGTAGTAACTGCGAAGCTGATCAGCGCCTTTTTTTCGCTACACGGATGGTACAATTCCTCTACTTTCTAAATCCAAAATTTCCAGCCTCTAACCATCTTCTGTGACTGTACAGGCTGGTTTGTATCGGACCTGGTCGGAACCCAAATTGTTAGTTTTCTCACGCACAAGCTCATTTTATCAGTTTGTTCGAACGTTTCATGTTGGGTCATAAACTGATGTATAGATACTGTCCAAAAGAGAACATCACTATAACCATGGAACAGCGAATGCGTTTGAAGGATTACATCTAAAGAGTCGAAGTCGCTCCATTGTTCATTGTCAGTGAACCATGATTCTTTTATATTGTCGAAATTTAAATCTTGGCAGCTAAAATGAGTCTTGAAATGTCTATACTAACGGCCTGTGTCATTTTGTTCGTCTATCTGTCTGTGAGGATATTTTTTTCAATGTTTTATTTGAGCCGCCTCATGAGAAAACCAACAATCTGCATAGGCGAAAACAAAGGCGCAGATCAGATTCGTAGTAACTGCGAAGCTGATCAGCGCCTTTGTTTTCGCTACACGGATGGTACAATTCCTCTACTTTCTAAATCCAAAATTTCCAGCCTCTAACCATCTTCTGTGATTGGCGAGTTCATTATCAATCACACGCTTGTGTCATTGGATCTTAAAATCCGACACATGCGCAGTGGAGCAGTCTACTTCTGTGACTGTACAGGCTGGTCTGTGTCGGATCTGGTCGGAACCCAAATTGTTAGTTTTCTCACGCACAGGCTCATTTTATCAGTTTGCTCGAACGTTTCATGTTGGGTCATTAACTGATGTATAGATACTGTCCAAAAGTGAACATCACTATAACCATCGAACAGCGAATACATGTAGATTACATCTAAAGAGTCGAAGTCTCTCCATTGTTCATTGTCAGTGAACCATGAATCTTTTATATCGTCGAAATTTAAACCCTGGCAGCTAAAATCGAGTCTTGAAATGTATTTTACTAACGGCCTGTTCCATTTTGTTCGTCTATCTGTCTGTGCGGATATTATTTGAGCCACCTCATGAGATAACCAACAATCTACATCTGCATATGCGAAAACAAAGACGCAGATCAGCTTCGCAGTAACTGCGAAGCTGATCAGCGCCTTTGTTTTCGCTACACGGATAGTACACTTCCTTTTCTTCCTAAATCCGAAATTTCAATCTTCTAGCCTGCTTCTGTGCTTGTACATGCTGATTTGTGTCGGACCTGTTCGGAAACCACATTGTTGGTTTTCCCACGAGGCGGCTCATTTTTTCATTGTTTTATTTACAAACATATAGCTGTCTGTGGTCGGAAGCTTTATGACACTGAAATCGACATTTGCTGCGATGGAGCCGTGATACACGGTGGTGCACTTGGCCGCTGGGGTTGTTGCGGCAAGGCGCCACTCGCCCTGTCCCGCGAGCTTTGCTGCAACGGCACCATACAATTCGTGTACAATGTGGAGACGACCGATAAGCAGTGTTGTGGGACGGAGCTGCTGGATCCAGCTGAAGGGATCTGTTGTCATAACCAAACATTTCTAGGGCACACTTGGTGTCCGGGTTCTTTCTACGGTACTACAGTCTTTTTTTATTTATTGAAATTTTCTCTAATTTATATTAAACCAACCTCTCGGAATCATCATTGCCCGAATCTGTACATACGCTTTCAATTGAGCCGATACTGTGTGTTTAGAATGACTCTCCGCGAATAACGAAGACTTCATTGAAAAGTATGGTGTACTGGAAGGGTCAAAATGGCCGAAGTGGTTAACCGATCGGTTAACCACTTCGGTCATTTTGACCCTTCCAGTACACCATAGAAAAGTACTGTTTCTAAGTGCAGCAGCACACACAGTACATTTGAATAGCTCTATGTAATCTGAGTGTTGATGGGACAAAACCAACAAAATTACAAGCCCGGAACAAGTACATGTCATCCTGAAAACATATCCATGCAGTGAATACCCCCTTGTACCTCACTTTTTAATTTTTATAGTGAAAATGGGGTTTACAGAGGTATACTATTTAATTTTATTTTTGCTCCAAAATATAGATTGTGAGTGTTAGTTAAAGCCGCCTGGCCGAGGCGGTTCTAACGTGTACCCACAATCAATGTTTTGAGCAAAAAATGTTTTGTTTTTTTTTGTTTTTTTTTTGTTTTATTTATTTATTTTTCCTTTTTTTTCAAAAAAAATTTTCAGTTTTTACAACTGGAAAGATCTCTATATATTGCATGAGCAAGTTTTCATAATGAGTTTTCTGTTTCCTTTTCAGGCGGCATGTGGTTACTTTTGGCTGGTGTGGCTGTGGTACCTTGTACTGTTTCTGTATTGCTTTGTGTATGGAAGAAAACAAAAGGATCGTCAAATTACAAGACAATTTAGAATTGCATTTATTATTTTTATCTATTTCAAATTATAGAAATGAAATGAAATGAAATAAAATGTTGTTGGTTAAACATATGTAATAAACGACATGTACAAAACCAGGAGTTAGTGCAAAATAACTTCTAGTCGCCCCCCGTATCTACCACTACACTCCCCTCCACACCCACCACTCGTTCCAGCTCCCACAATTGTGGTCCTAGTCCGCAGACCCATACTCCGTCCTAGTCACCACCGCACCCACCACCACAACCCCCTCCACACCCAGCACCCATCCCAACTCCCACCATTGTAGCCCATGTCCCCAGACCCCTACTCCGTCCTAGTCGCCACCGCACCCACCACACCCACCACCACAACCCCCACCACACCCACCACCACAACCCCCTCCACATGATCCACCACCCGCACTTCCCCCTCCCACGCTCCCACCCCCAACACTACCATGATCCCAACCTCCACCACTGTGGCCCCCACCTCCCCCGCTATCTGCATGACCCCCACCACCACCGCCCCCACACATCCCCCGCAACCTCCACACCCACCCATTGCCCCACCGTCATCAGTGTCATATCCGCCATCTTCCCCGGGAGCCAAGTGTGGAAACTCTTCTGAAAAGTCTACAATACAAGCAGTCTCAGTGTCCCCACCCTCTTCCCCTCCCCTTTCAACAGAATTCCCTTCATCCCCACCGCATGCCCCACCCCCACACATTGCACACGCTTTGATTCCAAAGTGAGAGCGAATGTAGTAGTTTGACGGTGTGTTCCATAACAGCCCCGCCGCCAGCACAAGCCTCATCTGATGTGATGGTACCACGGGGGTAATACAATAGGTACTACCTGTGTTGTCGACCGAGACGATACTGCATATATGGTTGTCGACCGAGAATTCCGGCTTCCGACCGAGTAGTACGGTTGTCGATACACGACATAAGTGTAGTGTGTAGTGGACGGTGATAAAATCTAAAGGTAATTTTTATCATTTTTCTGCCCGAACCTGTTGTTAGATATTTTCCTGGCCTTCAAAGTGTTCCACCGAGTTGTTGCGTCGCTAGATTTCTCATGAAAAGATATTTCATCGTAAAAAAGCAGAATGCAGAAAAAAATGCAGATTCTTTGTTTTTTAGCCTATCCGATATCTTATGAAGTAATGAAAGGTGTGGTATGCATCGTTGTAAAGACAAAGACATCAGAATGCGTCAGAAAATGCATTGCTTGTTTATGTTGTAAGGGTGTTTTATTTTTATTGTTACTGCTGTCGATGACATGTAAATGTATGCGATACTGTTGTCGATGTAGCCTGATACGGATGTCGACGATTTACGAAGATTAGGACATGTATTAGTAGCACGATCAATTTAGTTTTCAAAGCTTTATTCCAGACATTTCGGGCCAGGGTGTCGAAATTGAATTATCCACGCCGTCTACAACACAATTATGATGCAATGCGGTCAACGACAACAGAAACAGGCCTATTAATCACCAATTTTGACATTTAACAAGGACTATGTGTTGCAAGCAAGGAAGTAAATACGATTAATTAAACGTAAAGCATGCAACAAATACTCTGACCAGAATGGACATGTACCCGGTCTCGTATTTTGCCTCATGGATCTTAGCTGCGGGCCGATTTGTAACGCTGTGCATAGCCATTTGAACTAAAACTAAACCAGATGTTTTATTTTGTTTTTAAGTATAACGCACTGTAACAGTTATTTTTCCAGACCGAAATGGAAAAGTTTATCTCAACTGAAGAGAGCTTCCACGAATTGTCACACATTGGGTCTGAAAGCATCCTAGACCTTTCAAACATAGAACGAGAGAGGGTCTCACCTGTCTCTGCAGGTCAAGTAAATGAGCTGTGTTCCGCTGTTTGTTTGGCAGAATATCCAGGAAAACCAGATGTCTACAAACGTTCAAGATGAAATAATTCATACTAGTACATCTGCTTTCTACGAACCCTCTGTTTTAATGCCCTCAAGTAACTGCAGTCAACTCTGAAATAGACGCAGTGAGCGCGGCTGCGCCGTCAACGTCATCCACTAGATTATATAAAAATCATTAAATTTGTTGTACATCGGCTTAATAATTGAAGCATTTTTAACCTGGTCCTCCAGCAGTTTGTGTTTTAGGCACAATTCGCTTGTGTACACGAGAGAGTGGGACTATCTTAAAGTAAAGGAGATGCATAAAGTACATGTAGTCTATGTTTACATCGGATTTTAATGATTTTCGCGCCCTCGTGATTATTTAAAGCTGCTCATAATGTCAAATGCCAGTGTGTACAGACAAATGCAGACATTCGGACTCGTGCCAAATTCTCAAAACGAGTGATCTTGCAGTTTATTCAGCAATATGTCCTTCGACAGCCGTACCGTACACATGATTTAACTATCGACAACCGTATCGGTGGTTATCGACAGCCGTATCATGACTTTTTAAAAACGTTCATAAAATGCACATGGCGTAAAGAAATGGGCGCATTATACTAGTTTTCAAGAACTCGGCTATATAGGTAATATCCGAAGCAGTCTTATTGGTCTAGGAGGCTTTTGATAGCTGCAAGTTTCACAAATACCTTGAAAACTGATGTTTTTAGTATCTTTCATATATTTGTCGTTATCGCTGCACAACAAAGCACAGAAGAGTATTAGAAGTAAAGTTAAATACCTCTTTGACGATCGGCGATGATTAAAAATCTATTTTCTCTGGTTTTTGATGTCCTGTTTACTACACACTGAGTTTGTGTCGTGTATCGACAACCGTACTACTCGGTCGGAAGCCGGAATTCTCGGTCGACAACCATATATGCAGTATCGTCTCGGTCGACAACACAGGTAGTACCTATTGTATTACCCCCGTGGGTACTGTCTCTATTAATCTGTTCCCTCTTTTAGTCCGAGGTGGCTTCACTGTCTGACCCTCCTTCCACCCGGGTGGACGCGGCACGCAGAGCACGTGCAATAGCGCCACTGAGAAGGCAAGAACCAAGTTTTCGGCCACTTCGCTCGACTGAGGCTGTACTTCAAACGTCCCCTTCATCAGGTTCACCTCGCATGATTCTACTGTCAACGTATAATCGTGTTCCTTGTATTCTAATGTGTGGGTACTCAGTTTGCCTGTGTTGAACTTGTAAAAGGATACTGTCAGTGTGCCAGGGCTTCCGGGTATGCCTACAATACCCCTCTGGTGTCTGCTAGCTGATTTGAGAGAAAAATATATATGTAGCATAATAGGGATATCAGTTGTGAGATATTTTTGTTTGGTTAAATTTATATCTTAAACTGTATCATCCTAGTTCATATATACATGTATTTCATTTTTAAACGCACACATTACCGTTACACGTTATGTATGCTCATCAAAAACAATTTTAGCATGTCGAGATGGTAGTCTTTAATATTAATGACAGCGCTGAGTGCATGACATCCGAAACAAATTGAAAGTGAAAGTGTACCTTTGCGACCGGCAACGCCATTTTTGAATCCGATCCATTTTCCTGTCACCAACCCCCAATCTCCTTCAAAATTCTTGGTCAATATTGCTCTTTCTCCCGCACGTGGGTTCAGCGTTAACCCGATGTTACTAATCTGAAGAACATACATTTGGAAAATGTTCCTGAGAGCGCTCACCTGAGATCTGATCCTAGAGTAACAGTTCTTCCCACACGCTGTAAAATACATGTAATAGCCATATGCGTTGCCTGTTAAATTGGTTTTCTTGTGAAACATTGGCGCCATGCGCAGGCTGAGCTCGACCTGCCTGGATCAAGAGATATACGCTAAGATACACCCCCTTTCACTCGAGTGTTCTGAAGATCTGAGTTTCTTTTCCATTTGTCCCCAAAGACATCTGGATTGATTGATCTGCTGATTTTAGTGTCAGTTGCAAACTAAATGACCTTTAAAACGTTAAATTCAAGTGAATTTTTTATCTTACTATATGGAATTTTGGCCATGTAGATACTGATAAGTAACTGCTAAAATTGATAAAATCTGCATTATCCCTATTCTATTTCAAATGTGTGTTCTTACTATGCATTGTATATGTTGTGCGAAGAATTTAACCAAACAATTACAATGTTTATTTCAGGGGAGGTGACATCATTACCCAAAACATGCTAAATAGACTTTAAGGATACATGGTACCTGGGGCACTGTTTCAGTTCTAAAATAGAATAAAAAGTTACCTGATTTACAGAAACACTTGATTGACCTAAATGCTCAAACAGCAAACTCGAGTGAAAAGGGGTGTACATGTACATGTATGTATACAATTGATTGCTTTCTGACGGAATCGGAAACGAAACTTAGGGTCTGATTCGCCAGGATAAAAAGCACGCTTTACCTTCGGTGTGCGGGGACATAATAGCGAAACCCTAGAAAGAATACGCTTCGGTTGTCTTACAGCGCTATGGGACTGTAGAACACACATTTGAAATAGGATTTACACCCCTTTTCACTCGAGTTTGCCGTTTGGGCATTTGCATGTCACAAGAAGACCATGTGTTCTGAAGATCTGAGTTTCTTTTCATGTTGTCCACAAAGACATTTGGACTGATTGATCTGCTGATTTGAGTGACAGTTGCAAACTAAATGACCTTTAAAACGGCAAACTCGAGTGCAATTTGTATCTTACTATGTGGAATTTGGCCATGTAGATTCTAATTCTAAGGTAGATTCTAAGGTATTTGCTAAATTTATAAGTCTGCTTTTGTCCCTATTCAAATGTGTGTTCATAATATGCATTGTATATGTTGTGCAAAGAATTTTGAAATAAAAAAAGTGCTGTAACCAAACAATTATATTTTTTTATCAGAAGAGGTGACATCATTACCTAAAGGTAAATGCTGAATAGATTTTAAGAACACCTGGCACCTGAGACACTGTTTCAGTTCTAAAATAGAATAAAAGGTTACCTGATTTACACAAAAACTTGATTGACCTAAATGCTCAAACGGCAAACTCAAGTGAAAGGGGATGTATCAATTTTAAGCAGTTATCTATCGTAATATACATGGCCAAAATTCCACATACAGCCCCTTTTACTCGAGTTTGCCGTTTGAGCATCTAGGTCAATCAAGTTTGTGTCTAAATCAGGTAACTTTTTATTCCATTTTAGAACTGAAAAAATGCCCCAGATACCAGGTGTTCTCAAACGCTATTCAGCATATCTTTAGGCAATGGCGTCACCCCTTCTGATAAAAAAAAAAAAAAAAAAAAAAAAAAAAAAAAAAAAAAAACATTGTAATTGTTTGGTTTAAAGCACATTTTATTTCAAAATTCTTTGCGCAGCACATACAATGCATATTAAGAACACACATTTGAAATAGGACAGGGACAAACGCAGAATTTTATCAATTTTAGCAGTTACCTATCGGTATCTACATGGCCAAAATTCCACATAGTAAGATAAAAAAAAATCACTTGAGTTTCTCGTTTTCAGGGTCGTTTAGTTTGAAGCTGTCCCTCAAATCAGCAGATCAATCAATCCAGATGTCTTTGCGGACAACATGAAAAGAAACTCAGATCTTCAGAACACATTGTCTTCTTGTGTAAAGCAAATGCTCAAACGGCACACTCGAGTGAAAGGGGCTGTTCACTATGTAACATGTCATTCCTGAACCTTTCATAACTGTTGATATCAGAATTATGAACTTGTATTTTCATGGTGGTTTGGGTGGATTTGACAATTGTGACAAAATGACATTAACCTTTTACACTCTTTGATGGTTAGAACTTTTAAAATTTCTGGGCTATTTCAGGGGTAAGTTTGCATAGTCCATAACGTTAAGGTGATTCATGATTTGTTGTAAATTATCATTGATGTATCAAACGTCATGAATGTTGTAAGTCCAGTGGTTTGTCTTATTAATTCTGGAACATATTCCAAGAGATGGCGTAGTTGTACTTGGATCATAAAGCACTCTACACTGTGTACAGCAGGTCCTTGAAAAGCAAGGTATAATGCATGTGCCAAACTTCTGTTTTGAATACATGGAGGGTAGGGGGATGCAATTGGTAGTACGACAAATGTTTACATGTCCTTGACAGTTTCTCAATGCCACTTTACTCCTAACCAATCAAGCTCGGATTAAAGATATACATGGTAATTTATGCCATATGACACAATATGTTCTGGTGACTCTTAAGTTATGTTTGACTTTATATATAAACTTTTGTTCCCAATGTCTTAAGATGCTCCTCGTGAAGTTTCGCTTTGATTGACCAAGGGGTTTTAGAGAAGAAGATGTTTGATTATTATGATCAAATATACATGTATATACAGGTGCGTTCACTTATTAATATACCCTGCGATATTCAGAAATAAATTGACAACTTTTCTTGTTTTTGAACAATCGTAACTGGCAAGAAAAAGACAACTGGATGAATTTGTTCGTATAATATGTTAAGTATGTCTATAAATATTTACTCTGTATATAAAACTTCCAGATCGTGTGATGTTGTATGCCTAAATTGATTACATAACATATGGAGCCAAATTTTTAACAAACATTCGCTGATATTCGAGTTTCAAAGATTCCACAAGGAACCATGGTTAATGGTTTGTAATTTTGTTTGTAAATCATGAAAGAATAGCCATTTTTGTACTACGGCTGAAAATTTGGTGTCTTTATGAGCACTATTTACAGAGTTACATCCTGATTTTCATTTATTGTACATTTTAGAATTTCATGATAAAGCGGTTGTTACAATATAAAACTAAGCATGTCAGTGTTATTTTGCAAGAAAACAAATATTCTACTAGGGCGGTTATTCGACCAAAGCTTGCTAGTGGGTTCCTTCATAATGTAAAAAGGTACAAGTAGGCAAAGATCAGGCAAAGATGTCTTAAAACACTATGGAGTCACCCATGACTTTTTATTCGCCAAAACGTGGGTTGGCATTTCATCATACAATTTATGATTGTTTCCTACGTACCGGGGTTAAGTGGGCTAAATTTATTGTTGGACAATGACTCACATCTCCTCTTCGTGATATTCCAAACCTCTTCTATAGCGATTAAGTCACGGAAATTAACATGCCAATAAAGGATGTCAAAATGGCATTTATGCAAAGCAAATGTTCTTTGTATTCATCCCTATTATTGATACTAGAGGAACGTCTGTCTTTGAATGTCCTGGTGATTTCCTTGATTTTATGCCTAAACAAGATGATTTTTAAAAAAATATCATGGATATGAGCAGTGAGAGATAGCCTAAGTATGAAAGTTTCTCTGTGAAAGTCCCAGTCCCCTATGGTATTCTGTGTCGAGAAACAAACCATAAATTGTATGATGATATGTCAACCCACATTTTGGCAGAATACAAAGCCATATGTGACTCCACAGTGCCTTAAGGCATGCTTACCTCATAAAGGAACCCACTAGCAAGTTTTGTTCGTAAAACCGTCTTTGTAGAATATTAGTTTTCTTGCAAAATAACACTGACATGCTTAGTTTATATTGTAAAATCAGGGTGTAACTCTGTAAATAGTGCCCATAAAGACACCAAATTTTCAGCCGTAGTACAAAAATGGCAATTCTTTCATAATTTATAATTAAAATTACAACCCGTTAACCATGGTTCCTTGTGGAATCTTTGAAACTCGAATATCAGCGTTTTTTTTTGTAAAAAATTTGGCCCCATATGTGATGTAATCAATTTAGGCATACAACATCACAAGATCTGAAAGTTTTTTTATACAGAGTAAATTTTTATGCCCCCAACTTTGAAAAAGTTGGTAGGGCATATTGCTTTGGGCTTGTCCGTGTGTCCGTGTATCCGTGTGTCCGCACCACTTTTTTCTTAACTTTTAAACGGTGGATGCTAGTGTCTTGACATTTCATATATGGATTCCTCATGAAAAAAAATGACCCGTATTTTTTTTCTTTTCTGAGTTATGCCCCCTTTCTGAATTATCTCCCTTTGAAAAAAAATCTTTAAAATCTTGTGTGCAAGATATCTCAAAAAGTATTTAAGCTAGTGCTTTCATATTTGGTATGCTGATTGGGGCTAAGGAGTAGATCACCTGATTAACTTTTGAGAACTTTTTGTCAAATTTTGACAAAAAAACGGAATTTTGAAAATTTATCAATTTTACCACTTTCGGATGAAATTTGTAACTTTTAAACAGTGGATGCTAGTGTCTTGAAATTTCATATATGGATTCCTCATGAAAAAAAAAGATGACCCGTATTTTTTTTTCTTTTCTGAGTTATGCCCCGTTTCTGAATTATCTCCCTTTGAAAAAAAATCTTGAAAATCTTGTGTGCAAGATATCTCAAAAAGTATTTGAGCTAGTGCTTTCATATTTGGTATGCTGATTGGGGCTAAGGAGTAGATTACCTGATTAACTTTTGAGAACTTTTTGTCAAATTTTGACAGAATTATGGAATTTTGAAAATTTATCAATTTTACCACTTTCGGATGAAATTTGAAACTTTTAAACAGTGGATGCTAGTGTCTTGAAATTTCATATATGGATTCCTCATGAAAAAAAAGATGACCCGTATTTTTTTTTTCTTTTCTGAGTTATGCCCCCTTTCTGAATTATCTCCCTTTGAAAAAAAATCTTGAAAATCTTGTGTGTGTGCAAGATATCTCAAAAGTATTTGAGCTAGTGCTTTCATATTTGGTATGCTGATTGGGGCCAAGGAGTAGATCACCTGGTTAACTTTTGAGAACTTTTTGTCAAATTTTGACAAAATTACGGAATTTTGAAAATTTATCAATTTTACCACTTTCGGATTTAAGTGTGCATCTGTTATCACTGTTAGTCCTCAAGTTTGCTATTTGTGCCCAGGTCAACTCTGTTTGCTTACATGATTTTCAAAAATAATGAAAAAACTGTTCCAGGTTAGTGGCAAGCATACAGTTGGGGGCATAGTGTTTTACAAACACTTATTTCTAGTTATATTTGTAGACATACTTAACATATTATATAAACAAATCCATCCAGTTGTCTATTTCTTGCCAGTGACGATTGTTCAAAAACAAGAAAAGTTGTCAATTTATTTCTAAATATCGCAGGGGTATATTAAAAAGTGAACGCACCTGTATAGGCCAAGATCTGACAAAAGGAGTCTAATGGCAGAAAAATCAAAATTAAGATATTAATAGCACATGAAAGACCAAGTGTCTCTGAGTATTTCCTGAAATTAGAAGAGATCATCATCCTGAAAATGCATCTTAGTTCATTGTAAATAATCAAAAGTAAATGCAGCAAACTGCTAACGCTTCCTTTAATTAAGCATCAGGAAAACATGTCCGTGCAATGAATACCACTTTTATATAGCAAAACTGGGGTATGCAGGGTTATACCTATTTTTCTTATTTTTGCTCTAAAACATAGATTGTGGGTACTCGTTAGAACCGCCTCGGTGAGGCGGTTCTAACGTGTACCCACAGTCTATGTTTTGAGCAAAAAATAAGAAAAATTGCAAATTTTTCATTTTTTACAACTTTAAAAATCTCTGTATATTGCATGGGCATGTTTTCGTAATGTGTACCTGAGTTGGTAGTGGGAGTTGGTCAGAGGCAACTAGATGACCGATTGCCGCCATCTTGTCTTTAAAGTATACTTGTATTACTGACATCATCAGTGGAACGCTGTGGATAGTTCGACATGTAAACACCACCGTCTCTCCTTGTTGTAATTTTAAACTGAAATAAATAAGTAAATAGATAAATAAATAGATAGATAAATAAGTAAATAAATAAATAAATAAATAAATAAATAAATAAATAAATAAAAAGAATTACGTGTATTAAATAAAATATGTGTTTATATGAGCCCATAAACTCGAAAACGCCCTGAAGTAATTTTTTTTCTGAAGTCCCAATGAGATTTTGCTCCTGATATCATCTAAGTGTTTATTTGTAACTATTTCTAACAAGTTACCGTAAAGCTCTGTGGTTCGCGAAAGCGTTTGGATTGACGCCTAAGGTGTTAACATGCACTTCAAAAGAAAGGTAAAAAGGATCTCGGAAGACTTAATAGGTTTTCCGCCCAAGGTTTGAGTGTTTCTGGCGGCTTCTGTGTTATTTGTATAGACTATCTGAGAAAAGATATGACACAAGTGTCATATCAATAGCTTCAATTTTCTATCGCAGTCAATAACGTATAAGACAAAGCGCGCACCGAGCGTGTGGAAAAATATGCCGCAAATTCAACCAATGTATTTCCATAGACATACATACGTGGTTTGTCAGAAAAGTTCGTGTACACCATTTATATTTTCAACAGAAAAATGAATATATCTGCTTTTGCAAAAGTATTTTATAAGCAAATATACAAGAAATTTTATTGAAATCTGACAAAAACACGTCATCTACAGCCTTTTCCCTGCACTTCCGAACCGACTGCGGGGCCAAGGTCAACGTCTCTATATGACGTTACTTGACATTTTAAGCCGCCAGCGCGTAATACATTTGTTTCAGGGTGTTTTCTTTTTTAACAAAAGATCCTTGGCTATCAACATTTTTATGTTTGTGTATCCAGCTGTCAAATGCAGATACGCCGTACCAATTCTCGCAAAATTGTTCGTCCACCTGTTGAACATGTGTAACAATTTCTTGCGGCGAGCATGCCAGACAGGTGATCTATCGTCTGCGCCACAACTACTGAGAACTAAATAGTAACTGACAGACCGATGACGTTTCTGTTGTTTGTAACATTTTCATCGTATCTGTGGGTGATTTCCTTAACGAAACATACAATCGGCGTCGGCTGTTCTCCGACGTCAAATTACGCCATTATTTCAAACAGATTTTTCGGTCTGCTTCTGATTTTTTTCACATAAATCAAACAACACTGCCGCCAAGTCGGAATCTTTCTGAAACTGAAGTCAGTGTTATTTGGTTTTAGGACGAAATGTTTTAATGTTATAACATATTTAAGTGCCGTTTGACAGGGAAAAAACACAATATGAAAATCGTCACATTTTGTTGACGTTTTGGCACCTGTCCCGTGTGGCCCTACGTACGCTTAAGTAGAAAATATGTCATATTTAACGTGTTGATACTTCAAATTGAAACAAATTCCTCAAATATGCTCATAAGATATTGCTGCTTATATTTATACAAAAACAAAAAAAACTTAAACAACAGCACTTTACTTTTCCTGCTAGCCAAGGTGTCCACAAACCTCGTACATGTGCGTTCTGTACGCTTGGTGTACGTTAAAGTATTTTAAGCATGCAGCATGCTTAAAGCTCGACGTGTCTCGGGTATGTGTCTTATACGAATAAGTTCAACACGCGTTACATTAAACGTTTGATACGCGCCTATACTGTATTGTGTGCTTAACATAACTGTACAAAAGTACATGCAATCCAAAATTTTCAGCATGCTGAGATTATTATACGACCTGTACACACCTTAGACACACGCTAATCATTTGTGACTGTTATTTTCACCATAGAGACTATGGGCCCCCCTCCCATTGGGCCTAAAGAAATAGATATAGGCTACTTGTGCCTTCAGGTAAAGCTAAATACACTGCTGACTGATTACTGGTTAACCGCGCTTGTCTGAGCCTACCGAGGAAACATTTCAAGTCAAACCATCCATACGTATAAGCCTTTTGTGTCTTAGTTGGATAGTTATATTTCAAGCACTTGTTGGATGTGATGACATCCTCATTTTGGGTAAAAGTCCTGTAAAATGGAGGCAACATCCCAACATGACCAGTCCCCGAAGCAGCATAGAAGCTTGAAATTTCGGATTTAATAAGTAGAGAAAGTGTACTATCCGTGTAGCGAAAACAAAGGCGCTGATCAGCTTCGCAGTTACTCCGAAGCTGATCTGCGCCTTTGTTTTCGCATAGGCAACAATCCGGTTTTCTTGTGACGCGGTTCATTTGATAATGCAACATTCATCTGTCTGGGTCTACCAGTTATCGCCAGTACTGAACAACTTTTTTCAGCGTACTGCTAAATAGACTCCATAAAAAAGGAAGAATAAAAACGAATGAAGAAAGAAAAGAGGCTTATTATGATAACAAAAAAAAATGAATAGCGGATACTCGGCGAGATTCGAACCTGGGCCGACAGACTTTTAACGGCATTACTCATGTTATCATTAATATTTATGGTCTATAAATAATAACGGAGTGGCTATTACCAGTTAACTGGTAATAGCGATTTTACGTTAAAATGGCTGCTGCCAGTTGACTGGCAATAGCGATTTTACGTTAAATTGGCTGCTGCCAGTTGACTGGTCTATAAATAATAATCTAAAAATAGTTGCCATTATCGGCTGGTTTCCCGTTATCAGGTTTATGTTATATGTAAATATATTCGGAATAGGAACCAGTGCCATGCTTAATTGATACCGAATCATTTTCCCGCCCTTGATTAGAAGAGAAAAGAGAATCAGGCTATCTCGGCTTCATTCGTACCTTCGAGGTTATCATAAAAAAAACTATTGAAGTGACCACGGCAGTGTAGCGCTAAATACAAACCGCGATGAGCTATTATTATTATGAAGAACAGACAGGCACTACAGGCATAAGCAATGATAGAAATCATGTCTTTAAGCATGTCGTTTATAGATTAGAACCCGAAATAACAATTTGTATCGAAATAATTGGGGACGAATATGCCTAAGGCTTGCAAAGACCGCAGACTGATGACCGCCGACCGAATCACTACCCATCGCCTCTAAGCAGTCTTTTTAATTTGAAACGTTAGTAACTTTCAAACTTTTAAGTGTCCCAGTTGAAAAAACAATCTATTTACTTTTTGTATGTCTACAGCTTTACATCCTAAAATAATCATATTGACGAATAAACAATCTTTTAAAACCGGACTTCTTTTTTTCTCGGATGGATATCTACATGGAACTTTTCCATTACAGTTATAGCTATAGAATAATACATTGAAGGGTTGAAGCTATAAAAAGTCAAACGACACAATAGGAACAATCACAAAGAAGATACGATGATTCAAAGAGAGAAATAAACCAGTGACGGATATTAAATGTTATACATCAGAAAAACATGTCCATGAAAAGTATACCCCCTCATACCCTACTTTTATATAGAAAAACTGGGGTTTGCAGGGGTAATCCTATTTTTCTTATTTTTGATCCAAAACATACATTGTTGGTACTCGTTAGAACCGCCTCGGCGAGGCGGTTCTAACGTGTACCCACAATGTATGTTTTGAGCAAATGTTTTAAAAATATCCAAATTTTTACTGGTGAAATTTTCAATTTTTACAGCTGAAAAAAAAGCTCTGTATATTGTATGGGCAAGTTTTCGTAATGTATGTGTGTAACTTTTGAGTTCTTTATCCTTACTTTTGATAAATTTTGCGAAATAATGTAGGCCTACATTGGGCAGTGTTCCTTACCGATGTGAAGCTACTTTGCAGTGATTATCTTTCCCTTCCGGAAGTCTCTCGATAGACACTGGTCCCCACAAACTTTGAATATTTTCAGGAATTGTTGCGGTTTCATAGACACCTTCTCCTACAGTAAGTCCAATTGGTCCTTTGACTGGTGGGTCAAGAGTCACATGCATGCTGAGTTTAATGTTTGCCGAGAGGGGTATGTCTAAATCAAGCATATCTCCTGTTGGTCCCAGACGATCTACAAAACCTCGAAATGGATAAACCGTTTCGGCGATTTTGATTGTGAGGCGGCGAAAAAAAGGAAACCGACGTTTAGGTGTCTCAAGCAAAACTATCTCCAAGTCACTACTATAGTTTATATCAAATAAGAAATTTCCCGAATTTTCAATGACACTTTTGCTCCAAAATATTTTCGTGGCATCCTTTGGGATGTTTGGTGGTCGTTGGAATGTCAGAACAGTTGCACCATTCTTGTCTCTGATACTGATATGCATTTTGAATCTTTTATATCGTCTTTGACCTTGGAAATGAAGGGTCATCTCTTCAATATGAACCATGGCTTTTCTTGTCCTTAACGCGTTTAAATCGTCCGTAATCCGGTACAAAACGCCCTTGGGTGGTTTTCCCCTGTACATGGCACCAAACCTCGAAAAACTTTCTTTGAATATTTCTTTCCAGTGTTGTCTAGTTTTCTTATCTGCTGTGTTCAGTTTTGACCCCTCGCTACGATCCGTCGTTGTATCATCATGGTTAAAGAGATTGCCTATGTATTTCACCGTATCCGCTCCGTATTCTAGCGGATGCAACTGGTGTGTGTGCCAGATTAGGTCAATGTCGTAACAAGGTACAATAAATTCACTCGGTAGTAACTGTTTCATAAACAAGAACTTCTTGTAACGAAACAAGGCTCCATTCAAATACATTCTGTCCTTATAATGTGGCAGGGATACTTGATACAAGAAATCCTTTTGTCTCATAGCCGCTTCGACAATATTGTACGAAATCTTTGTTTTGAACTTACTCATGCGCTCTTCGTCAAACGGTTGGTCGAAATGTTCATAAAATGGCTTCTCATTTCCATATCGCAGGTCCCATAATTGTTTGGACCTGTCCATCGCTTTGTTGTACTCATCAAGCTTCTTTAGACGGTGATTAACAACGGCATCAACAACGGCTTTACAGTCCTTTTCATACGCACGTGGGGATAACATGTGACAGTGCCACACCCACTCAATGTCCACAGGCGCTGACAAGCATTCATCTGGATGTTCTGCTGCAAGCGGGAGCCAGTATTCCTCGTACCGATATACAGATCTTGTAAGACATGACGCAGTTTTCAATCCGGGTGTTTGATCAACAAGCTTCAAGAAATCAAGTTGGTACAGCGCTGCTGTCTCGAGATCTATGCTGAATTTAAAATTGTCGTCGTTAAATTCCATTGTAGATTCTATCAAATACCTTTTGGCTGAAACAAAATAATTATGATTGTCCCGTTAAGTGTGTGTATTCGTGCACTTGTTTGCATTTCACAAGTGTTTTGATAACACGCTCACTTCTATATGATGCAAATGAAACGCCTAATTATGCTCCTCTCAAAGCAGTGAAACCATATAAGGCAAAGACGTTGTGCTACACAGTTTCAAATCATTGGTAAATGAACGTAACGTGTGGTGGTAACGGTACTGTAAGCACGTATTTCAAATATTCACTTTCATGTAAAAAGTCATGTAAGCTTTTGAAAAGACATATAACCGTATCGGCCGTAAAAAATAATGCAGCTTACCCTGTCTAAACGTAGTATAACAATACGGTCGCTGTGGAGCTAAGCATCTCGCACCCTGGCGGAATCCCTACAGTTTGATACATAAAAAGACACCTTCTCCTCAAATGTTTTGTTTTTAATGTTTCAGTCATCAACACTGAGGAATGTGTCCTTGGGCGGTTTTATTGTTGTGAATACTGATTACGTAATAAAGTGGAGAAAAAATGAAAAGAAGAGAAATATACTGGTTGCAATTCGAATCAATGTTCCGTCAAAGGCCGATTGTAAACATTTTATGCTAATAAAAAAGAGACACACAGAGGTACGATACTGACTAAAAAGGGCAAGGACACGAAGATGGTTCAGTCGAAATATAAGTCAAACGCTGAACCCTGTTTTAGAATGCCCCAAATAAGTTCCAAACAGTTGAAGCCAACCATATTAGGCTACAAGAACGTTTTAACGCTGTGATAACGCTACGTAAGCAATAAAAATTTCTTTATTTGATCGCCTCTACCTATCATCATTCTTCAACAACTTCTTTCACTATAAACTTAAACTAATCTCCACATGTTCTGAATTTGAAATGTCGCATGTATTGTATTTCTGCATGTTCTTCGTGTATCATTTGAGATGATATGAGAGAAATAAAGATTATGTATATGTATAGAAGCATATGTTTGTTGTCAACAAGATGGTTATTAGAAGGCAGAATGTGTGTTTGCAGTCAGCGAGGAAGGTATGTATTTGTTTTCAGTCAGTCAGATGGCTGTTAGATGAAGGACAGTGACCAGGTACCGTTTTGATGGAAACATATTCAACCTTAGAATGTTGCAAGCCAGAACTAAGGTGCAGACTGATGTGATAGATGAGCTCCTTTATACAGACGATATGGATAAAATGCCAGCTCAGAGGCAAAATGCTAAGAGCCATGGATCAAGCCTCACAGTCATGTGATAACTATGATCTCACAATCATTACAAAAAAGCCAGAGGTTTTACACCAACCAGCACCTGAAAACCCGTACAATGAACCAACCACCACTGTGAATGGACAAAAACTGAAAGTTGTTGATAAATTCACTTACCTGGGAAGCACTTTCTCCAGAGCAGTGCACATTGATGATGAGGTCACTGCCAGACAGCCAGTGTGGCATTCGACAGACTCCGTGCAAATACATGTATCTGGGAGCGAAGTGGAATAAAGTTTGACACCAAGCTGAAAGTCTACAAGGCTGTGGCACTGTCAACCCTCTTGTATGCAAGTGAGGCCTTAACAGTATACCAACGTCTTGCTTAGAGACTTCACTATTTCCACTTAAGCTTTTTGAGAAAGCAATGGCAAGACAAGATTCCAGACACAGAGGTCCTGAAGAAGCATGCATACAGTCTTAAAACTAGCACAGCTAAGACGGACTGGCTATGTTATAAATATGCCTGATGCGCGACTTCCAAAGAAAGTGTGCTATGTATAACTGCAGCAGGGAAAGCGCTCTCAAGGTGGCCATGAGAAGCGCTACAAAGACGCCCTCAAAGCCTCTCTGAAGGATTTCGAAATACCAATGGAGTCCAGGGAACAGACTGCACAGAAGCGATCAAAGTGGCGACGTCTCATCAACAAAGGAGCAGGTCTCTGAAAAAAAGAGAATCTGTGAAGTTGAAGGAAAGCGCAGAGAATGCAAAGCCAAGGCTAATGGGCCACCAGCAGATTCCATGACAATGACTTGCTCTACTTGCAACCGACAGCTCAGCGCTAGAATTGGTCTAGTCAACCATCAAAGAACTCTCCAACACACATGAATCTTATTCAAGAAAAAATGATGGTCTTTCTTATCAGTGAGAGACGAACTATCAGATGAAGGTTTATATCCGTTTGCAGTCAGCCTGATGGCTGTTAGAAGGAGGTATGTATGTGTTTGCAGTCAGCCATATGGCTGTAAGAAGAAAGTATACATGTGTTTGCAGTCATTCAGATAGCTGTTAGAAGAAGGTATGCACGTGTTTGCAGCCTGCGAGATGGCTATTAGAGAAGAAGGTATCCACGTGTTTGCAGTCAGTGAGACGGTTGTTAGAGAGGAAGGTATGCACGTGTTTGCAGTCAGTCAGATGGCTGTTAGAAGAAGGTAAGCACGTGTTTGCAGCTTGCCAGATGGTTGTTAGAGAAGAAGGCATCCAAGTGTTTGCAGTCAGTGAGAGGAAGGTATGCTCGTGTTTGCAGTCAGTCAAATGGCTGTTAGAAGGAGGTATGCATGTGTTTGCAGTCAGCCAGATGGCTGTTAAAAGAAGGTATGCATGTGTTTGCAGTCAGTCAGTTGGCTGTTAGAAGAAAGTACGTGTGTTTGTAGTCAGCAGTCAGATGGCTGTTAGAAGGAGGTATACATGTGTTTGCAGTCAGTCAGATGGCTGTTAGAAGAAAGTATCCAAGTGTTTGCAGTCAGTCAGATAGCTGTTAGAAGAAGGTATGCACGTGTTTTCAGCCTTCCAGATGGCTGTTAGACAAGAAGGTATCCACGTGTTTGCAGTCAGTGAGACGGTTCTTAGAGAGGAAGGTATGCACGTATTTGCAGTCAGTCAGATGGCTATTAGAAGGAGATATACATATGCTTGCAGTCAGTCAGATGGCTGTTAGAAGAAAGTATACAAGTGTTTGCAGTCAGTCGGATAGTTGTTAGAAGACGGGTAACTGGACTGTCTTGTTTGAGCCCTGTTTGCGATTCGCACTGGAACTTGCTGTCCAGGAGTGCTGTGACCAGTCGCTCGCTACATAGAGTCAGTAACATCTGTCTGAATTTGAGCATTAGGGTTGCTCTTGATCAAATCTGTTACAGTTTCTTTACGGTACTTACTTTCAAAATGCCAATATGACATATTATATAGCTAAGATTGTGCTTTGCATCAGCGTCAATAAATGTTTTAATGTCCACTATGTAGTTCAGTTTACAGAATATGATGTTTTGTTTGTTTTTTTTTTCAAGCATTGTCACGTAAATAACGCATTTGTCACGTAAAATACAAAGGTAGTTTAAAGGGGCAAATTTGATGCCACCCGGCGAGCGTTTTATTACCTGGAATTTACCTGTTGAGATTTTAGTGGGTGTGGCTTAACTACTGGCCCAGGAATTATAAGCCAATTGGAATACCTGTAATATTTAATCTGCTGATAAGAGCTGTCAATAATTCCACAAGTAACTTTTCTCCATGAAGCAATATCCACTCAGAATTGATTATTGTTGTATATTGGAGAGCTCAGAGAGATGTTAACATGTTGGTGTCTAAACAAAAACTGAGATAAGACCCCTAATTCAGCCTTTTATAGTTCAGGTGCCCCTTTAAGTCTATTTATCGATTATAGTTGAAAACAGTGGAGTCTAAAAGGATCACGGCTCCTTCAATAAAAGACATAGCAATACCACATTTGTCATTCGCATTTGTCCATTCCAAAATACTGACCAACAGTAAAATATCAGCCCTGAGATTAATATACATTTTTATCAATATTCAACAGTTTTGTTCTACTAAATGATTACATGGTTAATTAATTGAAAGAGTTACTTCTTGTGCAGACTGGTTCAAATTCCATGTTTCATTTTAAGTTAGCAAAAACGCAAACATATCTAAGTTTGAAAATAATGTAGGTGACTTTAATATTACCGTCACGTAAATTACAGTATTCTGACACGTATATTACACTGTTATAGAATGTTGTGCAAAATGTAAAACAATGTTCAAAAATTAAATAGGATCACACTGGATTGTCTGTTAGGAGTAAATGTATCCATATAAAGTCGTTCAGATAATATACCCTTCAAAAGAAGTTTTGCACCATTTAGATTTTTTTCATATGTGATAAGGCCAAAACAAGTTGCGGAAACGATTTTAGGAAAAATTGAAAATTCCCATTTTCTGTAAATACAGAAAATTGGAAAATCGAAAAAAATTCCACCAAAAATGACACCGACTTAAGAACACATTTTTGCTTCCCGATATACACACAAGAGCCCAAAAGCTAATGATTAAGCCTAAAAACAATTTTTAAATCTCCAAATTTTGGTAAAAATGCATATTTTGACAAAATTGCAATTTCTGAGAAAAAAAAAACACATAAATATTGGAGAAAATGAGTAGAATCAAAATTCATTTCATTTTTTGATCACCGTGAGATGTTTTGACACCAAAACCTGCCGCTTGTTTTCTTTCTGTTAAAGGCGATCTCATTTCAAAGATGCTGCATGAGTATGTTTTTGATATGCAGCTTTTTAAAAAGTCGGAATTTGGATGGGTTGAAAAACAGTACCTCCAGTTAAACATTAAGGGGTGTTGCTTGCTGTGTTTGAAGGTAAAACAACCCATTTTATTGGAGAGATGTGTTACTAAGCTTTATCTGAGAATTTAAACAAAATCTCAAAAATCGTTAATTTTGGTCAAAAATAGCGTTTTTGTCCAAAACATTCGGTTTTTAGTTTTTTGCTTTAAATGATTGCTTTCAGTATCTTGAGTGAGGATATGAAACAAATTCAGGTTTGGAAGCTCAGAAAATTTTGCTGCATCCCAAATTTTGGTGTTTTCAAAAACATGCATTTTTGCACATTTTCACTTAATCTTTTTAAGAAAAAATATTGATTTGTTATTCACAAAGTCCAGGCCTTTATCATGGTATTTTAAAAGTTTTAAAAGTTTATTTGAGAAAGATCTATACTTAACATTATTTTAAAATGAGAAAATAGTAACTGGTGCAAAACTTCTTTTGATGAGTATATATTTAATGTCATTGTGTGTCTGTATTGCAAAAATAATTTATGTTGCGGTTTGCAAGTAATTTGCGTGACGCTGAATAAAACAAGACCTGCCATATAACAGGATGCATTCAGAAAAGTAATTATAAACTCCGCCAGTCGTGTAGGACAAACGTAACTATCATTACATGTTTTGGTGTAATTATGATGTACAGGTCAGATGTTATAATAATTGCAATTTAACAACACTGAAAATTCTGAATTAAGAAGCCTGCATCATGCACATATTATCTAATATTTTTCGATAGTAGATATGAAAGGACTTTTATTGTTTGATCTAATCTACTTAATATTGTTATTTTTTCGAGAAACTGAATTCTGCTAGTTAGACATTATACATTGAGTTTGTGTTATGGTTATATTTCGCTCATATGTAGCGCGTCACGTTGATTACCTGATTGGAATAGACCCATCAAGTTTCAAACTACTCTAGAAATTGGAAGAATATCGGGTGGGTGGTGAAATTTTACAGGACGAATTAAGCCTGAATGATCCAAAATAGTGATGGTATGCCGAAAAAGAGTAATTCTAAAAGTTTATTTTTCTTCATTTTTTTCTCCAGGATTTGCACCTTATTTTAGAATGAGTGAATGAGTTTTCTGTTGGAAGAAAACAAAAGGCTCATCAAATTACAAGACAATTTAGACTGCATAAATTTATTATTTGTATCTATTACAAATTATAGATATGAAATGAAATAAACAAAATGATGTTGGTTAAACATACGACATGTACAAAAACTGAAGCAGTGCAAAATATTGTAATAAGACTATCTCAATTAAACATATTTCGATTGCACACCATGTAACTTCTAGTCACCCCCGCATCTACCACCACCACCCCTTCACACCCACCACCCGTCCCAACCTCCACCAATGTGGCCAATGTCCCCGACCCTACTCCGTCCTAGTCGCCAGCGCACCCACCACCACAACCCCCTAAACATCCCACACCCGCCCCAACTCCACCAATGTGGCCCACTCCGTCCTAGTCGCCACCGCAATCACCACCACAATCCCCTCCACACCTACCACCACACCCACCACCACAACCCCCTCCGCACCCCCACCCGACCCAACTCCGCCAATGTGGCCCAAGTCCCCCACTCCGTCCTAGTCGCCACCACACCCACCACCACAACCCCCTCCACATGATCCACCACCCGAACTTCCCCCTCCCACGCTCCCACCCCCAACACTACCATGATCCCAACCTCCACCACTGTGGCCCGAGTCCCAATTGCCCCCACCTCCCCCGCTATCTGCATGACCCCCACCACCACCGCTCCCATAGCAAGCCGCACCACAACCCCCAGGCCCTGAGTCCCCACCACATCCCCCGCAACCTCCACAACCACCCATTGCCCCACCGTCATCAGTGTCATCGCCACATGCATATGTATATCCGCCATCTTCCCCGGGAGCCAAGTGTGGAAACTCCCCCGAAAAGTCAACAATACAATCAGTCTCAGAGTCCCCACCCTCTCCCCTTTCGGCAGAATCCCCTTCATCCCCACCGCATCCCCCACCCCCACACATTGCACACACTTTGATTCCAAAGTGAGAGCGAATGTAGTGGTTTGATGGAGTGTCCCATAACAGCCCCGCCGCCAGCACAAGGCCCATCTTATTTGATGGTATTGTCTCTATGACTTTGTTCCCTCTTGAAGTCTGGGATGGCGTAAGACTCTGACCCTCCTTCCATCCGGGTGACGAGGCACGCAGAGCACGTGCAATAGCGCCACTGAGAAGGCAAGAACCAAGTTTTCGGCCACTTCGTTCGACTGAGGCTGTACTTCAAACGTCCCCTTCATCAGGTTAACGTCACACGATTCCACTTTCAAAGTATAATTGCTGCCCTTGTATTTTAATGTGTGGGTACTCAGTTTGCCTGTGTTAAACTTGTAAAAGGATAGTGTCAGTGTGCCAGGGCTTCCGGGTATGCCTACAATGCCCTTCTGGTATCTGCAAGCTGATTTAAAAGAGAAAAAAAATAGCATAAGACGGGGATATTTTGCTGTTTTAAACGCTAAACGTGTGCGTTACGTTTTAGTTTATTTGTTTTTTACATCTTAAACTGTATTATTCTATTTCAAATTTCATTTTCAACACACCGAGACAAATTCTCTATGCTTGCTCACTCAAAACAATTTTATTATTCGAGAAAGTGTGGCATGTCAAGATGGTAGTCTTTTGTCAAGATGGTAGTCTTTAGTACCACTGAAAGCGTTAAGAGCATGACATACTGATGATTTACGTTTCCGAAACACTTTGAAAATGAAAGTGTACCTTTACGACCGGCAACGCCTTTTCTGAATCCGGTCCATTTTCCTGTCACCAACCCCCAATCCCCTTCAAAATTCTTGATCAATACTGCTCTTTCCCCCGCACGTGGGTTCAACGTTAACCCGATGTCACTAATCTGAAGAACATATACCTTTGAAGAAAAAAATGTACTTACATATATTGTTATGGTTATTCTCTAAACGTTTAACTACCCATTCAGGAGCTTAAATGCATTGCTCATAAAGGATTAAAATAAAACTGAGATCTTTTAAGAACAGTGAAAATATTAATGAGAAAGGTAATGGGCCATACCGCGGTTTCGGCTACTTAAGCCACTTCAGTGACCCTATAGATTTGGCAACATGGAACCAAAGAGAATTACTGTAATTTTACAATGTTCAACAGGTTAGTCGATATAGAGACTAGTATAATCCAAATGGGACCAAATATATTAAACGTTGGTTAGAAAATGCTTTTAACCGATAATATTTTTCTGATATCTCAGAATACCCTCGATGATCTCAAAGGACCAACACAAAATATAATCTGCACTATGGGTGATGTACGGGGAGACTTTTTAGGGCCGCCACACGGCACAACACCAGCTGCAGTAATAACAACTAAAAATAAAACTGAGATCCTTTAAGAACAGTGAAAATATTAATGAGAAAGGTGATGGGCCATACCGAGGTTTCGGCTACTTAAGCCTCTTCAGTGACCCTATAGATTTGGCAACATGGAACCAAAGAGAATTACTGTAATTTTACACCTTTCAACAGGTTAGTCGATACAGAGACTAGTATAATCCAAATGGGACCAAATATATTAAACGTTGGTTAGAAAATAATTGCTCATAAAGGAAAAAGGTACAAGCAGGCACAGATCAGGAAAAGGCGCAATCAGAAAAAGATTCCCACTCCAAAAACCGAGATGGGAAAAAACTAAATTAACAATCAAGTACTTATACCATGAAAACATATCGTAAGCCGAATGGGCAGCTATTTTCCCAATAGGTGGCCACTCAGTTACCTAAACTTAACTAAAAATATGAAAACATACATAAGGTGCCAACAGCACAAAAAAAATAATAAAAATACCAAGACATAAAACGAAAGAACCATCACAGAAGTATCGCCTTGGAACGATCAGTAATATAAAATTACTGGCGGGCTTAAATCGATTTTCCATGGCCATAACCTCACCCTCAGCTTCTGCAGTGGTCCATAACATTTAGTTAGTTCTTCGGTCCTCGTGGTGAATCTCTAACTAGTAAATGAATCATCAAGAACAAACAGATAAATCACGATAAACATCCTGATGAATCAAAAACGAGGACTCAACAGATTAAGTAAGCTGCCCGACGATGGAGATCCCTGGGCGCCGAATAACCAACTAACTCCAGAGCAAAAGAAAAACACCAGTTGGACCCCGGTGGGCCAAGCAAAAGACAAGAAGCTCCGGCCCAACCAACTAAAATGAATAGCTTTAAGTCGGGGCCATCATAGAGTCTGACGCCCGACCCACCGGCGTGCAATTAAAGAAGGCAGCATAGTTATCAACCATGATTGGGTTAAAAACTAAGCATGCAAACTGTCGCATAACAACCTATTTTTAAAGTTTATTTACAATGGAACACATACATTAGTTACTAGACATCATCAATAGTTACAGTAATTTACTAGATCTATGCCTTAATTTAGATGGGAGTTAATTATATTTTATAGTTTTTTTATACTACAGAAGCCTAACTGAACTGTGAAGAATATTTCCTCAGTTGCTGATACTTAGTAACGACAGGCCAATAATCTAATATTAAAAATAGATCAGACACATTTAATATGAGTATGCTTCCTGAAAATGCATTTTAGTTCATTGTAGATGATCAAAAGATATGCGCATCAGACCCAAGTAAATGTAGCAACTGATCACCTGAGTTGGAAGAGGGAGCTGGTCAGAGGCAACTAGATGACCGATTGCCGCCATCTTGTCTTTAAAGTATACTTGTATTACAGATATCATCAGGGGAACGCTGTGAATAGTTCGACATGTAAACTCTACACTTCCTTGTTGTAATTTCAAACTGAAATAAATAAATAAATAAATAAATAAATAAATAAATAAATAAATAAATAATGTCTTTATAGGGGCCTATTAACTCGAAAACGTCCTTAAGTGAAATGTTCTCTGAACATTCTATTGTGATTCTTCTGCTGATATCATCAAAGTGTTACTGTTTAGGCTACATGACGGTATTATTTGTGGTCCAAAACCTCCAATTTTCAAACAAAACAAGTCGCAAACGACACATACAGCAACATAAACCGAGAAAATCATGACAATGATTCAAAGAGAGGAATAAACCAGTGACGGATATTTTAAAACAATTAGTGGGTCACTATCTGAGTACTTCATTCCTGGTTTTTATAAATTTTGAAAATAGTGTACATTGTGGCAGTGATCCTTACCGATGTGTAGCTACTATGCAGTGGTTATCTTTCCCTACCGGAAGTCGCTCGAGAGACACTGGTCCCCACATACTCTGAATATGTTCAGGAATTGTTGCGGTTTCATAGACACCTTCCTCTAAATAAAGCCCAATTGGTCCTTTAACTGGTGGGTCGAGAGTCACATGCATGCTGAGTTTAATGTTTGCCGAGAGGGGTATGTCTAAATTAAACGTATCTCCTGTTGATCCCAGACAATATACAAAACCTCGAAATGGATAAACCGTTTCGGTGCTTTCGACTGTGGGGCCGCGAAACCAAGCAAACGCACGTTTGGGTGCCTCAAGCAAAACTATCTTCATGTCACTACTGTATTTTGTATCAAATAGGAAATTTCCCGAAATGTCAATGGCGCCTTTGCTCCAAATTATTTTTGTGGCATCCTTTGGGGTGTTTGATGGCCGTTTGAATGTCAAAACAGTTGCACCATCTTTGTCTCTGATACTGATATGCATTTTGAATCTTTTATATCGTCTTTGACCTTGGAAATGAAGGGTCATCTCTTCAATATGAACCATGGCTTTTCCTGTCGTTAACGCGTCTAAATCCTCCGTAGTAATCTGGTACAAAACACCCTCAGGTGGTTTTCCCCTGTACATGGCCCCAACCTCACAAAACTTCCTTGGAGATAACTTTCTAGTGTTGTCTAGTTTACTTATCTGCAGTGTTCAGTTTTGACCCCTCGCTACGATCCGTTGTTGTTTCAGCATGGTTAAAGAGATGGCCTATGTATTTCACCGTATCCGCTCCGTATTCTAGCGGATGCAACTGGTGTGTGTGCCACATTAAATCAATGTCGTAACAAGGTACAATAAATTCACTCGGTAGTAACTGTTTCATAAACAAGAACTTCTTGTAACGAAGCAAGGCTCCCTGTAAATATATTTTGTCCTTACAAAGCGTCAGAGATACTTGATACAAGAAATCCTTTTGTCTCATAGCCGCTTCGACAATATTGTACCCAATCTTTGTTTTGAATTTACTTATGCGCTCTTCGTCAAACGGTTGGTCGAAATGTTCATAGAATGGCTCCTCATTTTCATATTGCAGGTCCCATAATTCTTTGGACCTGTCCATCGCTTTGTTGTACTCATCAAGCTCCTTCAGACGGTGATTAACAACGACATCAACAACGGCTTTACAGTCTTTTTCATACGCACGTGGGGATAACATGTGACAGTGCCACACCCACTCAATGTCCACAGGCGCTGACAAGCATTCGTCTGGACGATCTGCTGCAAGCGGGAGCCAGTATTTCTCGCACCGATATACAGATCTCGTGAGACACGACGCAGATTTCAATCCGGGTGTTTGGTCATGCTGAATTTAAAGTTGTCGGCGTTAAATTCCATTGTAGATTCTATCAAATACCTTTGGGCTGAAACAAAATAATTATGATTATCTGAATAGATAGGTTGCCGTGACCTATATTTTAAAATAGCTCGGCATTTTGCTTCAAATGCAATATACCAAGAGATATGTGACCATTGACCTAGGTGCTTAAATTAGCCAGTATTCACCATTTTTGCATTATCTGCTGGTTCACAGCTTACAAAAAATATAGAACATAAAGGTCAACAAAACTACCCTGACCTCAAGGCTGGTAAATGGTTACCTGTATTTCCAATATTGATTATATTTCTATGCTGGAAACCAGCAAATAATGCAAAAAAATTGTGACTATCCCACTTTAAGACCACAAACAAATGTAGGTTACTTTGACCAATATTTTATTGTTCAAAGAGTTTTTCGTATACTTTAAATCCCAGCTGCATGAGGTGCGGACAAGGTAGTGTAGACTGATTTCCAGTAGGGACCAATGATTGACCTGAAGAAAATGGATTCACTGTCACCTATTTTCCCGGTTCATTGGTTATACTAATTTCGTCTATAGATACGTATCTACATGAGCAAGATACACTCGGATTACACGTTCGTTCAGGCAAAGCATGTCTCAATGTTAATATGGGTCACAGTGACCTAATTTCATGGCGAGGTGATTTTGCTTTAGTTTTGACCATTAAGTTTACATCAATGACACGGCTTGTCACAAAAACCTCGGAAATTGACAGTTTTGTCTTATACTTGTGCAAAACTTTGAGGAGCAAAATTTAAAAAAAAAATAAATAAAAAATAAAAAATAAAAATAAAAAAAAGCCTAAATCTCGACATTGTTGTAATTTAAGAGATCATCAGATTCCACTTTCCCACTGATATTTGATATACTAGGCTAAGATGGTATTATTGTGGTACTCACCGGTCCTTCTAAAATCCCATTTCGCAAACACATCGGGATAACATTTCCATGTCATTTATACCCACTAAAACCCCACTTTTATATACCAAAACTGGGGAATGCAGGGGTATATCTATTTTTCTTATTTTGCTCCAAAACATAAATTGTGGGTACGTGTTTAATACCGCCTGGCCCGAGGCGGTTCTAACGTGTACCCAAACTCTATGTTTTCATTTTCTACTGAAAATTTTCATTTTTTTTCACAACTTTAAAAATCTCTATATTGCATAGGTATGTTTTCGTATAAAAATGGTAACGGGGGCATAACAATAAACAATGCAATGATTATAAATTCATTAACTACTTTCCATACCAGATAAAAACACACCATATATTAAAAACTGGTATCTGGTGCATGTATCACAAATTGTGTTTCCCTTTACTGAATACTAAACGTACAAAACAGAGTCGGCAATGACTCCGTGCGTTTATGCATGCTGTTCCCCTGTCAACGATTTTTATTTGACATAAATGCTTCCCAAACAACCAAGATGCGCTGTCGGCAAAATTTCGTGGAAAATTACATAGTTAATAATCACGAGGCATTTAAACACGTGCTGTTGACCAATGAACTGTGATTGACTTCAACTATTTAGCAATACATACGGATCAATAGGTTGCGTTTCGTAACACCGGATAGAAGTGGGTATTTCCCGGTATTTAGGAGTTTCTACGTATCGGCTTATATGTTAAATGATAAGCAGAAAGAATTGTAACGCGAGTACCAGTTTACATAAAGGCGTGACCGATCCCGGTTTTAAACATTTTCCGATAAATATATAAGTAGATCATATTGTTTGTAAGGATGCACGGGCCTATTCTTTCGGCCAATTTTGAGTATTTGGGGATTATGATTTTCAGAAGTGTATTCCATGCTACTGTGTCAAGATATTTACAATGCTCCTGCATACAACTATTCCATACATGATGCAGAAAAGAATAATAAAGCATGAATAAATCTGAACCCTTATAAAAGGTACAGGACAGTCAAGTACTCTCCCCACAGCCACTATTTTTACTAACAAAATGGCCTGGATCCCTTACTTTGTCAAACTATAGAAAGTTACCTGCAAAACACCAGCTTTTGACATCTGTCAGAACAAAAAGACCAATATGCCACTTTCGAGAAAATCAACCACAAAGTGGGTCATAACCACCAAACTTTTTCAGTAATCCCCTTTGAAAACATCTTACTTTTAAAGCACAAAATCAGCTGTCACAAACTGAGCAATATGCATTATCTCCCTTGGACAAGCACAACATCCGGAGTTCACTTTTAGTTTCGAATTTCATTTCAACTGAATCTTTATTGTATAATAAAACACATAATTATGTCAAGAAGTACCTATTTAAAAATTATAGACACAAACCATCACACCTAGAGAGCATGGTATTCTATATTCTGAAAATTTACGAAACCGGTCACTGATAGCTTAAGTTCTAACGGTTTGTTTAAAACCTGGACAGAAATTGTGCTATCTAGTACTTAACCATACTATAATGTGAAATAAATAAATGAGAGATAAAACTTCTGTCAGTTCTTCATTAAATATCCATTTTAAAATTTTCACCCATTTTGACAGACGGCCATATTCAGATTGCTGAATTCACATTATTCCTCGACGCAGGCTCTGTTTTCAAATAATGTCTGCAAATGATGAGCAGATGTTATTTAACTTCAATCCTTATACTACTTACAACTAACTTCTGGTGTCTTTCTCTGTCTGAAGGCTTTTTGAAGGTGTCTTCTGACCTGAAAATATAGTAAAAATGACAAAACAATGATATTTTTACATAGGGAAAGAGCCATGACACAAGAAAAAAGTAAATTGAGCCAAATAGGCCATAACATGACAAAACTACAGAATCAGCATGTTAAGTTCAAAACAATTTTCTCAGTTTGATCAGACTCTTTGCTGTGAGCATGAAGAAATCTTGGAAACATTCCACATGGCCGACCCAGAATAGCCGTTTACTTTCTGTCATTCTTTTTCTCATGTTGTGGCTTGCATCCTCAATTGATATGCAGACCAGCCTGCTCATGTACATAGCCTGATCAAGATATTTGTTTTGAACTGGTTTGATTGTTTTGCTATAAGCATGGTATGCTAATATATCCTAAATTTTATGATTTAAGATATACAATAAAGCCAAATCGTCAAAAACACAGCGGCGAACGACAGGTTTTGTCATGATGTGGCCCAAATACTTTAAACTATTAGCCACAAGTTGCACAAAAATATACTTCTCATTATACTGAACATTGCCTCACCACAAAAGTTTTATACCAAGGAAGAGAGAATGACAGAAATGGGCAGTCTCTGA
This sequence comes from Rugalucina vietnamica, assembly GCA_964017185.1. Lineage (NCBI taxonomy): Eukaryota > Metazoa > Mollusca > Bivalvia > Lucinida > Lucinidae > Rugalucina > Rugalucina vietnamica. The sequence continues at coordinate 34,553,163 of OZ024875.1, forward strand.
AGGCCTTTTAGCAAGGTTGCTTATTCGCGAAAACTCGAGACTCGCTGAGGGTGCCATCAATATCTTGATTCTGCAAGCAAGCACACAGGAATTATCCGGCAAAACCGGACAGATCTTTAACCGGCACAAATAGTACAACTCAACAGTGGGTAAACAAACACCCACATTTGAAGTTCAAAAATGACCTTCTGTTCTTAAGGATGCACGGGCCTATTCTTTCGGCCAATTTTGAGTATTTGGGGATTATGATTTTCAGAAGTGTATTCCATGCTACTGTGTCAAGATATTTACAATGCCCCTGCATACAACTATGCCATACATGATGCAGACAAGAATAATAAAGCATGAATAAATCTGAACCCTTATAAAAGCTACAAGACAGTCAAGTACTCTCCCCCACCCACTATTTTTACATACAAAATGGCCTGGATCCCTTACTTTGTCAAACTATAGAAAGTTACCTGCAAAACACCAGCTTTTGACATCTGTCAGAACAAAAAGACCAATATGCCACTTTCAAGAAAATCAACCATAAAGTGGGTCATAACCACCAAACTTTTTCAGTAATCCCCTTTGAAAACATCTTACTTTTAAAGCATAAAATCAGCCGTCACAAACTGAGCAATATGCATTATCTCCCTTGGACAAGCACAACATCCGGAGTTCACTTTTAGTTTCGAATTTCATTTCAACTGAATCTCTATTGTATAATAAAACTCAATAATTATGTCAAGAGGTACCTGTTTAAAAATTATAGACACAAATCATCACACCTAGAGAGCATGGTATTCTATATTCTGAAAATCATCCATCCCCAAATACGAAACCGGTCACTGATAGCTAAACAGTATACCTGCACTTAAGCCCAGGTTAAGGTGAAATATGGATGAAAGAATGTAGGATTAATGCATGTCTGAGGTATTTAGTTAATAGAAAGGTTTAAATTGAGTTTCACTTGTAGAATGGTACATCTTCTGGGTCTGTCTTCGACCATTAATGTATACCCACCTTAGATTTTTATCATCATAAAATATAGGCAAATTTTATTGAATATCTTAAGTATCAAATTTCATTTTGACGTATTTCAATAATATATGACATATATAATAAAGTTTATTGACAATATGACCAGGCCCTTTGCCCAGCTACAAATTTTTGTCCACTGTGTGTCCTGTGTGTAATTTTAATTAAAACTTGTCCTGGTACATTGTACCTTTTAATATATATTCATTTTCTGGTAGCGCCGATTATGAAACATCAAAGCATTGGCACTTAACTTTCTCGTAAAGTGTCTTCTAGTGATTGGAGGTTCAAAATGTGAACTCTTCATTGACTTTGTCTATTTTAGTACTCTGGAACACTTTGGAAGCAGAGATGGACATGACACAATTTAGTTATATAGCCAGTTTTGGATTCGGATGGCTATCTAATTGGTTTGATGTGAGAATTGAAAAGATATATGTTGACACAGACATCTTGTGAATATGTAGTCTTATTATGGTTCTTGTCTTGAAATCTCGTTATTTATCTATCTTCATATATTGAGCCGACCAATTTCTGATCACTATCTTTACTTTAAAACGAACAGGGACAGTAGATTGTATTATTGTTCACTGAAACGAACGATGATATATGAAAATACCGAATGTCTAAGCTAATTACAATTAAGCCGCAACCTTTACACATGTAGGGTGTTGGTGTTCAACGTCCACATCCTGAAAAGCTTTGAGGGGGTTAAACGAAACCGTCAGCAGCGCGGACATATCTCTTGAAAGACTGGGGACTTGTCAATCTTGGATCACTTTTAGAAACAATTTGATTTGTTCTGAAACCTATAAAATGTGTCAAATAAATAAAGGCTTACGACAGTCAAGATTTTGGATTGAGGTTATAGATTAAACATATTTTATTGCAATAAACTAACAATGGGATAAGCTGACACAAGTTATATCAACATTATGAAGTCCTCTCCCTCAGCTCAACTAGCTAGTACTAATGGTACAGTGGTAAAACAGATCATTTTATGTTAACATACATGTATATATTACGATGTAACATACAGGTGTGTGGTCATGAGCGGTGGCGGCTACTTATAGCAAAGTATAAGTTTGGATTTTCTGGGGAAACACAGTTCCTAAACCTAATACGTATTATTTTGGTATCCAATAAACAGTCTGTTTAGTAAAAACGATTACTGTCTCTGATAAAAAGCAATACTGCATTTATAATTTGAGAGTTGCGTTGTTCATCAAAGGTCGAACAGCCATACAATAAAGTGTCAAGTGTTACTATAGGAATAAAGCTTAAGTCCCTGAAAAGGCGGTCGCGTTGGTTAACATAGTTACTAAATTCGAAAAAGTAATGGTGCGAACTTTCATGGAGAGCACCACAGCTACAAGTGGGAGATGGCACTATCTTTACTCTATGGAGATCAGCGTTTAGTCTACTTCAATTATGACGAATTCTTGTCAGAATGATGGTTAATTTCCTGTCGCCGATATTGAGAAAATCACGAGCGCGGTCCTTGTGGCTTTGCTTTTTTAATTTACTTTTAAATTCTGCTAAGGATGAGGAATTTCTGATTGACTGACCTAGTTCGTTCCATGGTCTAAGAGTTGTAGGGAAGAAAGATGTGTCAAATGAGCATAATCGTGAAAAGGGTATTTGATAGTTATCACTATTTCTGAGATTATAATTTCCAACTTCATTTACTCTATTTGGCAGTAGGTCAGATAAGTACGAAGGGGATTCATTGTTTGTTATTTTGAACATTAAATTCAGCTTCTTATTTTTGCTTCTCTCAGCAAGTGTATCCCTTCCCGTTTCGTAATAAAGTGAGTTTTGTGAGGCAAAGATAGGTAAGCCCGTCACGATCCTAGCCGCATTTAACTGAACTTGTTCTAACCTTGTACAATCAGCTTAATTGCATCCATCCCATACTTCGCTCGCATATTCTAATAACGGTCTAATGTAGGTACAATAAACTTTATTTAGGGTGGTTTTTGAGAATCTATATTTTATTTTCCTTAGAAAAGATACTTGTTTTGCAGCTGACTGAATAATAGAGTCAATATGAATCGTCCATTTATTGCTTGACGATAGAGTTACACCCAGATGCCTGTGTGCTTCTACAATTTTAAGAATGGTATTATCCATGACAAGTTTAATATCATAATCAAAGAAAATATTGGAGGTTACCATTACTTCAGTTTTTGTTGCATTGAATATCACAAGCCAAATTTTAGCCCAGGTACTAAGTTTATTCAAATCTTGATTTAAAATGCTCTCGAGTTCTACGGGATCAGCGGAGGAATAACTAAGGGAAGTGTCATCTGCAAATAATCGTGCTATTCCTGTTAATGCTTCGGAAATATCATTTATGTATATTAAAAATAGCATCGGTCCAAGGACTGACCCGTGTGGAACACCTGCTGAAATATATTCAGACGAAGAACGTGAATTATTTATAGAAACGGTTTGAAATCTCATATACAAATAATTTTCAAACCATGCTAGAAGATTGCCTTTTATTCCATATTTTTCAAGTTTATGTATTAGGCCCCGATGCCAAACCCTATCGAAAGCTTTCGATATATCACAGAAAATTTGACAATTTATTTTGCGGTCTTCAAGGGCAAGACATGTTTGATGAACTAGTTCTATCAAATGGTGTACTGTTGAATGTCCTGGAAGGAAACCGGATTGGTATTTATATATTAAGGAATTTGACAATAAATAGTACATGTTTAAATACAACGCGTTCAAATGTTTTTCCGACACAACTTATCAAGGAAATTGGTCTATAGTTGCTTACCAATGCCCTAATGTCGGTAGTACTTATGGTTGGTCCGGGATTTGTTTCAATATCCATACAAGCTAACAAGATTATAACTTTCTACACAAAATATTTGTCATTATTTACAAATATTTTGTGTAGAAAACAATAAGATAAATAGTGTTATGGTGCAGTAAGCCATCAATCGTGAGCCAGTAACTTTACATTTTGGAAAACCAATTCGTCTGTGTGTAATGGAATAGAACGTTCCTACTGCTGCTCTATAAGCTTCAATGTCAGTCCCCATTTGGGTGCATGAAAAAATTCAGTTTGAGTATTGGGTGCAGTAGGATGGACTCAAAACATGTTTCCGGACATAAGTAAGCATAGATAAAAAGCTGTAGTGCCACCACACACTCATGACCCATAACTATGTGCAACATAACATATATACAAAAAATTAATGTTTAGTAACAAAAACACTACTTGTTTACCACCATACCGGAACCCCATTGAGGTTACTGGATGAGAAAAATTTCGTTTGATTGACGTTGTCACGTTTTAGGCTAGTGAACCGTCGTTATTTTGTCTATATAAAAGTCGCAATAATTTTTGAATAGCTTATTTATCGAACATCATGGTGTATTTGTAACCACAATACTTGGTGAATTAATATAACCGTAACCATTTTATTTCAACATTTTGAAATCATATACAACTTTTCAATACGTCTTTTTATACCTTCATATAGGTTTACACATTTAAGGTTCAACTGCTTTACTGTCAGCCAATTTAACAGTCAAACAAGTCGAATTTCTCCCCCCCCCCCCCACCTCCCCCCACAAAACAAACTTGTAAAGACGCTTTTTTAAAAAAAAAAAAAAAAAAAAAAAAAAAAAAAAAAAAAAGATGAGTAGAACATAATTAACTCAGCGTCCTGAGGGTACCGGGAACGTTTACTAGCATGCTAGTAAACGTTCCCGGTACCCTCAGGACGCTGAGTTAATATAGCACCACCCTATGGGTTGGGGGTGAAGCTTTAAACTTCTTCTATCAACGGATACTGTAGGTCTACATGCTATCCTTACGACTTCCCCTTTCTGCTTCGTTTCAGGTTATTAAAGATTCTTCAGGATGGCTTCATTCAGCGTTGATCTGAAAGCGCTGGCCGTGCATCAACTCGACTTCTTAGAAGCCGTTGACAGAATCCAAGAGCTCAAGAGACCGCAAATTCTGGCGAGAAGTGTGTACCGCTACGAGAAATACTGGCTCCCGCTTGCTGCAGCAAGCCCAAATGAATGTCTATCGGCGCCGTTTGATATAGAGTGGGTGTGGCACTGCCATATGCTTTCCCCGAGAGCGTACTCAAAAGATTGCGTCGCTATTGTGAACACAGTGGTTAACCACACGTTACGGAGCCCAAAGGACTACCAGAGAGCATTGACAAAGTCACGTGAACTTTGGGAGCGCCAGTGGGGAAGCGAGGAACCGTTTACGTTGGAATTCGGCTTACCGTATGACGAGCGTGCGGTCAGTACATTTAATACCAAGATCACATATAACATTATAGAAGCCGCTTCGCGACAGAAAGCATTTTACTATCAGGTGTCGTTACCCCACCACAGAGACCCGAAATATCTGGACGTAGGGTTATTTAGATACAAGAAGTTTTTATACCTAAAACAACAGCTACCTGAGGAATTCATTGTGCCTTGTTATGACATTGACGTTATATGGCACACCCACCAGCTGAACCCGTGGGCCTACAAGAAGGACATGATGAAATACATCGGGAATCTGTTCAATCATGACGACAATGTAACCGATCGGAGCGAGGGATCCAAGCTCTACAACGCTGACATGCAGACAAGGGAACACTGGAAAAGGGTTTTTAATGAGGGTTTTTCCATGTTTGGCGCGATGTATCGTGGTCCACCGCCGGATGGGTTCTTATACAAAATAACACCCGATGATACCTATGGATATGCTACAAAGCAAACCACCGTCCGTCTTGAAGATATGTCACTCCAGTGTCAAGGAGGTCGGCCCTTGACGAATTTCAAGTTGAATATATTCAGAAGCGCGGGTGCAAAACAGGGGCTCAGGCTTGCGAAATTCAAGAAACCTTCAGGGAGCGTCCGAGGTCATTCCGATATTGTCTGGAGCAAAGAAGAGGTCGCTAAAAATGGAACATTTACGTTTAATACAAGACAATACAATAACATTTTAGTTCATCTTCAACGGTCACAGGGTTGTTGCGGATCTAGTGAACGGCTCGGAGAGACCTGCTACAATTTCCTACCAAAAGTCGAAAATCCTAGTGGAAAATCAGGCGGGGCATTTAATATAAAAAGTTAGTGTTGTTCCATATTAAAGCGTCGTGTTGGATCGTCACGAAGACATGTATTCAAATATTACTTAAAGATACCATCTGAATGCTAAACACAATCCAATTCTTTTTTAAAATATTTCGCAATTGCAGTATAATTAAGTTCACCAGTTTAAAGCGACGACCTTGGTAATTTTGAACAAATACCCTAATAAAGTGCAAAACAAATGTTTGAGTGCAGTGTGACTTCAATATTTTGTCTTCTTTTATGTCTGCAACCAGTCAAGTGTTTTTAAAACTGCGCATATTTACTTATAGCTTGTTTTTTTACATACTTTTATGTGTCTGAGTTTACATAAGACGAAATATGATGCAGTAGACGCTTTTGTTATAAACGGTAAATGGTTCACTTAAATCAAGCATTCTTGAATTAAGAAATCTTCGTTTTCATCATTCGAAATATCTCTGCGCCCATCAAGCACAGTTTATTTCGTCCATGATTGGCGGGATCATTTGGTCGATTGCGCACAAGTTTACAACATTATCTTGATGAATTAGGTGAGATGAAGTGCTGTCGTTTCCCATTTTTCAGCATCCCTGAATAATGAGGTGAAATTGAGCGTCCGAGGACAGTTCAGTGCGCCTGTCAGAGGGGAAGCGCTGCTATTTTTAAAACAAGGGAATTACCAGAACGCGACCATTCCTGAAAATATCCAGACACTCTGGGGACCCGTCGCTCTCGAACGGCTACCGCCAGGGAAAGATAACCACTGTCAGGTTGCTAGCCATAGGTAAAGTTCACCATGGAAACTTTTCCGTAAATAATACCCAAAAATTTGCACATTGTTAGAAAACTTAACATTTTCGACCATGTACGTGAGACAGGCCGACACTCTCAACTTCTTGGTTGATTTAAAAATCTCCCAATTCTGTAAAGTATACGATTCTATTGATGGCTTTTTGGAATGGTTTATTGTGAGCCTTGAAGCCACCTTTGATGTCGAAAGTTACTGTATACTACTAGTAGTAGGTATAAGGCAAACATTTTGAAAGTATGATTCTGTAAAAGTTTCTAATGAATGTTTAGATGAATGGGGGCTAATTAAGATTTACATGAGCACGCAAAAATACAATATTAAATGTTTACAAACGTAAACGTGAGGCGCAATGAGCCTTGAATAACACTTCCCTATTCTGTCACTGATGATATTTATAAACATTAAATGAATCAGATGGTTTCATTATTATATACAAAAAAATGCAAATGTGCATTTGTTTTTTGAAAAACGAAAACAGTGTTCAAATTGCATTTAGGCTATGCAGTCAACATAATTAAAGAGGATCGTAAAATTATTTCGGATGATATCTGGGAGATATATACGAATCGGTTTTTCTAGGTTGAAGAACCACATCGGCAATGTCGTGTTCACGTGCCGGACTATACACAGCGCCCCTCTGATGCAATCGGTGATCCAGGTGTTTTACCATGACAAGATGGCCGCCATTGGTCACCTGATCGCCTCGGACCAACTTCCGCTCCCGACTCAGGTAAGTTGCGAAAAGCTGCTTGAGAAACTGACATTGTCATGATCGTGTTTGCAAATGATTTCGGGCCGTTCAGCTGAGAAAATTTAATGAAGCGCAGCCATTCCTCACATGTCGCATGACTTTCTTTCGGCTATTATACCCCGGGAGCTAATTTGACCTACCTTGCACCCCCCCAGGACAATTTTTCATGGGTGCCAAATCGTTCATTGGGACCCCAGAAATGCAAAGAATTTTTGTCCTCAAAGATAAACTCAATTGCACTATGAAAAAATGCATGGTTTCCATGGCAACCGTTAACGCGATTCTTGAGCATGGGGGTGTACATAGAAAATTGACCATATCTCCATTGTTACTAATCCTAGACCACTGAAATTGGTCTCATTTAAAAGCTGAGATATAGCCCATGTATTCTATAGTGAGTAATACAAATTTTTGAATTTGCATATTCATGAATTTTAATGAAAAAATTAAAAATAACAGAAAAAACGTTAAAAACCCATAAATAAACTAATTTCAGGCCCAAACTGTCATTCTGACACTTTGTTATTGAACCAGTACATGTAATATTAATTGACAAATTTATTGATGATCTGGGCCTATATGAAAATTATCTCATTTGCATATTCATGAATATTAATAAAAATGTCAAAAAATGAGGAAAACAAGGGAAGAACTATATCCATTGCAAGGATTGGGATAGGTTATAAGGTTTATATTTCATCCCTGGGACAAATTCTGAAGGCTGCCAGTGTGGTCACAGGGACCACCTTAATGCCATAAAATATTGTCCTCAATGATAAACATGTTTGTATGATGTAAAATGACATATTCTTCACACCCACCCCTAGTGCGATTCTAAAGATAGGGTGTACCTACAAAAATATATCACACCAAAAGCGTGCTCTAGGATAGTATAATTGGTCTGATAGTGATGCATGAACCTAACAATTTAACCTTGATACCTTTATCATTGAATTTGCTTATTCATGAAAATTAATAAAAAAAACAACAAACAAACATAAAAAATGGAGAAATATCGTGGAAAAAAATAGGGGGTATGCATACAAAATCGCTTGTACCAGAGCTATTAATAAACCCAAGATGCTGAAAGAGGTTTCAAATGAATGCTATTGCAATGTACTATGGCCCTGGAGTATGATTTAAGAAAAATCTGATTTTCAGTTTCATGAATTTTCATGCAAACTTACGAAATTTAAGGGGAAAGTTAAACACTTAAATGGGTAAATCTACAAAATGACTTGCATCTCAGCATTCAAAAGCCCTATAGTGCTAAAAATGGTATCAAATGGTTGCTATGGCAATATTATACCATCCTGTACTACAATATTTTAGTTATTTGATATTTTGTTTGAAGAATATTAACAAAACTTTTTGAAATAATTGAAAAAATACAGAAAAATAATGGGGGTATACGTAGAAAAACGCTTATATCTTGGCTACTGAAAGACCTAGAGAGCTGTAATTGGTATCAAATAATTGCTAGGACAATGTTCTATGACCATGTAATCAGCAATATATAAAATCAACTATTGTTGTTGTATGGATATTAATGAGATCGTCATAAATAAGAGAAAAATCAATGAAAAATGACGGGGTACACCAACCAAATTGTTAATATCTCATTTACCAATAGCCATAGAGAACTCAAAATGGCGTCAATTTATTGCTAGGACAATGTTTTATTGCCAGGTACTCAGATATATGAATCATCTTCACTGGCAAGCGAGATTTAATAATTTTGTTTAAGCACAGCCTTCAATTTCCTGTTATTTTCACAATTTTTCCAAACTTTATGTAACATTCAGAAAATTTTATAATATTTTGTTAAATTATCAGACCACATGGCAGTAGTGTTCTCTCCTAGCTATCTATTGGTACCATTTTCAGCACTCTTAAGGATATTGGCAGTTGAGGTATAAGCAATTTTGTTGGTGTACCCCTTCATTTTTCGTCGATTTTTCTCTTATTTATGACAATATCTTTAATATACATACACCAGCAATAGTTGATGTTTTATATTGCTGATTACATGGTTATAGAACATTGTCCTAGCAATCATTTGATACCAAATATAGCTCTCTAGGTCTTTCAGTAGCCAAGATATATTCGTTTTTCTACGTATACCCCCATTATTTTTCCGTATTTTTTCACTAAATTCAAAAGGGTTTGTTAATATTCTTCAAACAAAAAATCAAATGACTTAAATACTGTAGTACAGGATGGTATGATATTGCCATAGCCACCATTTGATACCATTTTCAGCACCATAGGGCTTTTTATTGCTGAGATGCAAGTCATTTTGTAGGTTTACCCTTTTAAGTTTTTAACTTTTTCTCTCAAATTTCTTAAGTTTTCATTAGAATTCATGAAATTGAAATAAGATTATTCTTATATCATACTTCAGGGTCATAGTACATTGCAATAGCCTTCATTTGAAACCTCTTTCAGTATTCTGGGTTTATTAATAGCATTTGTACAAGCGATTTTGCATGTATACCCCTATTTTTTCCACGATTTTTCTCCAATTTAGAATTATTTTTTATTAATTTTCATAAATAAAAAAAATCTATGATATAAATATAAGATATCAAGGTTAAATTGTTAGCTTCATGCATCACTATCAGACCAATTATAGTATCCTAGAGCATGTTATTGGTGGGATGTGAGTATTTTTGTAAGTACCTCCTATTCTTCAGAATCGTACGAGGGGTGGGTGAAGACTATGTAATTTTACATCATGCAAATGTGTTCATCATTGAGGACAATATTTTATGCCATTTAGGTAGTCCCTCTGACCACACTGGCAGCCATGGGAATTGGTTAAATGGATGCAAGATAGACCTTATAACCTATCCAAATCCTTGCAATGGATATAGTTCTTCCCTTGTTTTTCCTCATTTTTTGACATTTTTATTAATATTCATGAATATGCAAATGAGATAATTTTCATATAGGCCCAGATCATCAATAAATGTGTTATTTTATATTACTGGTTCAATAACAAAGTGTCAGAATGACAGTTTGGGCCTGAAATTAGTTTATTTATGGATTTTTAACGTTTTTTCTGTCATTTTTAATGTTTTCATTAAAATTCATGAATATGCAAATTCAAAAATTTGCATTACTCACTATAGAATATATGGGCTATATCTCAGCTTTAAAATGAGACCGATTTCAGTGGTTTAGGATAAGTAACAATGGAGATATGGTCAATTTTCTATGTACACCCCATGCTCAAGAATCGCGTTAACGGTTGCCATGGAAACCATGCATTTTTTCATAGTGCAATTGAGTTTATCTTTGAGGACAAAAATTCTTTGCATTTCTGGGGTCCCAATGAACGATTTGGCACCCATGAAAAATTGTCCTGGGGGGGTGCAAGGTAGGTCAAATTAGCTCCCGGGGTATTAAAGACCCACATTTTCTAACCGAGGCATGGTTATAAAACTGTGGCGGCTAGTGATACGCTGTTCTGTTTCATTCCCACCGAAGACTTTTGATTTGATTGTGTCATTTCCTTAGCCTTTATTTTTACAATACTGCGGTTTAAAACATTAAGTGCTGCTATCGAACTGGTTAGATCTGCTATCAAATAAACATTTATTGAACTTTTCACATTCCGTTGGCCTGGTTACAGATAAAAATAGTTGCCTTAAAACACAATATAATAGTAAATGTCGATGGTATTCACGCATATAATGGTTATCATCACGCATAAGAAATCTTCGCCAAGTAAACTTTAAGAGAGAGAGAGAGAGAGAGAGAGAGAGAGAGAGAGAGAGAGAGAGAGAGAGAGAGATGTTTTATGGCTTTGTCAATGGCAACTTCCGCGTTGGAGGACAGGAAGCTTTGTCTCCTGTGGAAATTCTAACAAACACTTTATCATATTATAATTTTACCCAATTTAGGTTAAAGATGATGTTGTGAGTTTGAACCCTCGGGCCGGCGAGAGAGCCGTATTGATCAAGAACAACCAGGGGGACTGGGGAATCGTGACTGGCAAATGGACAGGGTATAGGAAAGGGGTGGCGGGAATACCAGGTAAATAAGCTCCTCGGTTGAGAGTTCGAGCCTCTATTTAGTTTTTTATCTTTATTGTACAGTGTTATTATTTCTTGTCACACAAACACGTTTTCTGGCGAAAAAGTACAAAACAAAACATGTGTCTGGTGCGGGTTCGAGCCCCGCTCTGGCTACATGTGAGACAAGCCAAGTTCTGCTTGCGGGTGTACCAGGTGGTTTTTCTCAGGATTCTTCCGTTTTCGCCCACCTACTGATTGGCCCGTCTCATATGAGCTGAAATAATCTTGAAAGGGACGTAAAACTGAATTAAAAAAAAAAAATGCAAAACTTTTATGGCTCTTTTTGTTTCGTATTACTAGTATCTTTTTTTTTATCTATTATTAAACTTTTTTTTTTATAATTAAACAATATATATTAAATAAGATATATATATATATAATTAAACATATACGTATATTCACATAAATTTACAAAAATATACTCACGGACTTTAAAAACGCAACACTTGCATTATCGATTCTTTCACTCAGAACACAGGATGTTTCCGAAAAATATCTGTTGAACTAAAAAGTACACTTAGTCTGCTTAACTTCAATACCAAAAACGAAATGCCAGTGTCCGTGATTAACGCCACATCGCGTTATTTAATAAATCAAAGGTTACCCAAATTTCAACAAAAAATAAATTCCATAATAAGTCAATGGGGACGAAAAAAATTCTTAATGTCCACCATGCTTTCTGGTAAGAAACATCAAAACACAAACGAATGCTGTTAGTTGGCGTTCAATAGCATGAAAAACGTCAGTTTAACGTTTATCAAGAAAAACGTAATTTTTACGCACACGATTGAAAGAAATTCATTATTTTTTGAACACATTATTTAGGCATGGGACTAACCTAAAATTACCACAACGTTTGATGTTGTAATCGAATGCATCTGTGTTTTGAGCACTTAACGTTTGACGTCAGCGAAGAACGTAAGAGCCTCAAACGACATTGAAAGAAAACATCAATGTTAATTTTGCTTTTTCCTGTGCTGTAGGTTGCTAGCTATCACCAGAGATGATTTGCTTTCACTAAAACCCTTTCTTGTAGCCACTGTTAAGCTTTCTTCAAAAAAGTAACGTCTCGATGACGTTGAAGAAAGCAGCTTAAACAATGAATTCAGCGAACAAAATTTTATGGATAAATATTGTGTTAGGTGTGAGGATTCAGGATACTATGCTTATTTTATGCTTCAGTTCATCTTTAAATCAGTTTTAAGCAATTGATAACCGATGTAGAGTGTTGTGTTTTTAAAGTCCGTCAGTATATATACAAGAGTATAATGTTTGTTTCGTACTATCTTGCTATTGTGTAGTCCTGATCAAATCTAACTAAACCGGCCTCGATAGCCCAGTAGGTAGGGTGTCCGCTCCGAGATCGGGAGGTACCGGGTTCGATCCCGGGTCGCGGCATACCAAAGTCGTTAATAATGGTACTAGTTGCTCCCCGCTTGGCACTCGGATTTTCGGGGTAAGGCTAGGACTGGTCGCCCCGGTGTCAGTATAATGTGACTGGGGGTGGTATCAGGTAAAAGTGTCTGGGATCTGATACCACAGTGAAGCAGCACTATAAAAGTGAGCATTGAGCTCCCTGTCACAACCAGACACCGTCGTGATATGACAGATAATGTTGAAAGCGACGTTAAACCAAAACAAACAAACAAATCTAACTAAACATACCTTGTCATGTCAGCACCAGGCAGTAAGTCATAATTATTACTATGTCTAAAGTTTCCCACAGTCGTTCGAAATACTATTAGTGTGGTGCATGAATCCTGTACGACGCTTAGATCGAACGAAAAATGCACATTTGTAGGTAAAGGTTGTAATTGGTCTCAAATTAAAGCTTATCATCTCTTCTTTCATTTGCCGGTTGTCGTCGTGTCCGGAAAGTGTAGCGTCATATTGTAAAATGGGGAGATAACTCTGTACTAAAATGTTATAAAATGCAATATTTTGAAGAGTGCATAATGCTTAATCGTCAATATCTCCACTGTTGAGTATCCTAGATGGCTAAACTTGGTCTCATTCTAAAGCTTATACATACTTTTTTATCAAATGGTACGTTATGCAAATTATCTAATTTGCATATTCATGATTATTGATAAAATCATAAAAAATTGACGATAAACTCATTCAAAATCAAAAAGTAAATTAAATAAGACCAAAATCACCATTGTGGTGATTTTTGTTGCACTGTTGATACAATTTGACAAGTTCTGTCATATCATGGACATGTAGGGAAATCGTGCCATTTGCATATTTATGAATATTAGACAAATACGAGATAAATCATGGAAAAAAACAGAGGGGCTATACCTATACAAACACAGGTACCAGGGTTGTTGCTAGACATAGTTTTTTCAAAGAAATGTTCTAATGAATGCTCAGCCAATGACTTTTGTCCAAATAGTCAGGTATACAATCATGTGATTTTAGCTTCATAAATATTAATGAAAACATTAAAATGAAGAAAAAAAAAAGACAAAAAATAAGCAGTAGACTTACAAAAATGACTTGCACCTAGACTCATAAGAGCTGTCTCAGGACAGCGTAGCTCGCCTGAATTGTGCTTTGCCACTACATCTGTTAAAATCTATGACCCATGACCTTGACCTCAAGGTCACTCAGGTGGGTCATGATGGTACAACATAAAACTTCAGACCAATGCAAAGTATCAACTTGATCAATCTACATGTTCAAGAGATATAGACTTATAAAAACATTAACCAAAACTTAAACACAAAACTTCCAAGTCCGTGACCCTGACCTCAAGGTCATCCAGGTGAGTTGTGATGTACAGCATAAAACCCGAGACCAATATCTATCAACATGCAAGTATCAACTTTATCCATCAACATGTTCAAGAGATTTAGACTTTAACTAAAAATTTAACACAAAATTTCTAAGTCTGTGACCTTGACCTCAAGGTAACACAGGGTAGGTCATGATGGTACTGCATAAAACTTCAGACCAATATCTACCAACATGCAAAGTATCAACTCGATCAATCAACATGGTCAAGAGATATAGACTTACAAAAACTTAAATCAAAAACTTAAACACAAAATTTCTAAGTCCGTGACCTTGACCTCAAGGCACCCAGGGTGGGTCATAATGGTACTGCGTAAAACTTAAGACCAATATCTAGCAACATGCAAAGTATCAACTCAATCCATCAATATGGTCAAGAGATATAGACTTACAAAAACATTAACCAAAAACTTAAACACAAAATTTCTAAGTCCGTGACCTTGACCTCAAGGTCACCCAGGGTGGGTCATGATGGTACTGCGTAAAACTTCAGACCAATATCTAGCAACATGCAAAGTATCAACTTGATCCATCAATATGGTCAAGAGATATAGACTTATAAAAAAACTTTAACCGAAAGTGTGACGCGGACGCGGACGCACACGTAAACGTAAACGCGCACGACCGAGGTGACTACAATAGCTCTATGCACTTTGTGCAGGCGAGCTAAAAATAACACCAGAGTGCTGACAATTATGTAAAATTAAAGCTTATTCTCCCTCCTTTCTGTTACTTCTTATTGTCATGTCCGGAATGTGTACGTCATATCGTAAATAGGGGAGATAATTTTTAACTCACCTGAGCCGAAGGCTCACAAGGTGAGCTTATAGGATGGCCATGATCCGGCGTCCGTCCGTCCGTCGTCCGTCGTCCGTCCGTCGTCCGTCGTCCACAATTTCAAAGATCTTCTTCTCTGAAACCGCTTGGCCGATCTAATTGAAATTTTATGTGGAGCCTCCTTGGGTAGTGGCATTTCAAGTTTGATCGCGAAATCCAGGTCACATGACCAAGATGGCCGCCACGCCCATATATGGTAAAAACCCTTCAAAAATCTTCTTCTCCAGAACAGGTGGGCCGATTTCCACGAAACTTGGTATGTAGCATCGGGGACTTCAGCCCATCATAGTTTGATAAAATGATGACCCTTGGATGACCTTGACCTATTTTACGGCAATGTCAAATTTGGAAACATAGGCTTTTACATGGGAAAAAGTGAAAACTATGGATTTTTTTAAAAACTATTGCAGCCTGAGGCCTGAAAAGTGGTAGATGCAAACAACTAATAGAATAGATGAAGGTATGTGATTAATATAGGTCAAGGTCATCTCTTGACCTTGGCCAGTCTGTTGTCCATACACACTTTTCAAAGATCTTCTTCTCTGAAACTGCGCGGCCAATCAAAGTGAAATTTTATGTGGAGCATCCATGGGTTGGGGAGACGAAAGTTTGATCGCGAAATCCAGGTCACATGACCAAGATGGCCGCCACGCCCATATATGGTAAAAACATTTCAAAAGTCTTCTTCTCCAGAACCATTGGGCCGATTTCCACGAAACTTGGTATGTAGCATTGAGGACCTCAGTCAATTATAGTTTGATAAAATGATGACCCTTGGATGACCTTGACCTATTTTACGGCAAGGTCAAATTTGGAAACATAGGCTTTTACATAGGAAAAAGTGAAAACTATGGATTTTTTGAAAACTATTGCAGCCTGAGGCCTGAAAAGTGGTAGATGCAAACAACTAATGAAGTAGATGAAGGTATGTGATTAATATACATGTAGGTCAAGGTCATCTCTTGACCTTTTCCAGACTGTTGTCTATACACAGTTTTCAAAGATCTTCTTCTCTGAAACTGCGCGGCCAATCAAAGTGAAATTTTATGTGGAGCATCCATGGGTAGGGGAGACGAAAGTTTGATCGCGAAATCCAAGTCACATGACCAAGATGGCCGCCACGCCCATATATGGTTAAAACCACTCAAAAATCTTCTTCTCCAGAACTGGTGGGTTGATTTCCACGAAATTTTGTATGTAGCATTGGGGACCTCAGCCTATCATAGTTTGATAAAATGATGAACCTTGGATGACCTTGACCTATTTTACGGCAAGGTCAAATTTGGAAACATAGGCTTTTACATAGGAAGAAGTGAAAACTATGGAGTTTTTGAAAACTATTGCAGCCTGAGGCCTGAAAAGTGGTAGATGCAAACAATTAACGGGGTAGATGAAGGTATGTGATTAATATAGGTCAAGGTCATCTCTTGACCTTGGCCAGTCTGTTGTCCATACACACTTTTCAAAGATCTTCTTCTCTGAAACTGCCTGGCAAATCAAAAGTGAAATTTTATGTGGAGCATCCATGGGTAGAAGAGACGAAGGTTTGATCGCGAAATCCAGGTCACATGACCAAGATGGCCGCCACGCCCATATATGGTAAAAACCACTCAAAAATCTTCTTCTCCAGAACCGGCAGGCCAATTTTCATGACTTGAACTTGGTATGTAGCATTTGGGACTCCAGCCCATCATAGTTTGTTGAAATGATGACCCTATGATGACCTTGACCTATTTAACGGCAAGGTCAATTTTGGAAACATAGGCTTTCACATGGGAAAAGGCGAAAACAAACTGTTGCAGCCTGAGACCTGAAAGTTGCTAGATGCAGACAACTAATGAAGTCAATGAAGGTAAGTAATTAATGATGGCCAAAGTCATTTCTTGACCTTGGCCCAAGGTCATTTAAATATCAAAATTAAAATTATGGTTTTCTCAGAAATCACTGGGTTTGGAAACTATTGCAGCCTGAGACCTGAAACTTTGCAGATGCAGACAACTTATGAAGTCAATAATGGTGTGTGAGTATTCAAGGTCAAGGTCATTTCATTATGACTTAATACTCCAAGATCAGGCTTCAGGTGAGCGTTCTCAGGACCAATTGTCCTCTGGTATACAATAACACTTAAATACAATATTTTGTATTCATTTTGTGTTTTGAGTGTAAAATGCTTAATCAATATTATCGCCTCTGTTAGTAATCTACCATTAACCTGGTCTCCGTTAATAACCTAATCCAATGGTTAATTATGCAACTAATGTAATGCATATTCATGAAATATCAATAAAGATATCAATAATGAAGGAAAATCATTTAAAAACCAAACATTTCAGACCCAAACCATTATTGTGGCACACTGCTATTGCACCACTGATACGGTACTATTTGACACATTTGCAAATACCATGGACCTGTCTAAGATCATCACATTTGCATACCTATTAATATTTGTCAAAACTTCAAATTATCAGAGAAAGCAGCGGGAAATCTGTCCTTAAAGAGAATGGGGTGGTGTATAGATAGATATAAGATCTACCCCGTAACTCATGTATACCAAATTGTTCAGAGGGACCACCTAAATACAAAATATGTCCCTCTTAGCGAAACGTTGTTGGAATGACATAAAGGACCTCTGACGGTGGTAATGGGAGCCATAATGTATAGCTGCCTCAGATTTTGATAAAAATAAATGTTGGTCAAATGCTTCTGCTTTTGTATACATGTTTGCTGGTAGTCCATAGTTTATGATATTGGATTGAGGTTCTTGTTTCAAAAGAAGTACTGCTTTATTTTTGGGTTAAAATGGGCATATTTTGTATTAAACATATAGAAAAATAGAAAAGTATTTATTTAACATTGTTCCCCCCCCCCGAGTCCCAAGAAATCCCTTTGCATACGAATGAATTGTCATATTATACATAATATATGTGAATGGCGTTCTGGGACTCGGGGGGGAACAGTACCCTACAGCCCAAAATGTTATCTCAGTACTAGAGCCCAAGTACGTGAAATTGTTTTTAACTTAAAATTAAAAAGAAAACAAAACAGCAGTTAAGTTGTATGCCATATATAAAGTACAAAAAATGGATATATTCATTTGTTTCGAAAATTAACCCAAATCTGCTTGATTTATAACCACTTTTTATGTTCCATTCCCCAGAAAATGAGGGTACTGTACATTCTGTGGAACAAACTTTTGTAATCATTCTATACTAATATTGTCCACTTGTTTACACGGCCAATAACCTCTTGCACCACAAACAGTAAAAATGATGGACTGTTTTCCTATTTCTTTTCTTTTTAATGTATTTACTTCCAGAACAACAACTTTTCAGTCAGGTCGGTATCATGCCACCACTGTCTAGGTATTAGACAGTACCATTGGAACTTAAAATGTCTTTTGTCATTGGTACAATACAGCGACGTAAAGTTTCAAATCACCAACTTTAAGGGTGTTTACACAATTTTCCATTCATTCTCATAAAACTATTTGCTTATTATATCACGTTAGGCATCAAAACAAGAATCTTTCACTTCTTTAATGAAAGTGATTCTAAATAGAGGCCCTGGGTTTGAGCCAATCGTGGGAGGCCCTGCTGTGCCTGTCAAAGAAACATTAACTCCCCAGAGTACTGGGTACAGGAAGCAATACGTGGCTCAATCCCAAAATAACGGAAAAACTGTTCGGCCATAATCAAATCGAATCAAAAATAACTTTTATGATTATAATCACTTCGACACAACCATTATACTGAAACAAGACACATGTAAGACAAGCTAAGTTCTGTTTGCGGGTGTGCCTGGAGTTTTTTCTCTAGGTTCTCATGTTTTCGTCCACCTACTGATTGGTCAATCTCATACGAGCTGAAATAATCTTCAAAGGGACATTAAAGTGAATCAGAAAAATAAATACATTGAAGGCCGTCTTGTAACAGGTTTATACAGGTAAATAAATATTCATGCAAGGTTGCTCAGTGTGACCAAGTTTTGTCACAATGGGCCGTGTCTGGAGAAAATGTTTTTGGTTAAGGTCGAACTCTAATCAAGCTGTGCAAGACATAGAAGATGGATTGAAGTTTTGTTAATTAATGAGTAGACACAGTTCTGAGTAGCTGGCTGGTCATCGCTGATCTGGGTATAAGGTTTTGCATATAACAGATAGCAGGTTTTCTTATGAGTTAACAGTGCCTTGTATAATGTTTGGTAGTACTTTAAAAAGACAATAATATTATACAGGTAACTGCTAAAGGTTTGTACCCAAAATGTTGACGTTGTAATATTTCAATTTTATTTCAGTGGCATTATGCATGTTTATCGCACTTTACACAGTGTTGCATGCACAAAATATGATACAATAGTGGAATTAAAGGACTACAAGCAAGGAAAAGCGAAAAATTAAAATTTTCTCACATATGAAATTTTGACCCCCACCCCCGCTAAAATCGCCTTTTTCACACTATATGGAGGAAATAGTCAAAACTTTTAATAGTTATAGGTTCAGAATACATTGGGCTTTTGCCCTAATCATGAAATACTACCACCAGAACCTTTCATACATTGTTATGGTATTTTGAAAACGAGGCATAAAACCCCCAAGAACGTCACTGATTCCTTACAAGTTTTACATAATTTTCAATCTATAATATGATTCTTAAGGACGATGTGTACCTACTAAATTGCTCTTTCTCCCTTTACAATTGACTAACTTACTAAAATTAGTGCCATATTTATACAGGTATTTGACACTTTAACCTGGTTCTACATAAATATAGAACACTGAAAGCAGTATCAAATACATACTATACTTATTTATAAACCTCACCTGAGTTTCAATTTCATGAATATTGATGAAAAATTGAAATTGATGAGAAGAAAATGGAAAATTAAATGGGTATACCTACAAAATGACCTGTATCTCAGCAACCAAAGCTTTTGATGTGCTGAAATTGGTGCCGTAATATTTTAATCTAATATTATACACCCTACACCATAAACAATGTGTCGTTTGACTTTCGTTTCATGACTATGAATAGAATCTTGAGAAATCGGAGACATATTGCCGAAAAAAATTTAAGGCGGTTTATCTATAAAACCACCCCTATCTTAGCTAGTAATAGCCTTAGATAATTAGACTTTGTATTTAAACGATAACTAGGACAATGTACTATACCCATTTAATCTTATCAATGAATTATATGAATATTTTCATGAATTTTCATGAGAACCTCAAAAATAGGTGAACATTCACGGAAAATTAAAGGGGTATACCAACATAATCCCTTGTATATCAGTTACAAATAGCCACAAATTATTCAAAAGTGCATCAAAAAATTCCTACGACTATTAGTCATTGCCATATGGCCAGATTTACAACATCAATTAGTTAAAAATGAATGTGCAAATGGTTTTATTGGAGCTCAATCTTATTTTTGTGTTATGTTTACATTTTTATGAAGTTTTACGTAGCGTTCACAAAACATTATCTAAAATTGTTAATATATACCAGACTGCAGGGAAATAGTTTATTGCCTTAGAAATCTTTTGGTACCATTTACAACACTCTATGACTTTAGCAAGCTGTGATATAAGCGATTTTATTGGTATAAACCCTTTAGTTTGGTGATTTTTCTTTAATATCTAATGTTATGATTACTATTCGAACAACAAAGAGTCGGATGATTTATACATTATCTTATTACATGGATATAGTACACCGACCTAGCAATCATTTGGTACCATTTTCTACACTCTGTGGCGTTTTGTAGCTGAGATATTCGTGGTTTTGGTGGTATACCCCATCATTTTTCTGTGATTTTTCTCTTCTATTTAAGGTTTTCGTTAATATTCGAACATTAGGAAAATCCAATAGCTTAGATATCTTATTACTTGATTAAAGCAATAACTTGGTATCATTTTCAACACTCTAAGGCATTTGGTAGCTGTAAGATATAAGCAATTTCGTTGGCATATCCCTTCATTTTTCTGTGATATTTCTCTTATATCTAAATTTCTTATTTATATACGAACAACAAATATTTCAGCTGAACAGCATATTTTATTACACAGCTATAGCACAATGTCCTAGTAATCATTTGGTACCATTTACAAAAATCTAAGGTTTTAACTATCTGAGATATAAGCAATTTTGTTGGTATACCATTTCATTTTTCTGTGATTGTTCTCAACACTCTTATGTTTTATTAATAATTGAACAATACGTTAGCCAGCCGATTTATATTTCTTATAATCTTGTAATAGGACAGTGTCCTACCAATCATTTTATTTCAATTTTAGCTCTGTAGGTATATAAGTAGCCAAGATAGGTGTGGTTATATAGGTATACCCCCCTTCATTTTTCTGTGGTTTTTTCCAATTTCTTCAGATTTAATTAAAAAAATAATAATAAATTGACTTATGTATTGTAAAAAAGAGTCATATAATTTTGCTAAGGCAATCGTTTGATACCAATTTTAACACTTTAGGGGTTTTGTTGCTGAGGTGCAAATCATTTTGCACATATTCCTGTTTATTTTATTCTATTTTTTATTATTTTTATATTCTTTTTTTTTCTCTCTCCAATTTGCAGTTTTCATTAATATTCATGAAAATGAAAATCAGAAAAGTATGAAATATCAGGCTTAACGATGATCGACCATTGACATAGCATTCACTTGACACCACTTTCAGTGTTCTATGCTCATAAACAGCCCAGGTACAAGTGATATGGTAACTATTCCCTCTTGTTGTACCGGTTTTTATCATGTTTTATTAATTTCATGAATATGCAAATTCAATGATTTGATTATACATGTATTAAAATATGTATTCATGTAGAATGTTCTATGTCCGTGAGTAACTTATTGACAAACTATGAATTTGTAAAGCGCATGCTGTCGCTGGGGTATGAGTATTTCTGTAAGTACACGCCCATTCTTTACAATCACATTAGGGGTTGGTTGAGATATTATGAAATTTACATCATAGAAATGTGTTCAGCATATTTTTGGTATTATGATGATATTCTGACCAAACTGGTGGCCATGAAAATTTGTCTAAGGGGGTCTAAGATCCTATTTTCCACTCTAAAGTCTTCAATGGCTAAAATTTTCATCGGGTTTCCTGATATTTTGTCATTTTGATTAATATTCATGAAAATACAAATAATATAATTTTCATATAGATACATGACATCAACAATTTTGTCAAGTGGTATAATTGGTGCAATAACAATGTGTCACAATGGTAGTTTAGGTATGAAATTAGCTCACTTATTGTTTTTATGTGTGTTTTTTTTTCTATGGTTTTGGTGTTTTCATTAAAATTCATGAATATGCAAATTAGATCATTTGCAATTTTATCATACAATATCAGGCACATGTCTCCGCTTTAAAACGAGACCAAAATTCGTGGTCTAGGATAAGAAACATCTGAGATATGGTCCATTTTCTTTGTGTACCCCCATTATAAATTCACAAAAATGTTGAAGTTTTTGAACGGGGATGCGCTACTTCTAAGGGATGTAACTCCAGTGATAGAAATAGTACAGAACCGTAGCATACATGGCTGAAAAGCTTATGAAATTGTCTTTAAGGACAGTCAGACGTCACTGACACTATTTTTTGCTCTTTTTTCAAAACTGATAGTTTATAAATACATTAAGTTTATTCTACATCATGTGCAAAAATTAAAATCATATCTTTGTCAGAAATGCTAGAATTTGATAAAATTTCCAAAGTAACTGTAAAATGTGGATAAGTTTGTTCTATCAATTTACCCCTGATTGCCAATGGCCAATTGATTTCACACACTATAAAAAATTTTCTGTACCAGGAGGCTGAAGGGCCAGTAGGCTATTAATCAACTTAGACAGACAAGAACTGTCTTACCCTGAGAAAACCTGTGTTAGTTCTTTCACAAGACATAAAAAAATAAAATGAAAAAACAAAATAAAGAAAAGATGAGCTGTGTTTGTGCTGCAAAGTTCAGGACTTTGTTTTACACATTTGAACATCCCTATTATTAGAAACTGGTTAGTTTGTGTATCTTATTCTGTTAAATGGCCTAGACACCTGTAATTCTCACAGTGGGGCATTTTTTTTTAAATAGCATCATTCATTGCTCATGATATTATATTTGAGCCGCGTCATGAGAAAACTGGACTTTTGCCTATATATATACGACAACAAAGGCGGAGATCATCTGTGCAGTAACTGCACAGCTGATCAGCGTCTTTGTTTTCGCTTCACTGAAAGTACAATTCCTCTTCTTCCTAGATCCGAAACTTCAAGCTTCTAACCATGTCAGGCCGGTTTGTGTCGGACCTGGTCCGAAACCCTGAAGATCAGAGCATGCTGAAGATCAGTCCATAGCTTATCTTTTTCTCTCAAATTGGTTGCATAAGCTTGATCAGAACTTTTTTTTCTTTTCTTTTTTTCTTCTCTTTACTGTATATCTAGTATAATCTTACTACATGTAGTTGATGAATTTCAAATTTCAATGTATAAAGTGTAATGTAAACTATGAAACTCTAAGTCATGGTTTGCATCCAACCTCTCGGGTTTGGATGTACATAGGTTTTCCCAAGACAAAGGCTAACATCAGACATACTGAAGACAGTAAAACGCAATAAACTTGCCCCAATCCATTCATTTCCTGTAACAGTTGGTTTTCCACATCCATCATTAAGTGATAGCAGATTATGCCTCCCTTTTGAAGATTTCCTGGAGAATGTTCCACTACTTAGGGCAGGTCATTAATTAATGACCGTGAAATGTATTCATGACTGGAGATCAGGCTATTGGTTAAAATAAACAATATTTTCATAATTTTGGCCTACTATGATAAAGCAGACCAGCCCAAAAGGTGTGTAGCAAAGTCTCCCAGAGTGCTGATTGGATGTGTGAAGATGCCATGTCTTAGAATCTACCTATTCAAGATGATTATAGACATTTTGTATCATCAAACAGTTTTAAGGTTTGTCTGACAATTAGATTTTCAAAAGAACTTCGATTTCAAAGTAGTATAACTCTTTTATTTATGGACGGATCTACATAATATTTGGTGGGTGGGTGGTTTGAAGTATGACAAAGATAAATGTATCACAGATTTTCTTAATTTTGAACGGTACTTTGTTAGGGATGACCAATTAATTATGAACTGCATGACAAAATGTGCTGTATGTCTGCTTTGAGACATTATTTCGAAAATCCCTGATACATTATTGTAGATCTCTATTATCTGATGGCTGTCACAGAAAAAGGTACCTCTAACTCAAAAACTTAAAAAGAAGATGCAAATAAACTGCAAAAAGACAATTAAAATTGTCTCATTGAGCCAACAAAGGGCTACAAAATATTCTCAACACATACATATATCAGTAGAAAGAACATCTTCTCTTCTTTCAGGTGACATGCAGATTATGCTTGTAACATTTTCCTAAGGTAGGCTAAATGCCTTGCAAACATGACTAGTATCAATATTTTAGCGATGGGAATGACTGTCCTTAAGACCGAAGAAAATTCGTTTCAAAAGTATACATATGAATCGCGCAAATTAACTTGAAAATATTCATTTTCAACGATTTTATGGGTATATTACGTAACATTACGTAATAACATCGTCTTGACATTCAAGGATTCTGAACAGCAACCAATCGCCGCGAAATACCTGTCTGTGTTATATAACTAGGAATTTTAAGTCGTCCCGTGTATAATTCTATGATTTTTACAAACGGAAACACCTTACTGTCGGAACTTGCTGTGTTATGGTAGGGAGTTATCTCCCCTTTTCCTAATATGACGCTACACATTTAGAAAGCGACGACAACCGGGAATCAGTAGAAGAGGTAATAAGCTTTCATTTGAGACCAAGTTTGTCCTTTCCCCTCATGGGTGCATTTTATCGTCAAGATTCAATTTCATGCACCGTACTATATAAATTATTGCAATCGCGACTAAGTCTTGTTCATCATGCAAGGCTTTTTGTGTTTCAGGGACTAGAGGGCAACGGGGGAAAAGGGGCGTTCCCGGGAGCCCTGGTACACTGAGTGTGGGACTGTATAAGCTGGGTGCCAAGAAATGGCAACGCGTCAATTTGGGCTATTTGGTGAACAACTACACACTTATGTTAGAGTCTGCGAAAGTCGATCTTATGAAAGGCGTTGTTGAAATCGACACGACGACGAATGAAGTCGCCGAAAATCTGGCAATGGCGTTCTCAGTTTCTCTGCTGCACGTGTTGTGCGTGCCGCGACCATCGGGCTGGACTGAGGGTCAGCGAGTTATGCCAAGCGTGACAACACGCGGGACTTGTAGCGTGAATAGGGTTCCCTCTGATGACATGATGTTCATCATGGCGGCCGGTTTGTTGTGGAGTACACCCTCGAACTTCTACATCCGTTCACATTACGGGATGTACGCATGCGCTATGTGTGGTGGCGGAGGCTTTGACAATGACTGCGTAACAGATTTTTCCAATGATTGTGACGGTCTTGACGCTGGAGGTGACGGAGCGGAAGGCGGGGCGGGTGACGGCGGTGCATGCGGTGGGGGTGGAGACGGCGGGGGCTGCGGGGGTTGCGGAGGATGTGGTGGCTGCGGTGGTTGTGGAGGAGGGGGATGTGGCGGGGGTTGTGGTGGTGGGTGTGGTGGGTGCGGTGGCGACTAGGACGGAGTAGGGGTCTGGGGACTTGGGTCACAATGGTGGGAGTTGGGACGGTTGGTGGGTGTGGAGGGGGTTGTGGTGGTGGTTACGGGGGCGACTAGAAGTTATGGCGTGCGATAGTGTTATATCAGAATTTTGCACTAACTCCAGGTTTTGTACATGTCGTATATTACATATACAAACAACATTTTATTTCATTTCATTTCTATAATTTGAAATAGATAATTTAAAAAATAATAAATGCAATTCTACATTGTCTTGTAATTCGATGATCCTTTAGTTTTCTTCCATACACAAAGCAATACAGAAACAGTACAAGGTTTCTTCAATATGCCGCGTTATATGTGGCGACTAGGACGGAGTAAGGGTCTGCGGCTAGGACCACAATTGTGGGAGTTGGAACGGGTGGTGGGTGTAGAGGGGATTGTAGTGGTGGTTACGGGGGCGACTAGAAGTTATGGCGTGCGATAGTGTTATATCAGTATTTTGCACTAACTCCAGGTTTTGTACATGTCGTATATTACATATACAAACAACATTTTATTTCATTTCATTTCTATAATTTGAAATAGATAATTTAAAAAATAATAAATGCAATTCTAAATTGTCTTGTAGTTCGATGATCCATTAGTTTTCTTCCATACACAAAGCAATACAGAAACAGTACAAGGTTTCTTCAATATGCCGCGTTATATGTGAAGCGCGTTATACAGAGAACACAATACTGTTTCTCAGTATATCAAATAATCCATTGTATTTTTCTTTATAGATGTACGTTGAATAAGAGATGTAAAAGTAAAATAAGGAGTCTGTTTGTTTTTCATCGCGTATCAAAAGTTTACTGAATGTTTCTTAGAATTGATTACACCGCTTTATACACAAACCGCGTTACATACCTGCACCGCTTTATAAAGAGTCTTTATTTTCAAAAGAAAAATGAACCGGATGGTCATATCATTCGACGAAGTCGTATAAGATTATTTTGTGACCCAGATTTCAACTTGTATGGAAGAAACTGATTGTCATGGAATCATCAATTGATCCATATACACATTATTTTCCGATGTAAATTATATTTTCTTTTATTTTTTATTCTGTTACATTCATATTTTATCTTCATATCTACGCTGAAATATTGATAATAACTATCACTTAAAATGGAAGGCACGGGAACAATTAACTGTGTCGGCGCTCTTGAAAATCTGATTTATGTGACGTAAAAAATATTCCATACAAAAAAGTATGAATGAATCGACGAACTATTTTCTGTTGCGAAAACTTTAAATGCGGTTTTATGAATGACACTATTATTCCGCGATGTAATTCTGCCTCTAAAAAGAATAACGTGACTAGCCTGTTGTATATTAGCACAACAGGTACGAGATGATATCCTCAAACGATCCTATTGGTTTGGTAAACAAAAAAACTTGCGATTTGCCGTACCAATATCAGGAAAAAGTTAAATTCATAATTTATTCCGTACCGGCTATTACTGTTGGAAAAACTGACCTTGAATTCTAAATTACCGACCAATTATTTGCTATGTATAGATACATGCAGTAAAGGTCAAATGTATGAATGGGATTGCATTTTGCATCATTGCATTCTCTCTTTTTTATGTCTAAATTTATATGCACACAAATAATGCAGCAAATTTTGCTTTAAAAGTGCATTTTATACTCAAAAACGTCTTGCAGAAGACAATGTAAACCCAACTTTACCTGCAATGTGCAGTCGGTATAGTACAACTGTTACAAGAAATATCTTAAAAAAGATATACGACGAAGGCGAGGACGACGATTTTCCGTTAGACCTCTTCCACAAAGAAGTGGGGCGAGGTCACGAGGTATATCGGAATGCAGGTTAGCCAGCTGATCTAGATGATTTGTGGGTGTTGTGTGGGGAAAATGAACGAATGTGTTTAAAACAAGTACATTTCACCAACTACAGAAGGTGGACCACTTTTGGAAATAAAAAGTAAAAATGAGCTCCTTTAAGAGCAGCGAAAACATTAATGAGAAAGTGGATGGGCCACACTCCATAGACTTCAATGTATTTTCATGTTTACCAGAACTAAAATTTCCTTCTATCAGGAAGGAATCGCCAGGTTTGGAAGATACAATTCAGCTTTTATTGATCAGCTCATACATGTAAGTTGTAACTAAACCAAAAACCACCATCTCAGACGGGAAATGGAATAAATTTGTAAAATTTGTGGAAGATTAAGTTAACCGTTAACATAAACCAAATCAAATATTTTCGGTTTTCGAGGTATTTTATACACACTGTTGGTGATTTGTCTTAATTAATCAATCAGTGCTAACATAAGTCGCCAACTACTGGCCTGGGATCGGACCGGCAACCTCCTGATTACAAAGCGAATCCACTATCAATTAGACCACGGCGGCCGGTTCAGCAATATTACAGTTGAGAAACAAATGTGCATATGACTTCATCTGTGGAGCAGATACATCAGAAGGAGTTATTCTGTATATGCCTATCTGTCAACAGTTATTATACAATTGTTATAGAAAAGTAACTGAAACTCGGATATTTTAACTGCAATCGGTTATGCTGTTTAATTTTATAAGGAAAAGATGTTCGGATCCAAACTATCCAACTATACCTTTGGTCATGCAATGGGCGCAAAACACATGTATATGGTTGCCCGAGTGAACAAAGAGCTTTGCCTCACAAAAGCGATACATTTCGTAAAGGTTTTGTGCAGAGAATTCGTTCATGGTAACTTATTTTCTCTTGGTCTACCGGCTGCTATATCAAGCCTTTTTGCAAATATAAAAGTAAGCGGTGGTCAAGAACTTGCTCAATCAGAAAAAATCCCTGTTCTTGAAACCCGAATACACGTACAAACGTAAAAGCGATAGGCGCTACACGTAGCAGACTTGCGTCCCGCCGCCCCCAACAGATTCTATGACGCAGCTCCTATCACTCAAGTTGTTGTCGATGCGTTGCAATAATCGTGTTGCACGTGCAATGTTTTTCTGTCTTTTTTAATGTTTAACGTCCATATAAACAGCTTAGGTCATAAACCCGGTTTATAGTCTCATCTGAAAAAAGGAAGAAAAAAAGAAGCCGGGGATTGACAGCGCGACGCTATATTCACAAATCGAGTAAGGGAGGTGAAAATTTTCAAGCAAAATAATTTAAAATCTTACTATTTTATAATAATCGCTCTAAATCATTATAAAATGGCAAAAAAGACATACATGAGATGAAATCTTGTCGATCAAGTTTTTTTTTTTTTTAAAATATGCCTTTTCAATGCAAAATCTTTTACAAATTTCATTTTGTCCATAAAAACTTGATGTGCTGAACCGTGTTTAAAAAAAATTTGCAGGTCCTTTAAGGACAAACTGAGACCAAGATATTGACAGTAAAAAAACCCTGTCGTCCACCAAGCAAAAATTTTCTGCGAAAAATTATCAGAGGCGAGGTTTTCGACTTTAATTATATTTTACATGAATTTGATGAAATATAAATGTTTTACACCCATTGTACAATTTTTCATTCATGAAATCATCGTCTTCCCATCGTCGTATATCTTTTTTAAAGATATTTCTTGTTACCGCATTAGGTACACGCCAGGTACAGTACACGACGCAAGACTGTCTCAGCATAGACTTAGCAGTACTCAGCAAACCATGACCGCGCTGTAGTGGGGCGCTCATAAATGGATTTTACTTGAACAGAAAGATGCAAATACTTACTTCAGCTACATCATGACTTTTTTTTTTAATTCAAATATGCATTATAATGAGGTAGGAGTGAGTATAGCATTCCATGATATTAATGATTTTGTTGATATTTAAATGTATGATGCTTCAAATTTTATTGGTCGTTATTATTTGTACACGAGTTCCGTGCGTATCAATCTGATCTCGAGCTTATAAAACTTTCTTCGTGCTCAACTCAGCTATATGCATAAAATTTGAACTGACCATAAATATTTTTTATTAAATATTTTAACATTTAACATTTTGGTATTTTAACATTTATGAGCAGGATAAATTTTAGGTTGGCATTTTAACATTTATTAGTAGGATAAATTTTAGTCTCAGCTGAGCAAGAAAAAAGTTTAATAACCTCAGGGCCTGGTTAAATTGCTTGTCAAATAGACAGCTTTGTGTATGGTACCAAACCCAATATTGATAAAAATAGCATTTCTTTTTCAGTTGCACATTGTCAATCTATTAAAAGCACATTGATAAGTTTGTTGAGTTTTTACATGTTTTTGATATATTTTTATGTATTATGAATCTCACTTGAACCTTTCTTGTTCCAGTCGATATGTTGCTATTGCATTACGAAAACATGCCCAGCTGAAAAAAAATTGGTATTTTTCTTATTTTTGCCGTCAAAACATAGATTGTGGGTACACGTTAGAACCGCCTCGCCGAGGCGGTTCTAACGAGTACCCACAATCTATGTTTTGGAGCAAAAATAAGAAAAATAGGTATACCCCTGCATTCCCCAGTTTTGCTATATAAAAGTGGGGTTTAAGGGGGTATATTGCACGGACATGTTTTCCTGATGGTAAAATAACGATGTTTACTATAATTAGAAGACAAATGGGTAATGACGTTGGTACTTTAGAATTAACCACTGTCATGAAATTATGTTAATGTCAAAATAAGTATGTGACAGCGGTTGAGAAATAATTACCTTTACATGCAATTCCAAACTTGATTTAGTTATATATGTAATTCTCAACCTTCTATGGAGGCTTTAGCTGCATTTATACATGTAACTACATTTGTAATTTAACAGTGTGGTGTATCGTTTCGACATGACCTTACCTGTTGATAGTTGATATAAAACATTAAAGAAACTAATCAGTCAATTGGAAAGAAAAAAAATCGGTGGTATACCATTCAGTTGTTCGAAAGTTATATGCTCAAGAGTTTTCTGGAATTTAGTATGCCTTTGTCGTTCCGATGAAGTTGCAGCAGGAAAGCAAGTCCATGAAACGATTACCCCATTGAACCCCATTTTTATATAGTTAAGCTTGGGTTTACATGGGTATACAAATTTTCTTATTCTTGATCCAAAACATACATTAAGGGTACTCGTTAGAACCGCCTCGACGATACGGTTCTAACGTGTACCCATGTATCAATGTTTTGAACAAAATCAAGAAAAACATCAGTTTTTCCACTTTATTTTTTTCTGTTTTCAGGAGAAAAAAACATCTATATTGTATGGGCATGTTTTCGTATTAATGTAATTTCTGTCATAATGTTGCAGTGAGACCACTTGAGCTTGGGAGGTCTTATGTTTGTTTAATACGATATAAAAATGATCAAATATAAATATATGCCATACATTTGTGATAAAAAATACGATGTAGTTCCCTAATCTACGGGCGTAGCCGCCTCCAAGGAAATGTCCATGATGGTAAGTGTAAATTCGGAAATATTCGCGAGAACTTAATTTTCACAAATATTCGCGAATTAGTTGCCTCGCGAATTGAATGTTCTCATTAGTAAAGACACCTTCGCGAATTCAACGAAATTTGGGGATAATTCGGAAAAGGAAAGAGAAAATTTCCGAATTTACAGTATGTAAATTTATTATTTGTTGTTTGAAGTAGTTTTTTTTTTTTCTCTCTTTTACTGTTTTACACGATGCATTGTTTCATCTTGGCTCTATAAACTCCAGTTTAATAATTAAGGTAATTTTATGAGTCAACCAAACCCTTTCTCGCATGATTACTGATTTTTGTTTTGCTCATAAATTTTTACTTTTTGCATTTGAAGTTTTACAACTGTCATCTTGTTTTAGCTGAACTTAACCATATTTAAACTATCATCGATAGTATTCCACACTGTCCTATTTATCCCCTGTAATATCTATGTATTCTGTCAAAATGTGGATGCACCGACTATATAGAGGTACTTTATATGGAGTATTCTATCATCGATAGTATTCCACACTGTCCTATTCATCCCCTGTAATATCTATGTATTCTGTCAAAATGTGGATGCACCGACTATATAGAGGTACTATACATGGAGTATTCTATCATCGATAGTATTCCACACTGTCCTATTTATCCCCTGTAATATCTATGTATTTTGTCAAAATGTGGATGCACCGCGTATATAGAGGTACTATATATGGAGTATTCTATCTTCGATAGTATTCCACACTATCATATTTAGTATTTATCCCCTGTAATACCTATGTATTTTGTCAAAATGTGGATGCACCGACTATATAGAGGTACTATATATCAATGGAGTTTCTATCATCGATAGTTTTCCACACTGACCTATTTATCCCCTCTAATATCTATGTATTTTGTCAAAATGTGGAGGCACCGCCTATATAGAGGTACTATATATGGTGTATTCTATCACCGATAGTATTCCACACTGTCCTATTTATCCCCTGTATTACCTATGTATTTTGTCATAATGTGGATGCACCGATTATATAGAGGTACTATATATGGAGTTTCTATCATCGATAGTATTCCACACTGTCCTATTCATCCCCTGTAATATCTATGTATTCTGTCAAAATGTGGATGCACCGACTATATAGAGGTACTATACATGGAGTATTCTATCATCGATAGTATTCCACACTGTCCTATTTATCCCCTGTAATATCTATGTATTTTGTCAAAATGTGGATGCACCGCGTATATAGAGGTACTATATATGGAGTATTCTATCTTCGATAGTATTCCACACTATCCTATTTAGTATTTATCCCCTGTAATACCTATGTATTTTGTCAAAATGTGGATGCACCGACTATATAGAGGTACTATATATCAATGGAGTTTCTATCATCGATAGTTTTCCACACTGACCTATTTATCCCCTCTAATATCTATGTATTTTGTCAAAATGTGGAGGCACCGCCTATATAGAGGTACTATATATGGTGTATTCTATCACCGATAGTATTCCACACTGTCCTATTTATCCCCTGTATTACCTATGTATTTTGTCATAATGTGGATGCACCGATTATATAGAGGTACTATATATGGAGTTTCTATCATCGATAGTTTTTCACACCGTCCTATTCATCCCCTGTAATATCTATGTATTTTGTCAAAATGTGGATGCACCGACTATATAGAGGTACTATACATGGAATATTCTATCATTGATAGTATTCCACACTGAAACTCCATGTATAGAGGTACTATACATGGAGTATTCTATCATCGATAGTATTCCACACTGTCCTATTTATCCCTTGTAATATCTATGTATTTTGTCAAAATGTGGATGCACCGACTATATAGAGGTACTATACATGGAATATTCTATCATCGATAGTATTCCACACTGAAACTCCATGTATAGAGGTACTATACATCGAGTATTCTATCATCGATAGTATTCCACACTGTCCTATTTATCCCCTGTAATATCTATGTATTTTGTCAAAATGTGGATGCACAGACTATAGAGAGGTACTATATATGGTGTATTCTATCACCGATAGTATTCCACACTGTCCTATTTATCCCCTGTATTACCTATGTATTTTGTCATAATGTGGATGCACCGACTATATAGAGGTACTATATATGGAGTTTCTATCATCGATAGTTTTTCACACTGTCCTATTCATCCCCTGTAATATCTATGTATTTTGTCAAAATGTGGATGCACCGACTATATAGAGGTACTATACATGGAATATTCTATCATCGATAGTATTCCACACTGTCCTATTTATCCCCTGTAATATCTATGTATTTTGTCAAAATGTGGATGCACAGACTATATAGAGGTACTATATATGGAGTTTTTATCATTGTTATATATAAAGATGCATCCACATTTCTCGAAAACTCATAATACTGGGTGGATTCAGCGCTCGTTAAGAAAGTGTGGCATGAAGTCGTGACGCTGAAATGGTCATGGGCCGAAATGGCTATGGGCCGAAATGACCCGGAACCGGTACCTTTATCCGGTACCGTGTTTTAGTATTTTAGAACAGTAAAACGGGAAGCATGGCGGCTGTGTTTTTTCCGCGAGAAAACGCAAGAAAAACAGGAAAACAGGTAGTTTAAAACATATTATGTGCCTATTGAATGTGATATATCGACACGAAGTTCTTTACGCTTAGTGATAGTTATGGTCTTATCTAGCTGTTGAAAAGTACTTTAAGGATCTGTATTTGGGTCGAATCGGTTCCGGTTGCGCATGCGCCAAGAGCTGTACACTATTTTTCTTGATCTCGGAATTTTTCCTAATTCAAACTTCTTTCGCTGGTATAGAGGTGAGATCCACCCTGTTTTGACAGAAAATAACTCCTATTTTCCACGCTGCCCGAGTTCTGAGCCGTCTACCTTGTAGATCGCCATAACTTGATACTTTTCCCACATTGTTCTTGTTGTACACGGTGATTGCCTGGTACAGGTAACCGCCATCTACTTCCGGTTTGTGTATTTACTTTTTGTACATGTACAAAACGTTCATATAAGAAGCATCCATGATGTTTACACAAAATCACAATGTGTAAGATGATCCACAGCAGAGAAATAAGGGTAAGCCCCTCTTCACCTAATCTCCACGTGCACATGAAAAGCACACATCCAAGCCACTTACTGACAAAGAGAAATTTATCAAATTTCTTCTGTGCCTCCCTGATACTTTTTGCCTCGGCACTGGTGTGTTTAAGTATGAATTCAGATTCATCTGCCCCAGAAAATGCTGAGTCCCTATACCCATGTGGCAAATGCCAATCACCTGTTACATATGACCACAAGGGATTACAATGTGACACTTGTAGTCAGTGGTTCCATGCACCCTGTCAGAGAGTTGGTGATCTGCAGTATGACTACCTGGCTGAATCAAGCTGTTCCTGGCATTGCACTAGATGCAATTCACACAACTACTCTTCCAGCAGAACACAAGACCTTAGCACCTTCGACACAGGTAACACTTATAGCATACTTGACAAATCAGCAAATTTCACACCCTGTGAAACCTCTACCCCAGCCAAACCAAAGCAGCCTCCAAAGCAGACCAAAAACAAGCTGACCAATACCCCACTCAAAATCGCTAACATAAACTTCCGCTCAATTAAAGGAAAGAAATCTCAATTTTATTCATTTTTGGATTCCCACAACCCTGACATAGTTGTGGGCACAGAGACATGGCTCACATCTGACATTTATGATAGTGAACTGTTCCCTCCTGATCTCGGATACACCATTTACAGACGTGACCGGACAGGCCCTAAGGGCGGAGGGGTGATTATCATGATTAAATCGTCCTTCCAGTCACATCCCAAACCTGAGTATAACACAGATGCCGAAATCCTCTGGGTCCAATTGAATCTTATTGGATCCAAATCAGTTCTTATTGGCGCTTACTACAAACCCCACGAATTAGATCAAGCTAGCTTCTTAGAACTGGATAAATCCCTCAACCTTGTTAAAAAGTCCAACTCCCAAATATGGCTCCTGGGAGATTTCAACTTGCCAAAAATAGACTGGCAACTTCAAACGCCAACCCTTGACTGTGAATACCAGACCTTCTACTCAGACTGCTTACAAACCTTCAGTGACTGCCTGCTAGAGCAAATGGTGACCTCTCCAACGAGAGGTCAAAACATCCTGGATCTTTTCTTCACTACAAACCCGACCTTAGTACTCAGTGTTTCTATCCAGCCTGGTCTTTCAGACCATGACATTGTTCTGGCAGAAATAAAGAGTCGTCCTGAACTTATAAAGCAGGTCCCCCGCGACATCCCCCTGTACAAGAAAGCTGACTGGGACCAGCTTAAGCAATCAATGAGAGACTTATTTCTGGAACTCCAATCAATCCCTGCTACCACAGACAGTCAAGTTCTGTGGGATAAGTTTGCTGGCAGACTCCAGCAGGAGATTGACAAGCACATCCCTATAAGGAAAGCAGGTACTAGAGACGGATTTCCCTGGATTACTCAGGAAATCCGCAGGCTTATGAGAAAAAGAGATAAACTCTACAGGCGCTGGTCAAGATCAGGCAGACCTGATGACCAGAAGAAATTCTTAGACCAAAAGCACTTAGTTCGCAGAATAACCGACAGGGCCTACGAAAAGTACCTGAAAGACATCCTAGGTATTAATAATGAGGCGGATGACCTTGATGCCCCACCCAAGGTCAAAACCAAGAAATTGTATTCCCTCCTGAAACATTCAAAACAGGATTCTAGTGGAATTGCATCACTGAAGGCCAACAATAAAACTTATACTGAAGACCCGGATAAGGCCAATGCCCTAAATGCCCAATTTAACTCAGTCTTTAGCCCCAAAAGCCCGATAAGCCTTAAGCAAATTGCTCAGAGGACACTACAGGACTTACATGATTCTGGCACAAAGCAACCCTTCAGACCCAGCCCACACCCCAAAATGCCTGATATCCACATTTCTGTGCAAGGCATAGAGAAACTGCTCAAATCTCTAAACCCCCACAAGGCTGCTGGCCCAGACAAACTTAAGCCAATTGTCTTACAGACCCTCCATAAGGAACTTGCTCCAATACTGCAAGTGATTTATCAAAGATCCCTTAACACAGGAAAGCTCCCTTCCATTTGGAAAGAGGCAAATGTATCCCCTATCTTCAAAAAAGGGGATAAAACCGACCCATCCAACTACCGTCCTATCTCCCTGACCTGTGTCCTCTGCAAGGTGCTTGAGCATGTCGTGGCTTCTGGAATCTCTAAACACTTCACTGACCAACACATATTATTTGAACTGCAGCATGGGTTCCGAGAGAAGAGGTCCTGCGAGACACAATTGATAATGCTGGTCGATGAACTCGCCAAAAATATGCAAGCTAAAAAACAGACCGACCTCATCCTCCTTGACTTTAGTAAGGCTTTCGACAAAGTAGCCCATGAAAAATTACTTCTCAAACTTCACTTTTATGGTATAAGGGGGAATACTCTAAATTGGATAAAAGATTTTCTTGACAATAGATCACAATCAGTTCTCCTAAATGGTTCCAATTCAGATAACATCCCAGTATCCTCAGGTGTCCCGCAGGGCTCAGTTCTCGGACCCATTCTGTTTCTAGCCTACATCAACGACCTCCCGGATCAGGTTAGATCAAGAGTCCGTCTATTCGCTGACGACACAGCCATGTACCTTGCACTTGATAAGCAAGATGACTCAGAGATCCTACAAAAAGACCTTGAAAGCCTTGAGAAATGGGAAAAACTCTGGGATATGAGTTTCAACCCTTCAAAATGTCAGGTCATTCATGTGACCCGACGCCAAACACCACACGAAACTAAATATTATCTTCATGGCTGTGTACTTGAAAGTGTATCCTCCGCTAAATATCTTGGGGTCACTCTATCAGAAGACCTCAGCTGGTCAAATCATATCAACACTATTACTAAAAAGGCAAATCAGACTCTCGGCTTCATCAAACGTAATATCCGGGTCCATAACAAGGACCTGAAGTCCACAGCATATAAAACCCTCGTCCGCCCACAGCTAGAATATGCCTCTACTGTGTGGTCCCCTCACACCGACCAAGACATCAAGAAACTTGAAGATGTGCAAAGACGGGCCGCTAGATGGGTAATGAGAGATTACCAACAAACATCTAGTGTGACCGCGATGCTACAGGATCTCAACTGGCGCACCCTCGACCAACGACGCATAGATAGTCGATTGGTCCTCCTATACAAGGTCACATACGACCTTGTAGCCATCCCTGCTCAAGACTTCCTGATCCGGAACACCCGACAATCATCCAGAAATCACCCCATGGCATACAGGCAGATCCTAGCTCTAAGAGACTACTACAAGTTCACATTTTTCCCCCGGACAATTATACACTGGAATGCCCTACCACTGCATATCCCCGTACTACCCACTCTGGCTCAGTTTAACACAGCTGTCTGCCAGATAAACCACAAAAGTCCTTGAACACCAGCATCTGTTTTTATCTTTTAACTATACTAACACTCTTGATCGCACTGTACAAAGTCTTGTCACCCACTTTTCATTGCTTTTATTTCAACTAACCCCCTTCAGCTCTTGGTATACCGGAACACCATCTGAAGTCCTCCTCGGAGGTTAAGATGTAAAGGAAGATAGATAGATAGATAGAATCTAAAGGCAGTCAATAGCCTTATAAGGGACGAATCCACAATAACATCAAGTTACTTTCGCCAGAAGAATTTGTTATTCTTGCAATGTATAAATGTGCAAATACCTTATTAGTACGTGCATGTACTGTTAACCATATTATTGTAAATAAAATGATTATTTTGAAAATTCGTGTTTTAGTTCATTGTTCATCCTTTAATCCGTTTCTGAGCTTTTGCAGCGATTAGTGCCATTCTCGAATAATACCGTTCTTGGAAAACAATTTTGATCAAACATTCGATGGATCACAAAGAAGGTGTTTGAACACAAGGCCGCAGGCCGCGTGTTCAAACTCCTTCCGAACAGGGACAGTAGATTAACAGGGACC
Organism: Rugalucina vietnamica; assembly: GCA_964017185.1. Taxonomy (NCBI): domain Eukaryota; kingdom Metazoa; phylum Mollusca; class Bivalvia; order Lucinida; family Lucinidae; genus Rugalucina; species Rugalucina vietnamica. Next base: position 34,591,686 of record OZ024875.1, read on the forward strand.
TCAAACTTCAGTACTGCTATTATCATTTTCCAATGTATGCTTGACTTGGAGTCAGGCCAGGTTTTAGAATATGCCCAATAGGTATTTACATGGAGAATAAGTAAGAAAATATGTGTTTATAGTGGTCAGTTTCTACGAACTAGTCCTTCTTATATATTGCATTTTTATTCAAGCAAACCATGTCATCTGTTTAAGCACATAATGGGCTGTTGTTTGATGTCAAGTTTGAATATATACACCAAAAATTACACCTAAGCCATCTGTATAAAAATGAAGAAAAATTGTTTTCTTCCAGAAGAAGTTTTTTTACCTCTTTTGTAACAGCCTTTTTATATAAAAGTATTCACTCAATCTTTTTGAATTTTACATAAAACAACACTGGGACAGCTCATCTTTAGAATGGTATATTTCTTTTTAAGCTATGTTCAGTATGCTTGTAGGAGTATTTTGTAAAACACAGGCAGTGTTTGGAATATTTTGCCTTATTTAATTGCATAGTCAATTATTGGAATACCTGTCCAGCCCAGTCCAAGTGGCAAGACAAGCATATTCTATAAAATAGGGCTAGAGTCCAATCACTTGTATTATAGATCACTGTTCCGAGTGATCCAGCGAATGTTTGAACACTGAAACACACCATAGTTGATCGCTGTTCTTGCATTTTCACTCTAAATCCACTTAAAATCTCTTGAAAATAACATTAACAACATAAAAACTCACCGAAAACCGCAGAGCTTCTTCAAAGTCGGCCATTTTGTTTCTACGAAATGCATGACGTCAAGTCGCATTGACCAATGACGTCGGTCAAAACCCATGTTCAAACGGCACGTGAATTTCATGATTTGAACATGGGTTTGGTTGTTTGAACACGGCTTTCGACCAATATCGAAAACGGCTTCAAACAGCTATGCGCATAGATCTCTATGCAAGAATAATTGTTCGATTAGGCCTTATATTATATAATCATTTTCGACAAGGTAACATTAAAAATGGGCGTTTAAAACAAGAAAATGACAAATAATGAAGCCTTGCACATGCCTTAAATGGTTTGCCTAAGAATTTTATACATAGATGTATCGAGCTGGGTGGCTCGGAAACACTTGAATTGTCCAGGAAACGCCATGGGCACCACATTTGCTCAATGCTAGTTAACCCATATTTGACGAATGGATTTTCCCAACATTATCAACTGGGTGAGTCCACTTTCATTTTTAGGGGTGTTAGGAGTGATTTTAATTGTTATCTCATTGTTCGATTTAATTCCTCTAAGCAAACAGAATAGCCCCAGGTGGGACGCCGCGTTCTGTGGCGTCACATCTGGGGCTATGCTGTTTGCCTATGTCCCACAAAAAGGACACCAGAGTTAAATCATAAGCTCTTGAAACCGTAAAAGTAAGAAGTGATCAAAAGATAGCAATGACAGAAGCGGTTCCGGCTACCAGAGGCCTGACAATGTCTCGCCCTAAAGTATTGTTGGGAAGGTGGTGGCCTACTGTAGTTGTATAGAACGAGAGGTCCATACACCACTTAAAACACAGGAAGCAGTGTCTCCGTCTCGACATGATTGAAATGTTTGACTGGGACGTTAAGCCTTTAACCAAACCAAGTATTTGTAGATGTGTTTCCTCTTTCTTCCCTATAAAATGAACAAGTCAGCAAAGAGTCCATTTGGACGTTACATATAGAGTCATAAGTTAGCTGCAAAGGAAAACGCTGAACGATGACATTATAATACCATTCTTTTGCGAGATACTGTATTTGCACGGAATGCATACACATGGTGTACTCAAATATGAAATATGCTTGAAATAAATGGAATCGTTTTTCTATCGACGATGGCTGTGATCGGACTAGCAGAGGCACGGTCAGGTAAACTGTTTCACTTTGTTTCTGTTATTTTATAAGTTTGTTCAAACTAGAGATTGAACGTTTTCATGTTGTGCCATAAACTGATGTATAGATACTGTCCAAAAGTGAACATCAGGACCTAATTATGTCAACAAATCCTAGAAGTCAAAATCTGTGGGTTGCTCCGAGACTGTTATCTGAAAATGGAGGCACCTGATTGGGTGATAATTGTAAACTAAAAATACTTTTTTTTTCTTTCTAGCAACTGTAAAAATTATTTTTCTTCAAATTGGTATATAATTTACCACCTGATGCACATAAATTGTGTTGTTTTTTTCTGGTCCAAAAAGTAAAAACAGTGATTTTGAAAATGAGGTCAGGTGGGTTTTTCCAAAAATTGACGGCCATTCTTCAACATGCAACAGCTGAGAAAAGAGCCGGTGATGGTATGTTTTTTTTCATTTTTAAATCTTCTTAATTATCTTTTGGCTTGTAATTCAGGTATATTTTGATGGCCTAAGTGTTACCTGGTATGCAGAGTAAACTGTCAAAGAGCATGGATTTAGCATTGGAGCCTATGGGATAAATAATTAGTTCACAGTCCCCATAACCAACGAACAGCAAATGCGTGTAGTTTAAACTTGAATGAAAAGTTTGAAGGATTACCGTATATCTAAAGAGTCGAAGTCGCTCCATTGTTCATTGTCAGTGAACCATGAATCTTTCATATTGGCGAAGTTTAAACATTGGCAGCTAAAATGAGTTTTGAAATGTCATTTACTTACGGTCTGTGTCATTCTATTCGTCTTTCTGTCTGTGAGGATATTTTTTCATTGTTTTATTTACATATATATAGCTGTCTGTGGTCGGAAGCTTTATGACACTGAAATCGACATTTGTTGCGATGGAGCCGTGATACACGGTGGTGCACTTGGCCGGTGGGGTTGTTGCGGCAAGGCGCCACTCGCCCTGTCCCGCGAGCTGTGCTGTAATGGCACCATACAATTCGTGTACAATGTGGAGACGACCGATAAGCAGTGCTGTGGGTCTGACTTACTGGATCCAGCTGAAGGGATCTGTTGTTACAACCAAACATTTCTAGGGCACACTTGGTGTCCGGGTTCTTTCTACGGTACTGCAGTTTTATTCATGTATTGAAATTTTCTCTATTTAAAAATCACTGTTAACTCATTTAAGCCAGGGGTCCTTTTTATGGGACATTGGCAAACAGAACAGCCCCAGATGTGACGCCGCAGAACGCGGCGTCCCATCTGGGGCTAATCTGTTTGCTTAACGAAAATTCATCGAAAAATTGGATAAAAAAATAAAAATCGCTCCTAACACCCCTATAAATGAAAGTGGACTCACCCATTTGATAATGATGGGAGAAATTATTCGTCAAATATGGGTTAAACCAACCTCTCGGGATTACATACGCCTTCAATAGTCGATACTGTGCTTTAAAATGACTCTCCGCGAATAACGAAGACGTTTTTGCCTTTTTAAAGTCTTTTTGAATCATTGAAAAGTACTGTTTCTAAGTCACTGACTGCAGCAGCTACAGTACATTTGAATAGTTCTATGTGATCTGAGTGTTGATGGGACAAAACCAACAAAGTGAACAAAATTACAAGCCCAGAACAAGTACATACCATCATACAAACATATCCATGCACTGAAAACCCCCTTATACCTCACTTTTTAATTCATTTAGTGAAAATGGGGTTTACAGAGGTATACTATTTATATTTTTATTTTTGCTCCAAAAAATATAGATTGTAGGTGCTCGCTTAAACCGCCTGGCCGAGGTGGTTCTAACGTGTACCCAAAATCAATGTTTTGAGCTTTTTTTTTTTTTTTTTTTTTTTTTTTTTTTTTTTTTTTTTTTTTTTTTTTTTTTTTTCGAATGAAATTTTCAGTTTTTACATATATATTGCATGAGCAAGTTTTCATAATGAGTTTTCTGTTTCATTTTCAGGCGGCATGTGGTTACTTTTGGCTGGTGTGGCTGTGGTACCTTGTACTGTTTCTGTATTGCTTTGTGTATGGAAGAAAACAAAAGGATCGTCAAATTACAAGACAATTTAGAATTGCATTTATTATTTTTATCTTTTTCAAATTATAGAAATGAAATGAAATGAAATGAAATGAAATGTTGTTGGTTAAACATATGTATTATACGACATGTACAAAACCAAGAGTTAGTGCAAAATATTGAAATAACACTATCGCACGCCATAACTTCTAGTCGCCCCCCGTATCTACCACTACACTCCCCTCCACACCCACCACCCGTTTCAACTACCACCATTGTGGTCCTAGTCGCCACCGCACCCACCACCACAACCCCCTCCACATCCACCACCCGTCCCAACTCCCACCATTGTGGCCCAAGTCCCCAGACCCCTACTCTGTCCTAGTCGCCACCGCACCCACCACCACAACCCCATCCACACCCACCACCCGTTCCAACCCACAATTGTGGTCCTAGTCCGCAGACCCCTACTCCGTCCTAGTCGCCACCACACCTACCACCACAACCCCATCCACATCCACCACCCATCCAAACTCCCACCATTGTGGCCCATGTCCCCAGACCCCTACTCCGTCCTAGTCGCCACCACACCCACCACCACAACCCCATCCACATCCACCACCCATCCCAACTCCCACCATTGTGGCCCATGTCCCCAGACCCCTACTCCGTCCTAGTCGCCACCGCACCCACCACACCCACCACCACAACCCCCACCACACCCACCACCACAACCCCCTCCACATGATCCACCACCAGCACTTCCCCCTCCCACGCTCCCACCCCCAACACTACCATGATCCCAACCTCCACCACTGTGGCCCCCACCTCCCCCGCTATCTGCATGACTCCCACCACCACCGCTCCCATAGAAATAGCCCCCAGACCCTGAGTCCCCACCACATCCCCCGCAACCCCCACACCCACCCATCGCCATGTCATATCCGCCATCTTCCCCGGGAGCCAAGTGATGAAACTCTTCTGAAAAGTCTACAATACAAGCAGTCTCAGTGTCCCCACCCTCTTCCCCTCCCCTTTCAACAGAATTCCCTTCATCCCCACCGCATGCCCCACCCCCACACATTGCACACGCTTTGATTCCAAAGTGAGAGCGAATGTAGTAGTTTGACGGTGTGTTCCATAACAGCCCCGCCGCCAGCACAAGCCTCATCTGATGTGATGGTACTGTCTCTATTAATCTGTTCCCTCTTTTAGTCCGAGGTGGCTTCACTGTCTGACCCTCCTTCCACCCGGGTGGACGCGGCACGCAGAGCACGTGCAATAGCGCCACTGAGAAGGCAAGAACCAAGTTTTCGGCCACTTCGCTCGACTGAGGCTGTACTTCAAACGTCCCCTTCATCAGGTTCACCTCGCATGATTCTACTGTCAACGTATAATCGTGTTCCTTGTATTGTAATTTGTGGGTACTCAGTTTGCCTGTTTTGAACTTGTAAAAGGATACTGCCAGTGTACCTGGGCTTCCGGGTATGCCTACAATACCCCTCTGGTGTCTGCTAGCTGATTTGAGAGAAAAATATATATATAGCATAATAGGGATATCAGTTGTGAGATATTTTTGTTTGGTTAAATTTATATCTTAAACTGTATTATCCTAGTTCATACGCACACATTACCGTTACACGTTATGTATGCTCATCAAAAACAATTTTAGCATGTCGAGATGGTAGTCTTTAATATTAATGAAAGCGCTGAGTGCATGACATCCGAAACAAATTGAAAGTAAAAGTGTACCTTTGCGACCGGCAACGCCATTTTTGAATCCGATCCATTTTCCTGTCAACAACCCCCAATCCCCTTCAAAATTCTTGATCAATATTGCTCTTTCTCCCGCACGTGGGTTCAGCGTTAACCCGATGTTGTCGATGTCACTAATCTGAAGAACATACATTTGAAAAATGTTCCTGAGAGCGCTCACCTGAGATCTGATCCTAGAGTAACAGTTCTTCCCACACGCTGTAAAATACATGTAATAGCCATATGCGTTGCCTGTTAAATTGGTTTTCTTGTGAAACATTGGCGCCATGCGCAGGCTGAGCTCGACCTGCCTAGATCAAGAGATATACGCTAAGATACACCCCCTTTCACTCGAGTGTTCTGAAGATCTGAGTTTCTTTTCCAGTTGTCCCCAAAGACATCTGGATTGATTGATCTGCTGATTTTAGTGTCAGTTGCAAACTAAATGACCTTTAAAACGTTAAATTCAAGTGAAATTTTTATCTTACTATATGGAATTTTGGCCATGTAGATACTGATAAGTAACTGCTAAAATTGATAAAATCTGCATTATCCCTATTCTATTTCAAATGTGTGTTCTTACTATGCATTGTATATGTTGTGCGAAGAATTTAACCGAACAATTACAATGTTTATTTCAGGGGAGGTGGCATCATTACCCGGCAAAACATGCTAAATAGACTTTAAGGATACATGGTACCTGGGGCACTGTTTCAGTTCTAAAATAGAATAAAAAGTTACCTGATTTACAGAAACACTTGATTGACCTAAATGCTCAAACAGCAAACTCGAGTGAAAAGGGGTGTACATGTACATGTATGTATAGAATTGATTGCTTTCTGACGGAATCGGAAACGAACTTTAGGGTCTGATTCGCCAGGATAAAAAGCACGCTTTACCTTCGGTGTGCGGGGACATAATAGCGAAACCCTAGAAAGAATACGCTTCGGTTGTCTTACAGCGCTATGGGACTGTAGAACACACATTTGAAATAGGATTTACACCCCTTTTCACTCGAGTTTGCCGTTTAGGCATTTGCATGTCACAAGAAGACCATGTGTTCTGAAGATCTGAGTTTCTTTTCATGTTGTCCACAAAGACATTTGGATTGAATGATCTGCTGATTTGAGTGACAGTTGCAAACTCAATGAACTTTAAAACGGCAAACTCAAGTGCAATTTGTATCTTACTATGTGGAATTTGGCCATGTAGATTCTAATTCTAAGGTAGATTCTAAGGTAGATTCTAAGGTATTTGCTAAATTTATAAGTCTGCTTTTGTCCCTATTCTATTTCAAATGTGTGTTCATAATATGCATTGTATATGTTGTGCAAAGAATTTTGAAATAAAAAAAAAAGTGCTGTAACCAAACAATTACATTTTTTTATCAGAAGAGGTGACATCATTACCTAAAGGTAAATGCTGAATAGATCTTAAGAACACCTGGCACCTGAGACACTGTTTCAGTTCTAAAATAGAATAAAAGGTTACCTGATTTACACAAAAACCTGATTGACCTAAATGCTCAAACGGCAAACTCAAGTGAAAGGGGATGTATCAATTTTAAGCAGTTATCTATCGTTATATACATGGCCAAAATTCCACATACAGCCCCTTTCACTCGAGTTTGCCGTTTGAGCATCTAGATCAATCAAGTTTGTGTCTTAATCAGGTAACTTTTTATTCCATTTTAGAACTGAAAAAATGTCCCAGATACCAGGTGTTCTCAAACGCTATTCAGCATATTTATCTTTAGGTAATGGCGTCACCCCTTCTGATAAAAAACATTGTAATTGTTTGGTTAAAGCACATTTTATTTCAAAATTCTTTGCGCAGCACATACAACGCATATTAAGAACACACATTTGAAATAGGACAGGGACAAACGCAGAATTTTATCAATTTTAGCAGTTACCTATCGGTATCTACATGGCCAAAATTCCACATAGTAAGATAAAAAAAAAATCACTTGAGTTTCTCGTTTTCAGGGTCGTTTAGTTTGAAGCTGTCCCTCAAGTCAGCAGATCAATCAATCCAGATGTCTTTGCGGACAACATGAAAAGAAACTCAGATCTTCAGAACACATTGTCTTCTTGTGTAAAGCAAATGCTCAAACGGCAAACTCGAGTGAAAGGGGCTGTTCACTATGTAACATGTCATTCCTGAACCTTTCATAACTGTTGATATCAGAATTATGAACTTGTATTTTCATGGTGGTTTGGGTGGATTTGACAATTGTGACAAAATGACATTAACCTTTTACACTCTTTGATGGTTAGAACTTTTAAAATTTCTGGGCTATTTCAGGGGTAAGTTTGCATAGTCCATAACGTTAAGGTGATTCATGATTTGTTGTAAATTATCATTGATGCATCAAACGTCATGAATGTTGTAAGTCCAGTGGTTTGTCTTGTTAATTCTGGAACATATTCCAAGAGATGGCGTAGTTGTACTTGGATCATAAAGCACTCTACACTGTGTACAGCAGGTCCTTGAAAAGCAAGGTATAATGCATGTGCCAAACTTCTGTTTTGAATACATGGAGGGTAGGGGGATGCAATTGGTAGTACGACAAATGTTTACATGTCCTTGACAGTTTCTCAATGCCACTTTACTCCTAAACAATCAAGCTCGGGTTAAAGATATACATGGTAATTTATGCCATATGACACAATATGTTCTGGTGATTCTTAAGTTATGTTTGACTTTATATATAAACTTTTGTTCCCAATGTCTTAAGATGCTCCTCGTGAAGTTTCGCTTTGATTGACCAAGGGGTTTTAGAGAAGAAGATGTTTGATTATTATGATCAAATATACATGTATATACAGATGCGTTCACTTATTAATATACCCTGCGATATTCAGAAATAAATTGACAACTTTTCTTGTTTTTGAACAATCGTAACTGGCAAGAAAAAGACAACTGGATGAATTTGTTCGTATAATATGTTAAGTATGTCTATAAATATTTACTCTGTATATAAAACTTCCAGATCGTGTGATGTTGTATGCCTAAATTGATTACATAACATATGGAGCCAAATTTTTAACAAACATTCGCTGATATTCGAGTTTCAAAGATTCCACAAGGAACCATGGATAATGGTTTGTAATTTTGTTTGTGAATCATGAAAGAATAGCCATTTTTGTACTACGGCTGAAAATTTGGTGTCTTTATGAGCACTATTTACAGAGTTACATCCTGATTTTCATTTATTGTACATTTTAGAATTTCATGATAAAGCGGTTGTTACAATATAAAACTAAGCATGTCAGTGTTATTTTGCAAGAAAACAAATATTCTACTAGGGCGGTTATTCGACCAAAGCTTGCTAGTGGGTTCCTTCATAAGGTAAAAAGGTACAAGAAGGCAAAGATCAGGAAAAGAGATTCCCACTCCAAAAACCGAGGTGGGAAAAAAACAAACTAACAATCAGGCACTTATACCATGAAACATATCGTAAGCCGAATGAGCAGCTATTTTCCCAATAGGTGGCCACTCAGTTACCTAAGCATGTCTTAAAACACTATGGAGTCACCCATGACTTTTTATTCGCCAAAACGTGGGTTGGCATTTCATCATACAATTTATGATTGTTTCCTACGTACCGAGGGGCTAAGTGGGCTAAATTTATTGTTGGACAATGACTCACATCTCCTCTTCGTGATATTCCAAGCCTCTTCTATAGCGATTAAGTCACGGAAATTAACATGCCAATAAAGGATGTCAAAATGGCATTTATGCAAAGCAAATGTTCTTTGTATTCATCCCTATTATTGATACTAGAGGAACGTCTGTCTTTGAATGTCCTGGTGATTTCCTTGATTTTATGCCTAAACAAGATGATTTTTAAAAATATCATGGATATGAGCAGTGAGAGATAGCCTAAGTATGAAAGTTTCTCTGTGAAAGTCCCAGTCCCCTATGGTATTCTGTGTCGAGAAACAAACCATAAATTGTATGATGATATGTCAACCCACATTTTGGCAGAATACAAAGCCATATGTGACTCCACAGTGCCTTAAGGCATGCTTACCTCATAAAGGAACCCACTAGCAAGTTTTGTTCGTAAAACCGTCTTTGTAGAATATTAGTTTTCTTGCAAAATAACACTGACATGCTTAGTTTTATATTGTAAGAACCGTTTTACTACGAAATTCTAAAATGCACAATAAATGAAAATCAGGGTGTAACTCTGTAAATAGTGCCCATAAAGACACCAAATTTTCAGCCGTAGTACAAAAATGGCAATTCTTTCATAATTTATAATTAAAATTACAACCCGTTAACCATGGTTCCTCGTGGAATCTTTGAAACTCGAATATCAGCGATTTTTTTGTAAAAAATTTGGCCCCATATGTGATGTAATCAATTTAGGCATACAACATCACAAGATCTGAAAGTTTTTTTATACAGAGTAAATTTTTATGCCCCCAACTTTGAAAAAGTTGGTAGGGCATATTGCTTTGGGCTTGTCCGTGTGTCCGTGTATCCGTGTGTCCGCACCACTTTTTTCTTAACTTTTAAACGGTGGATGCTAGTGTCTTGACATTTCATATATGGATTCCTCATGAAAAAAAAATGACCCGTATTTTTTTTCTTTTCTGAGTTATGCCCCCTTTCTGAATTATCTCCCTTTGAAAAAAAATCTTTAAAATCTTGTGTGCAAGATATCTCAAAAAGTATTTAAGCTAGTGCTTTCATATTTGGTATGCTGATTGGGGCTAAGGAGTAGATCACCTGATTAACTTTTGAGAACTTTTTGTCAAATTTTGACAAAATAACGGAATTTTGAAAATTTATCAATTTTACCACTTTCGGATGAAATTTGTAACTTTTAAACAGTGGATGCTAGTGTCTTGAAATTTCATATATGGATTCCTCATGAAAAAAAAGATGACCCGTATTTTTTTTTCTTTTCTGAGTTATGCCCCGTTTCTGAATTATCTCCCTTTGAAAAAAAAATCTTGAAAATCTTGTGTGCAAGATATCTCAAAAAGTATTTGAGCTAGTGCTTTCATATTTGGTATGCTGATTGGGGCTAAGGAGTAGATTACCTGATTAACTTTTGAGAACTTTTTGTCAAATTTTGACAGAATTATGGAATTTTGAAAATTTATCAATTTTACCACTTTCGGATGAAATTTGAAACTTTTAAACAGTGGATGCTAGTGTCTTGAAATTTCATATATGGATTCCTCATGAAAAAAAAGATGACCCGTATTTTTTTTTTCTTTTCTGAGTTATGCCCCCTTTCTGAATTATCTCCCTTTGAAAAAAAATCTTGAAAATCTTGTGTGTGTGCAAGATATCTCAAAAGTATTTGAGCTAGTGCTTTCATATTTGGTATGCTGATTGGGGCCAAGGAGTAGATCACCTGGTTAACTTTTGAGAACTTTTTGTCAAATTTTGACAAAATTACGGAATTTTGAAAATTTATCAATTTTACCACTTTCGGATTTAAGTGTGCATCTGTTATCACTGTTAGTCCTCAAGTTTGCTATTTGTGCCCAGGTCAACTCTGTTTGCTTACATGATTTTCAAAAATAATGAAAAAACTGTTCCAGGTTAGTGGCAAGCATACAGTTGGGGGCATTGTGTTTTACAAACACTTATTTCTAGTTATATTTGTAGACATACTTAACATATTATATAAACAAATCCATCCAGTTGTCTATTTCTTGCCAGTGACGATTGTTCAAAAACAAGAAAAGTTGTCAATTTATTTCTAAATATCGCAGGGGTATATTAAAAAGTGAACGCACCTGTATAGGCCAAGATCTGACAAAAGGAGTCTAATGGCAGAAAAATCAAAATTAAGATATTAATAGCACATGAAAGACCAAGTGTCTCTGAGTATTTCCTGAAATTAGAAGAGATCATCATCCTGAAAATGCATCTTAGTTCATTGTAAATAATCAAAAGTAAATGCAGCAAACTGCTAACGCTTCCTTTAATTAAGCATCAGGAAAACATGTCCGTGCAATGAATACCACTTTTATATAGCAAAACTGGGGTATGCAGGGTTATACCTATTTTTCTTATTTTTGCTCTAAAACATAGATTGTGGGTACTCGTTAGAACCGCCTCGGTGAGGCGGTTCTAACGTGTACCCACAGTCTATGTTTTGAGCAAAAAATAAGAAAAATTGCAAAATTTTCATTTTTTACAACTTTAAAAATCTCTGTATATTGCATGGGCATGTTTTCGTAATGTGTACCTGAGTTGGTAGTGGGAGTTGGTCAGAGGCAACTAGATGACCGATTGCCGCCATCTTGTCTTTAAAGTATACTTGTATTACTGACATCATCAGTGGAACGCTGTGGATAGTTCGACATGTAAACACCACCGTCTCTCCTTGTTGTAATTTTAAACTGAAATAAATAAGTAAATAGATAAATAAATAGATAGATAAATAAGTAAATAAATAAATAAATAAATAAATAAATAAATAAATAAATAAATAAATAAATAAATAAAAAGAATTACGTGTATTAAATAAAATATGTGTTTATATGGGCCCATAAACTCGAAAACGCCCTGAAGTAATTTTTTTTCTGAAGTCCCAATGAGATTTTGCTCCTGATATCATCTAAGTGTTTATTTGTAACTATTTCTAACAAGTTACCGTAAAGCTCTGTGGTTCGCGAAAGCGTTTGGATTGACGCCTAAGGTGTTAACATGCACTTCAAAAGAAAGGCAAAAAGGATCTCGGAAGACTTAATAGGTTTTCCGCCCAAGGTTTGAGTGTTTCTGGCGGCTTCTGTGTTATTTGTATAGACTATCTGAGAAAAGATATGACACAAGTGTCATATCAATAGCTTCAATTTTCTATCGCAGTCAATAACGTATAAGACAAAGCGCGCACCGAGCGTGTGGAAAAATATGCCGCAAATTCAACCAATGTATTTCCATAGACATACATACGTGGTTTGTCAGAAAAGTTCGTGTACACCATTTATATTTTCAACAGAAAAATGAATATATCTGCTTTTGCAAAAGTATTTTATAAGCAAATATACAAGAAATTTTATTGAAATCTGACAAAAACACGTCATCTACAGCCTTTTCCATGCACTTCCGAACCGACTGCGGGGCCAAGGTCAACGTCTCTATATGACGTTACTTGACATTTTAAGCCGCCAGCGCGTAATACATTTGTTTCAGGGTGTTTTCTTTTTTAACAAAAGATCCTTGGCTATCAACATTTTTATGTCTGTGTATCCAGCTGTCAAATGCAGATACGCCGTACCAATTCTCGCAAAATTGTTCGTCCACCTGTTGAACATGTGTAACAATTTCTTGCGGCGAGCATGCCAGACAGGTGATCTATCGTCTGCGCCACAACTACTGAGAACTAAATAGTAACTGACAGACCGATGACGTTTCTGTTCTTTGTAACATTTTCATCGTATCTGTGGGTGATTTCCTTAACGAAACATACAATCGGCGTCGGCTGTTCTCCGACGTCAAATTACGCCATTATTTCAAACAGATTTTTCGCTCTGCTTCTGATTTTTTTCACATAAATCAAACAACACTGCCGCCAAGTCGGAATCTTTCTGAAACTGAAGTCAGTGTTATTTGGTTTTAGGACGAAATGTTTTAATGTTATAACATATTTAAGTGCCGTTTGACAGGGAAAAAACACAATATGAAAATCGTCACATTTTGTTGACGTTTTGGCACCTGTCCCGTGTGGCCCTACGTACGCTTAAGTAGAAAATATGTCATATTTAACGTGTTGATACTTCAAATTGAAACAAATTCCTCAAATATGCTCATAAGATATTGCTGCTTATATTTATACAAAAACAAAAAAACTTAAACAACAGCACTTTACTTTTCCTGCTAGCCAAGGTGTCCACAAACCTCGTACATGTGCGTTCTGTACGCTTGGTGTACGTTAAAGTATTTTAAGCATGCAGCATGCTTAAAGCTCGACGTGTCTCGGGTATGTGTCTTATACGAATAAGTTCAACACGCGTTACATTAAACGTTTGATACGCGCCTATACTGTATTGTGTGCTTAACATAACTGTGCAAAAGTACATGCAATCCAAAATTTTCAGCATGCTGAGATTATTATACGACCTGTACACACCTTAGACACACGCTAATCATTTGTGACTGTTATTTTCACCATAGAGACTATGGGCCCCCCTCCCATTGGGCCTAAAGAAATAGATATAGGCTACTTGTGCCTTCAGGTAAAGCTAAATACACTGCTGACTGATTACTGGTTAACCGCGCTTGTCTGAGCCTGCCGAGGAAACATTTCAAGTCAAACCATCCATACGTATAAGCCTTTTGTGTCTTAGTTGGATAGTTATATGGAGGCAACATCCCAACATGACCAGTCCCCGAAGCAGCATAGAAGCTTGAAATTTCGGATTTAATAAGAAGAGAAAGTGTACTATCCGTGTAGCGAAAACAAAGGCGCTGATCAGCTTCGCAGTTACTCCGAAGCTGATCTGCGCCTTTGTTTTCGCATAGGCAAAAATCCGGTTTTCTTGTGACGCGGTTCATTTGATAATGCAACATTCATCTGTCTGGGTCTACCAGTTATCGCCAGTACTGAACAACTTTTTTCAGCGTACTGCTAAATAGACTCCATAAAAAAGCAAGAATAAAAACGAATGAAGAAAGAAAAGAGGCTTATTATGATAACAAAAAAAATGAATAGCGGATACTCGGCGAGATTCGAACCTGGGCCGACAGACTTTTAACGGCATTACTCATGTTATCATTAATATTTATGGTCTATAAATAATAATCTAAAAATAGTTGCCATTATCGGCTGGTTTCCCGTTATCAGGTTTATGTTATATGTAAATATATTCGGAATAGGAACCAGTGCCATGCTTAATTGATACCGAATCATTTTCCCGCCCTTGATTAGAAGAGAAAAGAGAATCAGGCTATCTCTGCTTCATTCGTACCTTCGAGGTTATCATAAAAAAAACTATTGAAGTGACCACGGCAGTGTAGCGCTAAATACAAACCGCGATGAGCTATTATTATTATGAAGAACAGACAGGCACTACAGGCATAATCAATGATAGAAATCATGTCTTTAAGCATGTCGTTTATAGATTAGAACCCGAAATAACAATTTGTATCGAAATAATTGGGGACGAATATGCCTAAGGCTTGCAAAGACCGCAGACTGATGACCGCCGACCGAATCACTACCCATCGCCTCTAAGCAGTCTTTTTAATTTGAAACGTTAGTAACTTTCAAACTTTTAAGTGTCCCAGTTGAAAAAACAATCTATTTACTTTTTGTATGTCTACAGCTTTACATCCTAAAATAATCATATTGACGAATAAACAATCTTTTAAAACCGGACTTCTTTTTTTCTCGGATGGATATCTACATGGAACTTTTCCATTACAGTTATAGCTATAGAATAATACATTGAAGGGTTGAAGCTATAAAAAGTCAAACGACACAATAGGAACAATCACAAAGAAGATACGATGATTCAAAGAGAGAAATAAACCAGTGACGGTATTAAATGTTATACATCAGGAAAACATGTCCATGAAAAGTATACCCCCTCATACCCTACTTTTATATAGAAAAACTGGGGTTTGCAGGGGTAATCCTATTTTTCTTATTTTTGATCCAAAACATACATTGTTGGTACTCGTTAGAACCGCCTCGGCGAGGCGGTTCTAACGTGTACCCACAATGTATGTTTTGAGCAAATGTTTTAAAAATATCCAAATTTTTACTGGTGAAATTTTCAATTTTTACAGCTGAAAAAAAAGCTCTGTATATTGTATGGGCAAGTTTTCGTAATGTATGTGTGTAACTTTTGAGTTCTTTATCCTTACTTTTGATAAATTTTGCGAAATAATGTAGGCCTACATTGGGCAATGTTCCTTACCGATGTGAAGCTACTTTGCAGTGATTATCTTTCCCTTCCGGAAGTCTCTCGATAGACACTGGTCCCCACAAACTTTGAATATTTTCAGGAATTGTTGCGGTTTCATAGACACCTTCTCCTACAGTAAGTCCAATTGGTCCTTTGACTGGTGGGTCAAGAGTCACATGCATGCCGAGTTTAATGTTTGCCGAGAGGGGTATGTCTAAATCAAGCATATCTCCTGTTGGTCCCAGACGATCTACAAAACCTCGAAATGGATAAACCGTTTCGGCGATTTTGATTGTGAGGCGGCGAAAAAAAGGAAACCGACGTTTAGGTGTCTCAAGCAAAACTATCTCCAAGTCACTACTATAGTTTATATCAAATAAGAAATTTCCCGAATTTTCAATGACACTTTTGCTCCAAAATATTTTCGTGGCATCCTTTGGGATGTTTGGTGGTCGTTGGAATGTCAGAACAGTTGCACCATTCTTGTCTCTGATACTGATATGCATTTTGAATCTTTTATATCGTCTTTGACCTTGGAAATGAAGGGTCATCTCTTCAATATGAACCATGGCTTTTCTTGTCCTTAACGCGTTTAAATCGTCCGTAATCCGGTACAAAACGCCCTTGGGTGGTTTTCCCCTGTACATGGCACCAAACCTCGAAAAACTTTCTTTGAATATTTCTTTCCAGTGTTGTCTAGTTTTCTTATCTGCTGTGTTCAGTTTTGACCCCTCGCTACGATCCGTCGTTGTATCATCATGGTTAAAGAGATGGCCTATGTATTTCACCGTATCCGCTCGGTATTCTAGCGGATGCAACTGGTGCGTGTGCCAGATTAGGTCAATGTCGTAACAAGGTACAATAAATTCACTCGGTAGTAACTGTTTCATAAACAAGAACTTCTTGTAACGAAACAAGGCTCCATTCAAATACATTCTGTCCTTATAATGTGGCAGAGATACTTGATACAAGAAATCCTTTTGTCTCATAGCCGCTTCGACAATATTGTACGAAATCTTTGTTTTGAACTTACTCATGCGCTCTTCGTCAAACGGTTGGTCGAAATGTTCATAAAATGGCTTCTCATTTCCATATCGCAGGTCCCATAATTGTTTGGACCTGTCCATCGCTTTGTTGTACTCATCAAGCTTCTTTAGACGGTGATTAACAACGGCATCAACAACGGCTTTACAGTCCTTTTCATACGCACGTGGGGATAACATGTGACAGTGCCACACCCACTCAATGTCCACGGGCGCTGACAAGCATTCATCTGGATGTTCTGCTGCAAGCGGGAGCCAGTATTCCTCGTACCGATATACAGATCTTGTAAGACATGACGCAGTTTTCAATCCGGGTGTTTGATCAACAAGCTTCAAGAAATCAAGTTGGTACAGCGCTGCTGTCTCGAGATCTATGCTGAATTTAAAATTGTCGTCGTTAAATTCCATTGTAGATTCTATCAAATACCTTTTGGCTGAAACAAAATAATTATGATTGTCCCGTTAAGTGTGTGTATTCGTGCTCTTGTTTGCATTTCACAAGTGTTTTGATAACACGCTCACTTCTATATGATGCAAATGAAACGCCTAATTATGCTCCTCTCAAAGCAGTGAAACCATATAAGGCAAAGACGTTGTGCTACACAGTTTCAAATCATTGGTAAATGAACGTAACGTGTGGTGGTAACGGTACTGTAAGCACGTATTTCAAATATTCACTTTCATGTAAAAAGTCATGTAAGCTTTTGAAAAGACATATAACCGTATCGGCCGTAAAAAATAATGCAGCTTACCCTGTCTAAACGTAGTATAACAATACGGTCGCTGTGGAGCTAAGCATCTCGCACCCTGGCGGAATCCCTACAGTTTGATACATAAAAAGACACCTTCTCCTCAAATGTTTTGTTTTTAATGTTTCAGTCATCAACACTGAGGAATGTGTCCTTGGGCGGTTTTATTGTTGTGAATACTGATTACGTAATAAAGTGGAGAAAAAATGAAAAGAAGAGAAATATACTGGTTGCAATTTGAATCAATGTTCCGTCAAAGGCCGATTGTAAACATTTTATGCTAATAAAAAAGAGACACACAGAGGTACGATACTGACTAAAAAGGGCAAGGACACGAAGATGGTTCAGTCGAAATATAAGTCAAACGCTGAACCCTGTTTTAGAATGCCCCAAATAAGTTCCAAACAGTTGAAGCCAACCATATTAGGCTACAAGAACGTTTTAACGCTGTGATAACGCTACGTAAGCAATAAAAATTTCTTTATTTGATCGCCTCTACCTATCATCATTCTTCAACAACTTCTTTCACTATAAACTTAAACTAATCTCCACATGTTCTGAATTTGAAATGTCGCATGTATTGTATTTCTGCATGTTCTTCGTGTATCATTTGAGATGATATGAGAGAAATAAAGATTATGTATATGTATAGAAGCATATGTTTGTTGTCAACAAGATGGTTATTAGAAGGCAGAATGTGTGTTTGCAGTCAGCGAGGAAGGTATGTATTTGTTTTCAGTCAGTCAGATGGCTGTTAGATGAAGGACAGTGACCAGGTACCGTTTTGATGGCAACATATTCAACCTTAGAATGTTGCAAGCCAGAACTAAGGTGCAGACTGATGTGATAGATGAGCTCCTTTATACAGACGATATGGATAAAATGCCAGCTCAGAGGCAAAATGCTAAGAGCCATGGATCAAGCCTCACAGTCATGTGATAACTATGATCTCACAATCATTACAAAAAAGACAGAGGTTTTACACCAACCAGCACCTGAAAAACCGTACAATGAACCAACCATCACTGTGAATGGACAAAAACTGAAAGTTGTTGATAAATTCACTTACCTGGGAAGCACTCTCTCCAGAGCAGTGCACATTGATGATGAGGTCACTGCCAGACAGCCAGTGTGGCATTCGACAGACTCCGTGCAAATACATGTATCTGGGAGCGAAATGGAATCAAGTTTGACACCAAGCTGAAAGTCTACAAGGCTGTGGCACTGTCAACCCTCTTGTTTGCACGTGAGACCTTAACAGTATACCAACGTCTTGCTTAGAGACTTCACTATTTCCACTTAAGCTTTTTGAGAAAGCAATGGCAAGACAAGATTCCAGACACAGAGGTCCTGAAGAAGCATGCATACAGTCTTAAAACTAGCACAGCTAAAACGGAATGGCTATGTTATAAAGATGCCTAATGCGCGACTTCCAAAGAAAGTGTGCTATGTAGAACTGCAGCAGGGAAAGCGCTCTCAAGGTGGCCATAAGAAGCGCTACAAAGACGCCCTCAATGCCTCTCTGAATGATTTCGAAATACCAATGGAGTCCAGGGAACAGACTGCACAGGAGCGATCAAAGTGGCGACGTCTCATCAACAAAGGAGCAGATCTCTATGAAAAAAGAGAAACTGTGAAGTTGAAAGAAAGCGCAGAGAATGCAAAGCCAAGGCCAATGGGCCACCAGCAGATTCCATGACAATGACTTGCTCTACTTGCAACCGACAGCTTAGCGCTAGAATTGGTCTAGTCAACCATCAAAGAACTCTCCAACACACATGAATCTTATTCAAGAATATATGATGGTCTTTCTCATTAGTGAGTGACGAGCTATAAGATGAAGGTTTATATCCGTTTGCAGTCAGTCTGATGGCTGTTAGAAGGAGGTATGTATGTGTTTGCAGTCAGCCATATGGCTGTAAGGAAGTATACATGTGTTTGCAGTCATTCAGATAGCTGTTAGAAGAAGGTATGCACGTGTTTGCAGCCTGTCAGATGGCTGTTAGAGAAGAAGGTATCCTCGTGTTTGCAGTCAGTGAGACGGTTGTTAGAGAGGAAGTTATGCACGTGTTTGCAGTCAGTCAGATGGCTATTAGAAGAAAGTATACAAGTGTTTGCAGTCAGTCAGATACATGTTAGAAGACGGATAACTGGATGTGTCTTCTGTATCTGTCCTGGTTGACCCCTGTTTGTGATTCGCACGAGAACTTGCTGTCCAGGAGTGCAGTGACCAGTCGCTCGCTGCATAGAGTCAGTTTCATCTGTCTGAATTTGAGCATTAGGGTTGCTTTTGATCAAAGCCGTTACAGTTTCTTTACGGTACTCACTTTCAAAATGCCAATATGACATATTATATAGCTAAGGTTGTGCTTTGAATCAGCGTCAATAAATGTTTTAATGTCCACTATGTGGTTCAGTTTACAGAATATGATGTTTTTTCAAGCAGTGGCACGTAAATTACGCATTTGTCACGTAAAATACAAAGGTCGTTTAAAGGGACACATTTGATGCCACCCGGCGAGCGTTTTATTACCTGGAATTTACCTGTTGAGATTTTAGTGGGTGTGGCTTAACTACTGGCCCAGGAATTATAAGCCAATTGGAATACCTGTAATATTTAATCTGCTGATAAGAGCTGTCAATAATTTCACAAGTAACTTTTCTCCATGAAGCAATATCCACTCAGAATTGATTATTGCTAGTGTTGTATATTGGAGAGCTCAGAGAGATGTTGACAGGTTGATATCTAAACAAAAACTGAGATAAGACCCCAGGTTGATATCTAAACAAAAAACTGAGATAAGACCCCTAATTCAGCCTTTTCAGGACCGGATCCAGAGTTTGGTCTCCTGGGATGAGGGCACTGGGCACCAATTAATTAAATCAGAAAAATGCAACAAATTACGAAACTAGGGTAATATCACAGCAGGTGATTAAGATAACAGAAGGAATCATGACCAAAAGGCTGATTATTGACATCTGGCAGTAATAATTGTGCCAGTGATACACATTTTTTCTTAATTTTGTGCAAAATATGGCTTAATAAAATATGTTTGCATGGTGTCGGGGGGGGGGGGGGGGCAGGAGCCCGGATGCTCCCCTCTAGATCCGGGCCTGCGTTTATAGTTCAGGTGCCCCTTTATGTTTATTTGTCGATTATAGTTGAAAACAGTGGAGTCTAAAGGGATCGCGGCTCATTCAGTAAAAGACATAGCAATACCACATTTGTCATTTGCATTTGTCCATTCCAAAATACTGACCAACAGTAAAATATCAGCCCTGAGATTAATATACATTTTTTTATCAATATTCAACAGTTTTGTTCTACTAAATGATTACATGGTTAATTTATTGAAAGAGTTACTTCTTGTGCAGACTGGTTCAAATTCCATGCTTCATTATAAGTTAGCAAAAACGCAAACAGATCTAAGTTTGAAAATAATGTAGGTGACTTTAATGTTACTGTCACGTATGTATTACAGTATTCTGACACGTATATTACATTTTATAGAATGTTGTGCAAAATGTAAAACAATGTTCAAAAATTAAATAGGATCACACTAGAGTGTCTGTTAGGAGTAAATGCATCCATATAAAGTCTTTCAGATAATATACCCTCAAAAGAAGTTTTGCACCATTTCGATTTTTTTCATATTTTTAAGTGACATTTTGACAAACAAATTTTCAACCTAGCTTTTTTGAATTTGCACAGTCTTAAAGAGTTTGATAATGCGTGTGATAAGGCCAAACCAAGTTGCGGAAACGACTTTAGGAAAAATTTAAAATTCCCATTTTCTGTAAATACAGAAAATTGGAAAATCGAAAAAATACCGCCAAAAATGACAAAGACTTAAGAACACATTTTTGCTTCCCAATTTACACTCCAAATTTTGGTAAAAATGCATATTTTGACAAAATTGCAATTTCTGAGAAGAAAAAAACACACATAAATATTGGAGAAAATGAGTAGAATCAAAATTCATTTCATTTTTGATCACTATGAGATGTTTTGACACCAAAACCTGCCGCTTGTTTCCTTTCTGTTAAATGCGGTCTCATTTCAAAGATGCTGCATGAGTATGTTTTTGTTATGCAGCTTTTTAAAAAGTCGGAATTTGGATGGGTTGAAAAGCAGTACCTCCAGTTAAACATTAAAGGATGTTGCATGCTGTGTTTGAAGGTAAAACAACCCATTTTATTGGAGAGATGAGTTACTAAGCTTTGTCTGAGAATTTAAACGAAATCTCAAAAATCGTTAATTTTGGTCAAAAATAGCGTTTTTGTCCAAAAAAAAAAATCAGTTTTTAGTTTTTTGCTTTAAATGATTGCTTTCAGTACCTTGAGTGAGGATATGAAACAAATTCAGGTTTGGAAGCCTAGAAAAAAGATACGGGCTTTTTGCTGCATCCCAAATTTTGGTCGTCTGGGACTATGAAATTTTCATACCCAAAAAATCTCATCATCCAATATTGGCCTCATCAAACTATGGGATTAGTGACAGTCGCATCTAGACAGGTTAAGTTATCTTCGTAAATTTCCGTGATTTTCCGATAGTGTACCTGGCAGGTCGATCAAGGGCCCGAGGCTAGGAGATTAAAATTTTACCTGTAGATTTTTTGATAGTTCAAACTAAAACAAGCAAATGAAGAAAATAACGTGTATTTGTAGAGTTCAACTTAGCCGCGACACGAGAGACGTGTTTTGTAACTGTGACAGCTGTACATTTGAGCATTGAATATTATAAAACATTTCCATGTAAAATATACCCCCTTAAACCCCGCGTTTATATAGAAATAAGTGGGGTATGCAAGGGTACACCTATTTTTCTTATTTTTCATCGTAAACATACATTATCGCCTCGGCGAGGCGGTCCTAACGTGTACCCGCAATTTATGTGATGAGCGAAAAAAATAAAAATAAAAAAAAAAACAACAAACAAACTTCTTTTTTTTTCTGCTTCTTAAAAATCTCTACATATATAGCATGGGCAACTTTTCGCAATGGTTTATATTTTTGATTAAACGCCAAAAATTTGCGCTAGCAAGTTGACAAAACAATTCTTCTTATTACAAAATGCAATTTCGCGTTGGTCTGTGTCTGGCTTGTGTGTTTTGATAAAAGGTGTGATCTATTGCCACAGGACGCGTGTCACACCTGTCTTATAAAAACACTGCGATCAAAACTTGTCGGCGATTAAAGCGGTGATTTATGGCTATACTATAATGACACAGATGTTCTGCGCTACCACAGACTGATCCATTCTATGTATTTCGCTGATATAGATATCAGTCGAATCATGCTTTGAAATTTAAGTTCTGTTTAATTTCACTCATTTAGCTAATTTCTGTTCTTATGGACCGATCAGTGTATTCTTGCCTGCTCAAAATGAAACTGATTAAATTACTCTGTCAATGTTATCGCATTTTATTTATTTATTATTTTTGTATTTATTTTTGTATTTATTTTTGTATTTATTTATTTATTTCATATGCGAAACAAATGATGAAAGATGCAAAGTAACTGCGTACCTGTGCAGCCTGGTTTGTGTTCAACTTGTTGACACGTTACAAATAATTAAAATTACGTTTTTATTTCTTTATTAAAAAAACAATAAAAAACAAAAATAAATTTATTAAAATGTTTACAGCTGTATATGCAGAGAGAGAGAGAGAGAGAGAGAGAGAGAGAGAGAGAGAGAGAGACTATTTTCATTGTTTCTTTTCTTGCTGTCGACGAGTCTCAAGTTCGAGGCCATGATTTGGTAACTTTAATTGACTAGACGATTGGTCTGGAGATCTCATATGTCACTTATGCTTTAAAACTGAGTTAATATTTGAGTAATACATTGAGAATAAGTAGATCGCACCTTCATGTTCCGCATTGAATTCTGTTCCGTTTCATTTAATTTACTTTCATACAACAATTAATCCATATTTTGATTTTAATTGGTAATTATTTTTATTGGGTGGTTATGTCTTGAATTGAACGGTGTTAATGGTTTAAATTAATTGCGTAACTTCATAATTACTTTGTTTGTTTTTTTGTACCTTTAAAACAGAAATTTATCAGTGAACGAAGCAAACTTTATAATCGCTCCGCTCGATTAATCTTGTTTTCACGATTTATTCTGTAACTAAATAGCGCTGTCGTAGCTAAAAACAAACTAGACATTGAAATTTATCATAAACAATATCAAGTAAACTATCAAATATTTCCTAATATCGCAAATTGTTGACCGCTATAGCAATGGATGACAGGAGGTGTCATAAAATCAAAATACCTAATACCTTACCTGTTAAGAGATTAAGTTTTCCGCTGAACTACCTGACGGTACGGAAAAATCCGAAAACGCACGAGCGGAAACTGAAATTATTACCTGCTAATGGAATTATCCAAACAGACTACTTTAATATTTAAATACAAAATTAAAATTTGTACCAATAAAAAGAAGATGCATTGTACAAATAGAAGCTGTTCGCACACTAATTGTAGTATGATGCATTTTGATGCAAACAAGCGTGAAAGCGACAGAAATGATGTAGAAATTTCCTTATTTACTATATATTTATTACATTTTGATAGTACCTGTAGTATTTCAACAAACAGACTATTTTTTACATAAGATAGAAAATTAATTTTAACTTCATCTTAAAGGGGTATGAATGGGCTTTACAGAACCGTTCGCACAGGTATGATAGGATTAATAGCAAAAAAGATATTAAGGATTAAATAAGCATTCCCGTTAACGCTCCATATAAAATTTTGCGCGCATCCGATAACTGCCGGTGATGAGAATTCTGCTACATGCTCCAGGTAAGGCGCTACTAAGAGACATAATCCAATTTTCTCACCTAGCCGCTAAGCTCATAGAGTTATCCTGCTTGATTGATTTTTATCACAGGAAGAATCCATATCATTGTGCCCACGGGCAAAGATTAGGGATTAAGGTTAGTTCGAGTGTTGCCAGAGAGATTTATCGTGTTTGTTTGCACGTATATTTTTTGCAAAATCTGATCTATGTGGTCTGGCAAATGGGCTTTGTATAAGAATTTTGCGCAGTTGTCATGATATGAGAAGCGTCTTTGGGGAAAAAAACTTTGATTTATTTATTTTATTCTCTCTCTCTCTTTATAGCAAAGATTTTTTTTTCTGTTTGTTTCTTTGACAGCAAAAAAAAGTGCGAACACAATGTTGATAAACGCATTACAAATAGAAAAAGGTACAAGCAGGCAAAGATCTGGAAAAGGCGCAATCAGAAAAAGATTCCCATTCCAAAAACCGAGGTGGAAAAAAAAACAAACTAACAATCAGGCACATATCAGAAGTCTGCGTTTATTGCATGTACTGTAAATTTACATGAAATCTGAGATAAAGATGAACTGTATCTGTATAACATGTATAATGTCTCCTCGGATCCAATAATATCGGTTATTTTGGATCCGTGATGTCTCTGATGAAATCAAGCTCTCAGTTTATCCGGAGATAAAGATGAATATGTATATGTCTCTGGTTTATCAAAATGCGCTGTTGGACTGTTAAGATGCGTTTAGCATAACTTTGAAATTTCAAACCACTGACTAGCCAACATCATTGGGGGGGGGGGGGGGGGGGTGTCTGGTCACAGATCACAGAGATTTAAAACACAAAATCACAAATCACAGAGTTTTTAAATGATGATTTCACAAATCACAGACAATAAATTTTCGTAATCACAGAGAATTCGGCAATTTGACCAATGTTTTTGCACTGTATTGACTGATTTACAGCATATAACTTCTCAGTTACTAAAACATTTACTATTTGTATCAACAGGAAGGTGTCATTTTAACTCATTATTTCATAGTTACTTGTTAAATAAGAATACCTTAGCCTTACATTACATGTATGGTAGAGACTCTTTCAGTCACGGTGGTGCAGAAGAAAATGGAATCATTTTACTACCTGCCTAAAAAGTATAACAAAAACATCTATTTAAACTTTAATATGATATGCATCAATATTTTATTCTGGTGTTGGTCAGTATATTAACAGTCTTAAACTTAAAAATGAAAATGGTAATTCTACGCATAGCTTTATTTCTGTTAGTCACCAGACCTGTCGGCCACAAAATGTTAAATAATTTCATGAGTGATCATGAGTGCCAGGTTGCAAAGGGTATGAGATGGGATATTCTTATTGTTAAAAGGGGGGTTCGGGGGAGGTCCCCCGAGAAAATTTTATAATTCTGGAGGTCCATTTATGCGATTTTAATGTACTTTTAGACCATTGTTTTTACAATCACAAGCAATGATGATAATCACAATTCACAGACTTGAAAATTTACAAATCACAGGGATTTAAATTTGTGTTTCACACATCACAGAGAATACCTCTGTCACAAATCACAGAGTTAAATTTTGCTTTTTAACAAATCACAGACTTTAAAAAAAGGCCAATCACACGTCACAGAAAAGGGTCCTGCTTCCCCCCCTCATCATTGGCTTCAAAGTATTGTTTGTGTTTAAACATGATCAGAATCTTGAAAGACAGATTTTCTTACGATACGGCTTAAAGTTTGATTCTCATATGCTCAAACTGTCAAAGCAAGTAAAGAACAATGTTTTATCACCACCAGAGAGGTGTTAAACAGATTATAGTTTCGTACTTTAATCTCCACATACAAGCTCTTTCTATTATGAAAACTTGCCCATGCAATATACAGAGATTTTTTTACCTGTAAAAATCGAAAAATTTCATCAGAATTTTTTTTTTTTCATTTTTTTGCTCAAAACATAGATTGTGGGTACTCGCCGAGGCGGTTCTATTGAGTACACACAAGCTATGTTTTGGAGCAAAAATAAGAAAAATAGGTATACCCCTGCATTCCCAAGTTTTACTATATAATAGTGGGGTTTAAGGGGGTACTCATTGCATAGACTTGTTATCCTGATGTTTTTTAATAACTAATTTTTTTTTTCTATTTTAGGTATTGTCATTGAAGCGTATCATCAGCAAACAATTCATGTTCAGGAATATTGATGATATGCATTGCATGATGTATAAGTACATTTTTCAAAGAATTTTACATTCATCTAATACAGAATCATGTAACACTAATCTGCTTCTAATTGTATCTGCAAAATTGATATTTTATGTTGTCAACAGAAATCACAACAGTCATAAATCATTGATCTGCCTGAAGGGATCAACTTTGTGCAAATCCAGGTGCGTGTTAATCTGTTTACCTTAGACTGGTTTAGTAAATTGTAGAATGGTTCTCATGTAAGAAAATTATAGGAAAAATACATCACCAGTGTTACAAAAACGGCATTTGGGAGTAGTAAATATAAATTTATTTCAATAAAAGAAATATCAGATAACTCATAACTACCCCCGCATTTCGTTGCCACCAGCAAAAATATTCTAGCTTTACTAAAAATATGTATTTTTTGTGTTTAAATATGCATGTTCATTGAAAAGTTGGTACTTTTCCCTATATGTTTAATCATTTTCAACATGGTCATACAAAATCCTAATTGGGGAGTAGTAATTTTAATACTAGAAATATGAAAAATATACCATATTGTTTGTAAAAGAATGAAGATTGTAAAGCTACCAGCAAAAATATTGTAAGTTAACTCAAGTTTCTTTAATTAGACGATAATTAATATGTCCCTATTAAGTTCTATACAAGTCGCAAAGAAGTACAGGTACAGGTAAGCGAGCTTGACTATCGCTCATAGTTGGCTACGGTTTTCAAAAACATGCATTTTTGCACATTTTCACTTAATCTTTTTAAGAAAAAGTATTGATTTGTTATCCACAAAGTCCAGGGGCTCGTTTCACAAAGCGTTTTAAGACAAATTTTATCCTAAGTTTGAACTTAGGACTAATTTCGGTTAAGATATGTCTCATCCTTAAAGATGTCCTAACTTTATCCTAACAATAGGACACAACTTATGATTGAACTTATTTTATAGTAGTCTAAAAATGGCAGACGTTTTTATGTGAAGGGAAACACAACAAAATATTACCAAGACGGGATTCGAACTCGGATCGCCTGGACAGAAGACAACATAGCTTACCACTGAGCCACCGAGTCATATTGTTTATATATTGGTTCAGTATTGATAAAGGCCAACATTTTATTTTAGTTTGTTTGTTTGAGTTAATGCTTAACGCCCCATTCAACAGCTATGTTCAAGCCGAGACGTTGCCTCCTATTCATGAGGCGTTCATACAAAATTAGGATGCCATGGCATCCAAAACGTGCTTCAAATATAGTCAAACTTATATCGCAGCAACGATTTATTTGTTATGTTATACAAATAAACTTTATTTCCACTGAATGAGATTGTCGTGCGATTGACACATCTAACAACATTCTGTATTATGCGTCTCAAGAAATTAATCATTTTTCACGATCCAAAAGGAAGACTGACTTCCAGAATCTCTCAGGAGTCGCATGCCACCAAAATAACCGCTTTGGCCAATATCATTCGAGCTCAATGGTCCATACTTTGAAAGCCAAATTGTACCCTATTAAATCATAGGCGATTGCTGACCAGCATATATATGGTAGACTGTATTACATTTCATTGAAAAGCGAAAACATGCCATAATTGTGATGCGTTGTGTTTGGCTCAGTATAAATTACCAAAGTAAGGCTTATGTGTATGGATGGTTTTACCTAACCACGGTTTCTAGGCAGGCTCAGACCTGAACGGTTCATCACGAAAACATGTCCGTGTAATGATCACCCCCTTGTACCCCACTTTTATATAGCAAAACTGGGGTATGCAGGGGTATACCTATTTTTCTTATTTTTGCTCCAAAACATAGATTGTGGGTACTCGTTAGAACCGCCTCGCCGAGGCGGTTCTAACGTGTACCCACAATCTATGTTTTGAGCAAAAAAAAAAAAGAAAGAAAAATATCACAGATTTTCTACTGAAATTTTTCAGTTGTTACAAATTAAAAATCCCTGTATATTGCATGGGCGTGTTTTCGTAATGTAACCAGTAGCCTAATCAGATAGCCAGTCAGTAGCGTATAAGCTTTGCTTGGAGCGGTACAAGCAGCCCATCTATTATTTCTCAGGGCCCCAATGGGTCCATTTTTTAATTTAACTGCAAACATCATGAACTGTATAAATAATTGCTAGTATAACTAGACCTAAGTTCAATATGGCAAATTGACTATATTTCCCCAAATGATAAACAGATCGGCCGCCCGATGCATCAGGTTTATCATACAGTGTATAAGGGAAACACTCGTGTTAAAGAGATTCGGTTACGATTTGCAGACGAAATAGCCTATAGCATTACAATGAAACAGTTGGTAGATCTAAGTGAGCCTATAGCATTACAATGAAACAGTTGGTAGATCTAAGTGCATGTATTTATATTGAAATAGAAAGAAAAAAAAAGAAAAAAGAGAGAAAAATGGATTCGATCTCGGATCGCCTGGCTCATAGTATGGCAAAAATACTAATTGAATTACTTGCATAAATCCACTGAGTTATCACCCATACTAAATCAATTCTATTATTTAACATACTTGAAACTAACCGTTTGTTGTGTTTGACCTTGAATTGAGATAAATCTTATGAGCAAGTCACAACCTCAAACATAAGACAAGTATTACCGTTAAGATAGATCACAAGTCACTCCTAATAGTAGTCTCGATCATAAGATAAGAAATGTCCTAAGAGAGCTTCGTGAAACGAGCTACAGGCCTTTAACATGGTATTAAGTTTTAAAAGTTTATTTGAGAAAGATCTATATATGAGCCGCCTCGTGAGAAAACCAACAACCTGCTTAGGCGAAAACAAAGACGCAGATCAGCTTCGCGGTAACCGAAATTTCAAGCTTCTAGCTCTTTTCTGTGTTTGTACAGGTCGGTTAGTGTTGGACCTGTTCGCGAACCACATTGTTGGTTTTCCCACGAGGCGGCTTATATATATATATACTTAACATTATTTTAAAATGAGAAAAATATTAACTGGTGCAAAACTTCTTTTGATGAGTATATATTTAATGTATTGCAAAAATAATTTATGTTGCGGTTTGCAAGTAATTTGCGTGACGCTGAATACAAGACCTGTCATATAACAAGATGCATTTAGAAAGGTAATTATAAGCTCCGCCAGTCGTGTAGGACAAACGTAATTATCATTACATGTTTTGATGTAATTATGATGTATAGGTCAGATGTTATAATAGTTGCAATTTAACAACACTGAAAATTCTGAATTAAGAAGCCTGCATCATGCACATATTATCTAACACTTTTCGATAGTAGATATGAAAGGACGTTTATTGTTTGATCTAATCTACTTAATATTGTTATTTTTTGAGAAACTGAAGTCTGCTAGTTAGACATTATACATACATTGAGTTTGTGTTATGGTTACATTTCGTTCATATGTAGCGCGTCACGTTGATTACCAGATTGGAATAGACCCATCAAGTTTCAAAATACTGTAGAAATTGCAAGAATATCGGGAGGGTGGTGAAATTTTACAGGACGAAGCCTGAATGATCCAAAATAGTGGTGGTATGCCGAAAAAGTGTAATTCTAAAAGTTCATTTTTCTTAATTTTTCTCTCCAGGATTTGCACCTTATTTTAGAATGAGTGAATGAGTTTTCTGTTGGAAGAAAATAAAAGGCTCATCAAATTACAAGACAATTTAGACTGCATAAATTTATTATTTTTATCTATTACAAATTATAGATATGAAATGAAATAAACAAAGTGATGTTGGTTAAACATACAATATGTACAAAAAACTGAAGCAGTGCAAAATATTGTAATAACACTATCTCAATTAAACATATTTCGATTGCACACAATGTAACCTCTAGTCGCCCCCGCATCTACCACCACCACCACCCCTTCACACCCACCACCCGTCCCAACCTCCACCAATGTGGCCCAAGTCCCCAGACCCCTACTCCGTCCTAGTCGCCGGCGCACCCACCACCACAACCCCCTCCAAACCCATCACCCATCCCAACTCCACCAATAAGGCCCGTCCCCCACTCCGTCCTAGTCGCCCCCGCACTAACCACCACAACCCCCTCCACACCCACCACCACACCCACCACCACAACTCCCTCCGCACCCCCACCCGCCCCAACTCCACCAATAAGGCCCGTCCCCCACTCCGTCCTCGTCGCCCCCGCACTCACCACCACAACCCCCTCCACACACACCACCACACCCACCACCACAAACGCCTCCGCACCCCCCACCCACCCCAACTCCGTTAATGTGGCCCTAGTCCCCCACTCCGTCCTAGTCGCCACCGCACCCACCACCACAACCCCCTCCACATGATCCACCACCCGCACTTCCCCCTCCCACGCTCCCATGATCCCAACCTCCACTACTGTGGCCAGAGTCCCAATTGCCCCCACCTCCCCCGCTATCTGCATGACCCCCACCACCACCGCTCCCATAGCAAGCCGCACCACAGCCCCCAGGCCCTGAGTCCCCACCACATCCCCCGCAACCTCCACACCCACCCATTGCACCACCGTCATCAATTTCATCACCACATGCATATGTATATCCGCCATCCTCCCCGGGAGACAAGTGTGGAAACTCCCCCGAAAAGTCTCCAATACAACCAGTCTCAGTGTCCCCACCCTCTTCCCCTCCCCTTTCAGCAGAATCCCCTTCATCCCCACCACATCCTCCACCCCCACACATTGCACACGCTTTGATTCCAAAGTGAGAGCGAATGTAGTGGTTTGATGGCGTGTCCCATAACAACCCCGCCGCCAGCACAAGACTCATTTTAATTGATGGTATTGTCTCAATTACTCTGTTCCCTCTTGAAGTCTGGGGTGGCGTAAGTCTCTGACCCTCCTTCCATCCGGGTGGGCGAGGCACGCAGAGCACGTGCAAAAGCGCCACTGAGAAGGCAAGAACCAAGTTTTCGGCCACTTCGTTCGACTGAGGTTGTACTTCAAACGTCCCCTTCAGCAGGTTAACCTCGCACGATTCGACAGTCAAAGTATAATTGCTGTCCTTGTATTGTAATTTGTGGGTACTCAGTTTGCCTGTGTTGAACTTGTAAAAGGATACTGTCAGTGTGCCAGGGCTTCCGGGTATGCCTACAATACCCCTCTGGTGTCTGCTAGCTGATTCAAAAGAGACAAAAATAGCATAAGACATGGATATTTTGCTGTTACGTTTTATTTAATTTGGTTTTTACATCTTAAATTGTATTATCCTATTTCCAGATAGTGCCGAGGCAAGTTCTGTATGCTCACTCAAAACAATTCTTTTACGTCGAGAAAGTGTGCCATGTCAAGATGGTAGTCTTTTGTACCATTGAAAGCGCTAAGAGCATAACATACTGATTTACGTTTCCGAAACACATTGAAAGTGGAAGAGTACCTTTACGCCCGGCAACGCCTTTTCTGAATCCGGTCCATTTTCCTGTCACCAACCCCCAATCCCCTTCAAAATTCTTGATCAATACTGCTCTTTCCCCCGCACGTGGGTTCAGCGTTAACCCGATGTCACTAATCTGAAGGACATATACACTTGAGTACATATATTGTTATGGCTATTCTCTAAACGTTTAACTACCCATGCAGGAGCTTATATGCATTGCTCATAAAGGAACCTATTTTGAAAGTTTATTACAATGGAACACATACATTAGTTACTAGACATCTACAATAGTTACAGTAATTTACTAGATCTATGTCTTAATTGGGATGGGAGTTAATTATTTATACTACAGAAGCCTAGCTGAACTGTGAAGAATATTTCCTCAGTTGCGACAGGCCAATAATCTAATATTAAAAATATATCAGACACATTTGATATGAGTATGCTTCCTGAAAATGCATTTTAGTTCATTGTATAGATGATCAAAGGATATGCGCATCAGACCCAAGTTACTGTAGCACCTGATCACCTGAGTTGGAAGAGGGAGCTGGTCAGAGGCAACGAGATGACCGATTGCCGCCATCTTGTCTTTAAAGTATACTTGTATTACTGACATCATCAGGGGAACGCTGTGAATAGTTCGACATGTAAACTCTACACTTCCCTGTTGTAATTTCAAACTGAAATAAATAAATAAATGAATAAATAAATAAATAAATAAATAAATAAATAAATAAATAAATTATGTCTTTATAGGGGCCTATTAACTCGAAAACGCCCAGAAGTAAAAATGTTCTCTGAACATTCTATAGTGATTCTTCTGCTGATATCATCAAAGTGTTACTATTTAGGCTACATGACGGTATTATTTGTAGTCCAAAACCTCCGACTTTCAAAAAACAAGTTGCTAACGACACCTACAGCAACATAAACAAAAAAAAAAAAAATCATGACAATGATTCAAAGAGAGGAATAAACCAGTGACGGATATTTTAAAACATTACTACAATTATTGGGTCACTATCTGAGTACTTCTTTCCTGTTTTGATGAATTTTGAAAATAGTGTACATTGTGGCAGTTTTGCTTACCGATGTGTAGCTACTATGCAGTGGTTATCTTTCCCTACCGGAAGTGGCTCGAGAGACACTGGTCCCCACATACTCTGAATATGTTCAGGAATTGTTGCGGTTTCATAGACACCTTCTTCTAAATAAAGCTCAATTGGTCCTTTTACTGGTGGGTCGAGAGTCACATGCATGCTGAGTTTAATGTTTGCCGAGAGGGATATGTCTAAATCAAACGTATCTCCTGTTGGTCTCAGACGATGTACAAACCCTCGAAATGGATAAACCGTTTCGGCGATTTCGACTGTGGGGCCGCGAAACCAAGCAAACGCACGTTTGGGTGTCTCAAGCAAAACTATCTTCAGGTCACTACTGTATTTTGTATCAAATAAGAAATTTCCCGAGTTGTCAATGGTGCCTTTGCTCCAAATTATTTTTGCGGCATCCTTTGGGATGTTTGGTGGCCGTTTGAATGTCAAAACAGTTGCACCATTTTTGTCTCTGATACTGATATGCATTTTGAATCTTCTATATCGTCTTTGACCTTGGAAATGAAGGGTCATCTCTTCAATATGAACCATGGCTTTTCTTGTCGTTAACGCGTCTAAATCCTCCGTAGTAATCTGGTACAAAACACCCTCAGGTGGTTTTCCCCTGTACATGGCCCCAAACCTCGAAAAACTTTCTTTGAATATAACTTTCCAGTGTTTTCTAGTTTTCTTATCTGCTTGGTTCAGTTTTGACCCCTCGCTACGATCCGTCGTTGTATCATCATGGTTAAAGAGATTGCCTATGTATTTCACCGTATCCGCTCCGTACTCTAGCGGATGCAACTGGTGTGTGTGCCAAATTAGATCAATGTCGTAACAAGGTACAATAAATTCACGCGGTAGCAACTGTTTCATAAACAAGAACTTCTTGTAACGAAGCAAGGCTCCCTGTAAATACATTTTGTCCTTATAATGCGGCAGAGATACTTGATACAAGAAATCCTTTTGTCTCATAGCCGCTTCGACAATACTGTACCCAATCTTTGTTTTGAATTTACTTTTGCGCTCTTCATCAAACGGTTGGTCGAAATGTTCATAGAATGGCTCCTCATTTCCATATTGCAGGTCCCATAATTCTTCGGACCTGTCCATTGCGTTTGTGTACTCGCCAAGCTCTTTCAGACGGTGATTTACAATGGCATTAACAACAGCTTTACAGTCTTTTTCATACGCACGTGGGGATAACATGTGACAGTGCCACACCCACTCAATGTCCACAGGCGCTGACAAGAATTCATCTGGATGTTCTGCTGCAAGCGGGAGCCAGTATTTCTCGTACCGATACACAGATTGCCTGAGATATGACGCTGTTTTCAATCCGGGTGTTCGGTCAACAAGCTTCAAGAAATCAAGTTGGTACAGCGCTGCTGTCTCGAGATCAATGCTGAATTTAAAATTGTCGGCGTTAAATTCCATTGTAGATTCTATCAAATACTTTTTGGGCTGAAAAAATAGATCATTATGATCGTTTTTTGGGCTGAAAAAATAGATCATTATGATCGTCTTATTATATAACATAACATAACATAACTTTATTAGGCATTATATGAATATAGCCCACAGAAATACATAATATGTGAACATGATCTCCCAGGATGAGTAGAAATTTTCTCAAAGGAAAGAATGTGAGTACATAAAGAACAATATGATTCATTTTGAACAAGCAAGCATTCATCATCATCGGCTCTTGCATTTCACAAGTTTCCAAATATCACATCATTATGCTCTTCTCAAAGCAGTGATACCTTTAAAGACAATGATTTGCGATACACAGTTTCGAATTATGTTAGCGGTGATGACGTTACTGAACTGGCAGAAGGGGCATGCCGTAATCTCGAGTTAAATTCATTAGTTTCTTTCACGTTAAGTTTAGTTGTAACGGTACCGTGCACACGTACATGTATTTCATGTAAAAAGTCATGTAAGCTTTTGAAAAAGAAATTAAAAATAATGCAGCTTACCCAACTGAACACGTTGTGTAACAATACCGTCTCTGACGAGCTGAGCCCCTGCTTACCCTTGCGGAATCCCTACAATTTGTTACATAAAAAGACACATTTGCCTAAACTGTTTTGTTTTTATTATTTCACTCATCAACTTAGGAATGTGTCCTTGGACGGTTTTATAGATACTGTTGGTAAATACTTATTACGTTAAAGTGATAAAGTTAAATATACAGGATGCAATTCGGGTCAATGTCCCACCAATGGCCGATTGTAAACATTTTTATGTCAATATTTAAGAGACAAGCAGAGAAAACATAAAATCAATGGTACGATACTGGCTGAACAAGGGCAAGGACACGAAGATGGTTCAGTCGAAACAAACGCTTAAGCAAAAAAAATCAAAGTCACAATTCTTCCTTTAAGTTAAGAAAGACCATCAACACAGTAGTTACAGAGACGAAAAAGAGCATTAACACATGTTTTAGAACATACCGAAAACCTATATTAATCTGTTTTATTATGTGTACGATATTTGATTTTATTCGCATGGCAGTAACGTGTAATATTTCCGAACGTAAACATATCGAGACAAAATTGTGGAATAGATGTGGACCTGGAATCAAGCCCAGATACTCTTCCGGTGACGAATCGGACACTGTTCCGATCGAGCTATCACACCCGGTTCTGGCTTTTAGAAGAAGGTATACATGCCTTTGATGACAATATGTAAGAAAATGCATGCATGTATTTTATGAAGAAATTTATGAAAACGAACCCCCACTTGATAGATTTGAACCCCTCTTAAAAATCCCAAGTGCGTTTGCTCGCAGTCAACCAGATGGCTATACGCAATAACGTATACATGTCTAAATGCAGTCAGCCAGATGACTGTTAATATGCCAGAAATATCGTACATTCTGAGTAATGCAGTCAGAAGTCTACTAATTGTTCCTCTAATGGTTCATATCAATAAATACATCCATTCAGAAACCAAAATAACTTGAATGTGACTTTTTTTTTTTTATTTTATACTGTAAATTTATACAATTATTCTACCCGTTCCGGATCAAGTTCATGAAAATTGCTGCGCATGCGCATATGAATGACTTGAGTATAATAAACTTAGTATTATCTTGAAGCCAATTTTGTTCCTCATCATCTGTAATGCTTTTCATTTTTGATCAAGCACTCGACTGTGACCACTGGAGCGTGAAATTATATGCATAATTGAAGTCAATGCGGATCAGTTGGAGGTAATCCGAATCATGGCCTATATATCACCACCGACGGGTTTATTCTTCAAATTCTTTGCATGTAGTCATACAGTGAACCTTATGAAATATTCCGAGGACCAAAACATGTGCCTTTTTCGGCGTCATTTTCCCATAGCCATGTTTGCTCAACCCCACCCCCACCGAACACACGATTTTCCATGGGTGATCTGTATAACGTCGGAATAGTATATGATGCTTGTTAAAAACGCAGATTATTTCATAGTTTACACTTAATTTTATAATATAAATACCTAGAATGTAAAAATATACCTTTAGCTACAAACAACAAACAATACAAGTCCTTTGAGAGCATAAAATGACAGTATGCGGTTAAACTTGATTCGGAGTAACTACAATGATACCATTTCAACGTTTCTAATTAAATATGTCGTAATATTCGATTTAAGGACGGAAACTTCGTCAAAATGACAGAAAATAATTGGGGAAAATATTAGCAACCAATATCGAAAGATAACTTACATGGTACCTTTCATTTTCGAGAAATTCGGCGAACCGCGTGTGTAAAAGAAAGCTTTTTTCCATCGTGTTTCTGTATATGAGCCGGGAACCATTGACGTGAACAAGATGTTGACGTCATTATCCACGATCATTGACCGATGGAATGAAACATAGTTGAATCAAGAGTCAAGTGGCCAAGTTTGTTTTAAAAAAATCTTGTTTTATGTTTTTGTAAAATTCTTTTGAAAATTATTTTGATCCGGATCATCTTCAGATCCGCTATGGCTACAACAAGTGTAGTCATTATGATATGGTTGTTAGAATTTAATTGTGTCCAGTCAAAAACTAAAACAAGAGAATCTGTAGGGAACCTTGTTGACAATAGCGGAGTAACAGTCACAGAAGGAGCAAAGAAAGCAACTGTACTAAATCAGTTCGTCACCAGTGTCTTTAATTTACCAAAGAAAAAAGAAAGTGCCAGAGCAAAAAGATCTTGGTGTTATAATAGACGCCAAATTAAAATTTGTACCACATATTCAAGCTATGGTTAAAAAGGCAAACAGAAATTTATGGATAATAAAACGTACCTTTAGTTACCTAGACAAAACAATTTTCTTAATTAATAAATCTACACAAAAGCGTTGTTAGGCTAAATTTAGAATACGCGTCAACCGTCTTGTCAGTTATATATAAAAAAGACAGCATTTCCATCGAAAATGTGCAAAGAAGAGCAACAAGACTGGTACATAATATAAGACACCTGGATTACACTGACAGAATGAAAGAGCTAGGGCTACCCTCGTTATAATACAGACTAAATTGAAGTTTTAAAATCCTTAATGGTATAGACAAATGTGACAATGGTCTGTTATTCCGCATGCAAACAAATCAAAGAACCAGGGGCCATACGCAAAAACTGTTCAAACGGTAATTTAGACTGGATTTGTGGTTGTTCGTTTCTCACTGATGAGAAAGACCGTCATTATTGGAAAGGTCCTCAGACCTTTCCACTGTCTTGAGGTTGAATGCAGTAAATTTTGAGCTGGTTCTATTTATTTTACATCTAAATTGGCCGTCGCTGACATCGAAAAAAGATGGATACAAGAAACCCGTCTAAATTCACAGTACAGAATCCAGTACGCAGCAATGGATATCCGGTAAACAATGGAGATAAGACAGTTCACCAACAATCCGCACCACCGACCCGGTGTATACATTTCCGATAGATTCGGAGTGAGTTTGAAACAACAACAGTTAAAAGTCTCGGTTTTTAGTCTGCTCAAATGAATACTTGTATTTAAATAGAATATACACGTTTGATCCTTTGGAAGCAGTGGAAACGTTCAAAGGGAGGTAGCATGGGTCATATTATAAGTTTTCTATTAACACAATCAACTCTCATTTTATTCCTTTCTGTACACTTTTTAAATGACATAAAGATATTTTTTTTCCGTTTTTGCTTATGATGGATCCATTGCTGAGTAGTGCATCTATTGCAGTGATACGTCCATGCGCATGCTTCTCATATGACGTAACCATGCCCCCCACCCCCCACCCCCACCCCGCATGTTTGGGGAGAGCGATGGACAGCCGTGAAAATGATACGGGTTTTCACCAATGTTTTTGCCACGCCAGTGCGGTAGTTTGCTTTATAAATTATTCAAAACGGCAGTAAAATGAACACAGCAGACTGCGGGGAAAAACAGCAGTGGTTTACTGACAAGTATTTGCTGAATCAAAAGTCAAAGTCCCAGCTATTCCCGTGGGATGGGAGCCGTGGGTACAAATGACTAGTGGATCATAATATATTCTCGTTCAAACTTGCACCACACCATAACCATCAGACAATGCATGTTTGACAGGAAAATAGAGACTGAAGGATCAGTATTGCAAGAGTTATGCCACTTTGTAATTCTTAATGTTAGATGTTTGCTATTGTACAAACAGTGCATACTTTGTGAAAACTCCTCCTAGAGTTTTCAGTATATCATTTTAATACTTTGCAATTATCTTTCAGACATATTGAAGATGTGCATGAAGATTTTTCTTGGTGAAAAAAGAAAATATTTTTTAACAATTTTACAGCGTTTTGATGAAAAAAATATTTTGAACAATTTTACAGTGTTTTAAACTTAGCCGATTTTCGTTCACTTTACATATTGAATCACACTGTTCAACCTTTACGCTGATTTGGTGGGTTTTACGCAAGTTTGATTGTGCTAAAATGCTTGGAAGTGGTTCTTTTTGGTCTATATTCCATATATACTCTATGGAAAAGCATGTCATATACTACAGGGACTTTATCTTTATCTTCTTATCTTCACGTCCTGCATAGGACAACCGTAGAGTCCTCCACATAGGTAGTAGGTAGCAGAAATGAACATCAACCCTTCACCATGTTTTATATTTACAACGACTACAAATTTACACTGTAAAACCAAGTGGACCTATCTCCGTCTGGATGGGATTTCCTTGACCATTCTATATCTAGCACAGTGCAAGTTATGTAACAAACGTCTTATCTGGAATTCTAATTGTTGCAACTTTTCAAAGTACTTTACTCTCTTCTTATTTTGGTTCACTGTGTAAAATAACACTGTACAGTCCATTATGATTTGTAACTGGTTGTCTGCGGATAAGTCCTCGAAACACTTTGTCGTGAAGTTTAATTTTGTATATTCAAAAGAAATGTCACTAATTATAGGATTTCTGATAGTTTCTAATATCGGGCATTCAAGGATGAAATGAAGTAATGTCTCTGGAGAAGAGCTGCACACTTGACAAGTTGGATCTATATCGTTTTGATTGAAACTGGCTCTAGTAGACTGTAGCACATAGACTCCACACAGTAGTTTTAACTTTACTGCTAGTCTTGGAATGTCTCTGACAGAATTAGGTTCTATTTGTAAAAGCGGATGTAACTTTCCCGGCTGATAATAAGACACATTCAAGAATGTCAGTGACCCATAAAAACTGCTTGGTTTGTAATAATGTCAGTCCAGTAGTTGTGCACTGCTTGATTAACTTTGTTTTTCCATTTCAGCTTAGGTAAAGGAGAGTTCAAACATTCAAATATCACCCAGGTCATATTTCCACAGTAACCCAGCTGTTGCTTTTCAGATTTTTCACAGTTGACTGCCTAATCGCCAAGCGTTTCTCTATAGCAAAATCAGGTTGTAGGCAAACATTGTTGAAAAATACCAAAGCTTTCTTGTGTATTTGGGCCTCAATGGGAAGAAAGCCCGATAACATATAAACTGTAGCGTCCGGGGTGTTGTTCGGTACAGAGAGAATTCGCGCTTTAGTAGTTTCTTCTGATACACTTCTAATCTTTCTGTTTTAAATGTTTTATTCGGTAAGATAAGTTCTAGACCATACAGAAGCAGTGGTAGAACATAAATCCGGATGATATGTAAAGATGTTTGCGGATCCAATCCATTATATCCGTGTAACCCGGCTGATAGTAAACTATACATTGTCTTTCTTGATTTACAGATGTTATGTGAAACATTTTCTTCAGCAGTCTTTGAAATTGTAGTTGAACGTTTAATACCTAGGTGTGTCGTCGTAGTAACATTCGGAATTCTCGTACCATTTAACTCGAATCCAAAATCCTCTGTGCTTGACTGAGATCTCACAGTTGGGGTTACCCTCAACGCGACACTCTTCACATCTTGTAATTCATATCGTTCAAGATTAGCAAAATCACTGGATTCACTGGCTAACACTTGAGCATCTTTTTCTGTTCTACTACCAACTGTTAGATCATCTGCGCACGCCGTGGCATTACAACAAATTGTACCTATCGACACACCTACACCACTTTCTGTAAGTCTGTTTAATAACGGATTTCCATATACTTTATATAAATCTGCACTCAATAGTCCGCCCTGTCTGACACCCTGATCAACTTCAAAGGGGTCAGATCTATCACCAGCCCACTTAACAACACTAGTAGCTTGTTGGTGCATACTGTTAATCAGAGTCCAATGCCTATCATGGATGCCTATATGGTAAAGGCGCCTCATCAGATGTTTGTGGTCCACTACATCAAATGCGGATTTAGCGTCGAGGAATATGAAATACACAGAATCACCCACATCCTTACATTCTCAAGCAGTCTCTTCCACTATTAGAGCAGAGTTCAAAGGAGAGGTCTTTGCAGTAAACCCCCGTTGACACGGATTTTGAGTTTCAATAATCTTCGGCTGTATTCTGTTTCTAAGTATTGCCTCTATGATTTTTCCTAACACAGGTAACACCGTAATTATCCTATAGTTAGTGGAAATAGTGTTTTCTCCTTTGTGTTTTCTCCTTTGTTTAGCCATATATGGGTGTCAAGAGACCAACTTTTAAACTGTCCGGGATCACACCATTCTCAAAAATACTGTTTATGATTTCCAATAGATAAATATGAAGTAATTCTCCACCATGAATTATATTTTCAATGGTTAGTCCGTAATAGTCAGGCGATTTACCCTGATTTATACACTTAATAGCAGAATTTAGCTCTTCTCTTGTAAATTTATCTATCATCTTATTCCCAACCATGTCTTCTATACACTGTACTTCCATAAGGACCAATTCATGATAATGCTTGTCAAATTTTACATTGTCTTTTTGTTTAGCCAGGTTTTCAAAATGTAATTTAAATCCATTCAAGATCTGTTCTCGCCCAGTGTAATGGTTGTCTCCCACATGTAAATCTTCCACGAAGTTATGACCTTTCTTCCTTTGCTGGTTGACTAATTTGTGAAATAATTTTGTGTCTCTAGTTCGGGTATTAATTATTCTCATCCTTTCTTTTTTACTTTTTCTATTCAACTCTTTCCTATAGCTTTTCCTAAAGACTTTTTTACATTCTTTCTTATTAATAGAAACGCATTGTCTTTATCAGAAGGTTTCCCCTTGTTTAGCCATATCTTGTAAGATTCTCTTAGGGCTTTAAGATTTGCTGATATTTCGCTATTCCACACTTTCAGTTTAGGTTTTGAGGTCCATTTCTTGTTGGTCTTTGAACAACTTTTAGCTGCGTCATTTAATATCTTAGTCAATGTTAATATGGTATTCTCGGAATCGTCATCACTCTTACACTGGCTTACTCTTTTGTTAATTTGTGATTCAACTTTATCTTTATACTTCTCCTTATCAACTTTCTTCCATTGTATTTTGCTACTTATTGCATTTATTACTTCTTGCTGATTCTTCTTACTTTTTATGTCACATAAGAGTTGTATACGGATCGGATAATGATCAGAGGTGTTACTTTCCAGTTGAAGAATTTCTTTATCATTCACTTTGAATGACTGACATTTCATAAGAAAATAGTCTATCTCTGAACAATCTACACCAGCTGAGTTTATGAAGGTTTTCCCAGTACATGTATATTTGAAATCTAGTTCACTTATAAATTTGGTAAGGTATTCTAGTCTATTACTTGTCTTTCTATCACATGTTAGATCCTCATTCAGATCTCCCCCGATTATTACATGATGAGAAGTTTGATATTTTCGAAATATTTCGTATAACTGATCTATACAATCCTGGTAATCCATAACACTGGACTGTAGATTTGTATATTTTGTGAATATGCCCTGACGCGGTCGATTTGTGGATGCATTGAAGAATATATTCGAGTACCGATCAAGGAGGTAGATGATTAAAACAAAATGGCTTACCCTTTGTGTCGGTACTCAAAATCATCACTAAATGTCGTATTCTTAAAACTAGCATAAATCTATAGTCCCTTTAACATGTTGTATGTTTTTTCTATACAGCTTCAACACGATTGTAAATGAAAAATCCCAAATTTATTCACTAGTCGCCGCCATTTTTGTCTCCAGTAAATCAGCGTAAATACCCGCACAAATCGACGTATATGTTGACCAGTGTGTTGAATAATGGGATATAGAGCCTGCTTTGTGAAATCAACTCCTCGTAGAGTTTTCAGTATATCCGTTTAGTACTTTGAAGTTATCTTTCAGCCATACTGAAGTTTTCTTGAAGAAAAAATCATTATTAAGGTAATGGATAAACTGCAGCTGTATGAAGAAGTTTGACGCCATTAAAATAACTAGCAACTAGCAAACAGGGTTTACAAGTTATCACCTTGTACCTTAAAATGTAAGCCTTGCCTGCATGCAGCCACTTTTTTTTTTTTTTTTTTTTTTGTGTGTGTGTGTGTGTGTGTTCACTCTGAAATCTCTAAAATGTTTTACTTGTGAACCACCTCAATCAGCTAACAGCAGACCTTTCTTTTGGATTCTTTTTAAAGAAGCCAACTTGTTTCTTGAATAGGTCTGTGTGTGTTGGTGAGTTCTTTGATGGCTGACTAGGCCAATTCTGACTCTAAATAAAGCAAGTCAATGTCATGGAATCAGCTGGTGGTCCATTTGTATTGGCTTTGCATTCTCTGCCCTTTCTTTCAGCTTCACTGATTCTCTTTTTCATAGAGAGCTGCTCATTTGTTGAGTTGATGAGACCTCGCAACTTTGATCGATCCTGTGCAGTCTGTTCCCGAGACCCATTGGTATGTCGAAATCTTTCAGAGAGGGTGTCTTTGTAGCTTTTCTTCTGTGGTATACAATGTAGCTATATCGGAAAGGAAGATTTTCACACGAAAGGAAGATATTATTTCGAAATTTTGAACTTCTTCTGGCCACCTTGAGAGCGCTTTCCCTCTTGTAGTTCTCCATAGAAGACTTTGTTTGGAAGTCGCTCATCAGGCATTCTTATAACATGGCCAGTCCACCTTAGCTGTGCTAGCTTTAAGACAGTATACATTGGAGACTGGATTTAAAAAAAAAAGGTATTCGTTCTCACAAAGAGTAAAAGACGACTGGAACAGCTTGTCAGAGGATGTGGAATCTTCAGATTCCATCACTCAGTTCAAAAATAGACTAAACAAGTTCTGAAAAAACAAAGCACCAAATCTGAGCCGGACAGTTATTCATATCCACCTGCGCATGCTAGACATCAAGAAGACAGGGAAGGGCCAATGCAAGAGTCGAGAGACTATACAAGGCCTCAACGACAATAAGACAGTAAGTAAGTAACTTGTAAGTAAGAATTATGTATGTGTGTCTTTGCAGTTAGTCTTTGTAGCTGTTAGTAAACGGTATGTGTTTGCACTCAGCCAGATGGTTTTTTGAAGAAGGTATGCACAATATGTAGGAAGAGGACGTCTGGGTTGGAATTTAAGATTTCATTTTGTCCATTTCTGGACACTCCATTCGCACTATACATGGGTTAAAATGATATAAATCTATAAAAAGTGAGATTACGCATGTACATATGTGTTTTGAGACCTTAATTATTTCGGGCAACTGGCTTTGAGAGTCTTAGGGGTGTAACAATGGACCAGCTCAGTGATGTATTTTACCCCAATGTCAACAAGGATTATCTCCCTTGAATGAATCAGAATCAGAATCAGAATAGTTTACTGGTGAAACGTCAAACTGACAATACTACACCAGGGGGGATGGGGCTTGACCGGAGGGGATTAGTCCCGAGCTCTCACAAGAGAAGTAAATTTAGACACACAATCATCTGACAATTCAGCAGAGGAGATCAGAGAATCAGGGAGTTCATTCCAATCTCTAATGGTCTGGGGGAAGAAACTGTGTAAATAGGCATTTGTACTTGCTGAAGGTATCTGAAATGCCAAGGAGTGTTGATTCCTACAACGCCTATTTTTGGGGATAATGTCATCCGTGGGTATTTTTGCTCTCCCTTTTAGACCTTTGTAAAGTAATATAATTCTATTATCCTTCCTTCTTTTCTGCAGGGATTCCCATTTTAGTTTTTTAAGGATGCCAGTCATACTACCTTTTTCATATGTATAGTTCCTAGTTACAAACCTAGCCGCACGCTTTTGCACCTTCTCCAAATCATCTATCAAACCTTCATAATGAGGGTCCCAAACTGAGCTACCATATTCAAGAATAGGTCTCACCAGACCTTTATAGGCAGCTTCTCTCACATCTTGGGGGCAAGAAAACAGATTTCGTCTCAAAAAACCAAGGGTCCTATTGGCTTTGGTACACACATTGCTGATGTGAGTATTCCATTTTAAA
Source organism: Rugalucina vietnamica (assembly GCA_964017185.1). Lineage (NCBI taxonomy): Eukaryota > Metazoa > Mollusca > Bivalvia > Lucinida > Lucinidae > Rugalucina > Rugalucina vietnamica. The sequence continues at coordinate 34,636,261 of OZ024875.1, forward strand.
TCCTTAGTTATTGTTACACCAAGATATTTGATACTCTCAACATTTTCCAACACAGTACCCTCAAGCTTGTAAGAAGCCTGAATTTTACTAGTACGTTTATTTGTCAGCTGCATCATGTTGCACTTGACAGGTTGAAATCTCATACCCCATTTCCTGGCCCAACTACCTAATCGATCAATATCCTTCTGAAGTTTCACTGTATCCTCCACATTCTTAATTTCACGATAACAAACACAATCATCAGCAAAGAGTCTGATTTCCGATTCAATATCTGAGGTGATATCATTTATATGCAACGAAAACAACAAGGGGCCAAGAACGGTGCCCTGTGGGACACCAGATACAACAGGAGCCCAGTCTGATTTAACGCCATTAACCACAACTCTTTGTTGTCTATAGCAAAGGAAGGCATCAATCCATTTAATTGTCTTCCCACCAATTCCATAACTGAACAATTTGCTTTTAAGGAGTTCATGCGGAGGAGTGTCAAAAGCTTTTTCGAAATCCAAGATAAATGTGTCAACCTGACCTTGATTGTCTAAGATTTTTGCCCAGTCATCAATCACTGTAGCTAACTGGGTTTCACAACTGTGGGATTTCCTGAATGCATGTTGCCTGTCTGACAAAAGTTTATGATGATCCAAATGGGACATGATATTAGAACACACTATATGTTCCAGAAGTTTGCAGGGTACGCAGGTCAAGGAAACTGGACGATAGTTGCAAGCAAGAGACCTGTCAGCCTTTTTGAACAGGGGACAAATGTTTGCTAAAGACCATTCTTTGGGGATTTCACCCGAGTCTATTGACTGTTGAAAAAGATGTGCAAAAACAGGACCTAGCTCAGATGCCAATTCCTTAAGGACTCTAGGATGAAGCTCATCAGGACCTAAAGCTTTCGACGGGTTCAAACCTTTCAGAAGTTTTGTGACACCTTCTTTGGATACCACTATGTCTTCCATAAACGGGGCTTTTCTATTCAGAAGAGGGACCTGGCTATGTTCAGTTTTGGTGAACACATCCGTAAACTGACCATTGAATTCACCAGCCTTTTCAAAATCTGATTCAGCAAGACCACTTCCATTTCGCTTTTTCAAAGGGGGGATACCTTGAACATCTTTTTTCTGACTATTTATGTACCGATAAAAATCTCTTGGATTAGCCTTAACATCACCAACCAAGTTATTTACATACAACTCATGCTGTTTTCTGATATCTGCTTTGATTTCTCTTCTCAAAGTTTCAAATTTCGTTCTAAATTTTGCATTCCCAGTTTTCTTCGCTTTAGCGTGAGTTGCATTTTTTCTACGAATCTTTCTTCTTATTTCAGGGGTTAACCATGCGACTGAGGAAACTGAGCGACTAGTCTTTGATGGGATATGTTTATCCACTGATTCCTGGATAAAAGATGTGATCAAATTAAAGTTTTCTTGAACCGACCGTGTGCCAGAGTAACCGTTGAAATATTTCTCATTTGCAAATTTAAGGGCATCACCTTTCATAGATTCATAATCACCTTTCTGATATTTATACACCTTTCTCTTAGGTTTCTTGATGGGGGGAATAACTATTTTCAAAGTTCCAGAGACAATGTCATGATCACTAAGCCTGTCCGGGGAATGAATATCAACAAATTGTCCGGGAAGTGAAGTGATAATCAAATCCAATGTGTTTTGTCCTCTTGTGGGGAAGTGCACTACCTGTTCCAATTCGTGGTCACTTATAAGTTCTACCAACTTTGCACCTTCAGACACGCTCAATGAAAAACCTAGTTTGTTGAGTCTATCTGGCCAAACAATATCTCTGAAGTTGAAATCACCCATGACATGGACCGAGGGTGGTTTGTTTCCTTTATGTAAAGTTTTCACCTTTTCAAGTTGGTCTTTGAATAACTCAAGTTCCTCTATCTTACCATCTGGAGGTCGATACCAACTTGCCACAAAATGGGAAGTTTTGTTCGCAAATACCTTTACCCAAACTGATTCGGAGCCGTTTTCCAATTCAGTGATCGGCATATGGGGAATATCTTTGTGTATAAGTAACATCACACCACCGCCGTCAAGAGTTCTATCTTTTCTATACACATTGTAAGGACAAGTTTCTGGGAACAATTCTGAAGTTGAAATAGTGTTGTCAATTTTAGTTTCTTGAATTGCAACAATCTGAGGTTGATGGAGATCAAGAAATGCCAACAACTCAAGTTTTTTACCTCTAATACTATTGATATTTATGCTTGAGAATTTTAACCCACTGATAAATTTATTTTTGTTTGTACCTGAACCACATGTTTTAGTACCACAGCTACTATCGTTTGACAATGGAGCAAATCTATTTTGTTCTTCCAAGTTTAATTGATCAGAAAAGAATGAATCCGAAAAGTTGAAGAAGTCACATTTTGGGCATATCCATGAACAATTTGAATTTTGTATATTTTCATACTGGTTATCTGAGACAAGGGAGCATTTATTGTGGACCCACATTTCACATTTGTCACATTGAACAGCCTTGTGACTATTTAAGACAGCCCCACTGCAAAGACCACAGTCTGCTTTGCAGTCTGAACAATACCAAGGTTCATTTTCATTTTCCAAACTGGAAATTTCTTTTTCGCTGGGATTTGCACATGTCGCATGAAAGCGCTTTTCGCAGTCATTGCATGTGACAAATTTGTCGGTAGCTTTACAGTATTTTTTGCATAGCCGACACAGGAACCTGGGACCTGGATTCATTTCAATGTCTCCAGCCAGGATGATGAGGGTGAGCAGGTTGGTTCCCTTGGAGGGCTTAAAACTTTGAAGACCTTCAGAACTCCTGCGATTGCCAAGCTTCCTTGAGTATGCCAAAAAGTGTGAAATATTGCCAGAAGTTTTTTCAGTACCAATGTTGCAGTCATGGTTCGGGTCCAAGGAACATGTAGAGTTAATCCACTTCCAAAAGCAAAAGCCTAAAGCAAGGAACAAGGCCAACCTGTAGAACATTATGTGATAAATACAATTTGAACAACAACAACAACAACAATCTGAATAAGCAACCACAAGTGACAGTCAAAATATCTAAGATCTACCGGGTTACTTGGGGGGGGGGGGGGGAGCTCACAATTCACAATACCAGCCGGTTAGCGATCTAGCTGACCAAACGCGCAAGTTGGCTGGCACTGATCAATGAGCAAGAAATCTTGATAGAAATCCAAAGCACTTCAAACAAGCTGCAAGTAAACACCTGGCTGGGTGGTTTCCCTACCTAATGTGTCACTTACAGGAAATGCAAGAACTGATAAACTCAAAATCCAGTAAACTATTCTGACTCAAAGACTCTGACAGAGCAAAGTCAATTTCTGCACTTATTTTTTTTTCTCGAATACCCCACCCACTGTATAGTGAATGGCGGGAAAATTTTCAAAGGGCAAAAATCCTCAATAAACTTTGAATTTGTCAATAAATTGGCGACCAGCAAGTATATTTCACTGGTCTCAATCAACCTAAGCTGAAAACTAAACAATTATAAACACAAATAAAGAAAGAAAACTTCTCTTTTGTGAGAGAGAATTCTGACGATCCTTCTTCGCCGGAACCGTGCGTAAACAATATTTCCATTTATCTGTAATTTAATCGATAATATTAACACCCAGTTGCTAACTCATTTAAATAATTATGAAACTCAAGTGCAATTGATAATAATTTAGAAATTATGTGATAATTCCGAGTCTCCTGCTCTTTAAACTCCCACTTTTTGACATCCTCCTGACCCTTCTCATGTCATCGCAGGTTCTTCATTATCGTGGTATTCGGCATCTTAGCGGCTTGGCCATTCAGATGCAGCTGTTAGCCATAACAAACATCATGACACTTCTCCAAAAACCACTTTGTCGAAAACACATTGCCAAATGCGACACTGGAACGGTCTGGCGCAAGGGTAGTCTGTAGAGTGTCGGACTCCAGTCCTAGAGGTCCCGGGTTCAATCCTCAGCTGGGACGCCATTCCTTGTGGCATTGAGCAAGTCACAATTCCACAGCTCCTGAGGTAATGGTCAGAAATTGATCAACTCAGTACACAGTAACAGTGTTTGCCAAATCTCGTCAGACCGCCGGACATGACGGATAAAAAACGCCCTGGGCTGACGAATTATTTCTGAACGCAGGACACTGTGACCAACATCATTTTTTGGTCGAAATGGCCCGAACTTTGTTCGGAGCGTAATGTCCCAAAACTGACCATTTCGGTTCATTTTTTTTTTACTCGGTTTTATTTTGACTGGTTTTCAATATATAGCAAAATACATGTATGTGATCTATCAATGTTAATATTGTGGACCAGACTAGATTTGGCCCGAATATATTTAGACAACCAATCAAAAGCGAGCGACCATCTGCGCATGCATTATCAATATGGCTTAATTAGATTGACAGTTCGTAGTTTTGCCGATTTAGGCAAAGATTTTTGTTTTTTCATGGATGAAATGGATTTTTTCCATATAAATCATGGAAAGGCTTTCCGAAAATGGTTGATTTTGATGCGAGCAAGCATCGATATTGGTCATGACAACTACTTGTCTTTCTTGATTTTTGAAGCTTGAAATCATCTGACAAGTTTAAGCTTTTGACAAAAACGTAAAATATAATAAAAAACGGCAACCGAACGACCCATTACGTGAGACCAGGGATTTTTTCTGCAATTTTGGGAAGGGGCCCTAGGGCCTTTCTGATTGGGAAAATTTGCGACATAACCCAGAATTTGGGAATTTTTCAAAACATTCAAAGATTATGATATTTTCCAATTTGACAATTAGTTAATTAAGTTTTATCATTTTAAATCATGAAATAATATCTTAAAATCGAAGTTTAACATCATTTCAAACAGCAGAGTTTTAGTTTCACAATGTTTAGGAACTGTTGAGAATTATTTTCAGCTGTGATTGGGAATTTTTTCCTTCAAAGTGGGAAAAAAGTCACCTAATTTGCATGGAGACCCTTGGTTGGGGCAATGCCAAACAAAACAATCTGTTATCACCATACATTATGGAAACTTCTCCATGATTACTTGGGACAATGTGGGAATTTCTTTTAATTACATAAAATATCTATTTATGAACTAAATTTTAATTTTACTAATATTTATCTTGCCTATTATATAATAATGGTTTATTATATTGATTTCTGTTAGAATTTAGCATTTTTGACTTATAAATTACATAATTAAATCAGTTAATGATTTTTTCCATTGACCCCGTCAAACCTGAATTTTACTATATAAGTATAGGTTTGAAGGGGTTAAGTTCCACATGGAGATGTTTCCATGATGAGTGTAATCCATTTAACTTGTACCCATGCCATGCACCTTTTTAATCAAGATTACATTGCTGTAGGGGTCTTAAATTTGATAATCTAAGATTTCTTCTTTTTAGTGCCTTTCAGATCTCGAACCTCCGCGAGGTTCGAGACCGCATATTAGGGAACTCACCTATTTTTCCGTTATCGGAACGATATTTTGCTACCTTAACTTTAAGTAATATTGAAAAGTAAAGCGCACTGTGCGCTAATCAGAACGAATATGGTAAGTATATACATGTAGATATTAAGTATGATAGTATATGTTAATTCTCTTAAAGACTGACTCCTTCAGAACTGTAGGAAAATTTTGGCATAGTGTCGCTCCCGAAAATATTTTATGGCAAAGGATTGTTTCAATGAAATGATTTTTTGGCGAAGTGGTTTTGGCCACAGTATCATACAACGGGAGAAAATGGTTTACTGCTACCGCGAAAAAGTTTAGGGTTGGCAGATTTTTTAATAGGTAGGGTCAGGAAACCCGAAGCACAGCTATTTTGTAATAGGCCTATATATTTCACTGTCACGGACTTTTTTTCCTGATGATAGATCTTACATTATAGGATTATATCATCATCATAGTCCGTTGTCCTCTACTGAGGGTTGGACTTGTTTGACAAGTCTCCTTCTTAGACGACCTCTCCACTCTGAGCGATTCTGAGGATCAGCAGTATCCATTCCTAGCTTTTTAGCTCACCTGAGCTGTTAGGCTCACAAGATGAGCTTATAGGATGGCCATGATCCGGCGTCCGTCCGTCCGTCGTCCGTCCACAATTTCAAAGATCTTCTTCTCTGAAACCGCTTGGCCAACCAAAGCCAAATTTTATATGAAGCATCTATAGGAAGGGGGAACCAATGTGTATATAAGAAATCCAGGTCACATGACCAAGATGGCCGCCATGCCCATATATGGTAAAAACCCTTCAAAAATCTTCTTCTCCAGAACCGGTGGACTGATTTCAACGAAACTTGTCATGAAGCATTGATGGCTCAAGCACTACAATGTGTATATAAATCATGACCCTGTGATGACCTTCACCTGTTTTACGGCAAGGTCAACATAGGTCGCCAATGCATTTGAATGGGGAAAACTTTTAAAATGTCATTTAAAGTGAAAGTCTTGCAGGAAATGGGCAGTAGGACTGAATATTAATGATTCTGAAAGAAATTGGACCCCAGGGGCTCATATGCCCCCACCCTGGGGCAATATACATGTATATTACCATAATATTCAAACATCATCTCCTCTGAAACCGGTTGGCCAATCAAAGCCAAATTTTATGTGAAGCATCAATAGGAAGGGGTAATCAATGTATATATAAATAATCCAGGTCACATGACCAAGATGGCCGCAATGCCCATATATGGTAAAAACCCTTCAAAAATCTTCTTCTCCAGAACCGGTGGATCGATTTCAAAGAAACTTGGCATGAAGTATCGATGGCTCCAGAGATGGGGTAATGGTAATGTGTAATGGTAATGCATTGTAATGCATTACAAATTTCAAAGTAATGGAGAGTAATGTGTAATGAAGGATTTTATCATTACAAATAATGGTAATTTAATTAATTACAATTGAAAAAATGGCTGTAATGCCACCATTACTTCTCATTACTTTATCATTACTTTGTTGTATATTAAAGAATGACACAGCTTCTAAACTTCATATTCTGTGCATCAGGTCAGGATGATGAAGTTAAAACAGCAAATGAACAACCAAATGCAAGTTTTAAATTTATAATGTTAGAAACAAATCAAGAGAACAACATCTGTGATGATGATGATGATGATGATGATGATGATGATGATGATGAATAACAATATTGTTGTTGTTTTAGGATTTTGGAGATAATATTTTTGGTATTGATCACTGTGATACAATACTAGTAAAGCAATATATGACCCATATATCAAAATTAACCTTGGTAATCTACTTTTTTGTTATAAAAGGTGGCAAAGTAGAACAAAAGAGTTTGCAAAGTGTGAAAACAGTTGCTCAATTTGGACAGATTTAACTCAAATTAAAGACTACCCTGATTTGACAGATGAACACATTAATGACTATAATGACAAAAGTAGCTTCAAATTCAAACTTTTATAAACATAAGACTAGTTAGTTGCACACATACAAAAACATGAAAGTTAATTTTAAAATTGAAAAAAAAACAAAAAAAAACATCATACCTATTAAAAATTTTTATCCAGTGAAAATTTGTTTTTGTAAAACAGTCCTTTCAAATTTGATTGTCAACTTACAGGAATAATATGATATTCCTCTATAAACAGATTCACTTTTTTTGTTATTTGTTACACAATTATAAATCTGTTGTAGACAGTCCCATTTTAATATATCCAACCCTTTCAATTAGTGTGGGCAGATGTCCTCAAACATAATTTTTCAAAGGGGGACAAATGTCTTAAGGAGAACATGTCCTACACTCACTTTTGATAACATACTGGACTACTGGTATAATATTTTTTAAAACCATGTTTTAATGTTGTTAGGCAATCCATAATTTGTTTCGTCCAAAGTGAACTTTGTTCATATCGGGACAAAAGTAATGTGTAATGGTAATGATTACATTTCCAAAGTAATGGTAATGGTAATGATTACTTTTCCAAAAAGTGTGTAATGATAATGGTAATGGTAATGAAGAAATTGCAATGTAATGGTAATGTAATTCATTACTTTAAAATGTAATTGAACCCATCTCTGGATGGCTCAAGTACTACAATGTTTATATAAATCATGACCCTGTGATGACCTTGACCTTTTTTTACGGCAAGGTCAACATAGGTCGCCAATGCATTTGAATACGGAAAACTTTTAAAATGTCATTTAAAGTGAAAGTCTTGCAGGAAATGGGCAGTAGGACTGAATATTAATGATTCTGAAAAAAATTGGACCCCAGGGGCTCATCTGCCCCCACCCCGGGGCAATATACATGTATATTACCATAATATTCAAACATCTTCTCCTCTGAAACCGCTTGGCCAATCAAAGCCAAATTTTATGTGAAGCATCTATGGAATGGGGGAATTAATGTATATATAAATTATCTAGTTCACATGACCAAGATGGCTGCCATGCCCATATAAGGTAAAAACCCTTCAAAAATCTTCTTCTCCGAATCTGGTGGACCAATTTCAAAGAAACTTGGCATGAAGCACCAATGGCTGAAGTACTACAATGTATATATAAATCATGACCCTGTGGTGACCTTGACCTATTTTAGGACAAGGTCAACATAGGTCGCCAATGCATTGGAATGGGGAAAACTTTTAAAAGGTCATTTGAGGTGAAAATCTTGCAGGAAATGGGTAGTAGGACTAAATATTAATGATTCTGAAAAAAAATGGACCTAAGGACTCATATGCCCACACCCCGGGGCAATATACATGTATATTACCATATTATTCAAACATCTTCTCCTCTAAAACCACTTGAAGCCAAATTTTATGTGAAGCATCTATAGGATGGGGGAACCAATGTGTATATTAATAATCTAGGTCACATGACCAAGATGGCCACCATGCCCATATATCGTAAAAACCCTTCAAATATCTTCTTCTCTGAAACCAATAGATTGACTTCAATGAAACTTGGCGTGAAGCATCCATGGCTATAGTACTACAATGTATATATAAATCATGACCCTGTGATGACCTTGACCAAGTTTATGGCAAGGTCAACATGGGTTGGGAAAAACTGTTAAAATGTCATATGAAGGGAAAAGCCAGCAAGAAATTGGCAAATGGACAGAATATTGATTATTCTGAAAAAAGAAAACGGCCCAAGGGCTTCATCTGCCCCTGCACTGGGGTTAAATACCATAATATTCAACCATGTTTATTGGTATATGCAGCAGACTCAGGTGAGCGTTTACAGGACCATTGGTCCTCTGGTTTCTGTCGTCTAACAACACTTCATCCCATGATTTCCTTGGCTTGCCAGATCTTTTCTGTGCAACTATGTTTAGCTTGCGTACTTGAGCAATCCAGCCTTTGCTGCGCTCTACGTGTCCATACCATCTCATTCTGCTGGAGCAAAGCACCACATCTATATCCTGGAGTCCAAGCTTTGAGAGAAGGGAGTCTGAGCTTACTTCATCATTCGCCTTGACATTACAGATCCAGCGGATCATCGCACGGTCATTGCGCCGTAGGCGGTTAAGTGTAGCCACAGTCATGGCCCATGTTTCTGCCGCATGCAGCATTACACTTCTCACACAAGTTGAATACACTCGACCTCTGGTCAAAAGTGGCAGATTGCGGTTGGTGAGGAGGGGGAGTAGCTGTCGGAACTTGCCCCAAGCGGATTTGCAACGCGTAACTGCAGCCAGTTCACAACCACCACCAGCAGAAAGCATGTCTCCTAGATAACAGAACTCTGGAACAGCCTCAACTGTTTCGTCATCAACCTGAACCTCCTTCACTAGTCTTCCATCTATTGGACGTGCCTTTCCTAGACATCGAGCACATCTGAAATCAGGATCAGGGCGTAAGGGGCCTTTGATTCCACTGCATTTCTTGTGGATCCAGGACAAGCAGCCACCACAGAAGATAGCATTTCTTCCTACACCTGTCTGACAGACGCCACAGGGATCCTTTCCAGATTTTTTCAGAAGGTCCAGATTGGGGCCAGAGACCATGATCTTTGTCTTCCCCATGTTCACTCGAAGGCCTTTCCTCTCCATCTCTGCTTTCCATGTCTTCAGCTTAACCAGTAGTTCCTCCATGGACTCAGCACTAATCATCAAGTCATCTGCATACAACAGCTCCCAAGGGCAGCCTGTTCGGAACTCCCGGGATAAAGCCTCTAGCACAATGATGAAGAGTAGCGGACTTAGGACAGATCCTTGATGAACACCCACTTTGACACCAAACTCCTCACTGTATCCACTGCCAACTCTTACCCTACTTCTCACGTCTTTATACATGGACTGGACAAGGCGCACTAGCCACTCGTCGATTCCTAGTTTTCGCATTGCCCACCAAATGACATCCTGTGGGACCCGATCGAATGCTTTCTCCAGATCAATGAAGGCCATGTAGAGCAGCTTGTTAGCAGCTAAGTGCTTCTCTTGTAGTTGACGGACAATGAAAATCGCATCTGTAGTGCCACGACCTGACATAAAGCCACACTGCATCTCATCAATCTCAACTCTTTGCCGGATGAGTCCTTCTACTACACGCTCCAGTACTTTCATTGTCTGTTCAATCAGCTTCAAGCCCCTGTAGTTACCCCTGTTCAGAGCATCTCCTTTGCCATTGTACAAATTGACAATGTAACTCTCCTGCCAGTCAATTGGAATGTAACCTTCTGAGATTATGTCCTCGATAAGATCACGCACCTCAGCTACGCCAGCTTCACCAAGGGGCTTCAGCATCTCGGCAACGATACCTGATGGTCCAGCTGCTTTGCCAGAGGCCATCTTGTTGATGGCCTTTGTGATCATCTCCAAGGTGATCGGCTCGCTTGGGCCTTCAACTGGGCTTTCCACTGACTGGTCATCTGGATTCCATGGGAATTCGACATTGAGGAGATGCTCATAATGCTCTTTCCAAGCCTCTTTCTTTGCATCCTCATCCAGTGACAGTAGGCCTTCATCATTTTTTATAGGTTTCTCACCCATGACATCCTGGTTGTCACGTCTCATTTGCTTGGCCAGAAGATATACATCTGCAGATCTTGGATCTATTTGAGAGCAACCTTCTCAGCTTCATTCTTGGCATGGTACACTGCACGGTTGGATGCACGCTTGGCTGAGTTGTATGCAGCACGACTGCCGCCAGCTTTCCACAACCTGAAGCACCTGCACTTCTCCTTAACTGCTTCCTCCACCTGCTTGTTCCACCACCAAGTCTGCTTTCTCTAAGGGTGATTCGCGGAAACACCACATACTTCCTTTGTAGCCTGCAGAAGGTTGTCCTTCAGAGAAGTCCAACGCTCATTTACTGTGCATGTCTGTGACAGCTGTCTTCCTTGTGTTTTTGCTTTGAACACTTCAGAGAGCTCTGCTCGCTTCTCTGGATCTTTTAGCTTCCACACCTTGATGCGTGGCACAAACTTGCGCTTGGGTTGAGGAGGGATAGAAACTTTGAAGTCTCCAATCAACAGCCTATGTTGTGATGCACACTCCTCTCCAATGATGACTTTTATATTGGATACCTGCTTCCTGAAGCTACGCCGGTACAGGATGAAAAAAAAGGTACAAGTAGGCAAAGATCAGGAAAAGGCGCAATCAGAAAAAGATTCCCACTCCAAAAACCGAGGTGGGAAAAAAACCAAAAACAGTCAGGTACTTATACCATGAAACATATCGTAAGCCGAATGAGCAGCTATTTTCCCAATAGGTGGCCACTCAGTTACCTTAACTTAACTAAAAATATGAAAACATACATAAGGCGCCAAGTCTATCTGGGTAGCAGCTACCCCAGACTGGTAGGTGACCAGATGTTCTTGTTTCTTCTTAAACCAGGTGTTACTAACCAGAAGGTCGTTAGCAAATGCAAACTCTAATATTCTCTCTCCTTCAGTATTCCTCTTACCAATGGCTTGCCCGCCATGTACCTCTTCAAACCCAGTGGACTGGGAGCCAAGGTGCCCATTCCAGTCTCCGCAGACAAGAAGTTGTTCTGAGGCTGGGATTTTAGCTACCATGGATTGCAGCTCCTGGTAGAAACGGTCCTTCTCAAAGTCACTCAGGTTAGCTTGTGGTGCATACACACACACAAAGACAAAAACTGTCTTGCCAATTGTCATTCGAATGAGAATGATCCTGTCTGAGACTCGGACAACCTCAAATACATTCTCCCACCATTCCTCTGCAAGCAGAATTCCAACGCCACCAGTGCCCTTGTCATTTCCAGACCAAAAGAGTTTGAAGCGAGAATCTTTGCCGACTATCTGCTTTACGCCTTCTCTTTTCCACCTAGTCTCTTGGAGACAACACAGGTCTACTCTTCTCCGCGACACAGTCTCCACCACTTCATTAGATTTCCTCCGCATCGTGCCCACATTGAGTGTGCCAACACGGAAAGACTTTGGGCATTCGCTGGATTCGCCACTAGGGCCCGACCCTGCAGCTCCACGCCCCCGAGCCGCCAAGCCGGAGACACTACCGACCACTCTATGGTTGCTGGCACCGCCTGAGCTTTTTCCTTTATTTTGACTTGTCATGATTGTTTGTAGCAAGATTTTATGGTAGGATGCCCTTCCTTTCACCAACTCGGACACTATTCGGCAGTCCAAGAGCGCCGCCGTTCCCTACTGACTCGGGCTGTGTGCTCCACCGTTGGCACCATGTGAATGTGCTCCTCCGCTGGACCACTGCTGCAACACCAGAAAGCCAGTATGTCGACTTCCGCTGCAGAAGCTGCTGTCACCCAGGTTGTGACAGGCTAGTTTATGGCATAGCAGCCAATTTCTAGTTTTTTGTAGAGACCAGACTAAAACTCCTAGATGGATTACCTTCCAAGGCCAATGAGCCCCATCTACCCACATGAGCAGGTTGTACCGGATTACATGTTTACCGGTAGCAGAACCAATCTAGAAAAGATAAATCCTGACCTGACCGGTAAGATAAATCCTGACCTATAGGATCATGTTACTGCCCTTCTAATAAACAAACAGGAAATGGTGCATTCACTGATTTTAAACAAAAATAATAGCGTGGGTTATAAGTTTGTCAAGAACAAACTAACGATCTTTAATGTTTGACATTTAAAACTTTTACTGGCTTTGGAAGAGTGTTTATTATTTTGCTATTTACATGTCTTCTAGTACTGGTAATTAACAGAAGTTTTATGTTATTGATTTTGTTTGTTTGTATTGTGGTCTAACATCTCAGTCAACATTTTTCAGTCATGGAGCCAATTCTTCCCAGGTATTTACCAGTACTGTGGGAAGATCATGTAATTTGCTGAATGTGATATTGTGTCTTAAACCCCCTGGCTTCTCATTTGGGAGTCTGAAGGTTTCCCCTAAGCCACTGCACTCCCAATTTTTAGCTCACCTGAGCGGAAGGCTCATGGGGAGCTGATAGTATGGTACTCGAGCCGGTGTCAATCCGCCGTGAGTCCGTGCTTCCACATTTAAATATTACAATGTATATATAAATCATGACATTGACCTATTTTACGGCAAGGTCAACATACGTCGTCTATGCATTTGAATGGGGAAAACTGTTAAAAATGTCATTTAAAGGGATAATCTTGCAGGAAATGGGTGGTAGGACTGAATATTAATGATTCTGAAAAAAAATAGGACCCCAGGATTCATCTGCCCCCACCCAGGGGCAATATACATGTATATTACCATAATATTAAACATCTTCTCCTCTGAAACCGCTTGGCCAATCGAAACCAAATTTTATTCGAAGCATCTGTAGTAAAGGGTAACCAATGTGTATATAAAAAAAAAAAATTAAAATAATCCAGGTTACATGCCAAAGATTGCCTCCTTGCCAATATATGGTAAAAACCCTTCAAAAATCTTCTTCTCCAGAACCGAAAGAACCAATTTAAACCAAACATGGCATGAAGCATTAACAACTAAAGTACTACAATGTGCGTATAAATCCTGACCCTGTGATGACCTTGACCTACTTTCTGGAAGCATCGATAGGAAGGGGGATCCAAATTTGAATATAAAAAATCCAGGCTACTCTTCTTTTGTCCTGTGTGCTTCTTGACTCTCAGACATAACGAAAACTTGTCCATGCAATATACAGAGATTTTTTGAGCTTTAAAAATTGAAAATTTTCCACTGAAATATTTTTATATTTTTCTTATTTTTGCTCAAAACATATATTGTGGGTACATGTTAGAACTGCCTCGGCGAGGCGGTTCTAACAAGTACCCACAATCTACATTTTGGAAAAAAAAAAAAAAAAAGGTATACCCCTGCATACCCCAGTTTTACCATATAAAAGTGGTGTTTAAGGGGGTATTCACTGCACGGACATGTTTTCCTGATGTGAGCGATTGTTGCCCTTGGGCTACATGTTTATTCTAGTCAGATAAGAACTCTGATTGTTATGGCAACTTATGCTTCCCATAGACTTACAATGGGGAAAATGAATAATTGCCAATTATAGTTGTCTCTTGAAGTCGTCTTTGCAGATATTTGAATTTTGTTTTTGCAGAAGTGTTTATTTATTAGTCCTAGGTATGTTTCATATGATTGACTTTTGACATAATTGCTTGATTCGATTGTCATTTGGCTATAAAATTATCACTTAGCAATAGCTGTAAACTCAGATGAGGGCCATGACCCATGGGCCTCTAGCATAGGAAATTTCAGGACTTTTCTTTATAATGTACTGTATATATTCCAGGCTGAAGAGCTGTTAGACAAAATGGAGATGGACCAACAAATGTTAGATGACTTTGGCAATACCCTGGGCGTAAAATACCAGGTTCTCGACAATCTGAAAGAAGGGAAAAAGATTTACTGGGCCAGTATCACCCTCACTAATCACAGTAAACATGAACTGAAGTACGGCAAATGGGGAATCTACTTATGTCATATACGCATGCTGGAGCCAAAGATGTTGCCGGGTCGAGATGGATGCAAGATGGAAAAATATGGAATTGAATTTGTACATATAAATGGGTGCTTATTCAAGATATGCCCAATGAAAAACTTCAAAACTTTGAAGAAAGGGGACTCATTAGAGATAAAATTCAAGGCGCAATATTTTTCCGTGGCAAGAAGTGATCTCATGCCAAACTGGTATCTGTTGTATCCCAAACTCAAACCGTGCCTTATTAAAAGTACTGTCGGCGAAGAAATGAGTTTCGTTCAGCCGTTTGATACGCCGGAAAAGTGGAAACGATTTGACTATCTCATGGACACAGGAGCAAGGAGATATGACCATTACAATCCATACAACATGCAGGAAAGGTTTGACAGGAATAAATGTGGTGAGGTGAAGTCACTGAGGCCTGTTATCCCCACACCGTTACACGCTGATTTGAAAGAGGATGTGGTTGATATATCGGACAGGGTCATTGTGTCGGAAGAAGAGCTGGAGAATGAGACCAATTATCTTGCAGGTAAAATTTTACAGCAATAAAAATACATCTGGACCCGGAAGCATTTTAGTATTGCAGCATACCTGATTACAACCATTACGAAAACACGCCCATGCAATATATAGAAATTTTTTGGGTTGTAAAAAATGAAAATTTTCACTGGAAAAATTTTGATATTTTTCTTATTTTTGCTCAAAACATAGATTGTGGGTACACGTTAGAACCGCCTCGGCGAGGCGGTTCTAACGAGTACCCACAATCTATGTTTTGGAGCAAAAATAAGAAAAATAGGTATACCCCTGCATACCCCAGTTTTGCTATATAAAAGTGGGGCTCAAGGGGGTATACATTACACGGACATGTTTGCATGATGAACTTGTCTACATATTTGTTTTTCTTGCTAACAAATGTACAAATTAACTGTCTCTTGTTGCTGTTACATATCATAGATTTTCATATTTCATCAATAACTAAAAATTTATTTTTTTTAACATGAACCTGTATATAAACACCTTTTAAAGCCCGGGTAACCTTAAAAGTTTCTCCAGTCCTTTCTTATACAATATCATTCTCGCTATGATCACACATAATGTGCACTACCCTCTCATTCCTCATCTCACCCTGACAGTCTGAGTATATATAACTGTGTTTTTGGTAGTGCAAATATGACACATCCAATCAACCATTCTTCTATATATATAATACATGTACATAATTGAATCGATACAAAAACTAGTCAGGAAGTGATAAAACATATGATGAATTGCCGTTGTATTAAGTTGATAATACTGTTCAGGTTATTTTAGCTTGGCAGCCACAGCCAAGAAGTAAATAACTAAAATTTAATTTATTTATTTATAAGACATTTTACAAGACATTTAATGTGTATTTTAGACAAGGTATGAGAGGTACTGCTCTGCCTGCTTGGTAGTACATGATTGTGTAACTTATTTAAGGCTCTGCAAACTGAGAAAGCATGTTTCCTTATCAGTGATGTAGCATATACATCATTGTCATGTATGTCTTCTTCCATTTCAGAGAAACTTAAACTAAAGACCAACATTTCCAAAGACATGCCAAGCCAAAACAGCATTATTCTTAAAATAGATTCAGTGGCCATAAAATGTTCTAACGACAAAACTTTTGATAGTGAGGCCTACTGTTTAAACATTCCAAAAGAGGGCAATATAACGATTACGGGTTCGGACAAGGCTGGTGTATTTTATGGAATTCAGACGCTTATATCATTGAAAAATGAGAATAAAATAAAATCAGGTACAATAGAGGATGCGCCAAGATACAATTATCGCGGGATGCATATGGATGTATCAAGAAACTTTCATAGTAAAGAACAGATATTGAAACTTCTGGACGTAATGTCGATATATAAAATGAATAAGTTCCATTTCCATCTGACGGATGACGAAGGTTGGCGGTTGGAAATACCGGGACTGCCTGAACTCACAGAGGTATGATCATATGAGCCACCTCGTGGGAAAACCAACAATGTGGTTTCCGAACAGGTCCGACACAAACCGACCTGTACAAGCACAGAAAAGAGCTAGATGCTTGAAATTTCGGATTTAAGTAGAAGAGGAATTGTACTATCCGAGTAGCAAAAACAAAGGCGCTGATCTGCGCCTTTGTTTTCGCCTATGCAGATTGTTGGTTTTCCCATGGGGCGGCTCATATTTAGGTTGACAGAGAAGCCAAAAGAACTACATGGTGGATCAAAATCATATGAGCCACAACGCGAGAAAACCGGTCTTCGGGTTTCCGACCAGGTGTGACACAAACTGAGCTGTTCAAGCACAGAAGATGGCTTGAGATTTAGAAAGTAGAGGAATTGTACTATCCGTCTGTGAAAACAAAGGCGCTGATCAGCTTCGCAGTTACTGCGAACCTGATCTGCGCCTTTGTTTACGCAAAGGCCAAAATCTGGTTGTCTCATGACGAGGCTCATATTATTTCTGTTTTGAGCAGTAAATCAGGTTTCGCTCTATATCTAGGTCTAAATGTTACAAATACAATGATATACTCGTTGACACCATGGTATAAGTAGATGTTTTACCATTATTCTAATAATCCCCAAAAATGTGCTTGGGGTATGATGTTTAAGGTCACACAGATGTTGCCTTCCATACCTTAAAATGCATGACAGATGAGCAACATATTGAAAAAAGTGACCATATTAGAAACAAACCGTGCCGATCAGTAACTGAATATAACTACATTGTAAATCTTGATTATTTGTAGATAGGATTTGTAGAAAGCAGTGGGATTTTACTCTATGAAGTGACAAGAAGGGCATTGATCAGCTGCATAGTTGTTGTGCACTTTTCTTGTCACATATGCGAAAACCAGGCCTTGAGGTTATAAAACTTTTTTCATGCTCTGCTCAGCTGAGACTAAAATTTATCCTGCTCATAAATGTTAAAATGCCAACAATTGTTGGCATTTTAACATTTATCTGTCGTCAGGATGAATTACAGGCTTTGGTGATCTAAACCTGAAATTTCAATTTATTTAGGCTATTTTTTCATTTATGAGCAGCTTAAACTTTATGCTCAGCTGAGTTGAGCATGAAAAAAGTTTGATAACCTGGGAGCCAGGTATTATTCCTGGACCTTGGCTTCTGTCTTTCTGTTCTTTTCTCATGATACAGTTCCAATTCCTTTAGGTTGGTGCTAGACGAGGCCATGTAGACAACACAAACATCGACCGTTTGCTACCTTTGCTTGGTTCTGGTCCTGATTTCAACTCTTCGGGGAGCGGTTACTATAGTGTGGAAGATTATCGTGAAATACTAAGGTTCGCCAAAGCTCGCCATATAGAAGTGATCCCGGAAGTGGACATGCCCGGCCATAGTCATGCAGCAATACAGGCAATGAAATCTAGGTATCAGAAATACAAAGATTTGAAACAAAAGAAAAAGGCTGAAGAATATATGTTGATTGACCTAGATGACCTTAGTGTGGGACGCTCTGTACAGATGTTCAGTGATAACTCAATGAATCCAGGTCTCAAATCAACCTACGCCTTTGTGAAAAAGGTTGTCGAGGAAGTGAAAAAGATGCACGAGGACATCAGCCCCTTGAAAACGTTTCATTTCGGAGGTGACGAAGTGCCCTATGAGTCCTGGGAAGGCTCTCCAGCATGTATGGCTTTGATTGATTCAGAGGAGGTTGCCTCCGCTGATCATTTAATGGAGTATTTTGTTACACGTGTAGCGAATATTGTGGCGGAGGAGGGTTTAAATCTTGGTGCCTGGCAGGATGGTGTGATAACTGACGAAGTGACCTTGAAGCCAGTGCAAAGGTCAAAGTTCAAGAATGAGGAGGTACTAGTCTACGCATGGCAGAATGTGTGGGAGTCAGGGCTGTCGGGTTGTGCGTACAAACTAGCAAATGCTGGATACAAGGTAGGGTATGCTCAACATTCTGATAATTACACACATCCTTAAAAACTGTGTGGTTAAGTCATGTGAAGCATGTTAGACTAGCGGTATAGACTAGTGTAAGACTCAAAATCAATTATCAAGTGTTTGAACCAAAGTTGTGCTCTTGAGCAAGTTACATTAACTCTTAAAGTACAGGGGCCAGTTGTTCAAAACTGTTTGAGTAACATCATTGTTAAGATCTCAACTTGTTAAGTAAATGCCGACTACTTACCAGTAAGCAAATCACTGTTATTTTTTGTTGTTGATAAAATGTGAGAATCCAATGCGTATATACAAAAATAAAGTGTATTTGTAGTGTTCATGTTTGAAATTTTAACAAACTGTTAACTAACAATGTTGTTAATTTTGAACAACTGGGTTCTGGTCATTTCCTTGCAGTGACTATTAAACAAACTTCATGTTGAACCTGATAGAGAGAAAATGTGAGAACAACTTGGTTCCTAAAGAGTAATATAACCCATGATTTTATAGAAATATGAGCTGCTGCATTTGAAAACTGAAAATCTGCGTATGCGAAAACAAAGGCGCAGATCAGCTGTGCAGTAACTGCACAGGTGATCAGCGTCTTTGTTTTTGCTACATGGATTGTACAATCTCTCTTCTTTCTACATCCAAAATTTCAAGCTTCTACCCTGCTTCTATAAATGTACAGGCTGGTTTGTGTCAGATCCAGTCAGATACCCAAATTGTTTTTCTCACGCGAAGGCTTGTATGTAAGTTGAAACAGGGATGTAAGCATTTCATCCAGGTCCGACACAAACCGGCTGTACAGCCTCAGAAAAAGGCTAGAAGCTTGAAATTTTGGATTTAGGAAGAAGAAGAATTGTGCTATCCGTTAAGTGAAAACAAAGGCGCTGATCAGCTGTGCAGTTACTGCACAGCTGATCTGCGCCTTTGTTTTCGCGTCAGCAACAATCTCGACGCAGCTTATGTAATACTGTTTGTAAAACTCAAAGACCCCTTATGGCCCAGCATGTCAGTAAATGCCTTATCTTTCAGGTAATCATGTCTCAAGGCACACACCTCTACTTTGACCATCCTTACGAGCCGGACCCAGAGGAGCGAGGGTTATACTGGGCTTGTAGGTTCCTGGACACTCGCAAAGCCTTCATGTTCATGCCCGACAATATCTATGGCAACGCCGACGTCAAGTTGACGGGAGAGGCGGTGCCTGAAGATTACATAGAGAAACACAGAGAGGACCATGATGAGCTGAAAAAGCCAGAAAATGTGATAGGTAGGGTAATATTAGAGCCTTAATGCGAGAAAACATGTCTTTGGCGGTTCTGACCAGGACTGACACAAACTGGTCTATGCAACTACCATACAGAAGGTGACTAGAAGCTTTAAATTTCGGATTTAGGTAGAAGAGGAATGGTACTGTCCATGCAGCAAAAACAAAGCTGCTGATCAGGTGTGCAGTTACTGCATGGTGAGAAAACAGGATTTTTGCCTATGCGAAAGCAAAGGCGCTGATCAGATTCGCAGTAGATCAGTGCCTTTGTTTTCCCTACCCGGATAGTTGCCTTTGTTTTCCCTACCCGGATACTTCAATTTCTCTTCTTCTTAAATCCGCTGCATCTGTGACTGTACAGGCCGGTTTGTGTCGGATCTGGTTGGATCCCGAAGCCTGGTTTTCTCACGTCACGGCTCATTTAGCAAAGGTAACAGACCAGCCTGACATAACCCTAGCTGAACATTGACTTAACTGTTGATGTAAAGCACCAAAAGAAACTTTAAACACAAACAAATTATGTGGGTCAGAATCATAATAAAATGTGTTTTAGGTGTCCAGGGTCAGCTATGGACAGAACTGGTGCGTACCCCAGATCAAATGGACTTCATGATATATCCCAGACTGCTGTGCGTGGCAGAGCGGGGTTGGCATAAAGCACCATGGGAAGATGAAGAGGATGCCGACAAAAGACGAGAAGGACAGAATGCGGACTGGGATGTTTTTGCTTATACTCTGGGTCGGAGGGAGCTTGCAAGACTGGATAAGATGGGCGTGGCCTACAGACTGCCCCCACCAGGGGCTCATTTGTAAGTTGGCAAAGCAGATGGGTCAAAAGATTTCTTTGAATCCCAATTTGAAATAGTAATCTATAAGAGACTTTCTTACATGTGCCAGTAGTGCTTTTGTCCTTTTATCAAAATCAGTGAGGTTGGAAAAATAGTCATGCTTCAGGTTTTCAGTGAGGTTGGAAAAATATGCTTCAGGTTTCCCAACCCTACCTAAAATTTAGCTCTGAAGCTTAATGAAAACAGTTCTTATCCATGGGAATATCAAGTGTATTTCTTTGATGTGATACCCTTTTGATAAAACCTGTTTAACAAATTTTGAAATAACTTTAAACACACAATGGCATCAAACGTTCAGTGCCCAAAACTATCAAAAATTATGGTACTGTGTTTGCAGGACAGACAATGGTAAGCTGGAGTTGAACTGTTCCTACCCAGGGCTACCAATGTTCTACAGTACTGATGGGGGTTCAACTTGGACAGAATATAATGGAGAAATGGATGTCATCCCAGATACAGATTTACTTTTTTGTACGAGGTATGTAATACATGTATGTAGATAGCTGATTAGATTGTCAAGTTAAAATGTTTTTTATAAAGTACTTATTGTTCCATGAAATTGTGCAATATGTTATGAAACTTGTCTTAAAGCCCTCAAGGTGTAGGTTACATAGTCAGCCAACCTTCATTCAGTGTGAAATGAAAATTTTAGACTAGATGCTTTGTGTTAAGTTTGAAATATTGGGTTAACCAAATAATGGCAAAAATAGAAATAACTAAAATAGGTCATTACAGTCCATAATTTCAGGGATAATTTTGTCATTAGGTTATCTTGAACTTCAGTAAATACACTTTCTCAGATTGAGGCTATTAATAACTAAGCTGTCAAAAATTTACATTGTAGATCCCCTGATGGTAAAAGGTCCAGTCGAGTTGTTGTGCTGAGGAAACCGGATGTGTGATATCTCTAGTTATTGCCAAAGCAATTGTGTGATATCAAAAGTTATTGCCCAGGCAGTTGTGTGACATCTACAGTCAATACCCAGCAGCTCTGAGATTATACCTAGCCAGTATCAGAACATATATTTTTTCACGATCAGTGTACTTCAGAGGAGAAACAATGGTTACGTTTTTGTACATGTACTCAGGAGAGAAAATGAATGTGTTTGAGAGTTTCCATACTTCTAATAGCATATAATTGATTCAAAATATGTAATCTCACATACGCACTAGTTATTTATAGCCACGGCCCCTTCCCAATTTAAAGCCTGATGGGATTGCGACATTTGGTGCATGGGGAAAGCTGTATTAGAAATCGGTGTTATACTAATGTTATTGACCTTTCATGAGCAGTACTGCAATAAAGATCTCATTTTGGTTTCCATTTGGATTAAATTAAAAACAGATTGCATGTCCACAAAAGACTTTTAAAATAATTACCGAGCCTTCAAGTTGTTTGCTTAGTTGAGGGCATATTCAAACATGACGGCATAAACCACAGATGGGTAAGATGAGCCGCGACGCCAGAAATCCGGTCTTCGGGGTTTCCGACCAGGTCTGGCACAAACCTACCTGTTTAAGTCACAGAAGCAGGCTAGAAGCTTGAAATTTCGGACTTAAGAACAAGAGGAATTGTTCTATCTGTGTAGCGAAAACAAAGTTGCCGATCAGCTTCGCAGTTATTGGGAAGCTGATCTGCGCCTTTGTTTTTGCATAGGCAAAAATCCGGTTTTCTCACGATGTGGCTCAGATGATGGCCAAGCGGTAGTGTGTTGGACCAAGAGACATGAGGTCCAGGGTCCAAACCCCGCTGGCCCTAGGTTATGTCCTTCAGCAAGACATAGAAAACGCTCAGCAATTAAGGGCTCCATCCTGAGATGACTGAAAAAAAAATGTTTACTGGTACTTTAAACCATAAAGCAAATAAAACATCAGACTGTCTAGGTTCTCGAGAATCTACAGCAAAAACAACTGCAAGCAGAAATTTTATTTTACATAAACAATAATAGCAAAGAACAAAGTGTTGATCCGTGCCATTCATTTCTTAATGTAGCCATTAGAATGGTATCATTAATATGTATGTTCAAATAACTGGACTAGCTACTTTTAATTGTTGGTTGTATATAAATGTGTGTCCTATTTTCAACACAAAGGCATTAAAGTGCTATTGTTCGAGATATAATTTGATGGAATTTCAACAAAAATTGTATTAAAGTGCTAATGTTCGAGATATTATTTGATGGAAAGATCAACAAAAATGCATTAAAGTGATAATGTTTGAAATTTTATTTGATGGAAATATCAACAACAATTTATTTAAGAGCTGTTGTTAGAGATATTATTTGATAGAATTTCAACAAAATGCATTAAAGGGCTGTCGTTTGAGATGTTATTTGATGGGATTTTAACAAAAATGCATTAAAGTGCTAATGTTTGAGATTTTATTTGATGGAAAATCAACAAAAATGCATTAAAGTGCTAATGTTTGAGATATTATTTGATGTAAATACTCATTCAGGTAATAGTTTTATCATTGGTTTGTGTTTGAAATAATTGTTAGATTACAGTATTCTTTAACCTTTAATAACGAGATCCATACTTAAGTTAACAGAGATTGGGGATGAGTCAAAATGTTCAGTTTTAATGGTCACTGAAAAACTGAGATGACACCAGAATTAATTTATGATAAACTGCAATAGGTGTATAATACATGCTCATCAAATGTTGTTGCTGTTTTCCAGTGAATAATTACATATTATAACTATGACCACACATGTATTAGCTCTTGTTTTGGAATTTGTAACATATTGATTTTGAGAACTATATAATGCAACTGCTACATTGTAATTTTTCAGTCCGATCCTGTACAAAATCCAAATTTAAAGGTCATATGATAAACAGAATCTTACATGAGTGGTAATTTCATATAAAATATTTTTCATGTATAATAAGATTTCATATGAAATGACCACTTTTGTAAGATTCTCTTTATAAACTCAGACAATTTTACGTAGAGGATGGAAGTTTAACCGAAGGACAAAGCTTTGCCAAGCCCCTGCTGGTTAACTTCACCCATTTTTGATGAATGGATATTTCCATCATTATCATTTGGCTGAGTCCACCATCAATTTTAGGGGCATCAGGAGTGATTTTTAAATCTTATTCACTTGTTCGATGATGCTGTTTGCCTATGTCCCACAAAAAGAATGCCAGGCTTATACGACTTAATCTTTAAGAATGGGTCTCAAAATTACTGTATTCTAAATTCGGAAGTTTTTGCTTGACTTTATTTCAGGAATTTTCTGTTTCTGAATCATTAGCAAAACATAACGAAAACATGCCCATGCAATATATAGAGACTTTTTGGTTGTAAAAATGAAAATTTTATGTAGAAAAAAATAGATATTTTTCTTATTTTTCTCAAAACATATTGTGGGTACACATTAGAACCGCGGTTCTAACGAGTACCCACAATCTATGTTTTAAAGCAAAAATAAGAAAAAATAGGTATACCCCTGCATACCCCAGTTTTACTATAAAAGTGGGGTTTAAGGGGGTATGAATTGCACGGACATGTTTTCCTGATGTTTTAAGTTTGCTAGTGGGTGCTTGTGCACTCTTAAAAGCTTCTGTGAGTTTTTATTACCAAGAACTTTTGACATCCAATTCGCGATAATAAGCAAAAATTAGAATCATGCAAACATTTCCGAATCTGCAGTAATTATTATTATATAGGACCAATATTTGGTATTTGTTATTTGTTATATCAACATTATGCCTCAGTATAGTATTAGATTTCTGAAGGGTCAGTATTTTGTTTTTCTTTGCAGTATTTTAGCCTCTGCATGAGAAAACCAACAATCTGCATATGCGAAAACAAAGACGCAGATCAGCTGTGTAGTTACAATCAGTGTACAATCCCTCTTCTACTTAAATCCAAAATTTCAAGCTTCTAGCCTGCTTCTGTGACTGTACAGGCCAGTTTGTGTCTGACCTGGTCAGAAACCCAAATTGTGGGTTTTCTCATCCCTAGGCTCAGTTGAATTTTAAATGCCATTTTGTTTGCAAGGATCCATCAGCAGACCAGGTCATGGTTTTAAAACTTTTTTTCATGCACAACTCAGCTTCATGCTCATAAATATTAAAATGCCAGTACCCGGTAATTTGTTTTTGAAAAATTGAAATAGGACCAAAACTTTGTGAAGCCATACTGATATGATATTTGTAGCTTGCAAAGATGTAGTCTAATGTTAATCTTTGCTGTTATTCTGTTTTGGACCAAACCTTTCTTGTGCTCAGAATTGAGATAACATAATTACTACATGCAGTTTTTTTCCTTTACATATTTTTGTTGTGACTAAAATATTGTTTTGAATAATTGTTTGTAATAACTTGTACCTGGAAGGCCAATAAAACACCTTACCATTGTTGATGTTTCATTATGATTACCTATTTTGATAACTGAGCCTTGAATATTATTGTGGTTGTTAAGAGCAGTGAACTACAGATCAAGAGGATGGAGCTTCACAATCATATCTGACTAACATGGAGTTGTGTCCTTGAGCAAGAACAAGTAACTCACCCTAGAACCTCAACTAGGCATAGCTTAAAATTCTTGTCTTGGACATTGAACTGTACAAGCACACTATAGCTCAATTTTGACGTTTAGCACATCAAAAGTTAGGCGACTCCAGGAAGTAGCATGTGAAGGGTATTCAGATTGTAATAGTACACAGTGGCAGAGCTAGGGGGAGCACCCTGCCCTTGTTTTTAAAATTGGGAAATGCACCCTGCCCTTTTAGACTTCAGAGGGTGGCAACATGTCATTTTCAGAACATTTAAATATAGAAAAATACATATATGATATCACTGTTTAAGATTTGTATTTTTTTTTTTTTTTTTTTTTTTTTTTTTTGATGATTAAGCCTTTAAATGAGAGGGAATGGCTGAAAGTAGCCAAAAAGTGCCCTTTCAAATGCGCAAATGGCGCTATCTGTGTCCTCAAAGCAGAATTTCGCGAACAAAGTGCCCTCATACTGACAAAATGCACCCTGCCCTCTCTTAAACTTAGCTCTACCACTGGTACAAATACTGTACATGTAACTGAATTGTAATGATTCTAACACTTGCTTCTTCATAGACCAGCCTGACTTTTGCTTGCCAGAGGTCAAAATCAGGCTATATTAGCCTTAAATGTTATCCCTGGGTTTCCAGACAGCTGGGAATTAATTGAAAACTACTGGGTGTAGCAGTTCTGTCTCTAATGCTTTATGATGCCCTAGATCAATGTCCATGTTAAACGCATTTCTAAAAGTAGATCAGCTGGCTAACCTGCACTCCGTTACACTTCGTGACCTCGCTCCACTTCTGTGACACCTTAGCATACATAGGTTGCCTTTAAACGAATGTCGAACTGATTATGGATTTTGTAAGTTACTTGTAGATGCGTTATTTTTGTTAGGTATTTGCACCAAAAGCAAAAATCTTCCAGTAAAACATGAAAGTGTCTGCACAGTTTAAATTTACATAAAAAAAAACGTTTCGACATTGAGTTGCTCATTCTACAGTAGTCTCCCCTGATCTACATCCTTGAAAGGCTTTGTCACAGATAAAATGAAGTATTTTGTGATTCTGCATACTTTTACAACTAGAATATTTTTAATTTATTTCATATATGCCAGAAAAGATCTAACATAAGTTATAATAGCAAAGTTTTACCTTTCTTTTCTGTTTTGCTGAATTTTCATTTTCGACCAAGGGCTCAATATATCCTATTTCCGTCGTTGTGGAGAGGTATAACGGAACACCGATGGAAATATTCTGTCTATTCTAAAAAGTATTTCTATGGCTATTCTTCATCCATTGATTGAATAAGAGCATTTATCAGTTAATGGTGAAGCACATTCAGTAATTGAAATCTAGAATGCCTGTGAGGGCGTATGATTGTATATAGATAGATCTGCCTCACAGAGGCTTGCCCAGGAATGGTGTGGCTAGGATTACTGAGCGTCCTGACATAACCGCAGCTGTTGATCTGTTGTTTGCGGACATAAACAAACTGAAACCTTTACTGCACTCAAGTATCACTTGTAAGAAACGGAGGGCCATTGGTTAATCCGAGATTTCTGGTTCTTAGATTTCTGAGACCTACTGAGTGACATTAGCATTTGAACACTACACAATTGCATATTGAAAGAAGCTGTCTGCAGTTGCTGTATAGGACTACCAGAACTTTAGGGGGTGGACAGGGTTTGCTTTGCAGCAGGGCATCTGAATGGAATGGTCCTGGGACCCGGTTGTGGCCTTGGGCAGTAAACATTATAACTCCCCGACAGTACAGGTTACCAGTAAATTGGTGGCTCCATCCAGACAGAGCTATTGACAACAAACAACAATGCCCTATCTAAGAACATAGAAATGATGTGACTCTTAAATGCTTTATAGCCAGCTTTATTTCATCCATTTGGTTTATCAGAAAATGTTCTTTCATCTTGACTTTCACTTGCATGTGTGTCTAAAACATTAGCCTCAGTCTCAGTCACATTGTCAGAATCCTCAGTTTCCATTCCTGTGTACACTTCAATAGTAAAATTTTGATCAATCAACCCATTTTCTCTGTTATTTGCCTCTGAAAGGTGTGGTTCAGAAGCAGATGAACTACTCACTTCCTGTTCAGTTCTAGAATGGTACACTGAAGTTGATGATTGCACTGAGTTGGATTGTAAAGAATTTGAACCAGTCTGAGGAATGGTTCCACTGTCTGAATCAAAAGTCACTGTCTCAGATTCAGAACCAGCTTGAGAACTGGAACCAGTTGAATCAACACTACATTGGCTGATTCCTGGTTGTGGTTCTGAACTGGTACCCAGCTGTGTAGAATCTGTTTCAAAAGTAAACATAGCAGAAGAGGTACCAGTATCGACTTCCATTTCCTCTGAAGTCTTCCCTCCCTCTGAAAGATGAAATGAGCCACACTGTGAGAAAACCGGTCTTAAGTGTTTTAGTTTATGACAAGGTTTGACACAAACCAACCTCTAAAGTCTCAGCTTGAAATTTAGTAATGAAAACAAAAGTAGTGTGCAGTAACTGCACAGCTGATTTGTGCCTTTGTTTTCACATATGCAAATATCTGCTTATCTTGCAATGCAGCTCATATAAAAGTGAATGCGTATGCGTATAAATGCATATGCGCATCAAAGTGAACAGAATTTCACAGAAAATATATCAGGCTTGAAAATACTTATGATTAGGGTTTTAGTTAAAAAAAATTGGGTAGGACACATCCTTATCATAAAAGACCTTTACTGGATCTTGACAGGCAAAACATCCTAACAATAGAGCAAACAGCTCTGTCTTACTGGCAATTTTAGAAATATGCTCAGAACAGAGCAAAAGTTCATTCAGTGAAAATACATGTAAAATCCTATTGTGACTATTTAAACCACTGTAGCTTCAAAACCTCTGTAAATTAAGATCATCAGTAATAAAGCTGAGAAAGATCCCAAACATTTTCAAGAGAATACATGTATATAGGAATGTATGCACCAATTTTCATTTTAAATCAAAGGGAGGTAATAGTCAAATTTTGAATTTTTGGCCTGTAATTTATGAAAACCACTGGAATTTTGCTATCTTTTTTTCTGGATTTTTGTCACTGGCAACAACCCCTATTTGACAACATTTTTAATCTCAGCATCGAATTTACAATAAATAGAGGAACTAAGAAAAAGGCAAGTACATGTACATGTAACTGGTAACTGTATAAAATGTGCAACTAATGTCGTTTTTATGCCCCCAACTTCGAAGAAGTTGAGGGGGCATATTGGTTTGGATCTGTCCGTGCAGTCAGTCAGTCTGTCTGTCTGTGATGCATGAGCACTCGGTCAGGAACCGTTAGAGCTAGGATCTTGAAATTTGGTATGTAGTTTGTATATGAAAATTAAGAGGACCCTTATTTTTTCTTTCAGGTAAATTCAAGGGGCTAGGGGCCCATTCTGTGAGAGTTATTTCCCTTTTTAATTCTTGATAAAGTGAATAGATAGTGGCTACCTTGTGTGCGCAACTCCTCCTACAGTTTTATTCCGATTCTCTTGAAACTTTACAGATATTGTGACCATGCTTTGAAGATATGCATGTGGTTTGGATATAATCATCAGATTAATTTTTGTCACTTTTTTTGCAATTTGAACTTTAATAGCCATTTTTCGTGCATTTTCACAATGAAAGTGAATGGGCAGTGGGTACCTTGTGTGCGCAACTCCTCCTACAGTTTCATGCCAATTCATTTAAAACTTTACATGTGTTATGGGCATGGTCTGAAGATATGCATGTGGTTTGGATATAATCCTTGGATTATTTTTTGTCATTTTTTTTACGATTTTAACTTTTTTTTTTGGGGGGGGGGGAGCATTTTAATGAATGGATAGAGGGTACCTTGTGTGCGCAACTCCTCCTACAATTTAATACCGATACTTTTGAAACTTTGCAGACATTGTGACCATGCTTTGAAGATATGCGTGTGGTTGGGATATACTCCTCAGATTAATTTTTGTCACTTTTTTTTTACAATTTGAACTTAGTCATTTTTTGGACATTTTTACATCTTGAAAGTGACTTACCAGTTGGGGGCATAGTGTTTCATAAACACATTTTCTAGTTCATATCAAATTCAGCAAGAGTTTGCAGTTGTAAGGTTATTAAGGAGGAATAGCTAAGACAAGCAGCAGACTAAAATAGTTGTGTGGCTACTAAAATGTTTTCCTCTGAGAATATTTTGGCATTACTGACGCCTACCTTCTGACAGAAGAGTTTCTCCATTCGGATCTTTCTTTTTGATAAAGACTCGCTGCATGCAAAGTTTTCTGTTGGTCAAATGTTTGAATTCCAATTCTTTTTCTAGAGGTCTATCTCCACCACCATCTACAAGATCAGAAAATATACATATATATTAAAGTCTAACTATGCTGTACATTCTTTTCATCATCATGCAATAACTTGACTGAATACTTCCTTATACCCCACTTTTATATGGTAAAACTGGTTTATATTAGAGCTGGGTACCACGAAAAATAAGGTACCACGGTATATCACTGTTTTCAGTCAAGTACCGTGGTATGTATCACAGTGTACCAGAAGCTATATATAGAAACAGTTTGGGCCTTCTGGTGTAGCACTTTAAATGTGTGGGGGTTGGGCAATTCATTTGTTTTTCTTCCATTACCAAAGTCAACCTTAAAAAGATAGATTTAACACTGCCTAGTAGGACACAAAGTGTAGGACTATTTGAGGGCATACCAGTTGTTATGAGTCTGTGTACATGATGTAGTAATCAAATGATTGATTAACCTATATCTGGCCACCAGTAAATTGAATTGGCTTTTACAGATGTTTGGTTGATAAACATACTCAACACTTAGCAACACACCACAGCTTGAGCTTACTGATTAACATATGTACATATTTTTTCTAAATCATTTCAAGCATGTCTGAATTTTTTGGACTTCGGATAATTTAATTTCGAATGAAAACAACATAGCCAACATTTTGGTGGAGGAAGGGCAATTGAAAATTGTTCTCTGTAGATGTTTCAACATAAGATCATGATCAAATTAATCATTTAAGGACACATACAAATATGGAAATACATTTATTAGCATTTTATTTAGCAAACAGCCTCACAATGGAGACTGCCTATATGTACCATAAAAACCGGTACAGTGAAAAAGTACCACGGTACGTACCAAAACAAAAGAGAACCACGGTATACCGGTTTTACTGCCCACCTCTAGTTTATATAGGGGTAGACTCTTAATGACTTGCTCCTAAACATAGATTGTGGGTACTCATTGGAGATCCAGGCAGCTCTAAAAAGTACCCACCATCAATGTTTTAAGCTAAAGTAACAAAAATATTTTTTTTTTTTTCTAATAAAATTTTACATTTTCACAGCTGAAAAAATCTCTGTATATTGATTGCATGGGCAAATTTTTGTTGCATGTTAATGATAAATGACTTTCCTTCAGCTTGTACAAGTTGACCATCAGTTGACCAGTATAAATGATAAAATACCAAATCTACCTTGTTATAAAATGGGCCAACCGGTCCAACCTAGTCCTACCATTGGCTATGATCATATGAAGAAACAATGATGCACACTTTCCACCACTATACAACAGGGCTTAGGTCATAGGCCTTTTGTTCTGAGTTTT
The DNA here is from genome assembly GCA_964017185.1 of Rugalucina vietnamica. Classification (NCBI taxonomy): domain Eukaryota; kingdom Metazoa; phylum Mollusca; class Bivalvia; order Lucinida; family Lucinidae; genus Rugalucina; species Rugalucina vietnamica. The sequence goes on from OZ024875.1 coordinate 34,667,316, forward strand.
TTTACTTTTTTTTTTTCTGAGCAGTATCAAAATAAATTATATCATGTTGCCAAACTTAGGGATATTCATGTCCCATGGATGACATGATAAACGAAAGAGACTGTATGCCTATACTGTTACAGCCATGATTCAAATCCAACTGGTCTGATAGACAGGCCAATCTGAGCACACAATGAGTGCAAGACGACTCATTTCAACTGATTATAAATCGTCTATAGACCTAAGGAAACCATTATAATCAAACAATATCGACTCCCCCGCGTTTTAGGGTTTACCGGGATGATGTATTTACTGCAAACTTTTACATATTATTGCTTGCTTCAATGTGCAACACTATCCCAAGTTTAAGAGTTTGCCTCTACAGATTGCAGTTATTTACCATTTTTTATGAAAATTGGTATATCCTTATTACCATGCATCTTTGAATTATCAGTAGAAGGGCAGTTTTGTTGTTGTTTTTATTCTTTTCGTCACCTGTGTGCATACATGTACCTGTATTTGGAACAGATTTCTCTTCGAACAGCAGACAAGTCCCCAAAGCATCCTGATACTCTCCTTGAAATGCATAGTGGTCTATCTGGAGCAGTGGCTTGTCTGTATCTATACCCTGTAATACATCACTGTCTTAACCCACATTTGATGAATGGATTTTCCCTTCTTTATCATTTGGGTGAGTCCACTTTCATTTTTAGGGGCATCAGGAGTGATTTTTAAATCTTATTCAATTCTTCAATGAAAATTCTCTGTGCAAACAGAATAGCCCCAGATGGGACGTCGCGTTCTGTGGCGTCACATCTGGGGCTATTCTGTTTGCCTATGTCCCATAAAAGGAACTCCAGGCTTAAATGAGTTAACGAAACCTACCTTAGATACAACACAAGAAAATGTAACTTTGGACATATTTTTGTGTAAGATTTTTTTTTGCAAGTAGTTTCTTTTTTAAGAAAGAGGAATAAATTTTGAACTTTAAATGCATTTCAATTCAAAATTAAACATGGAAATCTGCAACTTACTAAGACTTTACATTCTTGAACTTTTGGCAACAGGTCAGCTTCCATAATCCCCGTCAGCTCCACTACAACCAAACTTTCCTGAAACAAGGTAGAACACTTTTTCTCAATAAGGCCATATGCATAGGACAGTAGGTACATCATAAAACGTATTTAACAAAACACCATGAAACTTTCCCCAGTTCCTTGACATGCCAGCAGAGTTTTCCCTTTAGAGTTATTTTTGGGGGACCAATGTCTCCCTACTGACAGATTTTGAGGGACATTTGGCCAAAATAGGTGAAATTTTAGGGGACATTTACTTGAAGACTCAGAAACATTTGCAAATTTTAGGGGACATCAATGTCCCTTCTCTTAAAAGTTTTGGGGGTCATACCGTCATTCTAGGGAAAAGGGAGTCAAAACCCACATTTTTGAGCGCCAGGGAAAACCCTGTGTCACACCTTATACAATCACCATACTGTGCAGTTCACCAGTACAGTGAGTACAGTAAACACATGTACACTTGTTTTCAGCTATGTTTGCATGCCAGTAAGTTTATCATGCATGCGGCATTTGCCAGTAAGTTTATTCGACATTTCTCAAAAAAAATCAAAGTGGAGTAAACAAAAGATCTGCCAAAAAATGTTATAGGAGTTTTGTCATAATTTCTGTTGCCAGTTGTCAAACTGCACCTTAAGACATCATCTAATAAAATGGTAGTAGGAGGTGTCCATGCTCTACAATGTAGCAAAACTATCTTGGATTTTTTTCAGACTGGCCTGTGACGTTTTCTTTAATATCTCAATTCAGTCTAAAAAGTTTACCACAATTATGCTTAAATTGCCCATTAATTTGACTATTTTTCTTATTTTTTATGCACCAGTCATTTGTAATCACTACTCCCCCACCTACGGGGAAGGGCGGGGATTATGACTTTTCAGCTTTCAGTGACCTGCTATGAGCAAACTGGAGGTCAAAACTTTGCTCTTTGCCCCACCCTTCGCAATTGAAAATCTCCCTGGGGTAAGGTTAATAATGTCTAATCCCCATCATTTCCCCAGCACTGAGAGGACACTCGAAAAGTAATTGCCCTGCACTTTAGCCTGGTTATCCCCCATCATTCCCCGTAGGTGTGGGGGGGGGGGGGGGGGGGGTTCAGTGGTTTCAAATGACTGATGCATTACAGCTAACTGGTAGCCATTTTGTAATTTTGCATTGGGCCATAAATAGCTATAAAATATGGTCAAAACCTAAATTACCAAAATAAATAAATAAATAAATATATAAATAAATAAAGAAAGAAAAAAGAAAAAAAAATAGAAAGAAAAATGGATCAAACTGGTTTCAAATACGAGAAAATATGATACTTTTTAAAAATTAACACTTTAGACAAAAAAAATAAAAAATAAAAAGCTTGAGAGAATAATATTTGCTAGGCGACATTCAGAGTGATACATGATTCATGTATCTAGTTTTACATCATAAACAGGGATCCATCACTACCATATGCATGTAAGGCTAATTAGGTAGTAGGGGTGTAACGATATACCGATATATCGGTATACTGCGGTACGGTGCTCGCGGTACGGTATACCGGTACGCCCATACAAGGATTCCTGTATATCGTAACACAGTCCGGGTTTTATACTAACACCCAAAATAATCCAAACAAGTACAACCACAGACTGTGTATTTACAATCGGTCCTGCTATCGAATTTTTACAGGTAATTAGCGTGAAACCAGTCCAATACATGTGCGTATTTGCCTCCCCTGTTGAGCTGTCAATCATGTGGTTATTTTTGGAACATACATCTATTTCAGCACTTTAAAACAACCTGACGTCGCATAAAAATTTTGCATGTTGTTTACAATAATATCAGTCATAGATGTACTACAAATGTTGTAAAATTGATTCCCATTCTAGTGCAACAAATTTTGGCTTCGATAAGAAATTGAAAATTGACTTTCCTGTTTGTACGATATATTCAATACGCATTGCGATATGCATTTCCCGTACCACGATATATCGCGATGCGGTTTTAGAGGGCGATACTCAGCCCTATTAGGTAGTGATATCATTTCAAATAAAATGGATCTAATAACAGTTACGCCCATGGTCATTTCATATGAATTTTATTAATGCATCTATTTAAAAGCACAAACACTCTTTGTTCAATTCCATCACTTTAAATAATATGTTAGAAATCCTGGACCTGCTCCTGAAATTTATATCGTTTATAAGTACGAACCACTGGTACAGTGCGAACGTTGTGCTTTAAAGAGCTGTAATTTGAATCAATGATTCTGCTGATTTGGACCGCAACGACCCACTCACTCGATAACAAAAACTTTAATCTACTTCATATCTATCATACCTCTTCTTCGTATTCGCTGTCATCATCGTTTTCTGGCTTATTCATGCTTATTTTTGTAAGCTGATGTTTTCATCAAATTTTTGCTGAAATGATGCCGCTTCAATCGTTGAATATGTTGAATAAAAGCCAGTACGGGGTCCGTCTGATTACCACTACATGTATCTATCGTCTGAAACTGAGTCGATCAATTTCTGATCATCACCTCGGGTGTGGGGTGAGGTGGCTAAATTAAGAATTTAGTCAAGGGGTAAAACCTTTGGGATGGACCATTAATAGAATTTACAAGATATATAGATGAGAGGCATACTGAAACGCATGCCTCTGGGCCTATGATTTAAATAGAAGCCTTAAATTCCTCAATGGTCTTGGATGAGACCACTGAAGAAGGGAGACTATTCCAAACCGGAATAGTTCTAGGGAAAAGTGAATTTTTCAGGGCATCACTATAGGCAAATGGTCTTGCGTATTGTGATTCATGCGATGCCCGACTACGCCTTAGGTTGGGTACCGGGGTTAGGTATTTGTCTTTATCAAGAGACACTGTACCGGAGTGTACCTTGAAGAAGAAAGTCAAGGAGGACCGCTCTCTGCGGGACTCCAGGGATGGCCACTCAAATTCGTCTAGCACATCACTGACACTACTGGTGTTCCTCAATCTCCTGCAGGGTCCACCTGGCTGCAGTCCTCTGCACCTTCTCCACCTCAGCAGTCTGAGTATCATTATAGAGATGCCAAATAGGAGCTGCATACTCCAGTTGAGGACGAACCAATGTTTTGTATGCAACTTCCTTAGTATATCTAGGTGCCAGTGCCAAATTGCGCCGAAAAAAAAACAAAGTCTTAGTTGCCTTGCATGTAAATTCAGAACATATTGACCCCAATCAAGGTTGTCTGTGATAGTTAAACCTAGGTATTTAGCGGACTGAACCTGTTCTAATGTTTGCTGATGCAGTGTGTAATTGAATTGTATATGCCTGCTTGGATGTAGCCTTATCACCTTCATTGAATGACATTGATGACATTGAATTTCCCCAAGAACACTTCGCATACCAATGGGATCGGGAATGCCATTCGATATCACATGTCACCTTTCTTCATTCCGTTTTAAATGATTTTGTTTATCAAATTACTGTTTTCCCATGGATTGAAATGGCAATCGGGTAAATGTTACATGATACTTTTGAACCGCGTTATTCTGGTTCGCTGTTCAGTAAACCATTTTGGCGGTGGAGCATGCTTTCCCACAGACGGTGTCGGATGTTTCTGGCTTTGATAAACGTAACAATTTTATTCTAAATCATATGAGGGCGACGAATGAGCTCCCTTTGACCATTTAGGCTCGTACAAGTACACCAAAGGAAACTTCTAACGCATAAACTTTGGTTTGGGCATTTTATTGAAAACTAAGCATTCGATAAACAATTCTAGTCTAAAAAGATAGATACGCAATATTTCAAATTTGTCAATGTACCTTGCAATCCATTTTATTACACTTTTAGAGACGTGCATCGTATATCCAAAAAATAATTAAAAATCTGAATTCCAACATTGATAAAAAACATATTTCGATCATCCCCTATTATACATAACTTAATAAAAAAATATACAAAAATGGCGTTACGAAGTCCCTCGTTGCAAGAGTCCGTTGGGTCTTGTGTCATGTTCGTACCATATTCCATTACGTAAACACGCCCATATAATAATACTGACTTTTCCTAAGTTGTAAAAATTGAAAATTTTCGATAGATTTTTTTGGATATTTTTCTTATTTTTGCTCCAAAACATAGATTGTGGGTACTTGTTAGAACCGCCTCGCCGAGGCGGTTCTAACGTGTACACACAATCTATGTTTTGGAGCAAAAATAAGAAAAATAGGTTTACCCCTGCATACCCCAGTTTTGCTATATAAAAGTGGGGTATAAGGGGGTAAATATTGCACGGACATGTTTTACATGTTTTCCTGTTTTCCTGTTTTTCCTTGTGTTCCATGTATGGTATGTACACAAAGAGAAGTTGCTAAAAGATTTCCAAGAATTGATCAGATGTACACTTTTTCTGGAATACAAAACATACGCCATACGAAATTTCTGTGTGCAATAAATCTTACCCTTGTTACAGTGTGGATATCCCAATTTCAAATGAGCAAAACCACACGAATGTCATGCATCACTTTTTAAAGTAATTAAGTTTTTATAAGAAATTGTTTACTATATGCGTTGGAAGTTTCCTTAAGTATACAAGTAAGTGCGCATTTTGAACTTTATGGATATCATACAGTAAGGTGTCTAGTTTCGCATTTACACTTCTTGTCGATGGGTAAATGCATATATCAAAAATAACTTGGCAAGAGAATATCAACAAATTTATATCCTTTCCACATGAAGATTGCCTTTTTACCCTTTGGCGATGAAATGAAGACGCTGGTCAAAATACAATGTCAGATATATTCCCTGCTCATGTTTTCGTAACACTAATTTATAGTCATTACTGTGAGAAAATCTACTTTCGGGTCGGCATGACAATCTCAGACCAAATTGGTAGCTATGATCAGCTATCAAATCCGTACCAATGTTGCTAATCACATTCTAGAATAAGAAATGATCATGCATTAAAAACGAGCGCTAGGTGCAGTAGGATTCAATTCTTGATCACGCAGGGTTTTTTTTTTTTTTTTTTTTTTTTTTTCAATATTCTGCTCGAATTCGCCAAAAGATGATTTTATTTAAGTTTTGCCAAATTTTCTAAATCTAATCATTCATCCAATCATTTTCAAAATGTTCCAGCTGCTTTAAATTATAGACCGGCACGGGTACTTTACTATATATAAGTAATATAAGCCACAGCGAAAGAAAACCTGTCTTCGGAATTTACGACCCGCTCCGAGTCAAACCGACCTGTGAAAACACAGAAGATGGCTAGAAGCAGGAAGTTCAGATAATAGGGATTGTACTATCTGCATGTTTGATAGCTTTGCAACTATCTGTAGTTTTATAGCTTTGCAATTACCCCACAGCTGATCTGAGTCTTTGTTTTCGCACTTGTTGAAATTCGGTTTCCTCATGACGCGGCTCATATAGGGGTAAGGTTTAATCACGTTTGAAACACAATAAAGAAGCCTTGCATTGAAGTTATTTCAATCAGCGTCCTTATTTGCTGCCTACAGATACATGTATGTGGAGATTAAGTAGCTGTACTTTTCAATTAAATGCAGAATAAAATGTGCATCATGGTGTATGTTAACATTTTATTCGAAAACATTTAATAATACCGTATATTCCTCTTGGTCATTGAGCCTGGACATCAATTCATGCGACATGAAATTACCTGTTACTAAATCGATCAAATAATTTTCAAAAATTGCATAAAATATTCTAAAAGTTCATGTAAACATTAAAATTTTTGTCTAAATTTTATGTTTATATTTCAGTTCCGGCATTTCACATTCATTTAAGCAGACTTACAATGTAAGCAACAAGAGAAAATACTATACATGCAATTTCAAATAATTTAAAAATGCGAATACAGTGGCGGTTTACCACTTGTATAACTTATAACACAAATCTGTCGGGGACCCGTGAACTAGCAAAATTCAGTGTCAGCTACCTGAGAGGTAATACTGTGTGACAATATAACCAATGCTACATACTTACCTGGATAAACCTGTATCGATTATCAATTCAGCCACGCGATTACAATACCTTGGGCCATGATGTAAGGGAGACAATCGGTTTATTGATTTTTAGGCAGATCACGACCGATAACTGGTTACAGAAGCCATTCTATAGTTTAACATGGTCACCGCTGTGTCTGGTGTGGGTTCGAGCCCCGCTCTGGCCACATGTGAGACAAGCCAAGTTCTGCTTTCGGGTGTGTCAGGTGTTTTTTCTTGGGGTTCTCCCGTTTTCGCCCCACCTACTGATTGGCCCGTCTCATATGAGCCGAAATAATCTTGAAAGGGACGTTAAGCTGAATCAAAAAAAAAAAAAAAAAAAAAAAGAAAAAAGAAAAAAAAAAGACATGAAGATTGTGTTTTTAAACTAGCGTCTTCCATTTTGATTCTTGAAGTGTAAATGTACGGACACCATCCGTAGCTAGTTCCGCAAAACTGTGCCCAATACCGCAAACGCAATTAGGTCAGTGAAATGAACATGCACAAAAGCGATGAACTGCCTTTTGTGTGTATAGAATATTCGTCGAAGAGAGCTATAATGCGGTACATTTATGCAATTTCTTTCTCCCTTTCTCAAATACCGCCTAAGATATCAAATGAATCATGTTGAACGAAACTATTATATTAGATAGATATACACGTACGTAAACACATGTACTATCCATATGCGGCGGCGCAAATTTGTATGTGTCAAAACACTTGTGCACACTGACCAATATATTTGTGACAAAACTCTTGGACAAACAAACGAATATTGCTCGCTAATTAAATTGCAAATGCATGTTATACCAATAATACTTTGCATGAAGATCGACTGAGAAAGACGAACACACATAAAACATGTAAAAGCCTACTCCTTGTTATAAAACGGAAACATCATTTTTTTAATGTTTCCTGTACGCCTTCAAGCAAAAGAAATAGTGAAATGGATGGCCCCTGGCAAGTCAACACAATATGAAGTTTTCTATCAATATTTTGATTTTCACTAAATTGCAATACCAATTTATATCACCCGATTTCGAATAATGTGAGTAACAAATGATTCTTTCAATGTAACTTTAGAGAAAATTTTACTTTTGACTATTTGGATTAGGATTGAGTAGAAGCATGGCTTTATTGAATTCAATAGTTGGGATACTGTTTTTTAACAGAGTAAATTGATTCATAATAAAAATAAACTAGCACACAAGACATGGAGGGGCCCGATCCGGAATAATTATTTAAATATTAAAAAATAAATATAAACAGATATAAAAAGTTAAAATAAAATAAAAAGCTCGAATTTGTGAATTCCTGATTTGAAATAACGCACAACAATCGTTCACTCGTTTAACCCTGGCATCCCTTTTATGGGACATAGGCAAACAGAATAGCCCCAGACGCAGAACGCGGCGTCCCATCTGAGGTTCCGTCTGAGGCTATTCTGTTTGCTTAGAGAAGTTTCATCAAAAATTGAATAAAATTTAAACATCACTCCTGACGCCCCTAAGAATGAATGTGGACTCACCCTAATGCTAGTGATGGGGAAATCCATTCGTCAAATATGGGTTAACAGTTGCGTTTCATTTCGTTACAGCTCAATACAAACAAAGTCCTGTACATCGGCAACAGAAACATGCGCCATCGTAAACTCGCAAACACTTCTTTGTTCCTAGTTGTCTTATGTTTGACAGCCCTCTTGATCTTGTTGTTAGCATGGTTGCCAGGAATCAAAAGAGGAATCTCAAGATATCTAGTTATGCCTCGGTGTTTCTCATCTTATCAGATCCCCCGATGTTTCTCATCTAATCAGTTCACTGAGGGTAGAATGGTGGAAAATAAGCCTATTCAAAAAGTCATTCGATCAAAAGACTCTAGTCTTTACAGTGAAGACTATGTTCCGAGTTCATACAAAACAACACCATTGGATACCAGTACCATACACATCTGTGTGATTACTGCCAAGACACAACTTGCCATCGAAGTTGAAATGCTAGTAAGATCAGTCATTCTTCATGCTAGGAGATCGGAAGTTTTCTTCCATTTTGTGGCTTCTGAGGGTGCCGAAAAGACACTTCCTCGGATATTTAATAACATTACCCACGCATTTGTTAAAGTCAGATACGAAATAGTTAAGGTGGAATATTTGGTTGGTTATCTGGGAGGAAGATTCAAACAAAGATTTTCCAAACCAACCCTATTCCTCCATAGGTGGTCGCTTATATACGGAACAGGCAAGATATTCATGTATGATTTATTGCCGCATGTCAACAAATGTATTGTTATCGATACTGATACTGTATTTGGTGTAGACCCTGCCTTCCTTTGGAGTGATGTACAGTCAAGACTTCAAACTCCAGTCGCCTTAGCGGTCACTTGGTTTCCTGAATATGGAAAATTTAATTCAGGCGTTATGCTACAGGATCTGGAACACTTAAGACAAATACAATTCATCAACTTAATAACTGGTGGACCGGATGGAGGGTGCCGGTTATCTGCAAATAACAATACAATTTACTGTACGAGCGAACAAGAGCTCCTGAACCAAGTCATGGATTCCCATCCAGAACTGTTTTACCTACTAGACATTTCTTGGAATATAGATGCGTGCAACGATTACAGAGGGCTCGAATTTGATTCCTTTGAAGACAAAAGAAAGAACCTGTTTTATGGAATAACCCATTTTAATTGTATTTCACCTGCATTGAACCATGTGTATGAACATGACGCACGTCACGTTAGTCAAATGGCTCTGAGAGATTATATTTTATACCTAAAACAATTAGACTTCAGAAAAGTTGGTGAGAAGCAAGTAATAAGGGATGGCTGATGCATTGAAAATTCTACTAAAGTTACTGAAAACCCCATCCACTATACTCCTTATGAATGATTTAGAAACAGTGACATTTGAGTTTATTTTGTTGCTTAAAAGCAGGCTCTTCCGGCAAACACACTTGCAATTAAACGTAACACTTCTAACATCAAGATAGCATGTCCGTGAATTATAAACACCCTCACATACCACTCGTGAATTATCCTATCATAGTGCAGGAAAAGTTTTGATAATAAAATCCTTATTAGTGTCTCAGATTGGATACTATGCAGATATAAAACCTGTGCCAAATAACGTGATAGAAGAAATCGAGGGTCTATTTTGGAATTTTCTATGGAATAATAAACAGCCACTTGTAAATAGAAAAACTATGTATCTTAACCACAACGAAGGTGGCGTTAAAATGCTTAACGGTTTATGCACGGGTACTACACCATTTTTCTAACTTCCTTCGTCCATTTTGTTTTTAATGATTATTTTGTATATAAAATTATATAAAAATGATATAAGTAGATATATTATCGTAAAAATGAAAGTATGATAAAACCAAATAGAAACAACAGATCTTTGCAAAACTAGTTATGTTAAATAAATCAATTAAGTTTTATATACCATTTATATATTGAAAATAAAAACATAAGTTTTGTTATCATCATCCTACCATTCAATCACCATCTGTCTTTCATATCATTCATCCATCGGGGAAGCCTGCGGCAAAACAAAATGATTTCGCAACATGGTGTGCACTCGTATAAATAAGGACAATTCAGCCATTTACAATGTGCAAATGCACTCGTACCACTGAAAAGCTACGCACAGATGCAACTGCAGAATGCTGAAACTGTTTCATGAATATGTTTTTTGTCCCTGGTAGCGAATTTCAAGTGAGCCGTTGATGAAGTAGCATAAAATCAGTACAGCTTTGAAGCTATCAATGTTAAATAATTTTATTGCCCCACCCCGAATTTCCCCATCTTGCTAATTTCAAAATTTAGCACCCATTCCACACCTGAGAGGGTGACCAGAAACTGATCGACTCAGTATATTAGGATAGATGGATAGACATGAGGCCAAATGTTTTCCTTCGCTCAACTTTCTATCAGACACACCTCCGAATCTGGGACAGAACGCAGATGTATGTAATGACCCGGTAAAGAGATTAAGTCACGTCCAGCAGGATGCACAGTTTCCATTGGGTACACTTAGTGTGTTTAAAAAAAACAGTGGCTTAAATGCACAAAATACATGTTTAAACTACAAAATTGTTGATGTAGCGGTGTGTACAGTTGCTGTATTTTGCCAAATGACTCAAGTTCAGATGTATTTATTCCTTTGCTTCCGACAGCCATTTGAAACAGCAACCTATCTCCACCACATTTTTCTATTCACCAAAATGACAAAACAGAACGGTCCCGCAAAACTTTGCCAGATATCAGTCGTTATTCTGTGTATAAACAACACCGTTTGTGTCGATTAGCCATTAAGGCAAAAAATTAAGGACCATCGAAGATGTGTCTAGCCATCTTTGCAAAGAAACCCTTCCCCTCATCTAAGGCGTGTTTTGATTTGAACTCCTTCGGTATAGGAAAAGTAAAATGTACAGTATAGGCGTCTTTTGTGAAATTAAACTCATTATGTATCGCGTATATATGGTAATTTGACTGCCAAAATGGGTGACATCTTAACCTGAAACAAATAACCTGTAGTCGTTTCTCGATATACAAAAGATCGGGATGTTCTTCGTATAATTTATATACATTTTCGACTGCATGAAATGTTGGGTGGTCTCCGGTATATTCACGAAATGAATCCTGCCAAAGAGCAATAAATCGAGATCCGGGCCTTGCCAAAACCACGCCCATGTTTATACCGTCAGGAAAGCCATCTATGTCAGGTGTATTAAGCAAATTGTCATATGAGGCAATTGTCTCGTAACCAAGTGCAAGAAGGTCATCGACCGGTTTCAACCAGAAAACATCCCAGTCCAGATATATTCCTCCATGTCGCAAGAGAGCCTCCGACCGTACGTAGTCACTGATATGGGGGAGTTGTTTGAATGTTTTTTGAAAAACGGTCATTGGTTTACCATAGTATACAACTGTTACCAAATTGAATTTCTTCATCTTCTCAAAGTATATGCCCAAGTCAAAAGAATCAACGTAGATGATTATTTGTGTGGGCTTCACAAATAGAAGCGTACTTTGGAAACTCAAATACATATCAAACGTCATTGCTCCACCTCCAAACCACGTGTAATGTACTATTTTGGGTATAGGTGGGAAAGACCGTTGTGGCTCGAGAACGTGAGATGTTCCATAACAGAGACGTCGCACGAAAGCTGCAAATGGTGACTTATCTCGCATGATACTAACTGGGTATATTATGTCTGGAATAAACGAACACTGTTCATGACCTTTGAATGCACGAGGAAGGGCACAAGAAGTTATGTTCATATTTTCAATAGCACCAATCTCTTTTGTAGTCTTTTCGAAGCTTGTTGAATTGAAATGTCCGTTTATTACAGCAAAGCCTACAAATGATACTCCAGCATCGTTAGCAATGCCTATCTGCATTGTGTTGTAAGAAATTTCCGAGATCATAATCGTATTCAGATTCACATACACTCCTCCTCTTGGCTTTAAAACTGTCGATAGAAATTGAAGCTCCCCATTGCCGGTCGATGCGTTGAACTCTCTAGAATACCTTTCCACCTCTAAGTAAGGAATCGTGTCAGCCGCCTTTTGAAGCCACGCGTTGTACTCTAGTTTCCTGGGCTTGTACTCGTTAGGAACATATAAGATGATTCTGTACGGCTTCAGAATTTTATGGACGCTCAGTATGCTTAAATAGTTCCGAAATGTGAGTGTTGTATTGTTAAGTATTTGATATACGATTCGAGGAATGGACTCCTTTTGAATCGAAACTGAGATTTCTGAAAAATAAAGTGGTGTCATTAGGCAAACAGAACAAAATTTGTTTTGGCTCCAACGTTATACAATAAAAATAAAACTTGGATCCTATAAGAGCAGTGAACATATTAAGGAGAAAGGGGATGATCCATACCGCGGTTTCGGCTACTTAAGCCTCGTCAGTGACCCTATAAATTTGGCAACTGAGCCAAAGTGAATTACTGTAATTTTCCAACTTCCAACAGGATCAGTACTCGCTATTTCCAAACTGAGCTCTTGCTATATTTTTGGTTGCTGTCGAACGTGGTCAGATCTGTATCATTTTAAAGACGCTCATGATAGCAGCGTCTTACTACGTCATTTTGCGTGCGACATAGAGGATATTTGCTTTTTTTAGGTGAATACCAAATATATATCATCGAGTGAGTTGAAAACATCAGAATTTTCACGAGTGCGCAGCACGAGTGAAAATTTTTATGTTTTCAACTCTCGAGATGAAATATAGGCTATTTCGTATTCACCGAAAAAAAGCACATTTTCTTTTTATTTTATACAATACACGGGCATTTTCCAATTCACAAGGCAGGCGGTGAAAATGCAAAAACCAAAAAGTTTTGAAAACAAAAATAATTTTGGTACCACATTGTTCCTTACGTTCTAACTAAGAAAATGAATACCCACACTTTATGTTTTCGATCATAAATAACGGAGTTATAGGCGTTTGAACTTCTGAAGTGAGACACATTTAATGACGTTAAGTAAATGGAAACATCAGAAGTAATCCAAAATCTACAGTGAAGATATAGGCTGATATCAGTGACTTTTGATATCAGTGAGACTTCAGTGAGATTTCATATCAATGAAAATACCAATTTTATCAAGTTTTGATATACATTGGTTTTCACTGTAAAGTATAAAATAAGTTTTAATATTTACTCATAATCAATACAAAAGCGGTTTTACAAAGCAGCTTTTAATGGGAAACTAATGATTTTAGTTGAATATGAAAAGTGTGGCTATTTGTACCATGCGTTTTATGTTTATTGACAAAAAGCTAACCCAGTGGGCACATGACCATATAATGACGTCATATCAACGTCATCCGTCATCTGACGTCATGTGCCTGCTGGGAATATTCCACATACCAGTTCTTGTGATCTGTAGAGACGACGCTGTTGAACCCCTATTCTTGCATAGATATCTATGCACATAGCTGTTTGAAGCCGTTTTTGATTGGTCGAAAGCCGTGTTCAAACCGCAAAACCCATGTTCAAATCATGAAATTCACGTGCCGTTTGAACATGGGTTTTGGCCGACGTCATTAGTCAAAGTGACGTGACGTCATGTATTTCATAGAAACAAAATGGCCGACGTTGAAGAAGCTTCGCGGTTTTCGGTGCGTTTTTACGTTGTTAATGTTATTTTCAAGAGATTTTAAGTGGATTAGAGTGAAAATGCAAGAATAGCGATCAACCATGGTTTGTTTCAGTGTTCAAACATTCGATGGATCACTCGGAAGGTGTTTGAACACGCGGCCTGCGGCCTTGTGTTCAAACACCTTCCTCGTGATCCATCGAATGTTTGAACACTGAAAACCATGGTTGATCCCTATAGTGTAGTGTTTTATCTCTACGCGGCGTGCATAATGTCCAAGAAAATACATAATTATAAGTAGTTCGGTAAAAGCAAGTGCAAATAAGCCAAACCGTCTAAAAGTTCTCATGTCGTTAGTGTAACGAATTCTCATATCATTAGTAAAATTTGAAAATGTGGTAAGCTCAATCAGTTATTGACGCGGTGTGTTTTAAAATGGTAAAAAAAAAAAATAATAAAATCAAAACGCTGCCAGTAATAATTTATTTTACTTTTCGAAATACATGTATGTCCTTTGGCGCAAAATCTCAACGTTAATGTGTGTGTAGCCTTAGAAATAAGGAAATACTTTTTTTTTTTTTTTTTTTTTTTTTTTTCAGCCAAGTTGATTGGAGAAAAATTCATAAATAGACTAGCTAGACTCTGAATAGAGAAAATAATAAAAATGAAAATAATTACCATATCACAATAATATGTTTTACAGACTAGTAGCTTGTCTAAGTAGCTAGTCTAATGTGTGTTCACTTATTTATGTTTACATGACACTACTCAACAAATAGTGCATTGGAGAATGAATGTATGATTCATCTATAAGTGCATGGTAAAACTTATTTTACCAGGCTATTAAATGTGCAAACATCAAGAACTTTAAACTAGTTTTCATGCTGATAACTTTTTATGATGTAATTCGAATTTTTCTGCTAAAAATCATCATTGATGCCATGGCAATTTCCACAGTATATTAATTAAAACCCATTTAAAACGGATCATATGACAAAATAGACCCTACAGTTGGTGTCATTTCATATGAAAATTAAGTCACCAAAGGCTTGTTTAATTTTCATATGACTCATGTAAGATCATTTGATATCAAAAAACGGTTTCTAAAACATAGATGTGTCCGCATTACTTCTTGGATCACCCAGTTCTGATGTTAACTTAGCTATGGTCACGGTAGTCAAGCTTTTTCGGTTTGCAATCAAGAGGTTGAGGGTTAGATTCCCGACCGGAACATGTCTTTCATGTCGTTTGTTAATGTTCTTCCTCACTAATTAAAGGCAGCCCCCTCAACTACCCACCCCATAGTTTGACTTTTCGCGGTAGTGCTAGAATGCAGCACATCCACGTGGTTCCTTTCCCGGAATGGACCGGGTGGACCAAATTACCGGAATGGCCTTAATGTTGTGTAATTGAGTAGTATTTCATATGTATAAAACAATTAACATCAGATGTGTATCATTTTAAACATAAGATACACGGTAGAATACGTGTAAAATACGGTACTTATAATCTGGTACTTATAACGGCTACTTATAACCTGGTACTTATAACGGCTGCGCCGTCGTGAATTACTATAGATCTAGTAATAAATCGCAATTTGCCCTCCAACATCTTGCGTTAATTCACCGTAAAGTAAAATTATATCTACAGAGACTGCGAAACACTCGTAAATTCTCGAAAAAATAGCTGAACAACAAAAGACCCCTAACAATGCCTAGAATTAGAATTTTGTCATATCCTTCTTTATATCATTGTGTTCAATTTTCTCATCTTCCACTTGTCTTTCTCTGATCACTTTCGCCTTGTATTTCTTCGACATAAACAGCTCTTGTACTTCTTCCAATGTTTTATTCTTTGTCTCTTTCAACAGAAAGAATAGAAATGTAAACCCGATGCAACATATTCCGAGGTAGAAGTAGAACACACCTGGAAATTAAAGATTTTTTTTGTAATTTTATCAGCAAAAACAAATCGGCGTTGTCATAAAGCAGCGGTGGTGAAAATGATTTTATTTTATACTTTACAGTGAAACCCAATGTATATCAAAACTTGATAAAATTGATATTTTCATTGATATGAAATTTCACTGATATCAAATCTCACTGATATCAAAAGTCACTAGTGACTGATATCAGCCTATATCTTCACTGTAGATTTTGGATTACTTCTGACGTTTCCATTTACTTGACGTCATTAAGTGTGTCTCACTTCAGAAATTCAAACGCCTATAACTCTGTTATTTATGAACGAAAACATAAACTGTGGGTATTCATTTTCTTAGTTAGAACGTAACGAACAATGTGGTACCAAAATTATTTGGGTTTTCAAAAATGTTTGGTTTTTGCATTTTCACCGCCTGCCTTGTGAATTGGAAAATGCCCGTGTATTGTATCAAATAAAAAGAAAATTTGCTTTTTTTTCGGTGAATACCAAATATATTTCATCTCGTGAGTTGAAAACATCAGAATTTTCACGAGTGCCTCTATATATTCAGCTGAAAAAGAAATATGAAAAATTCGATGGGGAAATAATGATCTTTTTAATATTATTACTCAAAACATACGTTTTGGATACACGTTAGAACCGCCTCGCTTACAAAGTAAGAAATATATGTATACTACTGCTACTTACGGAAATGTTTTCTTGATGAGGTAGAGAGGATATGCTTTAAGCCTTACCGTATTTGGTTATATTTTCCATGAGCGTCAGAAATGTTAGAGAAACAAACAGGTTAAACGTCCAGTTAGTTGTGGTAGCCAGTGCGTTCCCAGTGCTTCTAGCCCATGTTGGATAAATCTCAGAATTAACTGTCCATGGCATAGGGCCAAGACCTGAAATGGACGGATACAATAACAGTACTACGGCTATAATCAGAGGGGGTTAACAAATCATTTCAGTATAATCAGGAAAACGTGTCCATGTAATGTATACACCCCCCCCCTCTTGAACCCCACGTTTATATAGAAAAACTGGGGTATGCAGGGGTATACCTATTTTTCTTATTTTTGCTCCAAAACATAGATTGTGGGCGAGGCGGTTCTAACGTGTACCCACAATCTATGTTTTGAGCAAAAATAAGAAAATTATCAAATTTTTTCTGCTGAAAATTTTCAATTTTTAAAGCTAAAAATATCTTTTTATTGCATGGGTAAGTTTTCATAATGTACTGACATGCTACTGAAGGGTGCGTTCACACCAGACATTTTAATCCAGATCAGACTAATCCGGATTAATTTGAATTGGATTAATGTGTTTACAAGTTAGGCACATTTTTAATCCAGATCAGACTAATCCGGATTAAAAATACCGAGTGTAAACTCGCGCCCTTATCAACTAAAGTTGATTAGGCAGAGACAAAAAGAAACATAGAGCAAGCACAAATGTATCGGCGCGCAAGCCCTTTGCAAGTCCTATGTATTCCAGTCGACAGACCACATACTCGTAGGTCAAAAGCCGACATAAGTTATCTACAAAGACTGTTTGTATATACATTTGCTTGCTGCATAGCCATATCGAAACATAGACCTACCCGGCGCAAATCCCATCACGAAAAGTGCCAGACCAAGTACTGCCATCCAGCTGTAGTCCGTTGGGCAAAACGAGTCCGCCCATGCCATCGTTCTTTCAGATCGCGGCGTATCCCAAGTGCTTGTTTTATTGCACCTGAACGTCGTCCAGTTTAACGTAGCAGCGTAACGTTCGGGTTTGTCCTCGTAAACGTTGAGGCAGCTACCCGTGGACTCCGGGGAATCTTTGACGTAGCAGAACCCGCAGCCCTCGTCTGTGATACAGTCTTCGCAAAGACTGAAGAATGACAAGAGTGATGAGGATGTGTCATTAACACTTCAGCAGGTGAAAGAAAGAGGCTCAGCCGTGGAAAACGTTAATAAACGCATTTTTTTCGCTATGTGGTTAATACCTTTGGTATGGGTCACATAGGCCCTATATGTACAAGTAAAAACGACTGACTTGTACCTAAGACACATTTGTCGCTCTTAGGTTTTGGTTCTGTAAAACATGTAAAAGGTGTTCCCCGATTGTGCTTAAAAATTTTTCCGCATACTTTTAACGTGTAAGTTTTATTTACGGAAAATGTATAACCCCTCAGTACAGTGGAATATTTGTTAGACTTACTTGTATTTTGCGCAGTATGAATATGTGGCGTTCAGTTCCGTAACTTTTATTTCTGGTGTATAAATGATTGACAGCTGAAAGCCTATTGCAAGAACCAACAGACCAATCATAACACCTGAAAATGATAAACATAATGGAGCACAAATGAAAAACTTTGTAGAACTCGTTGTCCTATTAGCCACAATAAGATGTGTTTGGCACCAAGTCTGGCCTTAATTGTCACAAGACATCTATACTTTGCTTACTAGTATTTACGTTAATATATGGTTTAAGAAATTCAGACTTAAATAAATAACTTCTAGTCAAGTGTATATTTTTATTAAATTCATCACTCATGGTGTCGTTCGTTCACTTTGAAAAGAAAGAACATGCTCCAAATGATATGCAAATATTTGTAATTATTTTATGATGGTTATGATGTACATAAAAGCAAAAAATAATCCAATTTGTTACTGCAGTTTATTACCTATCATGCTCGCTAACGTTAGTATTCGACGCCCTGCTCTCTCTACCAGCCAGATTCCGATGAATGTACACAGACAGTTTACAGCATTGGGAACACACACTAGCCATATAGCGAGCTCCACTGGAAATCCTGCTAGCTTAAGTATACTGGCACTATAGTATCTGGTAAAAACATGACGTGTACCCTCGAGTCTTAATGAGCAAATAAGGATAACCAGATATTCAAACTAAATTTAAAATGTGGAATGATTTTATCATACTAATCTGGACTGGATACAAAGAGCTAATCTAATTCTGAAATCATCACGTCACTTATGTGCATATTAGCTTTTTGCCCATTTTACTGTTTGATTTCATTGCCTGATAAACTTTAATTTGATGTCAATCTAAAAGGCCCGATTCATTCTTTTATATTTTTTTTTCTTCGTCTTAAGGGATCCAATCTTTGTATTTAGCTTCTAATCGGTTAATTTGCATTTGGGGGCTCAAATAAGGAAACTTACATCACGGTATTTATTCCAGACAGCTGAGCAAACATTTGTATTCCACAACCTAGAACAAGGGCTCTTCTGACAGGTTGTGTTTTCAGCATTCTAACAACTGTTGCTATCTGACCTGTATAAAAAAGAGATAGCGCATTGTCGTAAATAACTTTTTTTCTCATTCACAAAAATTATTGGTTTACTCTCAATATTCGTCCTGTGTCATTTTCAAATTTTCAAATGGAAGACAGAATTATAAAAAAAAAAAAAAAAAGAAGAAGAAGAGGCCAATTTGAAAACAATATTATTTTCAGCATCTTCTCAATGTTAATTTTTCAGTGTACCTTGTCCACTTGAACTTCCTTTCCTTTGAACACGAACAGCCTCGACAATTTCTGTAAGTTCTTTGTCAATTTTCATTGTTTTCCTTATCTGTTTCAATGCTTTTCTAGCTTCGTCCTCTCTTCCTTTCTCAACCAGCCATCTTGGACTCTCGGGCAACCAGAGGAATCCTATAAACTGTACAACGCTAGGGACACCGGCGATCCCCAGCATGTACCTTTAGCAAACAAACGAATAAATAACAATTGTAAGAACTTCCTGTATTGTTAAAATGGAATTATGAGTTGATATGCGTTGCTGTAGCGATAACAAGGACATTTTAATGACTTACTTTTACTTGCTTACTTAAGTTCCCGGTTACGGAAAAGATAGAAAGAAATCAGATGAAATTCAGACTTGGATAAACAGTCTTGCATGTACATGGTTTTTCGGTGAACGGAAGGCACCAACCGGCATTCCAGACAAAATGAAATGGTTCAATTGATAATTTGATAAACAGTAAAACATAAATAGTTGTTACTCGCCTCCAACCATTTTCTTTGTTTACACTGAACAGCCCTGCTATGACACTGGAGGTGAGGATGCCTATCGTGATGCACAATTGATTAATTGTGACTAGCCTGCCTCGGATATGAGCCGGAGCTGCCTCCGCGACGTATACAGGCACTGACATCGACGCAAAACCTGTAAGAAAAAATGCTTAAGTTTTTCATTTGACTCGTACGAAAACAGTCCCATGCAATTAATATACAGAAATGATATTTTTCATATTTTTATCAAAACATAGACTGTGGGTACACGTTAGAACCGCCTCAGAGTGGCGGTTCTAACGAGTACCCATAGTCTATGTTTTGGAGCAAAAATAAGAAAAATAGGTATACCACTGCATGCCCCAGTTTTGCTATAGAGGGGGTATTCTTTTCATTCACTGACATGTTTTCCTTATGTGGATAGAAAACTAGCGGCTTGTAAATAATAATGATATACTAGAACAGGTATTGTGGAAAAGAATCGCGTTTAGCGTTCAGCCTTAGTGCACACTATGCTTTATAAAATTGAAGCGTCTGTTCATACTGAAATTACCATATGTGATATCGGCATTAAACAAGGAATTCCCAAATCTCCCATGCTATTCTTTATTTTTGTTAATGACATCATTAGATTGAAATATGCATACGTATTCGTCAATAACTTTTATTCAACCGACAAAATTTTATTTTCGAAAAGGTTGCTAGAAAAAGATTGTTTTGCTGGACTGTTTACAGATCCGAAGGAAAATCAAACGAAAAGATAAAAATAACATACGAGTACATGTACGTTTACGACCAAGTCAATTTAGATTCAGGATTTGTTTTACTTTTTAAGTTATTTATTAACAAATGTTTTAAAATTGTGTTTTGTGTTTTAGGAAAATCTCATTCCAAGCTTTATTCAAATATGCATACTGGAATCATTGTTTTATATGGTTCAGAACTTCGTTTAAGATATTACGATAGCCTTGGTTGACTCTTACCGATTCCGGCACCAACTATCAATCTTCCTACCAGCAAAAGTTCTTTATTCGGTGATGCCCCCATCACAACAGCACCAATGGTGAAAACAACACTGGCTAACATTATAACCTTCTTTCGCCCCATCCAGTCGGACAGAAACCCAGCTATCAGCGCAAACACGGCAGCTGCGCCAATAGTTGCACCAACGATTCCTTCTTTCCAGATGCTGCTGAGCTTCCAGTTGTCTCCAATAAGCAGCATGGAACCAGATATAATACCAGTGTCATATCCGAACAAAAGACCGCCAATACAGGCTAACGCCGTGATGTAGTAGACGTAAAATTGAGAACCTTTATCTTCCATGTCTTCTTCAACTTCAACATCGAGTCCTCCATTTTCAACCTTTTCATCTGACATTGCTATTATGGTAATAGTTAAGAGCGATATGATTAAAAAAAATATGGACTCAACACTCAAACTTGAATCCAACTACGTTTTATAAAAGAGATCCCAGTAGAAAATTCCCGGTCATTTAAAAGCCAGAGTTTTGAATTTAGAATCTAATTATTTCTGACTGTCAATGTATTACTTGTTATCTTAAATGCACTGGGTACAAATATGTCAACCCCTTAACAACCAAAGTATATAGTTATAGAAATATGATTCTTCATAATATGGCGTAATTTTAGGAGAAAATGACTCCGTTTCCTCTTACAGCGGACATGCGGAACTCCTTTGCAAGAGGCACTTTGTTTCATTTGTTACATTACATTTGCCGTAAATACATAATGCATTTGTGGACCTAAGAGACAATATCAGGCACATATTAGGCTCATTCACTCGTTTTTGCACGTATGACTACTTATGTTTTTGCATATACACAAATGTAGGTAAAGTGTGCACATTTGAGCTTACCATTCTAAATAAGTATTTGAGCTAGTACAGGTTGTCCCAAAAACAAAACGTAGCCCATACAATATATGTTTACTATTTATTTCATTTTAACAGATGACTCATTCAAACTTGGCAGGAGTATGCTTCAAAACAAGGTCTTAAGATACATATAAATTGCAATTATGTACTACGCCTAATATCCACAATGACTACCACTATTGTAAAGGACCAATTTCGGAGTAACGAAAATTTTACGCAACACATTTGATGGTAGTTCACTCCCAATTTTAGAATAAAATTTCCATTTTTTCACCACATTTTGTCCAGTTTTTAATGAGCGGTTTTAGTGCCTGATAATTATCGCTACTTCATCCTCTTAATAACCTTTTTAAGGGATAATAAAGGCTTGCAAATGCTTGGATATTGCATTTTGTTACTGCTTTTCAATGCGAGTTGCAGCAGATAACAGGAAGTGACATCACAGATTCGTTATGGCGTCACTTGCTAATATCACCTAGCAAATTGGACGTCACATTATTAATCAAATATGATAGCACTACCATTGTATAAAATATCTTGCACATATTTGTTTTATTTACAAAGTTATGCACTTTTTTGTAGCGGCTACGTTTTTTGAGACACCCTGTACATGATGGGCGATACGGTAAATTTCACAGATGCTAAGAACCAATGTAACGGACACTATCATTAGAAATATCATTAGACACATGCATATTTTATCTCTATTGATATTCATAATATAAAAGTGTGGTTCCCAATTTACATTTAGTCAGTTCAATTTCATATATTTTTCCATCTGAATAATATTCTGGGTCGTCATATATACTAGAACTGTTTATAAATTTATTTATTTTGAGAATCGAAGCTGCCATCTGGTTTACTGATGTGTACGTTTTTGGCTTTTTGTCCATTTGATTTCTTTTCTAGATGTGCCAGATAGAATAATACCTGTAAAATTTCAAAATTAGATTTACCACTGACAATTCCAACATGTCAGTTCCCTCGTGTACATGTAAATTTAAGAGCTGCCTCGCATAAAATAATCAGAGCTGTTTGGCCACCTGTCTAAAACAAATTCGTAAGTAGTTCGGCTTACTCTTATCATGTTCTGTGAGAATTTTCTCGGTTAGTTTTGAATAAGCCACTCACTATTTGAAATAGACGTCACTGTCGACACAGTAGGTACTGTTACAATTACGCTTCTACATATTGTGATGGGTTATACTGGCTGATGAACAGAAAACACTTTTACAAAACACAACCGTGAATTGTATTTTTATTTCATACATAAATATACACAAAACATTTCATATTTGGAAATTGTACATATCTATAATGTGCACATACTACAAAAATGTTCGTGACAAGAATGTACTGTAAATGACCTTGATGAATGTATGTACTAATGCTATTAAAGGATGTACAGCTTACTGTTTGAATTTTTCTGAATTCCAGAAAAAATCAACTATTACTGCAGATCTTTCCTAAAATCGATAAAAGAATGAAGTTCCCAGTGTGAATGTCGTTGTTAGCTTTGTTTAATATTTATAAGAAGGGCTTTTCAATTTTTGCTACGTAGAATTAATTATTCTATATTCAGCATAACTTCCTCTATATTTGGCGATCACTGTTCTATTTTTGTATTCGCGTGACTCCGTGTTGGTCGGTTATGAAAAGCTTTGGCCGTGCCGTGCCTGTCATGCCCTTGCCTACCGGACAAGAAATTTCGTGATATGGAACATTTTGACAATGTGTTATGTGTATTTTTTTCTATGCATAGGTTAAGCTATGTTGATGTTCAAACTTAAACAGTTACTATTATACTGGCCCGGCAAACCGGGTGTGGCAAACTCGTCATGGTCACAGCTTTCACACCTGACCATTAATTTTACTGAAGTCTCGATATCAAATCATCACGTGACCGAGCTATATATAATTATTGATTCCAATTTCTGATTGACGAAGCATTGTTAACAAGCGTAAAAAAAATGGTTTCTTTGTGTAACTGACAGAAGAAAATTCAAAGAACTTTGCAAAATATACTACAGTATTTCATTATAAAAAAAAAAAAAAAAAACATCATTTTTTTTTTTCGATTTTCTTTTCAAAGGAGTAAGACGTACAACCTTTAAATTATTTTGTCACTTTAACGGTTTCGTTGGACATAGCAGTATCACCAACTTGACATGTTTAATCTTACTCTTTGTAAGATCAGGCCATTTGCCTTAGAAATAAAAGAAAACATCGTGAAACTAATTGGAATATATCCATTTCCATGAGGTTCTAATATATTCGGAAAGTAATTGAAACTGAATAGGGTGGTTAGAGTCATTCCTAATACCCCCATTCCACTGGACGGCGTCTCCACTACGTTCATGGCGTTCTTAAAAAACTTGTGAAACGCCGTGGAAGCGCCGTCATGTGAAAAAAAAATAGGATTCCAACGCTTTTAGTACGCTTCTAGTACGCTTTGACTACCTTCTCGCTACGCTAGCGACGTTCTTGTCGCGCTACTACAGCGATTCTAGGAATCCCCAAGCCGCATCAGCTACGCTTCCACGACGTCAAGGGATTTCTGTCTACGCTTTGACTACGCTTTGCCTACGCTTACTACGTTCCTGCAGCGTCCTTTCTACGTTTGGAGCTCAGCAACCGCGTTTCTGTTGCGTTTTGTCCATGAAAACTCAACAAGTTAAGATCTTTTTCAGCATTTGACAACTAGTCTTCAAAGAAGATGAACCGTATGGTGCCAGTATGGTTCAATTGTCGGAGGCTGGGTGGCAGTACTAGTAGCGTTTGCTTTTCTTCCCTTTCGAGGTGGCATTTTCTTTTATGTGGATTGCTTAAATTAACATTTAACAATGAAGACAATGCTAAACAGGTGACGTATTTATACCCTGGTTGGCACGTGCGTGCTGTAAATCGCCATGAACGTAGCTCAAACACCAAGATCGCAGTAGAAGCGTAGTGATAACGCAGTCAAGACGCCAAGAGCATACAGAAAGCGTAGTGGTAACGTAGTCAAAACCCCAAGAACGTACTGGAAGCGCAGAAGAAGCGCGTTGGTTGATATTGGTAATTTGGTCGAATCGTAGTGAAAGCGTGAGTACATGTAGCGTGGCAAGGACGTACATAGCGTAGGAGAAGCGTACTGGGATCGCGGACAAATATCGCTATGCTTTTACTGCGATGCTGCTACGTTTCTTCTACGTTATGCACGCTACGGCTACGATACTGCTACGCTAATGCCGTTCTTACTACGCTTTTACTACGCTTCCAAGTTGCGTTTCGTGTCCACGGCGTTTTCTCTACGTTAAAGTTTTAAATCTTTGAGCAGGGTCAAAATTTTCAAACTTTGGTGGCGTTCAAGGCGCTACCAGTACGTTTCTACTACGATCAAGGCGTTTTGACTACGCTTCTGGCGCTCTCTCTACGTTTCACGGTATTTTATGCCCATATTTGGAAACGTAGTGGAAACGCCGCCCAGTGGAATGGGGGTATAAGAACCGAGACAAAGTTTTCACATAGAATGAATGGTATTCTTTAACTCATTTAAGCCTGGCGCCCCTTTTATGGGACATAGGCAAACAGAATAGCCCCAGATGTGACGCCGCAGAACGCGGCGTCCCATCTGGGGCTATTCTGTTTGCTTATAGGAATTTCATCGAAAAATGGAATAAAATTTTAAAATCACTCCTAACACCCCTAAAACTTAAAGTGGACTCATCCAATTGATAATGATGGGAGAATCCATTCGTCAAATATGGGTTCAAAATATATTTGACTCAATAATGTCATGACGGTAGTCAAGTTCAGATAATTCCTTCCATGCATTGTTTTACATTTTGTTATAATGCCTGAAAAAAAGAATATCATTTCTGGTTATACCAAACACAAGCAAGCAGCTGAAATAATCTTCCATCAAACACATACACAATGTACATTTAATTTCTGTGTGTTTTTTTCTCACATGCATGCTTTCTTTGAATATATAGCACATGTAATATTCACAAGCACTATTTCTGCGCTTATTCCCTGAACCATGTCAAAATGTTCTCACTAAAATCTTGTATCGTTTGCGTCTTTTTCTTTCAGTTCTCGTTGTCGATCCCGCTCCAACTTTGCTTTATATTTCTTAGACATGAATAATTCCTGAACTTCTTCTAATGTCTTATTTTTCGTCTCTTTCAGGAAAAAGAAAAAGAAAACCAATCCCACAAAACAGATCCCGAAGTACAACCAGAAAGTACCTGAAAATTAAAACAATATGTCTTAATCAAGCAATAGATAATGGTGCAGATATTAGATAACTTTAATAATATTCTTCTCTAAGACTAGTTTCTTAAACTTATGCTTTCTAAAAAATGGTTTGAAAACTTCTATTTTTATTTTTGAATCGACCATCACTGCATAAGCACAGGTCATTGACTCTCTGTGACCATAAAACAGTCTAAATAGTCGAAATTTAGTCATTCTAGCTTCGTCAGCTAGAATGAGTATTTGGGGCAAATGGGAGTTATTTTAACAATCAGCATACATTATTGAATAAGCGTCAATGACCTATGGTATAACCTACATCTGACAAATGTTTCATAAAACAAGATTGATTTCAAAACTATATATTAGCCTACCGTATTTGCCTACACTTTCCAGCAGAGACAAAAACGTTAGTGATACAATCAGATTAAACACCCAGTTTGTTGCAGTTGCCAGTGAAGTCCCTGTACTTCTTGCCCATGTTGGATAGATCTCAGAATTTACAGTCCATGGCATGGGCCCAAGACCTGAAAAAATGAGGGTATTTAATTTATGTATAACATGCTCTTAAAAATCGCAGATAACTAGTTCCCCGCGTAACAATCAAAATAAGTTATTCGTGTGATTGACATATAGCTATTAATTAAAATAAAATACAATTTTGCATAACTTAATCGTCTATCTAAAATATTTGAAACAAAAAACTGTAATGGTCAACGTTCAGTTTCCTGAATTACATATGTACATTCATTACAAAATTATTTTGCGCCTTCGTGAGCTCTAATTATGGCATTCATTGTTTGCACCTAAAGGGTCCCATATACTACTTCAGAAATACCGATTTTCTACCTGGTGCAAAACCCATGACAAACAAAGCAAGTCCGAGCACTGCCATCCAGCTATAATCAGTAGGACAATACGAGTCCGCCCAGTAATAAGTTCTATCAGACCGTGACGTATCCCAAACTGACGTCTTGTTACAGCGGAACGTCGTCCAATTTGACGTCGCGGCGTAACGCTCTGGTTTATCTTCGTACACCCTGAGACAGCTGCCGGTTGAGGCTGGGGAGTCTTTCTCATAGCAGAAGCCACAGTCTTCGTCAGTTATACAATCTTCACATAAACTGAAGTAAAAATAAACACGATTTAACGAGAAGCATGCCTGCAGAACACAAGCACCATGACTTGAAACGCCATCATGGGGAACTTAGAGAAATATGATTTTGAATTTGTAGAAACACATACTGATCGGCACACCGGAAGGTTTGGCTGAACAAAAGCATCATTCTGTTTTTATTACAATTGTTTGTTTTGAGGTTTAACGTGCCAGTCAACATTTTACCAGTTGTGTCGGGACGGAGCCGCCGCTTCCTGGGCATTAACCAGTACTCTTGAGGGTTAATGTTCCTTGTCCAAGTATACAATACGGTGCCACCTGTTGGGATCGGACCTTGGATTTCTAGATACGGAGTCCGATGCTCTACCACAATGCCACCGCGTTCCCCGTTTATACATAATTGATTTTGAGTGAAAATCCATTTCAAGTAAACTGTCATGTAACAAATTCGCCGTTTTCATTATAACAGCTCTTCACACTTTCCAATTGCGGGCAAGCCTTTTGTTTTTATCATTTTAAAGAAACTTTCGATGAATTTTACTAAATGTCTCATCATTATGGAAAGATAACAACTGTAGCTCAGGGGCTAGTTGTTCAAAACTTTGTTAACTAACGATGTCGTTAATTTTGAACAACTGGCCCAGGACTGTAGTTCCAATTCCTTCTTTATATCGATTACACCTTATTGAACTTTTAGAAAGATTGTTGATTTAACCTTTTAATTACACTAAATTTAAGCCCATTTACTTACTTAAATTTGGCACAGTAAGAATATGTTGCATTGAGTTCGGTAACTTTGATTTCTGGTGTGAATTTGATTGACAACTGAAAACCCACAGCCAGTACTGCAAGTCCAATCATCACTCCTGTATAAATACAAAAATCACGACATTACGAAAACTTGCTCATACAAGATAAAGAAATGTTTTCAGCTGTTAAGCTTGAACAAATCATTGGAAAAAGTTTGAATTTTTTAATATTTATGCTCAAAATATTGATTGTGGGTACACTTTAGAACCTCCTCGACGAGGCGGTTCTAACGAGTACCCACAATCTATGTTTTGGATCAAAGATAAGAGCAATATGTATACCCCTGTAAACCCCAGATTTACTGTATAAAAGTGGGGCTTAAGGGGGTAAACATTTCCATGGACATGTTATCCTGATGAAACTTGAATGTTTAAGTTTAAATGAGACAAGATATTTTGTCATACGAAATTTCAAGGTTTAACCAAGTCAGGAAAAATATTTTTGTTTCAAGCCCTTTGCAAAAGGTTTTCTTATCATCGATGCTTTGTGTGACTTGAATGTGCAATTTAGGAGAATCGCAGCGTTAGTTGGTATAATTTCGAGAAGTGATTGTGACGTTAAACAGCTATTTAATAAAAATGATCTACATGTTAGTTTTAAGAAAGAAAGAAAGAAAGAAAGAAAGAAAGAAAGAAAGAAAGAAAGAAAGAAAATTTTACCAATCATGCTGCCGAGGGTTAAGATTCTTCTACCAAGTTTTTCCACCAGCCAGATTCCAATAAATGTACAGAGGCAGTTGACCACATTGGGGACACA
The DNA here is from genome assembly GCA_964017185.1 of Rugalucina vietnamica. Taxonomy (NCBI): domain Eukaryota; kingdom Metazoa; phylum Mollusca; class Bivalvia; order Lucinida; family Lucinidae; genus Rugalucina; species Rugalucina vietnamica. The sequence goes on from OZ024875.1 coordinate 34,696,220, forward strand.
CACTAGCCATATAGCGAGCTCCACTGGAAATCCTGCTAGTTTTAGTATACTGGCACTGTAATAACTGTAAAACAGTGTTTTAGTGAGCAATTTAGTGAGCAGCGTTAATGAATAATTTCGCGTAGTTTTTAATTGATGATTAACGTCCCAGTCAACAGCTATGGTCATGTCGGGATGTTGCCTCCATTGTATGTGACTTTTGCCCAAAATTAGGATGTCATCAATTATAACCACCCACGTAAGCCACTAGGCCTTATATGTATGGATGGTTTGACTTTAACCATTTTTCCTGGACAGGCTCAGACTTGAGCGGTTAACCAGTAATATCAGATGGTCATTCAGTCGCGTGTCAGCTTTGCCTGAAGGCACAAGCAGCTGATCTATTTCTTTAGGCCCCAATGGGCCGGGGCCCTTCTTGATTTTGTGGCTAATTCGCTTCCCGGCATTGAATGTGAAAAACATGTCGTGGTTTTATGCGATAAGCGTATTATTCACATAGTATGCTTTAATGTTATCTCATGGCAAAGATACAGATATATTTGACATCAGGTGAACATGTCCATGAAATAAGTACGCCCAATTCCCACTTTATACAGCCGAAACGGTGGTATACAGGGGTAGGCAATTTTTGTTTTTTATTTCTAATCCAAAAACATAGATTGTGGGTCGTTAGAACCGACTCGGTGTGGCAGTTCTAACGGCTGACAATCACTTGGCCAAATATTCGGATGGCCATCTAAAAAATCATCAGATGGTCAAATAAAAAATCATCAGATAGCCAAAAAATTAATACTCACTTGGCCAAGTTAAGTGATCGTGAAAATGCTCATGCAGTTCTATCAAACTACAATCTGAATGCAAATGATGACATCTCAGTGCTGGACTACCTACGAAGAATATGTTTTAAATTTCTGCCCATCGAGTAGACATTCTGAAAGTCGGTAACAGGATGCCGTGTACATGATTCCCCAGCAAACATTTTAAAAAGACTGGTTTTAAAATAAGATTTTAGTTTTAAACAGAACTATATGTTATAAAATACCCTAACTTCGCCAGGTTCTGCCTGCCGGTCCCCAACCCCAAAAAGAAGGAGGGTGGTATTTTAGTAAAGGTGTGTTATGGGAATTCTATTTTGGCCAAGTGAGTATTAATTTTTGGGCCATCTGATGGTACTTTATTTGGCCATGTGAAGATTTTTTATTTGGCCAAATGATGTGTGAAATTTGGCCAAGTGAACACTGTGGCATAACTCGCTAATAAGGATTTCAACATTTCGTGAATTTCGGTCACAACAATTTCACGAAGGACACAACTTATTCGCGAATTGCAGGTGGAAACATGGAGGTGACTCTCTTTTTACGCGTTTTTCTGTGCTTTAAAGGTATTATTATTGTTTAAATCAACTATTTTTCTGTGGCACATACTCATTGGGTTATGGTTTTAAAGCAATAACATTCTGCAGTCACATTTGCTGTTTTCTTTTTAACCTTTTATGCGAAAAATTGTGTAATTCATGCTCTGTTGGGGCTAAACATGAATATCTTTGACATTTCTATAATGATTTTGCACTGAAAATGAACAAAAATCAATTGCAAAGACACCTGTCAAAAACTGTCTTAAAATAATACGCATAAGTCATGAAATAAAGAAGAAAAGATGACTACCCTTTGTTGATGCGGCTACAACTATTTCTTGAGAAGGCTATAACTGTTTCATGAGTCTGTTACAACTGTTTCTTGATCTTAATGACTGTTGGACACAAACGTTTCGTGATCAATGATTTGCAAAAATTCTGATTTATGTCACCTCAGAAGCACCATAATCCTTTCGCATTTCGTTTCAATAGTATTGACATGATCAAATGCAAGAAATTATCTTAATACCGATTTACTACACTATTTCAAACCATCATTTGGGCTATAAAATTGTCTTTGGGGTTGTAGACCAGGCAAGACTGACATTGCTGCTCAGGTTTCTTAACTCCTTATATTTCAGTGAATGTCAATGTCATATCTAAGATGTTATGCTGTCTAAGCTATAAACAGCAAAAACCTTTAAATATTATTCTCAGAAGGCCAGAAGGCCTATGGCTTTGAAACTTTACATGAAGCATCAGGCAATGGAGCTTTACAAAGTTTGTATAAATCATGACCCTGGGATGACCTTGACCTATTTTACGGCAAGGCCAACATTAAAGATCTTTCTCTAAAACCACTTGGCCAATCAAAGTCAAATTTTATAGAAAGCATCTGTATGAAGGGGGAACCAATGTGATTATAAATATACCAGGTCACATGACCAAGATGGCCATCATGTCCATATATGGTAAAACCCCTTCAAAAATCTTCTTCGCAGAACCTATTGCAACGGAAATTGATATGTAAATATTAAGACTAGAGTACTACAATGTGTGTATAAATCATGATCCTGTGATGATCTTGACAGATTTTATGGCAAGGTCATCATAGTTCACATATGCAGAAAACTGTTAAAATGACACTGAAGGAAAAAACTTCCAGGAAATGGGCAAGTGGACGGAATATTTATGAATTTGAAAAAGAAATTAACCCCAAGGGGTATTCTGAATCTGCCCTTGGGCTAAAGACCTTTATAGTTAAACAAGTTTATTGGTATATATCTCAGATCTCAGTTGAGATTTTACAGGTTTGGTTTTCTGGGTTTTTAACTCACCTGAGCCCAAGGCTCAAAAGGTGAGCTTATAGGATGGCCATGCTGCGTCGCCTGTCGTTGTCGTTGTCGTCGTTCACACTTTTCAAAGATCTTCTCCTCTGAAACCCCTGGTCCAATCAATGCCAAACTTCATGTAGAGCATCCTTAGGAAGGGGGAACTAAAGTTTATATAAATGGTCCAGGTCACATGACAAGATGGCCGCCATGCCCAGAAATGGTAAAAACCTTAAAAATATTCTTCTCTGGAACCGGTGAACCGATTTCAATGAAACTTGGTATGTAGCATCGAGGACTCTGGCCCACCATAATTTGTATGAACCATGACCTTGGGTTGAACTTGGCCTATTTTACGGCAAGATCAACTTTGGTCACATAGGCTTTTCAATGGACAAAAGTTAAAACATTGGATTTTTCTGGAAGTTTTTTGGCTTGTGACCTGAAAGTTGGTAGATACATATAACTTATTAATTAAATGAAGTCATAGGAGTATTCAAGGTCAAGGTCTCTTGACCTTGGCCAAAGGTCATTTGCATAATAAATTTAAAACTTAATTTTCTCAGGAACCACTTGACCAATCAAAGCCAAATTTTATATGTGGTATCCTTAAGAAGAGGGAATCAAAGTTTGTATAAATGGCCAAGATAGCTGCCATGCCCATATATGGTGAAAACCCTATTCTCTTGAACTGCTGGACCGATTTCAATAAAACTTGGTATGTAGCATCATGGACTCTGGCCCAACATAGCTTGTATAAATCATGACCTTGGGTTGACCTTGCCCAATTTATGGCAAAGTCAACATTGGTCACATAGGCTTCTCAATGGAAAACATTGGATTTTTCAGAACGTTTTGTGGCCTGTGACCTAAAAGTTGGTACATGCATACAACTTATTGAGTTTATGAAGTCCTATGAGTATTCAAGGTCAATGTCATCTCTTGACATTGACCAAAGGTCATTTACATATTATATTTAAAACTCAATTTTCTCAGAAACCACTGCACCAATCAAAGCCAAATTTTATATGTGCTATCCTTAGGAAGGGGAACCAAAGTTTGTATAAATGGTCCAGGTCACATGACCAAGATGGCCGCCATGCCCATATATGTGGTAAAATCTTTAAAATTAAATTTCTCTGGAATAGGTAGACCGATTTCAATGTAACTTGATATGCAGCATTGAGAGCTCTGACCCTTCATGAATTATATAAATCATGACCTCGGGTTGACAAATTAATTTAAACAGAAAGGTCAAATATTGCCAGAAAGATCTGAAAGTTGGTAGATACAGGCAGTTTATAGTGTTGATTATTATGTGAGTATTTGAGGTCAAGTTTATATTTTATGTTGGCCAACATGGCCTTAGCCAAAGGTCATTCATCAAAGACAAAATCTCATGTGAGCGATATCAGGACCATTGGTCCTCTGGTTTTTCTTTCTTGTTGGTTTGTTTGTTTGCTTATAAATGATATAAACCCCTTTCGCATAAGGACGGCATTGTTACGGCGATCACATACGTAGCGTTCTAGGAAAATTAGAACGCCGAGGTGCGCGCAGTACGACCACAAGTGTACAGCCTGTTACAATACTTTAAAAGCAACACAGTAACATCGCCGATAAGCACCATAAGGTCGCATAGAAGGCCTGTGATCAACATAATATTTATTACAGGCTGCTCAGCTCTTTGTACTGGCCCTTAAAACGAAAAAAAAAAAAAAAAAAAAAAAAAAAAAATGGTTCGGCGGACATAAACGAAAGTTGTTCTGCAAACACTGTGGTCAGCCGTGCGGTTGTATGGAGATTGTACAGCGCAATGTTAAGGCCGCACAAGAACAGTGATCTGCACTGTGCGCACCGTGAGCACCAAACAGTTAGGTATTTCCTCCTTTGAAAATTCACTCCTCTTAAAGAGTTTAGATCTTATTAACAATGGAAAAAAAACGATATTGCGGTCATTCGTAAGTCAAAACAAGGTTATGTCGTGTTCTATGTGAGATTTTTAATTATAAATCTTCTGTGCTCATCACGATCATGGCTTGTACTATGCCTGTATATTTTTTTGTTTTGGTTCAAACTGTATGCACTGTCTATTTCCAGTGCTTTATGTGTACAAATGTTGAAACTTGTATGCTAAATACCGTGTATTGCTCAAGAAACAGTTGTGACTGACTCAAGAAACAGTTATGACTGACTCAAGAAATGTTTGTAGCTTTCTCATGGCTCACTCCTGAAATAGTTGTGTCCACTAGCTGACTTGGTACATGGGATTCTCGGTGTATTACAGATTCTATTGTTACAGAAGTTTCAATCTATTTATACCAAGAAGTTTTTTAGGTATCCTTTTATACATATAGCATGCCCAAATTCTGGTGCAAAAGGGCACTTTTACTGGATTGGCAATTAAACTAGGAAACACCTAATTGTGTTAGAAAAATGAGAACGTGTATCTTTAACTAGCTTTCCCAAACATAAAAAATACAGATTCATTCACCCATATGTCTCGCCAAGGCATATGAAACTATTTCAGTTTAGATTTCACCTTAATCACTTCAAAGCGTGGCTTTAAACATAGCAGGTACATCTTCATCCAGGCAATTCGCGAATAAGTTGTGTCCTTCGTGAAATTGTTGTGACCGAAATTCACGAAATGTTGAAATCCTTATTAGCGAGTTATGCCACAGTGGTGAATGCGTGTTTTGGCCAAGCGATGTTTTAACATTCTAACGTGTACACGCAATCAATGTTATGAGCAAAAATGTTAAAATTATCGAAATTTTCCAATGGAACTTTCATCATTTTTGAAGGTGTCAAAATCGCTGTATATTGCATGGGCGAGTTTTCGTAATGAAGTTCTTGTGACATGTCCTGAGTTTTTACGACCATATTGCAGTGCAAATCTAAATTAATTTGTACGTCAGTTTAAAACTGGAACAAGTATTTTCCTTCCAAAACGGTTTCATGTCATTTTTCTTCAAAGAGAATCGCCGTTTAGTAAAAATGAAAACTGGAATTCTAGAAGCAGGCTTAACGCACAGCAAACTGCGAGGGTGTCCAGGTTTAAAGGTTCTTTGTTTTCTCATATTTAAAATAATGATTTATCATGATACAGCTCATCATCAGGAAAACATGTCCATGCAATGAATTCCCTTTAAATAAAATATAAATGTTTTTATCCTTTTATCCTTTAAATAAACCCTTAAATAAAATATAATGGTTTTATCCTTTGGAAGCAATAAAAACATTCAAAGGGAGATATATAGTATGGACTATATTGCGCAATTTCGGGTAATGAACCCTCATCAGTAGCCCTTTTTCAAGGGCAACAATTTAATATTTACCGCAATTTCGAAACTTTACACGAGAAGTCTAAATCAAAGACACGTTCCTAAAAGGAGTCAAATAATTAAAAGATTGCTTAGAAGTATGTTTCTAAACGAGAGTGTTTTGAACACTCTGAACATCTTTACAGATCTCAAAGGATCTAAATAAAAATATAACCCACTTTTATATAGAAAGACTGGGGTATGCATGGGTATACCTATCTTTCTTAATTTTGGTCAAAAACATAGATTGTGGGTACTCGTTAGAACCGCCTCGCCGAGGCGGTTCTAACGTGTACCCTCAATCTATATTCTGAGCAAAACTTAAAAATAAATCTTTTTTTTTTTTCTGATGAAATTTTCAATTTTTCAGCTGAAAAAATCTCTGTATATTGCATGGGCATGTTTTCTTAATGTTTTCCACGATGTCACCTACATGACGGTATTGATGCCACAGAGTTGTTGAAACAGCTGCATACCACAACCAAGGATGAGAGCACTTCTAACAGGCTGTGTCTTCAACATACGGATCAGTGTCCCTTTTCCAGCTACAAGTAGAAAGGTTGTTGTCATGAACATTAAAAATAATCGGTTACTCGGTTCAAGGGCTATGATCAATCGTTTCAAGGTTTCTAGAAGGTTGGCAGTTAAGATATTCTAGAATTATTCTATTTTGCATGTCACTGATAATTTAATATACTGATTGGCTGCTGGCATAGTCTGTCAATAGCAAACATTCGGCGACGAGTCATTGACAGATTTCTGTCACATCACGTAAACGCACTTGCTCAAAATGATGACACTAAGATCAAGTTAAAAAAAGAAAAACAAGACCAAAGTTAAATGATTTCGTAATCCCAAACTCAGAATACGAAAAGTAAGAATAGAGGGACAAGGAATCGATGCAATTAAATTTTAAATCCCTACATAGACGCCATGCGGGAAAGAAAATACATCACAAAACATTTTTTGCGATAACATACTCGAAAAGAAAGATGACTAACTTTTTCTAAACAAGGTAGCCAGCCACCTAGATCAGCTGGCTAACCTGCACTCCGATACACTTCGTGACCTCGCTCCTCTCCCGTAGAGGTCTAACGGAATACCGATGGAAATATTCCGTCTACCAGCCACCCGGCTCTCAATCCATACCAAATGCAATGAGCACAACAGAGAGGCAGACAGAATAAACGGATAGTACATGAAGAAAAACATTTTTACCGGGACGCCGATTACCATTGAGAGGCGGGACGTTCTCGATTTTATAAAAGGAGAAAAATGAATTAAAACAACCATTGTTTGTGTTCAACTGGCAAACACATGTTACAAAACTTACGATGCAATTAAGTTCAAATCCCAACCACAGCCGATGTCTGCCAAGAGCTTAGCTCTCTGCCCGGTAAATGGAAGAAGACATCTCAATGGCGACAACTTGTGACTGTTCTTTTATAAATTGTTGGTTTGCGTTCTTCGAATTTTAAAAGCATTTTCGATTGCCACGTGACGTGACATATCGGTAAGAAGAAACCGGGATACAATCAGAAATATCGATATGTCAAAAAGGGTTTAACATATTTTTCGTATTTGGCGGAGAAAATTCTCCATAAGTCAATTAAGAGGAAACATGGAAGTGACATATTAAGAGTTTTATCTACTAGAGTTTCTTTTGAAATTTCTTGTCCATTCGTAATTGATTGAGAAGATCAGAAACATTAACTTTACGTTTTAAAGACACGAGCCGATCCACTGAATTAGGTTTTCGTTCCCAACAAGGTAGCCATCCTGTCCGAAGCCTGCGTCATAAAGAGGCTCTCACTCAATCTCTCTCAGCAAAGGTAGCCATTCAGTTAGCCTCAACCAAATACAAACGCGACGAGTACAACAGAGACAGACACGACGAACAGAAATACATCCACGAATTTTAATAAACTTGAAATCCTAATAGACGAAAAAACAGGCAACATAAAGACAAATCCGACAGCAGAACCGACGCGAAACGGTGAATAAAGAAATCAACGGATGGCTCAAACAGGATATATACCTGCACGTGGAACGAGGTACCGAAGTGGAGCGGAGTGGCGACCGGTCAGCTGATCTATGGAGGGCTTAAATCGATTTTACGGGGCCCCAATCCTCGCCTAAACTTGAGCTTTGAAATATTCAAGATAGAATAAAGTCCCTTATGTGCAATGCAACGAGAATAAACCTAAACAAATAAATCCAAGATTAAAGCATGCATTTTTTTTTTTTTTTTTTTTTCAAATCTTACTGGTCGCGTTAGTAATTTGTTTCAGTATATTTACCGTCCTGTTCCAGCTTTTTGTGGGCGGCTATAGCCTGTCTGATATCATTTATCTCGTTCTCCACGCTTGGGACCTTCCTGATCTGGAGCAGAGCCTTACGGGCGTCCTCCTCTCGCCCCTTCTCCATCAGCCACCGGGGGCTCTCGGGCAGCCACAGGAACCCAATGAACTGAATGACGCTAGGGACCCCGGCAAGGCCCAACATGTACCTGATGGGTAAAGGTTGAAAACTTTAGTCTAATAATGACAAAACGACAAGCTCGGCAGAATTCTCACTATATGTTCATATGAAAACTTTGGGTCAAAGTTCGAATTGCAAGTGAAAATAAATTTTATTCAATATTTAAGACCTTAATCAGACTACTCAGTATAATCCTATCAGACAGACAGCAGAAGCTCGGCTTATATTATTTTACTGTTTTTTTTTTTTTTTATTTATTTATTTATTTATTTATTTATTTATTTATTTATTTATTTATTTATTTATTTATTAGAAAGTCATTCTGTTCGTTCGTCTTTGGATGGTAAAACACCTGCGTCGAAGAAACAGTTTATCAATGGCAGTTCGGTATGAATGTTTGTCTCACCTGAACAAACAATTTATATCCCCTCCCCCAAACACCCCTCACCTCCATCCATCCTCTTTATTGACGCTGAACAGTCCTGCTACTACACTGGAGATGACAATTCCGATGGTTATGAAGAGTTGGTTGACCGTAACAAGTCTCCCCCTAATATATGTCGGTGCCGCCTCGGCCACGTACACGGGAACTGACATAGACGCAAAGCCTGCAAAAATGCAGAAACATGGTTTCATCTTCTTTTTTTTTTAAATAAAAATGTATTTTCTCGCTTCCAGTTGGATCCATTGGCAGACAAATTAACTATCTTTTATGGTCAGTCATGGCTGTATTTGGGGGTCGTGGTAGTTGCTCTAAGCTATCCCAGTCCTGCTATGGCTGCCAGTTTTGGTTCGTGATTGTCTCTACGTTGTTCCCTTTTCTCCAGTAAAGCACACGGACAGACAATGTGAACAGCTTATAACTGAATTGTCTTTTTTAAAACCCCATAACTGATATTGAATGATGTTCTAACAGCATGCTAGTTCTGCAACAATGGGGTCGCGGGTCCCGCCCATTGGCGCCTAAAGAAATAGATGTGCTGCTTGTGCCTCCAGACAAAGTTTATATGCTGCTGACTGACCATCTGATTATTGGTTAACTGCTCAGGTCTGAGCCTGCCCAGGAAAAGTGGTTGAAGTCAAACCATCCATACATGTAAGCCTTAATTATTTGAGCCATGACATCCTAATTATGGGTAAAAGTCCCATAAAGTGGAGAACGTCCTGACATGATCATAGCCGTTGACCATGGGGCCTTAAGCATCAATTCAAAGTTTCAGACAAACAAAATAAACAATCGGATCGCTAGTTGTCCCTCCGGTGCTTAGTTGAAACGCCAGTATTTTAGTTCTCTTCGTAATGACTCATGAATGCATTCATGGTTCTTTGGGGATGCTGGAGACATAAAACTCTTCCGACTTTAGATTAAGGTCAAACTCGTGCCTGAGCCAGGTGGAAAGGGCACACAAATCGTACGCGGTATGAGTCAGTATTATGCAAGACAAATCTAACTGAAATACCTTTTACTTTTTATAGTTGTCACGAAATTGACATATCTTTTGTTTCTTTTCAAGCTGGATACATAAAATGCCCCTGATATCTACTGACCTAGAATTTGAAAGAGATTAAAATTTAGGGCACTGGCCTATATTTGTTCACGAAGCAGACATTGACTGGTGAGCTGATTTTTGGGCTTTCTAGGCACAACATTTACTAAAATGTTTTGTCTCCAAATCATGTCCCCGTTTCGTCAGGATTCCTATATAAATGGTTTTGTGCTGTTGTTTTACTCTTAAATCATTGTTTCGTGGGGTTAAAATCCCGACTTCTCGCATTAAGAATCTTGATCATAAATTTATCAGTCTTCTAGCTACCCAAACCCCCCTCCCCCCCCCCCCCCCAGGGGGAATTTTCTACACTATGATTTTCTAAAAGTACATTGAAAAGCTATCAAACCCTGTTTTCTGCCATCTGGAAGAGGAAGCGTTTGCGTTTTATGCTATGTTTCATTATATTACCCTAAATATTCAATTTTTAGCGTTTTAATAATGGGGGTACACAGAGAAAACTGAAGATATCTCAGTTTTTTTATCCTAGACCATTGAACTTGGTCTCATTTCAATGCTTATACATAGCCCTTTTATCCAATAATAAGTAATGGAAAATATCTAATTTGCTTATTCATGAATTTTCATTAAAACATTAAAATAAAAAAACGAAACATTCAAAAATTAATTATCCCCGTAAAAACTAATTTCAGGCCTAAACTATCATTATGGCTCATTGTTATTGTACCAATAATACTATATGACAAATTTGTTGACGCCATGGACCTTACTGAAAATTTTCTCATTTGCATTTTCATGAATATTAATGAAAATGACAAAAATCAAAATTTACTCTATTGCCATTTAAGGGTTTGAGTGGGTTGTAGGATGTACCTTGCAACCTTAGACCAAATGCTCATGGTGCCAATTTGGTCAGAGGATCACTTTAATGTCCATTTGAGTGATCACCCCAACCCCTAATAAGCAGAGGAATTAATGTGATACACCTCTATTACCACATGTATCTTGGCTACTGATAGACATAGAGAGCTGAAATAGGTATCAAATGATTGCTTTGTCAATGTTTTATAATCATGTAATAAGATATATAAACAACTGGCTATCTTAATGCTCAAATATTAAAAAGAAGTTCAGATATTAGAAAAGAAACAGATAAAGGAAGGGGGTATACCAAACAAAATTGCTAATATCTCAGTGACCAAAAACTCTAAGAGAGCTGAAATGTGTATCAAATGATTGTTGTGATAATGTTCTATAATCATGTGATAAGATACAGAAAGAATCTGACTTTCTTGATGTTCAAATATTGATAATAAAATATAATTGTAAATAAAATAACTTTCAATAGAAGAGAAAAATCACAGAACATTGGAGGGGGTATACCTACAGATATGTTTATATCTCGGCAACCAAAAGCCATAGAGAGCTGAAACTTATTACAATTGACTGCTATGATAACATTCTAAAACCCTGAAATAAGATACATTTACAATCAGACTTTTCTGCTGTTTGACTTTTGATGAAATCAATAAATATAGTAGAAAAATCACAGAAATTGGAGGGGGTATACCTATAGAAACGTTTATATCTCAGCAATTAAATGCCATAGAGAGCAGAAATTGGTGTCAAATGATTGCGTTGACACTATTCTATAACCTTATAATAAGACATATAAACAAGCTGACTTTTTTGTTGCTCAAATATTTAAGAAAACTTAAGATATAAGAGAAAAATCACTGTCAAAGGAAGGGGGTATACCAATAAAATTGCTAATATCTCAGTGACCAGTCGCTCTAGAGAGTTGAAATTGGTATTAAATGATTGGTATGATAATGTTCTATAATTGTTTGATTAGACATACAAATAATCTAACTTTCTTGTTGTTCGAATATTGATGAGAACTTAAAATATTAGATAAAAATCAAAGAAAAATGGGGGGGGGGGGGTATACCAATATAAACGTTTATATCTGAGCAACCAAATGTCATCGAGTGCTGAAATGGGTATCAAATGATTTCTTTGACAATATGTTATAACCATGTAATAAGATCTATAAACAAGCTTACTTTCTTGTTGCTCAAATATTTAAGAAAACATAAGATATAGCAGAAAAATCACTGCCAAAGGAAGGAGGTATGCCAATAAAATTGCTAATATCTCAGTGACCAATAGCTTTAGAGAGCTGAAATTGGTATCAAATGATTGGTATGATAATGTTCTATAATCATATGATAAGACATCTTTTTTGTTGTTCAAATATTGATGAGAACTTTTAATATTAGATAAAACTCAAAGAAAAATGGAGGGGGTATACCAATGTAAACGTTTATATCTCGGCAACCCGATGTCCTAGAGAGCTGAAATTGGTATCAAATAATTGCTATGACAATATTCTACAATCATGTAATAAAATATATAAACAAGCTTACTTTCTTATTGCTCAAATATTTAAGAAAACATAAGTTATAGCAGAAAAATCACTGCCAAAGGAAGGAGGTATACCAGTAAAATTGCTAATATGTCGGTGACCAAGAGCTCTAGAGAGCTGAAATCGGTATCAAATCATTGCTAGGATTATGTTCTGTAACCATGTGGTAAGACACACAAACATTCTGACTTTCTTGCTTTTCGAATATTGATAAAACTTTAAATTTAAGGGAAAAATCACAGAAAAATGGAGGGGGTATACCAATGAAAAGGTTAATAACTCAGCAACCAAAAGCTCTAGAGAGCTGAAATTGGTATCAAATGATTGCTATGATAATGTTTTATAATCATATAATATGATTAATGATTAATTAGACTTTCTTATTGTTCGAATATTGACAAGAACTTTAAAGATTAGATACAAAAACACAGAAAAATAGAGGGAGTATACCAACGGAAACGTTTATATCTCAACAGCAAAAAAAAAAACTTAGAGAGCTGAAATTGGTATCAAATGATAGATATGACAATAATTTATAATTATATAATAAGATATAGGAAAAAGTTGACTATATTGTGGCCAAAATTTAAGAAAACTTAAGATATAAGAGAAAAACATAGACAAATGAAGGGAATATACCAATAGAATTGACAGTATCTCAGCAACCAAAAGCTCTAGAGAACTGAAATTGGTATCAATTGATTGATAGGATCATATTCTATACACAAAAAATAGGAAAATAACAGAAATAATCAGATACAAGTCATTCTGTAGGTATACTAGTTCATTTTTTCATTATTTCTCTGCGATTTCTAGTTTTCATTAATATTCATGAAAAAATAGAAGAGCCTTTTATCCGTAAATACATGTATTATATGTATAAGGGTGATAGAACATGGCCATAGCATTCATTTGATTCCACATTAGTGTTCCATGTTTATCAACAGCCCAGGTACAAATGATACTATATGTATACACCCTGTTTTCCAGGATTTTTTCCTTTTTAATTAAGACTCATGAATATACAAATGAGATAATTTTCGCATAGGCTCATGACAACAATAAATTTATGAAATATGTCTAAATGGTGCAATATGAATGTGTCACAACTATAGTTTAGGCCTGAAATGAGTTAACTTATGGGTTTTTAATGATTATCTACCATGTTCATGTTTTCATTAATATTCATGAATATGCAAAGTAGATATTTTGCATTACTTATCATAGAATGAAAGGGCTATGTCTAAGCTTTTAACAAAGACCAAGTTTAATGGTCTAGGATTAGTAACAGCAGAGGTATGATCGATTTTCTACGCCTACCCCCATTATTTCTATACAAAAGATGGTATCAGGTCATATAATAAAACATAGCATAAAATGCAAACGCTTCCACTTCCAGAGGGCAGAAAACAGGATTTGATAGCTTTTTCACTATACTTTCAGAAAATCATGGTGCAGAAAATTCCCCCTGGGGGGAGGGTTTGCCCTACTGGCCATTAGCCTATATGCATTTGAAAATAAACCGCTTTCGAGATATGAAATGTTTTATATCATCAAGTTTAAAGAAAATGACATGTTACACTTTTTATTTCTTAACCAAAAATTGACCATCACGACAGCAAGCCAGTTTTTATACCTTTTGAATTAAATTTTTTATTTAGGGTATGAAAACTTGTAAACCATTTTGCCATAAATTGAAGCGATAGTATGCCTTGCTTGGTGGCACAGATGTCTTTAGCTTGGTGGCACAGATATCAAAACTTTGGTGACAGAAAAATGCGGTCCACTATAGACCTATATCTATATGAATATAAGGTTATTTGCACTGTATTATCTCGTATATCCAAACAAATTATTTCAGACTGTACCAGATATTAACACCGTAACCTGTCAGAGAGAAACTATTCCCACCCATTGAGCGAGTTCTTGTGTAAAACTTAGGCTAGTTATTTTTCTCCGGGACGATTACCAGACATGGTTGGTTTACAACCCACCCAACAACTAAAGTCAAAAGAAGGCGGGGCCGCGGTTTAAAGTTTCATCTCAAATACTGGAGAAGCGAGGGACCCAACTCTCGCCATAGTACACACAACAAGAGACCTTACAGATACCGCTATGCAGTGGAAGCGTATAACTCATCACCGTACGGACTGAACGGTAACGCCATGTGGATGGCAACGCTGCGTCTTGCCACGGGCTGGTGGAGAACTTAAAAGGTTACGCAACCTGGCTGTGCATTGTCATATCATGGTCATTGCCTGACTCTTTTTGCTGTTATACATTCTATTAATTAAGTTCGAAACTCTTAGTTACCCTGAATTCGAGGAGACTGGTGGTCGGAAACATGAACTCTATGGCCATGGGCATCCCAGAGTTGCAAGAGCCTGTGAATGCGGAAGGCTACTTTCGTGACAGGTTGACTATGCAAAACCATGAGCACCACACCACACATCTATACCCCACCAAACGAATTGTTTTGTCGCAGTGATATACGTATGCTGATTTTCATGTTCCTTTGGTGACGTTAGTGAGTCATTGTGCGAATCAAGCTTCTCGGGACAAATTAAATGTAGATCTACAGAGTACAGACATGAGACAACATCAAGGAAAAACACAATTTTCTGCAGTATGATCCAGGCTTCGCCATAATAGTATATGTTACATGCATGACGCTAAGATTAATGCCTTGGACGATCTTGAACTTTTTAACGAACGTAAAAAATTACTGACCTATGCCGGCGCCGACGACAAGCCTCCCGACCAGCAGAACTTCTTTATTGGGGGACGCACCCATAACCACCGCCCCGATAGTAAAAATTACACTCGCAAGCATCACCACTTTCTTACGTCCTATAGCATCCGTCAAAAATCCGGCGACGAGCGCAAAAACAGCGGCCGCACCGACGGTTGCGCTTACAATCAACTCCTTCCATATGGTACTGAGTTTCCAATTGTCCCCGATCAGAAGCATGGATCCGGAGATAATTCCTGTATCATATCCGAATAAAAGACCTCCAATTGTTGCAAAACATGTCAAATAATAGACATAAAAAATTGACCCTTTTTCATCCGCGACCTCGGACGCTTCAACTTCGGGTCCACCGTTTTTTACTTTCTCTTTCTCACTTGACATTGTTCTTTGCTTCGTCCTCTTTCAGAGAAAATTGAGTGTCTAATTCTATTCTGGCAGCTCAGAAAAAAATGGAAAATCAGTCACAGCCACTTGTGAAAAAAGGATATCCTCGAGTGAAATAAGGATTCCTTTTGTAGCTGTGAAAGAGCTCCGGTCGCACTTCCGAAAAGCTTGCTTGACAACCAATCAGTGGACCGAATTGCAGTAATCTGTGGAAGGGCATAAGTAAGAGCCGCGACGTGACAAAGCATATTGGATAACATGTGCGTCCAATAAGGAACCAGTTCAGTTCTTGCGTCCGCCAAGTCTGTTCAGAAGTCTTTTCTGTGCTCTTTTTGTTGGTTATGCGTCGTAACATGGTTTCGATGTTCTGAAAGCAAGCGCTCGGATGCCCATTCTGGTCCGTAATCAGCGGAAAAATCATCATCTTTTGTCGTGCGGTGGTTCGATATATAATTTGCCCTGAGAAGAGCCAAACGAAAAGGACTTTAATTCAGTTACACAAACATTGGCCTTTGCAATTTTCTAACACCCTGCTTAAGGACTTGGAATCAATCTTGTTTTCGATTAAAAGGAACGGGTGTGGGTTGAAGAAATGAAGAAATAGTGGGTAGCCATAGTTTTATATAACGCAGGCTTATCTTGATTTAAGCTGGTCGCACTTGCATTTGGGCAAACAGTCTAGTAATCGGGCTAATAATTTGAGCCGCTGCATGAGAAAACCAACAATCTGCATATGCGAAAACAAAGGCGCAGATCAGCACCGCGAAGCTGATCAGCGCCTTTCTTTTAGCTGCACGGATAGTACAATTCCTCTACTTTCTAAATCCAAAATTTCCACCCTCTAACCACCTTCTGTGACTGCACAGCCTAGTTTGTGTCGGACCTGGTCGGAAACTCCTAAGACCTTTTTTTTCGCGTCGCGGCTCTATTTGTGTCAATGTTAATGCCTGATAACTTTGATGATATGGGGTGGACATAACATTTCATAGGCGCTAGGTGCGAAAAATGATAGCAACTTGAACCCCACTTTATTAGGTAGACCTTGTAGATATAACCTGAACTTCTTCAGTTGGTCAACGAAATTCCATGTTCTGCGATTTAAAGCTTTCAGTTGCTCGATTTTAAATGCGGAAGTATGTGGACAACTGACTATTAAAATAAGCCAATCAAGAGAGAGAGGGCAAAATTGACCAATGGTGTCATGTACCGGTGTACTGTAGTATAGGCAAAATACTTTGACCGTGCCGCTTAACCTCTGACTTAGATACGCACTTGTTGATCGGACTGCTTAAATAACTACATTGTTTGAACAGGTATAAGAAAATACGCGAAAAAAAGACATAGTTTATTAAGTTGCGATCTATACGTATGCCACTCTGTATTCCCGTTATGCAACCAAAATTCTCGTACGTCGCAGGTTGATGCAACAGCACACGATACGTGGCAACTGGAAGCTTGATCGATTGGGTAACAACATTTTTGCAAATACCTACAGTGATACGATGCTCTTCGCTGTAAGTTGAAGCATTTTGTCACGTGTCTTGTGATGTTGTATCAATCTGCGCGGTAACAATCAAGGGTACTAGTATACATGTATAGGGTGTTTACTGGTAAATGCATTTGTAGATAGGTTGTCACGGAGATGCGTTTGTTTTTTGCAACGGTGGCATTTAAGTAGTGTCCACGGAATGGGTTGCGGACACATTAGCCTGAAAGTTAGACTTACAAAGTTGTAGTACTTATAAAGTTGTAGATATGTTTTCAGCTACAAATGCCATCTTAAGCAGCAGCTGCGACAAAGACGAAATGACCCGCGAAGTGAGAAAACCAGTCTTCGGGATTTCCGACCAGGCCAGCCTGACACAAACCGCCATGTACAGCTACGAAAAAGGCTCCAAGAAGCTTGAAATTTCGGATAATTGTACTACCTGAGTAGCGAAATCAAAGGCGCTGATTAGATATGCAGTTACTGCACAGCTGACCTGCGTCTTTGATTTCGCATAGGTAAAAACCCGGCTTTCTCATGGCATGGTTCAAACTATCTTGCAGAAAATGCAGAATCAATGTCTTAATTGAATAAGTATGCTATATTCAAATATAGTTTCGGTTGTGAGATTAGGTTTACTTAATCAATGAATAATTTCCATATCAGTTTTCCTTTCAAACCATAATCGTTGTCTTCGAAACTGCAGAACCTGTTTCACTTTAATTGATAATTCGACATTCTCGTTCGCATTTGGACATTTTGTGCGCACCCATTTCGTTACATATTCTTGGGCTCAAACTTTAAGATGCACTTTCTGCAATTTTGATGATTTTTATCAGATCATTTCATATCAGATTCCATTGCTTTACCAAGCGTTTGCTGAATAAGAATCAGGAAAAGCTCCTAATCTGCCAAAATTCTACAGTTTGTAGCATTTATCTCCGGCATTTATCCGACCTCATACTTATTTACATCCCTCCAATAAGTGTTATCACCGGTATAAATTATTAGCAATAAGGTGTAAACTAAACCGTAATCCTTGTTTTTGCTAATCTGGGTGAGCCTACTGATCACAATTTTCATTTTCAGAGCCACTTAATTAAGTTTGAACCTTCTCTGACAAAGTTAATGCGATAAAGAAGAAAAGTCTGTTGATTAAAAGAATTAACTTTAAAATAAAAAGAATAACCAATGTGTTTGACTTGGCAAGGCAGCTTAATGCTATGTTCTGTTTAGAGTTCTTTATTCATAAAGAATATTTACAGGGGTCAAAATTACAGGCAGTGCACCTTGCATCTTGATTATGATTTTGGCTTCAATGGTTTTTATAACTGAGTTCACATCACAACAACCAACTTACGAATGTTGAACCTTTAAAAATGTAGTCTAAAGTGCTTCAAAACTAAAAAAAAAATATTTGAGATCCCAAAATGCCTAGAACTTGTACATATCGAAACAAAACAAAAATCATCTGATGAAATTTTCGGTGGTCCAAAACTGTTTTTATCAAGTAAAATTAAACAAACAAACAAACAAACAAACAAACAAACAAATAAATAAATAATAAGCAAACAAACAAACAAACAAACAAACAATCTCTTTATTGACGCTCATATAACAATACGTTACATATGAGCCAATATAAATATTCAATCTATCTTTCATGGTGGCTTATAAAGAAATACATGAAGTGCTTTCTATATCACAAACTCTAAATGCATGCGAAGTAACGTGGTATTCGTCATCGCATTTTATTTTAAAATTGCAAATGTAACATCATAATTACAAAGACATTCTGAAATTTGGATACATGCGAAAGAGAGAAACTTTCAGTATTGATGCAATGTGTGTCTCTATTTGGAAACATGCGAGGAACAACCTCATTGTGTTTCTCTATTTGGAAACATGCCAGGGAGACATTATATTGTGTTTCTCTATTTGGAAACATGCCAGAGAAAAACTTTCAGGATTGTATGCAATGTGTTTTGTCTATTTGGAAACATGCCAGAGAGAAACTTTCAGGGTTGATTGCATAGTGTTTCTCTATTTTGAAACATGCCAGAGAGAAATTTTCAGGTTTGATTGCTATGTGTTTCTCTATTTGGAAACAAGCCAGAGAGAAATTTTCAGGATTAATGGCTATGTGTTTCTCTTTTTTGAAACATGCCAGAGAGAAATTTTCAGGATTGATTCCAATGTGTTTATCTACATGTATTTGGAAACATGCCTGAGAAAAATGTTCAGGATTGATTCCAATGTGTTTATCTATTTGGAAACATGCCAGAGAAAATTTTTCAGGATTGATTGCAAGGTGTTTCTCTATTTTGGAAACATGCTAGAGAGAAACTTAAAGCATCGATCTCTATTTGAAAACATGCTAGAGAGAAACTTTAAGCGTTTCTCTATCTGGAAACATACCAGAGAGAGACCTTCAGGATCGATTTCAATTTGTTTCTCTATTTGAAAACATGCCACAGAAAAACTTTCAGGATTGATTGTTATAAGTTTCTCTATTTGCAAACATGCGGAGAGAAATTTTCAGGATTGATTGAGCACTATGTGCTTCTCTATTTGGAAGTATGCCAGAGAGAAACTTTCAGGATTGATTGCAACGTGTTTCTCTTTTTGGAAACATGCTATATAGACACTTTCCGGATTGATTTCATTGTGTTTCTCGCTTATATTATGTTTACCCACATCAGGATTGACTGCCATATGTCCTATATGTGTTTCTCTATTTCGAAACATGCTAGGGATTGATTGCAGTGTGTTTCTCTATTTGGAAACATGCTAAAGAGAAACTTTGAGGATTGTGTTTCTCTGTCTGTCAACATGCCAGAGAGAAACTTTCCGGATTGATCGCTTAATATATAAAAAAAATGTTTACCCACACTAAGAACAAACCGTGTACTATTCGACCATTTCTTTGACCGTGTCGCTTTGTGTATTTGTTATGAGACAGTCATGTCAAAGAAATTTCACTATTCTATATGCATACATATGGCCCGGGACATACGATAAATATTTTAAAGCCCATACCCCTCTGGCACGAACTCGACCTGTGATTATTGCATTGGCTGATACACTAAATGTCTGCTTAGTCTGATCGTTGGCGTAGTGGTAGGGCATCGGACTCCGAAAGGAGAGGTCCTGGTTTCGATCCCAGTCTATAAACCACAATACAAGCCAAACTTAAAAGGTTGTGAACTTTAAAATTGTCCGTTACTTTTATTTTGACGCACAGTATGTGTAGCTAAGCCGATTTATTGATTTCCCGTATTAACTAAAAATAGACTTTTGCGTTGCGTGAAACGTGTCGAAATTCAGTACTAAGGCCACCATTCAAAAATGTTCGTTAAATGTTGACGATAAAAAAAAAAATAATAATAAATAAATAAATAAAAAAAAAAAAGCAAAAAAACATGGACTAAGATCATCTATTTTCTTTTATAATTAAATGAAATAAATCAGATAAAAAAAGTAATTTTATACTGATTAAAAATTATTAAACTCTATACAATAATAAAATATTCCACATGCTTTCCTTTACCTTCAAGTTTAGCCACGCTGTTTTTTTTAGGGACTTTTAGCGCAATGTGAAATACCGGTATTTGGAGAAGGGATTATGTTTACTGCCCATATAACATCTCAGAAACTGCCTTTTTCAACAGCACACTTTTCTGAAACACATCAAGAAAAAATATGTTTGTAGCATACCCATAACTGCATAGGCCTACATGTAATTGAG
Source organism: Rugalucina vietnamica (assembly GCA_964017185.1). Taxonomy (NCBI): domain Eukaryota; kingdom Metazoa; phylum Mollusca; class Bivalvia; order Lucinida; family Lucinidae; genus Rugalucina; species Rugalucina vietnamica. The sequence goes on from OZ024875.1 coordinate 34,717,018, forward strand.
CTACAAAAACTTACTTAAAATTATTCAAAAGAATTGCTAGATTTTTTCAAAGAAAGGCAGCTTCCGTGAAAGATGGTGCAGACTAGATCTAAGGCAGTAGACTCATTTTACCCATTCCCTCACCCTATGTGATAACGTTATAGATGTTAAATCTCTATTACACAGAGCGATTGCTCCCAGGTAATAAGATTTTAACACATCTTCGGGTGATGGGATATTCGTGTCATAACATTATAGCGACGCGAAGCGTCGCTCTTATGGTAGAAGGTTGTAAAAATGTTCTGTTATATTCTGTCCTAGATACAGGCTATCGATAAAAAACATAACCGGGCCGGACCCGGCCAAATTTACGGAAAGTACCGAAGGTTCCGGGCCGGGTCTACGGAATTTATCGGAAAATGACGATCTTTCGGTACCGGAATGTACATGTAGCTCCGAGTCCGGTTCAAATAGGTAAACAGCTATTATAAAGTTCTAATGGGGACTGAAAATCCTTATCATTATTGGAATCGAAATATGATTAAAGCTTTGATTTATTTTAAACTACGTTATTCAAATCTTTTTTAGGGCAATTGAACTATCTTGCTAAAATATTGCAGAACTGTAAGATTTTCCGGAGGTTCTGACGGGTATCTAACCGATCTTTAGTATTTTTTATGATCTCAAGATCAATCCTTAGTGATCTTTCGGACGTGAAAACAATCCTACGATTTTGCGAAATATAGATCTACTCATATGTCTTTCTCAAAGTAGGTTTTGAGGTCTAAATTATTGTTCAAACATGGTTTAGAGCTTATACATTTGTATTTAGGAAGTAGAGGGAATGTACTATCCGTAAATCAAAAACAAAGGCGCTGATCAGCTTCGCGGTTACCGCGAGGCTGATCTTCGCCTTCGTTTTCGCGCATGCATATTGTTGTTTTTCTCGTGACTTGGCTCGTTATCATCATGTTGTATGTGTTATAAGTTTCAAAAAAGTATTTTAATAGGGGTGTTTAAAAAATCGAAACGGCCTAGGCCATTTTAAGCACAACATAACTGGGTGATTTAAAAAAAAAATGCATCCAAAGCGTGACATTATGTGACATTATGTCTATGTTAATAATTCTACTTATAACATCTGTAAATCATTACATGAAAGGATGAGGTTATTTTGAAGACATTAACAAGAGATTTATGTACCAGAAAAACTTTACTTCATTAAATTCTGTACAGTATTTTCTGAGAAATGACCAAAAATGTACGAAAAAGGGGGATTTTTTTCTGTCCCAAGTGTAACGCCCGAAAAATCGGGGTTAAATTGCCCAGAAATTGTACATGCTAAGTGGTATTTCAAAAAGAGTTACTCTTTTAGATGACCATCTATAGAAGGTATTCAAAAAAGTAAGGCATAGTGTCCTAAAGAATGCAGTTATTCTTTTATAAAATGGTTAAGTGTTGTTACACTTGGGACAGCATTTTGCAGCCCCAATGGTCCTTAGAGTGTCACAAATTCCAAAAGGCAACAGATACAGCTAAAATCATTATATTTTTATTGTTCAGTGGTATATATCTTGTGTAAAAAAACTTACAACAAACTTTAAAATAAGAAATTAAAAGACATGCAACTTTGAAAAACAAACTTGCAAAAAAATGTCACACTTTTTACGTTACACTTGGGACACTTTTTGACACTAAAAATGCTATAAAATGAAAACGGAAGCAGATATTGGCCTCAAATCTTGCAAACACCTTAACATTAACACAACACATATTCTGGCATTAAACAATCATTTGAAAGTCTTTTTACATTTGCTGTAGATCAGTTCTAAAAAAAGGAGGCATTATTTTTTAAATCACCCAACTATGAACGGAGAAGCCCAAAACAGTACTGCTCACAATAGGTGATGGTATAGTTACAGGTCCCTCCATGTACCGTTAGAAAGAAGGAGTGTGCTTTCCAAAGAAAGGGAATGTCTTTTAGTTTTAACAGTACATCTCTGGCATGTCACGTCCTTGGTCAACTAAGAACCTGTTTCAGATTGTTTTCAGAATTTTGAACATGTTCAAAAACCGTCACACGTTGCTAAAGAGCGATTTGGTCGAGAATGATCTCAGAAACGGGTTTTTTTCCTTCAAGACTATGCTTTAAAGCGTCATTTTCTCGTGATAAGTATTTCAGCAACATCCGTACATCTTAAATTACATCATCAAACTTTTGGAATGCCCATGGGTAGTTATAATGACCACAGGGACTGTTTATTTCGGGAGCCCGACCAAAATCTTGCGATCCACTGAGTTGACCTGTGATTATCACAATGCATGTAATGTCATCCTAAACTAGTGGTAAGACGATGACTTAAGCGATCTTAAGAAGAATTGGACCAGGCCTTTATCTATGAACGAAGACATAGATGTAGCATGGGTATTCATTTTCGTAAAAATTTGCTCAAAACACACATTGTGGGTACATGTTAGAACCGCCTTGTCGAGGCGGTTCCAACGGGTACCCACAATGTATGTTTTGGATCAAAAAGAAGAAAAATTGTATACCCCTGTATACACCAGTTGTACTATATAAAAGTGGGGTATAAGAGGGTATACATTTCACGGACATATGTAAGGACTATGTGAATGCGATACCAAAATATTGTGTGGTCTCATTTTTTTTTTTTTTTTTTTTTTTTTTTTTTTTTTTTTTCACCGCCCTCATTTTCAATGGCACGAAGGGAAAACATATTGTATAAAATAAAAAGAAAATTTACTTTCTTACACAAGAAACCGTTTGGAATGAGCTCCCAGAACATACAGTCATGATACCCACTCCACTCTCAATAGTTTAAAAGTAGTCTGCATGGGCATACCCATAAGTTCAACCCCTGATGCTATATCCCCAGCAAATAAACGAGACATGTTGACAAAGACATACCCTACATCGACGAGGGTTGCAGAGCCTAATTAGATGTCACTTAACATCATAAGAACCGTAAGTAAGAATTCTAAAATAATTTGATGCTTCAAGAATTGCTTGCTCGGTTCAAAACTGTTTCCACCACATTTGGGCATACATAAAGCACTATCCTTTATATATATGAGGATATTTCGCAAAATCGTAGGATCGTTTTTACGTCAGAAAGATCACTAAGGATTGATCTTGAGATCATGAAAAATGCTAAAGATCGTTCAGATACCCGTCCGAACCTCAGGAAAATCTTACGTTTCTGCAATATTTTAGCAAAATAGTTCAATTGCCCTAAAAAAGGATTTGCTTAACGTAGTTTAAAATAAATCAAATCTTTAAATAATCATATTTCGATTCCAATAAATAATGATTTTCAGTCCCCATAAGAACTTTATAATAGCTGTTTACCTATTTGTACCGGACCCGGAGCTACATTCCGGTACCGAAAGATCGTCATTTTTCGATAAATTCCGTAGACCCGGCCCGGAACCTTCGGTACTTTCCGTAAATTTGGCCGGGTCCGGCCCGGTTATGTTTTTTATCGATAACCCTAGATACATTGATAGAAAAAAAATCTTTCGTCAACCGGAACCGGAATTCGCCAGGTTAATTTGCATAATTCGACAGGAATGTTATTCATTGGTCAATGCCACCGATCCGCACGCATTTTTACAAATGACGTCAACGTCAGCCATTTTGAATTGTTTGACGTCATCATGACGTTTCAAAATGCGCTACACTATGTTAATTGATCAATTAACTTTCCATATAGTTTGACGTCATCGTGACGTTTCAACACGCGCTACATTATACTAATTGATCAATTACTTTCCATATGGATATGGTTCCAGGGTGAGGAACCTGTCGTATATACACAGTTTATTTTAAAAAAAAAAATATCTGCACAATGGGAGTAGAGCGTCGCAACAAAGGTGTTGCCTTATTTCATATTATGTTATTCTATGACAATGAGCGATTTTATAAAAAGGTGATAAGATTTTAACACATCTTCGGATGACTGACCGGATATTCGTGTCATAACATGCTCTATCGATAATTCACATTGCCCCGAGACACACGTATAATTGTTTTGTTTGGCCTAAATCAGCTGACTGATTATCAATCCCGCTACTTTCGGGACATGACGTCATTCAATCTCTAGAACGTTCCAATCAACAGAGTCCATTTTATCACGTGAATCGATCAGTATAAATACCGCATGCGCACCGTCACTAACAATAAACGCAATAGAGGAAAGCAAAGCTGAGCTACACGTACACAAGAAACAGAGAACAAAGAACATTAACTGTAAGTTTCTTTGAATTATTTTAATTTAGACGGATACACTGGATGTATAGCTACCGTGTGCTGCTTTTATTCGTCGTTATTTTGCCATTTTTCGACACTGTTTACAAGAATTTCTTCATGGAAATGACATCGCAATTCTTTCAAGATGGCGCTGAACAAAGACGGAAGCAGATTGATGTTGAAAGTTGTGAATTAAACCTTAAGACATTACGTGTTAAGAATAAAACTAACAAAAAACGGTCTCATTAAATGTTAAAAATAGCTTAGGTATTCCAAGAATGTAATATCCACTGTGCTGAGCCTGTCTGAATCCTATCACCTTTGTTTTCCTTGATACCCCACCCACCTCATTACTATGAACTTTCAATATCCTATTATGCTTTTTATCTCGCATCTATATCCTAGTGTAAGCAATAATCACGCACATACCACTTCCAGGCTCATTTAAAATACAAGCATAGACCAAGCAATTAATTTATCTTTATTCTTACATTCATTCATCAAAGTCCTTGCTCCATGTCCGGTGCCAAATTTAAAAAGCACCTTTTTACATGATATATCTGACTTTGAAAAATCCCAAATAAATATGGCGGCTTGCTGTGTACGTCATCAAAAATCACTCACTTCAAAAATAATTGAATTTATGGCCAGACAAACACACAACAGGTCTAAACTATAGGGCATGTCGGCAAGGTCCTCTTCCGTGAAAAAAAATCAATATCGGTCACCTTTCCCGCTATTTTCTTCATTCGGTGGAGGTGGTAACCTCGGTCATTATCGCTATGCGTTTACTACTTTCAGACGCTAATAAAACCATAATTTGACCAAAATATTACGCATTCCTTACATTGGAATAAATTATATCCGGAAATCTAATAGAATATGCAATGCTTTGATGGAAAAATTTCATTTTGATTCCATATTTTGCGCTCCAAATTTGGTATGGCATAGCGATAAAGACCGAGTCTTGTACCTCCGCCGAATGAACAAATTTACCTGTATGACGTCATCCCAACATGCCCTATATTGCAATTTAAAACCTAGTATTTTGGCTATACAGGAACCAAATTGCAAGTTTGCAACTGCTAAATCTTCTAAGTAACTGGTAATTCAACACAGACATAATAACTACACAAAGAGAAACCAAGGCTGAGACTCGTGAAAATAAATGACTGCTCATTCCATCATTACCGTGAAGTATCTATCTGACTAAAATAAAATAATTTGGCGTCAATCGAAAATTAGACTTTACAGGAAACTTACCATGCCCAGTAGGGCACAACCGTTAAAACGAAATACAATATCTCCTTTTTAATATAGTATCTAAAACTAGATATCATATCTAAATCTAGATATAAACACAAACTATTTGAATTTACATATAGTATCTCCTTCTAGATATATAACTCTACATCCGGTTTATCTATACTTCGTTTTACATATTATATCTAAATTGACATATATTGTCAAAATATCTCCTTTTTAATATAGTATCTAAAACTAGATATCATATCTAAATCTAGATATAAACACAAAATATCTGAATTTAAATATAATATCTACTTCGAGATATATAGCTCTACATCCGGTTAAAATATATATTTCGTTTGACATATTATGTCTCAATTGACATATATTTTCAAAATATTTCGCCTCTTAGCAACATGTATACAATTTGCCTTGATAACTCTCCACACCACGCGGAGGTAGAGCGAGGAGACGAAGTGAAATGGATTGCTGCTTATCTAGCTGATCTACGTAATTTGTTGATCAAGATATTCTGTCGACTGGAATATGCCCGCAACTTAGTCTGCAACTAACATGGCCCAGTTCAACCTGGCGACGGACAAACATCTTAAATATCATCTTGGTGGTGTTTAAACGATTCCGTGTGTTCAGGTTTTATCTGACAGGTTTGAAGACTAGGTCCCTTAGACTTAACAAAAGGTCACAAAGTCTGTGGCCTAGTCACAATACGTCTTTGTCAGCCGTTGTCGTGGGACCTCGGCTTTAAGTCTCACCCGGAGGAGTGGAGAAGCATGGGATCGAACTCATTACTCCTTTTTCACAGTATATTCAGTTTAACGTCCCTTTCAAGATTATTTCAGCTCATATGAGACGGGCCAAACAGTAGGTGGGGCGAAAACGGGAGTACCCCGAAAAAAAACCCACCTGACACACCCGCAAGCAGAACTTGGCTTGTCTCACATGTGGCCAGAGCGGGGCTCGAACCCACACCAGACACAGCGGTGAGATGATCGAATGGTTAAGTGCGGTAATGAAATATCAGCGCTCTTAACCACTCGGCCACGGGGCCGCCTCGTATGAAGCTTTACCATCGGTAAACAAGTACCCGGTCCGTTAACAATGATGGTTCATGACCTACTTGTTTTCCAGCAATCATTCTTATATATTTTCCTTCTCTCCTTTCAATATGTCAGAGATGTTCCGGGATATTAAAAAATTGAGGCATCCAGACGCAGGAAGCATAAATTCAAATCGGTTCACCGGTACCAGCACCATTCCAATAACACGTTGATGTCTCGACATGGATGATATAGCCTTGTTGAGCCGCATTTTTTAATTTCACATCTGTCTAAAAATGGGTACCAACATGGCACATTTTGGAAGTGTGACATTTGTGTATGTTAAATTTCGATGGCGGGGTGGAGGCGGTGAAATTAATACTAAAATTTCAAACGTCTTCTGTTTCTGACGGTACGAATTTATATAACGTCTGTGAAGAATGTGTAGAATTGACACAAATCGGTACTAAATCTTCTAACACACGAAAACACGTTCTTCAACCACAAATTTCACATTTTGCAAAGTTCTTATAAGAATTATTGGTACCAAATCCTCCAAGCCGGCGAAGAATTGGTAACGAAATTTCATTCCATTTCACACGCATGTGAGATATGCGCATGTAATAAAATTTCATGTACTATTCGTACGTATTCTTCACACTCACGAAAACCACCCATCTGAAGTGGTTTTGCCTTTGATTCCAGTTCAAAGATGTGATGAATCCAAACCAATTCTTCACACGTCAAAACACTGACTCGTCCCGTCTAGCATGTGAAAATTTGGTACAATTTTTTCACATATGAGAATAATACCAGATATTCACAGATTTTATGATTAAGTGCCGCCGATTTCACACGTGTGAAATCTGCGGTTCAACAACGCTTTGAAAACGTACATAAAAGGTGCAAAACATAAAACAAGTAGGACTACAACAGAAGTACCGCCTCGGAGCGGTCAGTAATATAAATTTACTGGGTGGTATAAACAGTTTTATATATTTTCCATTATCTTTGTTGAACTAGAGCCACAAGATAAGCTTTCCTTCTCGGTCTGATACAAAATGCATCATCAGTGGTTTTGCAAGCACCGGGCGGTCTTGGGAGATTCAGCATTATAATTTATAAATCCGTGGTTTCCTGCAGATAGTACATTAGCGAACTCAAAAAGCGCACCGGGCGTATGAAAAATCTCAACACACTGAAGATTTTGGACGTATAAAGAAAAATTGTTTCTTAAACTCGTTTAAGCAGTCACACATTAGCGCGTGACTAAAGCGTTTGCCAGACGTATGAAAAAAAAATCTCAAAACGCTGAAAAAAGTACATTTTGTGTTACGTCCCAGACACACTAAGCAGGGAGTCTCGCCCGTTGGGGCCTAGAAAAATAGATGGGCTGCTTGTGCCCAAAGCTTGTTTGCTGCTGACTGACCATCTGATTACTGGTTAACCGCTCAGGTCTGAGCTTGCCCAGGAAAAGTGGTTTCAAGTCAAAACCGTCCACACATATTAGCCTTTGAGGCTTTGTTGGACTTGTTGGATGTCATGGCGTCCTAATTTTTGTTAAATATCCCAAAAAGTGGAGGCAACCTTAGCTGTTGACTGGGACGTAAAGCATCGATTCAAACAAACAAACAAACACTAAGCAGGCGCTTTAGGCGCGCAGCAAACGTTAAACGCGCGTCTCATACACGTTTGTGGCACGTTATTGAAGCACTATTTCGTATTTTAAATCGGAACGCGTATGTTACTTACACTGGCGTGTCTAATATGTGCGCCAAACGCGTTCACGAGTGACGGTGGTTTCCAGCTTAGACACACGACCTATTCACGCCGAGCTTCGAGAAAATTTTTAAACATGCTTAAAAAGTCTTTTGAGCCCATACGCGCGTGGAGCGCGCATCGACCTACAGTGACGTATATCAACATACACCGAGGCGTACACAAAGCGTACAAAGCGCGCAAGTAACGCGTTTCTAACGTGTCTCCATTGCGCTCCTGACGTATTTTACATTTTTGGCAACACACCCGGCGCGCGTTTGGCTTATATGCTAATGTGTGTCAGCTATTTTCCTCGTTTCCTGTGTGTTGAGACCTCATTTACTGTCCTTTCATTGGGACCTAAAAAAAAAATAGATGGGCTGCTTGTGCCTCCAAGCAAAGCTTCTTCGCTACTGACTGACCATCTGATTACTGGTTAACCGCTCATGTCTGAACCTGCCCAGGAAAAGTGGTTCATGTCAATCTATCCACACAAGCCTTGATGGTATAGTTGGTCGGATATACGTATTTAAAGCTTTTTGGATGTCATGATGTCCTATTTTTTGTTTAAAAGTCATGACCATTAGCTTTTGACTGGGACGTTAAACATCAATTCAAACAAAACTGAAACAAACAAACAAACATAAAATAAATAGGGAGCGTGGTGACGTAGTGGTAAAGCATCGGAATCCGAATCGAGAGGTCATGCAATCGATCACCGTGGCACTGGCAGCACCCTGTTGTCCTTGAGCAAGGCATATTAACTCCCCGGAGGACGAGGAGCCATGCAAATTCATGTAGCGTAACTGCAACCGAGTTTGACGGCCCCTTGCCGAGTTGCATCATAATACCGCTCTGGCCAGTGTTGATTCGAGCACCGCGCCGAGCATTTGTGAGACCCGATTCAACATCTATGGTCATACTGGGATGTTGCCTCCTTTCAATGGGACTTCTACCCAATATTTGGGATGTCGTGACATGCTTAGAAATATGCTGAAGAAATATAACCACACAACAACTAAAGCTTATAACTTTTCCTAGGCAGTTTCAGACCTAAGTGGTTAACCAGTAATCGTGTGGTCGATCACTCAGTTACAAGCTTTGTCTGGCAGTCCATCTATTTCTCACGGCCCTATGGGCGGGGATGTGCAAAGTCGCATCGGCTTGCCGTCCTTATCCGTTTAATTTAGTTAAATTTGAGAGATCGCTGGTTTCCGTTGCAGTCACGCTCTCAATGAACAGCCTGTTCATCGAGGTAAATATTAGTTGCCTGGCATTGTGGTGGAGTCACTCTTTGAAAGAAGAAAGAAAGAAAAAAAAGAAAGAAAGAAGAAGAAGAAGTAGAAGGAAGAAGAAGAAGAAAAAGAAGAAGAAGAAGAATTTATTTACGTACAGAGAGGCCCCGGCGAGATCGTACGTTGTTGTCGTGAAGAGCCATGGAGCAAAATTTTAAGATCCCTTGACTTCTGGTTTACAGAAAGCGTTGGCTCCTTCCCAATATGACTGAATAATTGCTGATATGGACGTTAAGTCATATAATCTAACCAGTCCAAACATTTTAGATATAATTAACACTTTTTGGAATTTCCCTAGCGCTTTATGTCGTTATGTTCAGCGGGTAAAATAGTGTTTACTCGTGTAAATCGGGCGACGAGCATATTCAAATCCAAACTGTACATAATTTCCCTGGTGAACTTAACGATGACGCTGGATTTTTTGTTGGAAATTTGTTTCTGCACAAAATTCAAACCTTCCCGCTATGCGAAACTCGATGAGAGACTGCGCATGACGCAAAATGATCACGTGTTCAGATGAAGGAAATAATATATCTCGATCGAAATATATAATGATATTTAGATTGACATATTATATGTCAATTTAGATATATTATAATAGGGTTTATCATATATTTACTACAAAATATGTTCTTTTTGCATATGCGATACAGACAAGAGTTACGTTCACGTATCGCGGCACAGTATCTCGAAAGCCGTATCCGTTCAAAAATTGATGAAATCCATATCACTCCCTTGGGAGAAAAAACCATATCACCAAATGATTGGCTCACATACCCACGTGACCCATATCATCCCTAGGGAGAAAAAGCCGTATCACCAAATGATTGGCTAATAAAATTATATTCGGAGCACTCGGCTCCTATTGTATTGAGTTCATTGCAGGCATTTTAGATTTGTTTGGACTGTGGTTTTATGTCACAGGCAACAGTATTTTGTCATGTCGAGACGAATTTTCGATTTGTGCTAATGTGGAAATAATATGCGCTCTACTGCACGCTTTGGCCGTATGTCAAAATAAATAAATAAAATAAAATAAAATAAAATAAATAAATAAATAAATAAAACAAAGAAAGGGAAAAATGGTCATGAATTAAAATATACTAATGTCCAATGAAAACGTACCACCTACAATAGTGTAAAAATATATGTTTTTGACTGAACATTTCAGTTTCTTTATTTGATATTTCAGTACTGTGATAACTTGTTCAAATCATGGCACGTTCGCAAATCTGTCTGATAAGTGATGCTCCGAGGATATGTCAACCAAGGCGTTAACCGTCAAAACGAAAATCACAAAACCGGTATTCGAATGTGCCAGATGTGAAGAAATTTTCAATCACGCATTGACTCGCGCCTAGAAGATGCATAACGTCGAAACATAAAGAATTCGAAAGTCAGTGTGCTTCGAAAACGTTCAACGTGGAATTTTTGACGTCATAGGCAACATTTTGACCACTGCACAATAATAGAGACATTTAAATGGCAATCATTTTCTGCAGCAAAATTGCGATAAAATCACAGATGTGAGTCGTTCTGTCCAGAAATCGTGCCCATAACATCATAAACGCTTAGGATTTTGACGTTCAATGGCTAACGTAAAGCGTTAAAATCATATACACGTGGAACCTAAATGACCTGTATATTTTTTATTGTACGGCTATATTCATCTCGACAAACAAAAACAATTTTCAGAAATTCTGACTCGATAGTGTTTCCATAAGCGGCTGGAGAGAAGCTTAAAATTGACGTCAGTCATCAAACGTCATTCTAGAAAAGGATTTCAGTGACGTTTTGCATATGTTTAAGATTCGTATTCCCAACATACACTGTTGTTGGAATATCTGTAAGAAGGAAACCATTTATGAACGTTTTTTGACCGAATTCGCAAGACTTTGCGTTTTTGAGGCGTGCATAGTGACGCGTAGAGCGTTTTTACCGCGTTTTGTGATGCGATGTAGAGGTTTATGAGGCGGCGAATAGTTCGTAGAGCTACCCGCATACAGGAAACTCATTTCTGGGATTCCTGGATCAGTCATAGTTTACGTAAAATTGAATAAACGTAATTTGTAGTCTGACGTAACGTCGCGTACAAACCGTCGCTGGGGAATAAACGTTTTGCGTAGAAACATTGTATTTAACCTATTTAACATAAGGAACATCATATGTGTATACAGGTTTTGATATCCCGCAACTAAGAGCATCACAGGAGTGGTACGTTTTCATTGGACATGAGTATATATGATAAAAAGATTACGATATGACAATTTTCATATCGTACCCACGTATCAATCCTCGAATCCCGTATCAGCCCTCGACTCTCGCATCAGCCCTCGGGCCTTCGGCCCTCGGGCTGATACGAGAGTCTCGGGCTGATACGGGATTCTCGGGTTGATACGAGGTACGATATGAAAATTGTCATATGATAATCTCTATATATTTCGTTCGAAATATATGGTAATAAGGCATATCTCCTTCTAAATATCATATGTCCTTTTAACGGTTGTGCTCTACTGATGCCTGATTTATTGATCATGCCTGTTCCTTGGTAAAAATTAGTTGTGATGAACTCGCTGACAGTGGTCAATGAAAATTATCATTATTTGATTGAGTTTATATAAGAAATAAGGTAAGTTTGGATGCATATACATTCTAAAGTAGGGCGAGCAATCATAAAATGTTGACATGATTTGGTAGCCTGGATGTTAACAAACACAGCAGACCAACTGTCAAAATTTTAGGGTAATTGAAAAAAAATATTATTGGTTTGAGTTGAGTTTCAAAATTTTGGGTAAAGAAAAACATACCAAAAATGACACTGGGTACATGATTTGACCATGAACTTATCAAAACATTTATTAATTTCCACATAATAACCCTGAGCGAAAGTATAGAACATGTGGTTTCTAAAAATAAAAGCGTCATATCATCACTTTTTGTATAAACAACAGGAGAGGCTCGAGAACAAAGGTGCGTGATTATTGTGTAGCGTGAAAAAGCATACTCGTAGGATATATTACGACAACAACAAATTCACGCTTGAACCTGTGGATTAAACTTTTCTTCAAATGATTGTTAGGGATTCAGGATTTCTGAAAAGGGGGTTCAAAGGTAGAAAAGGGGGATTCGTTTCCCTAATTTCACACAGTCTCTTGAAATTCCTCATGAAAGTAAAATAATTCGGCCCAGACGGGGGTTCAAGAGAACCCCTTCTAAATCCTCCAATGATTTATCGTTTGTGCATCAGGGAAGGCTTGAGATATTCAAGGTCAACTGTATTTGGGATAGTCTTGGGTGGGCTTTGTCATCATGATTCCACTCAACATTTCGGCTTTACTTCCAACTAACAGTATCATTTGCATCTAATCCTTTGAATTGATGGCAGTTGTGAGTAATGATGATTGTGACTTTATTTGCCTGTTATTTATGTTTTAGGTTCATAATGCAGATCTTCGTTAAAACACTCACTGGAAAGACAATCACCCTCGAGGTTGAGGCATCAGACTCAATCGAGAATGTCAAGGCAAAGATCCAAGACAAGGAAGGAATTCCACCAGACCAACAGAGGTTGATCTTCGCCGGCAAACAGCTGGAAGACGGCAGGACACTGTCGGACTACAACATCCAGAAGGAGTCAACCCTCCACTTGGTCCTGCGTCTGAGAGGTGGTATGCAGATCTTTGTGAAGACCCTGACAGGCAAGACAATCACACTTGAGGTCGAGGCCTCTGATTCAATTGAGAATGTCAAGGCTAAGATCCAAGACAAGGAAGGAATTCCCCCAGACCAGCAGAGATTGATCTTTGCCGGCAAACAGCTGGAAGATGGCAGGACACTGTCTGACTACAACATCCAGAAGGAATCCACACTCCACCTTGTACTGAGATTGAGAGGTGGTATGCAGATCTTTGTCAAGACCCTGACCGGAAAGACCATCACACTAGAGGTTGAGGCTTCAGATACCATTGATAACGTCAAAGCCAAGATCCAAGACAAAGAAGGTTAGTAGTAGAAGGAAATGAAGCAGTTTGGTCTTAAACTTTGGACATGCAATAACATATCAAACATGTACCATTTCTTGTCATTGAAGATATTGAAATTTAACCAAGTGGTTCCCGTGTCCAGAAAGATCTGGACAGGTAATTTTGGTTCTTTTCCTGGTATGATGAGTCAAAATGGCTTATGTTGGTACAATGTGTAAAGATGAATCATTTTGTTACGCGCTTTTGTTTATAAATCTTTAGTTGTACATGCTGTATCTTATGAAAAATTGCTTTATTTTGTACAGGAATTCCCCCAGACCAGCAGAGATTGATCTTCGCTGGCAAACAGCTGGAAGACGGCAGAACACTGTCCGACTACAACATCCAGAAAGAGTCAACACTCCACCTAGTGCTCAGATTGAGAGGTGGTATGCAGATCTTTGTCAAGACACTGACCGGAAAGACCATCACACTCGAGGTTGAGGCTTCAGATACCATTGATAATGTCAAAGCCAAGATCCAAGACAAAGAAGGTTGGTAGCATAAGGAATTGAAGCACTAGCACACCATTTGTCGTTATTGATAATTCATAAATTTTTAAAGAAAGTGAATCATCTGTCAAAAAAGACTTAAACGGGAAATTCATTGGCTCTTTCCGGACAAAATTGTTGCCTGGGATGATGAATAGTCTGAACATGACAATTTTATACTGGTAACATTGTAAAAATATGTAAAGAAAAATGGTTTGTTAAAAGCTCTTTTGTACATATGAATTTGTGTTGATGATGGTTTATCTAATTAATGAGAATTGCCTCGTTATATTCTTCAGGAATTCCCCCAGACCAGCAGAGATTAATCTTCGCTGGCAAACAGCTGGAAGACGGCAGAACACTGTCTGACTACAACATCCAGAAGGAATCCACACTCCATCTTGTACTTCGTCTGAGAGGTGGTATGCAGATCTTTGTCAAGACCTTGACAGGAAAGACCATCACACTGGAAGTCGAGGCTTCAGACACGATAGATAATGTGAAGGCCAAGATCCAAGACAAAGAAGGTTGGTAGCAGCACCAAGTTAAACACAGTCTCTAAATACTGAATACAGCCAACATTTTTGGCTTGTCAGAAACTTTTTTGCTGGTGAAAATATAGTAAAATTTCCATCCAAACTTAACTGTTTGACATGAGCTGGATCATTGTATTTTAGAAGCCTGCATAGCGCAGTGGCTGTGTCACTCGTTGTGTGATGCAGGGGTGGCATGTTCAATTCGGATGAGACTATAAATTGGGGCTCGGGCCAACATTAGAAATATTCTCGTTTCCCCTTTCCCGACCCTGTATCTCAGGTATGAGTCCGTCGGTCGGATTTTTTTTTTATCCATACATACCCTTATCAATGAATTACCTGTTCTAATAGATAAATTGCATCTTCAATTGTAAACTCATTTGTGTACCTTTATATAGATGTTTTAAACATCTATATAAAGGTACACAAATGAGTTTACAATTGAAGATGCAATTTATCTGTGTTCTTCAAGGATAGAAGTGTTTCCATTTTAAGTCAATTCTTCCTTCTGGAGCATATTTCTTTTTTGGTCATGCAGTTAAAAAAATCTTGAAGGAAAAATGCAATAAAATTTTTTGGGTCGGGGCAAATTTTTAGGGTCGGTCAGGAAAGGGGAAACAAATGTAATTTTATTTTTGGCCTCAGCAGTTGGACATTGGTCCATTATGTTAAAACTCGAAGGGAACCTCCTGGTTTACATAAATATGTAAAATATTAAAAAAAAAAACAATCTTTTATTGCGTGGAATTCTTTAAAAATCAAATTGCTTTGTATTTTTCGTTACATTTTAATTTGCTTTGTTCTCAGGAATTCCCCCAGACCAGCAGAGATTGATCTTCGCCGGCAAACAGCTGGAAGATGGGCGTACCTTGTCCGACTACAACATCCAGAAGGAGTCAACCCTTCACTTGGTCCTGCGTCTTAGAGGTGGTATGCAGATCTTTGTCAAGACACTCACAGGAAAGACCATCACACTCGAGGTTGAGGCTTCAGATACCATTGATAATGTCAAAGCCAAGATCCAGGACAAAGAAGGTTAGTAGCATAAAAATTCAGCAATTCAAACTGGTGAACTGCATGCAGGATGCTTTTGGCATGTAAATGATCGGTTTAGCATGACCACGGTTATTTACTAAAAAAAAAGTCTATTTGAATTAACACGGGCAACTATCAGGCATCTTTCGGTGGACCCCTCAGCCAAGTGGTTGAGGGCTGATATTTCATTACTCGCACTTTTGATCATCTCACGGCTGTGGGTTTGAGACGAGCAAAGTTCTGCTTACGGGTGTGCTAGGTGTTCTTTTTTTGGGGTTTTGTTTTCATCCCACCTGATGAGTCATGAGCTGAAATAAATCTTGAAAGGGGAAGAAAACACAATAAAAAAAAAACGTTGGCAGATGTCCCCATAATCATTAAATATTTACAATACTGCTGCCATTATCATTCAATTGAAAATCAGTCATTTCACACACACACACACACACAAAAAATGTTCTCCTTGAAAAGGTTCTATCTAATAAAAAATTCTTTTAATTTGCTAGGAATTCCCCCAGACCAGCAGAGATTGATCTTTGCCGGCAAACAGCTGGAAGACGGCAGAACACTGTCGGACTACAACATTCAGAAGGAGTCGACCCTCCATCTTGTACTGCGTCTGCGAGGTGGTATGCAGATCTTTGTCAAGACCTTGACAGGAAAGACCATCACACTGGAAGTGGAAGCTTCAGATACCATCGATAATGTGAAAGCCAAGATCCAAGACAAAGAAGGTTGGTAGCAGAATTAGCTCTGACAGCGGATTACGTACATGAAGAAATTTACCCAGAAACAAGCGCAAGGATGGTTGGTGGGAGTATGGGCCCCCTCCCATTAGAAGTAGATGGGCTGTGTGCCTTCAGGCAAAGCTAATCTACTGACCGACCATCTGATCTACTAGTTAGCCGCTCATGTCTGAGCCTGCCCAGGAAATGTGGTTTATCCGTCCATACATAAAAGCCTTATTGGTTTAGTTTGATGGTTATATTTATGAAGCACATTTTGAGTGTCATGACATCCTAATGTTGGGTAAAAGTCCCATAAAATGGAGGCAAGGTCCCGACATGACCATTGCTGTGGACGTAAAGCATCAAACAAACAGAAATATTTACCTTTTGGGCATCACTTTACGTGCTTATTGCAAGTATAGACTTGCTCATTACCGGGACTGTAAGCCAACTTCTAAATTAGAAGACGATAAATTCATTGAAATTTTTTAGGTAGACAGATTGAATGATCTAAGTGTTATTCTTTGAACTCTGGAATGAACACATTTGTCTGCCTAGTTTAGTTGATAAATTTTCTCCTATAATTTTCCAGGAATTCCCCCAGACCAACAGAGATTGATCTTTGCCGGCAAACAGCTGGAAGATGGCAGGACACTGTCAGACTACAACATCCAGAAGGAGTCAACCCTTCACTTGGTCCTGCGTCTGAGAGGTGGTATGCAGATCTTTGTCAAGACCCTAACCGGAAAGACCATCACACTCGAGGTCGAGGCTTCAGATACCATCGACAATGTGAAAGCCAAGATCCAGGACAAAGAAGGAATTCCCCCAGACCAGCAGAGATTGATCTTTGCTGGCAAACAGCTGGAAGACGGCAGAACATTGTCTGACTACAACATCCAAAAGGAGTCGACACTCCATCTTGTACTCAGATTGAGAGGTGGTATGCAGATCTTTGTCAAGACACTGACGGGCAAGACCATCACCCTCGAGGTGGAAGCTTCTGATACCATCGACAATGTCAAGGCCAAGATCCAAGACAAGGAAGGAATTCCCCCAGACCAGCAGAGGTTGATCTTTGCCGGCAAACAGCTGGAAGATGGTCGTACCTTGTCCGACTACAACATCCAGAAGGAATCAACCCTTCACTTGGTGCTCCGTCTGAGAGGAGGAAACTAAAAAAGAACTACAATATGAACATTCTTAATGTTGTTTGTGACTAGATGCACATGAATTTTTCGAACTTGAATGAGAACCTTCAACTGACTTTCGAAACTTCTTCATAAAGCATAAAGCATTTATCTATAACAAACCAAAAAAAAAAAAAATTGTATTCTTCAGTAATAATTTCTTTTGATAGCTTTGCCAAGTTTCATTTTAGGCTGTAATTTTTTTTTTTTTTTTTTTTTTTGCCAAGCTTTGTTTGGTTCCCTCTTTCTATACAGTAGTGGTATCCTATTTCATCTTCAGATCCGTTTAACATATCCAACTACAGTTCTCACAGAGCTACAGTTGTCACATAGAAACGAAGATAATTGTCACCAAACATCCTTTTTGGTCTGTTCACACATTTTTCAGATTCCACACAAATTTGAAACTGGCAATGAAAACTTGTTGAACTCAAAACTACTTTTTATATCTCTATTAAACATTTAAAGAAAGTGGGAAACAAACAACTCTACTCATTGAAATTTGCAAATTGCACCATTAAAATTTGTCTTAAAAATTCAAAAATAAATAACCAATATTAATATGTATTCTCTTACTTTAAATCTGGACCCTGGATCAAGCACTAGAGTTAATTCTGTTGGCCTGGATTTCACCATTGGTAATGGGTCTGATTCGCAATGAAGTGGACTCCACAAGCATCCTAATGTCTTGCATACCGGTATTCCCTCGTATAAATATTTTGGTTATGAGAAAATTTTACCACCATTCATGCGGAGTCCGATTTAGGAAGAGCACTTGACAGTTGATTGTGGCAGTAATGTGCACTAAGTACTGATATTAAGCTTTCCTTTGGAATGCTTGCAAAAGTTCTACTTAGTTTTCAAGAATATGTAAGAAGTTTGACAGACACCAGGCTCTGAGGTTATGAAACTTTTATTTTCAACTTGGCCGAGATAAAAATTTATCCTGCTCATAAATGTTGAAATGCCAACAATTGTTGGCATACATTTTAACAATTATTAGCTTGATAAATTGAAGGTTTTGATGATCTACACTGAAATTATATTTATTTGGGCTATTTCGACTTTTATGGTTAAATTTCAGTCTCGGCTGAGTTGAGCACGAGAAAAGTTTTATAACCTCGAAACGAGGGCAGTCCCATCATAACCTTTAAGAGTTGACATAAAGCAACCGTTGCAAAAATTGCTCTATTCCGAGGTGATTCTTTTTTTTTTTTTTTTTTTTTTTTTTTTTTTTTTTTTTATTCAGTTTTACGTCCCTTTCAAGATTATTTCAGCTCATTTGAGACGAGCCAATCAGTAGGTGGGGCGAAAACGGGAAAAACCACCTGGCACACCCGCAAGTAGAACTTGGCTTGTCTCACATGTGGTCCTGCTCATTGCTTTGATGTGCTATTTTCCTGCACATTGCTTTGATGTACATGTTCTTGTATCGTGTTGAGCAATGTGGTCAAGACTGGAAAATATTTATTGCAACTGATGTTTATATCTCAGCCTGGGATTTTAAATGCGCCACTGCATGGGAAAACCAACAATCTGCATAGGCGATAAGAAAGACACAGATCGGCTTTGCAGTAACTGAGAAGCTGATAAGCGTCATTGTTTTCGCTACACAGATACTACAATTCCTCTACATGTACTTTCTAAATCCAAAACAGATACTACAATTCCTTTTTTCTAAATCCAAAATTTCCAGCCTCTATCCATCTTCTGTGTCTGGTTTTTGTTCGACCTGGTCGGAAACTCAAATTTTCTCGTGCGAAGGCTCGAATGTCAGTTACTGATTCTTTTATTCAGTCACAAAAAATTTAAATGAGCAACAGACCAGTTATTCATAGACTAACCAGCAGATTCTAGTTACTACTAATATGTAACAAAAAAATAAAAATGAGCAAGATGCTAGCCAGGCTTGGGGTCAATTATTTTGAAAAGTAATTAATTGAATTACAATTACATTGGCATTTGTTCAATTAAATTACAATTACTGTGCATTTTAGGAAAGTAATTCATTACATACAATTACTTAGCCTAATGTAATTCATTACATACAATTACTTTGCATCGAGTGTTGAGACGCACGAAACTTTAAAGTCCAAAAATATTCATAAATGTAAATAAAACTCTTGTAGTGATAATGACTGAGAATGGTCTGACAATGAACCTTCTGTACTGTGTGACTCCTTTTTCTTTTTGCCCCCACTGAACAGCAGGGTGGCCACGCACTCTGGAAAACAGGGAATACAGGGAAAATGATAAATAAAAATTCCCTGCAGGGAAAAATCAGGGAATTTGAAAATTTTAAGAAAATCGGGGAATTTTGAAAATCCTGTGTTGATAAGAACTTGTGAAGTAGTCATATGGTTAGTTGGTTACTGTTGTTTTTTACCTGATGTAACATAGTGAATTTCTCAATTTAACAGTTGTAATTACAAACTTTTATGTCAAACTTTTATGGACATGTTTACAATTCCAGAGGCACTGGTTTGTAAAAATCATTATACATGTATATTTTTTTTTCTGAGAAATAACTTTATTTCTATTTTCAAAAACACATTACATGTACCATTTGGCAACAAAATACAAAGCAAAAAGCAAAAATAACAAAAAATTCAGTTCTGTAAATTCTGCTATTAAAGGGGCATAAATGCAACAAATATCACATAAATATGGTACTTAGCCCAGTTTTCAGGGTGGTTCCAGTTTTTTTTTGGTTTACATGTATTTTATCTGAAACTGTGTTTTCTCAAAAGTTTTCCAATTTAACAGCGTCTACATGCAAGAAAAATAACAAAGATTTTTTCTATGATGGTTGTTCAATATTTTTCATTGATCTGAATTCGAATATGGGACTTACCCTTTATTTAAAATGGGTAGAGGCCCAGAAAATGCTTCCAGTATCACACCTGACAATGCATTATTTTCAAAAGACTTATTACAAATCACAAGGTGTAATGAAATAATTAAACAGTATTACAGGAATTGTTTTAAGTTGTCAGTCATTTTTTTGAATGAGCCACAAATTTAAGTGCCTTGCTTTTAATGATGTCAAAGATCAATATGTCATTCGAAATGGCAGCTATACAAGCAATAAACAGAACTTCCATGATATGGAAAAGCTGGACATAAAATCCCAAAGATTATCATGCATCATTCCATAGATATTTAAGACCTGATCTGTTTCTATCATCCTGGAGTTGCCTATGAATATATACTATTAATACCACGAAAACTGGACCAACCATCATACTAAGAATGGTCAAAAGTTAAAAAGCTAAACAGGCTATGCATGCATGCCGTAAAATGGCATAGAAGAGGTAACACCACCGCCATATGAGCCGCGACGCGAGAAAACCGGGCTTCGGGATTTCCGACCTGGTTTGACACAAACCGGGCTGTACAGTCTCAGAAGATGATTAGAAACTTGAAATTTCGGATTTAGAAAGAAGAGAAATTGTACTATCCGAGTGGCGAAAACAAAGGCGGTGATCAGCTTCACAGTTACTGCGAAGCTGATCTGCGCCTTTGTTTTCGCATAGGCAAAAACTGGTTTTCTCATGATGCGGCTCATATAGTAATGTCGCATCTGTTGCCAAAGACACACTTCAGTAATGCTGCAGTACAAATTGCCTTCATAGATTTTACTTATGAATTTTAGACTTGATGCTAAAATGCTGACAATGTTATTTGATGATAAACTCAGTATAATTCTTGGGTCTGGAATATGCTGGGTCTATGGAACACATCTAGAAACAAACTGTAAGATTGTAAATTAAAGATCTTATGCACTAAGCTACAGGTCTCGGCAATAAACATGATAGTGACGTCAGAGAATGTAACGGTAAATGGGCATTGCCGACTGTTGTAAATAGGTAATCCAGTTTTGCTACTGTTGTTAACTCAACTATTTTAACCTAAATTTTCGTCGTTATCACATTAGCGCAGTGGTATAGTGCTAGACCCAATGCATGTATATGATGTTTCGCTGAAGCGTCGCTGTCGCAGGTTCGAATCCCGCTTAACGATTATCTTTTTTATTTTATTTATTTATTCATTATTATTATTATCATTATTTTGCGTTTTGATTTTTACTTTTTGTTTGCCAATCAGTTATTTGAATAAAAATACAGAAAACTGATAAATGAACTTTAAATGTGTACGAAAAATGAATAAAATATGAAGATGAAAAAAAAGAACATTGACATATTTGCAAAAAAAAACAACAAAAACACTGGTGTAAAACAACATCAAAAACAACCAAAACAAAAACAAACAGACAAACAATGAAATTACAAAAAAAGCAACAAAGATGATAAAAATTAAATGAAATACAGGGATTCGAACCCTCATCATAACTTTCCTGAACGCCGAATAAACATTATGTATGTCGTATCCTCTACCATTTGAGCTATGACGGGTAGACAACATCGCTTGCATTTTTATACTACTAGTTAAATGCCACGTAGGTTGTCTCCGTTACTTCACCGTTAATAACGGTATATAACGGTGTAACCTGTCTACCCTCTCTATCATAGTATGTTCCAACGCGTCACTATCATGTTTGCAGAAAGACCTGTAACTTGTCTTTCAAAATAAACAAAAACAAAACAACAAACACATCTGTGTATGGACATTTTTCAGTATTCATATTGCAAGTAAGCCCATATTTGTTTGCTTGAAAAGTGTTGTTGACAAACAACTGCAAATCAGTCCAAAGTCTAATGGTTTAATATGGCCAAATTTTGGGTGGGTTGTGAAATTATTTAGTTGCATTATCTGAGTTCTGTTAAATCAGCCAAACTGTTTTATAAACAAAAGTGTATATATATTTTTTTCCTATAAATGCTAAATTCAGCCCTAAAGTCATAACTTGAAAATTTTGTCCTCCCAAATCTGTGATTTAGGTTTTTTTTTTACATCTTATGCATTGAGATCCTTATTAGCACTTGTATGATTTTGATCAGTCTGGACACAATGTTTTTGATCATTGTATGTAAAAATGCCTTATTAACAAAAAGGTACAATGTATTATTTAACATAATATGAGATGAAAACACTTTTTGTCAAAATACCCAAGTTTAAAGTAAAACGATTTGTCACAGTATGAGTAAATTTTATCAGGGAAAATTGAGTTCGGATCAGGGAAAATTCAGGGAAAAATCAGGGAATTTGATTTTCAAAATTGTGTGGCCACCCTGAACAGGGATGTTTGAACCCACTGTTGTATATAGAATTAACCATCAAATGATATGGTTATAAGTTTAACGTGTATCCCATCAAATGTCGAAAGATTATTTGCAAATATAATAACTACTCATAATTGGTTAATAACAAGGAAGCAGTATATCTGTTCTCACATGACTGAAAAGTTGTTGACTCTCACGCTAAAGCACATTTTAAATGTTTTGATAAATTCTACCAAAATAAGTTGGCTGACTGTGACACTGGCTTATTTATAAAAGATGGGGGGAATGATCACAGCTGGTTTCTTATGAATGGCAAATCAAGAAAACAAAACACAAAACATGTCATGTGTAAAACATCTAAAGGGTCAAATGTCTACATGTGCTGTCCTACAATTGCAAAATGTCAATAGAGCTATTTATAAATTAAACAAGGGCTATACTGTCTGACTGTGCATGTATCTCACAATCATAGAAACATGATAAAAAGGTAGAAGTAGGCAAAGATCAGGAAAAGGCGCAATCAGAAAGAGATTCCCACTCCAAAAACCGAGGTGGGAAAAAACCAAACTAACAATCAGGCACTTATACCATGAAACATATCGTAAGCCGAATGAGCAGCTATTTTCCCAATAGGTGGCCACTCAGTTAACTTAATTAAAAATATGAAAACATACATAAGGCGCCAACAGCACAAAAAAAATTAAACACCAAGACATAAAACAAAAAGAACCACCACAGAAGTATCGCCTTGGAACGATCAGTAACACAAAGTTACTGGCGAGCTTAAACCGGTTTTACAGGATCCTAACCTCACCCTCAGCTTCTGCAGTGGTTCATAACATTTAGTAAGTTCTTCGGTCCTCGTGGTGAAGAATTTTTGACCAAAATTTCCATCAGTTTCTTATTTTGAAAACATGATACATGTATTTGTTCACTCCATCTTTCATACTTAGAAATACAAGATGACATTGAAAAGAAGCAGTTTAATTTTGTGACCAGTTAAATTAAAAATCTGTCAGTGAGGTGTGAAAAACTAACAAGGAATTCTGTAGGCAATACACCAATCAAGGACAAAAAAGAAAAGATAATAATTGTTTGAGTTTCCACACTTCCTTTGATCAATCATTCTTTAACGTCACATTGTGTGTTACTGTATAGGATGATAAATAGCTCTAAGGTCATCTGTTTAAGGGAAGGATTAAACATGTTAAAAGTCCCCAAAACTTAATTGTATCAGTAGATGAAGAAACATGTTTAATACATGAAGAGACAAAATTTGACTACTGTTGTAACATAATTTATCTCAATGGGAAGATATTTGATTTGAGTGCTGTATTTATAACTGACAATATACTCCAATGATACATGCAAGAAAACAAGACTCAACACTCTAAGACTTACAATAATAATCCCTAAATATACAATGTATATGTAAGAGATGTTTTCTTTAAAGTAATTCAAAGTAATTAAAAGTAATTGTTAATTACACCCCATTTTGACACTGTAATTCATTACATTTCAATTATTGTAATTAAAATAAAGACTGAATTACAATTATTTTCAATTATTTTGAAAAATGTAATTAAATTGCAATTAATTACAATTACAATTTTAATTACCCCAACCCTGATGCTAGCAGAATAAAATGGTTTAGTAACTGGCATAAACATGCAGCAGATTACATGTTGATGTTGAATGTTGACATCTTTGGCAGAGTGGAGTGACCTAGTGGTACTGTGACTGTCAGAAAAAAACTTGCTTTAATTTCTCTAGTCCCATGTTACTGAATATAGAGATCAAATATGATTTTCCATTAACATTCTCTAGGTCCTGAGGGGACATATTCATATGCGTAAAAGTTTTCATTCTTAGATTTGTTCCGGCAGACATCAGTTTTGCGTGGCGCCTGGTAACAAGCATAAATAAAATACATATATTAATGTGCGCAAGAGAATTGCTGTATTTTAAAATACATGGCATGGCTGTTAATATCGTGTGACACGGGTATTTATGCAATAATGTAGGGATCAAACAATTTTTTCCATTCATTAACATTCGCTAGGTCCCAAGGTGAGTATTGAAAACCGAGGGCATAGCCTGAGGTGAGTTGAACACCGAGGGCGTAGCCAGAGGTTTTCACACTTCCCAAGGGGAAAATTATTGCATAAATTCTGCACAAACGAGAAATGATGGCACTATTTAATAGCCTCGTCACATTTTCATACGCACAAAAGCTTTAACTTGAGTGTGGCGCCTGGTAACGAGCGTACGTAAAAGCCCTGTATTAACAGCACGCTCACGAGCATGGCTTTCTTTTCATTTAATATATGGCTGTTAATATCGTGTGACACGAGTATTTATGCAATAATACTGATTATTATATAGCTATAAATATCAAATGATTAAAACAGCGATAAAAGCCGAGTAACAAGTGTGCAGATATCAGACGATATCGGCACACTTTCATGATATTGCACACTTTGAAAGTGAAAGAAAAATTTCTGTAAAGCACTGCAAAATTTTTACTTAACGGCCATTGTTGAAAGTTGTAAACTTGGGGCGTCAACTTTGATGACGTCATCTTTATCTGACGTCACGCGGAACATGACGTCATAGCGGAACGAAACGTCAACTGAAGTTTGACACTTGCAGATTTAAGTATTAAAGTCGAAAGAAGAAATAGAATATCGGAAATAATGATTTTATTGCAAAATATGCTTCAGAATAGTAACAGTGCAAAAATGATATCATTTGATATTGCACTAGTGCAAAAATGATATTCATGGATATTGTCACTGCTTTCCCATAAAACTTTCATTTTTTATATTAACCACAATCAACAAAAACATAAATATGATAAGTAAATATTTATAGCTATATAATAAAAGGGTTATCACACTGATATCGGTGAATATTGTCCCTCGTTGGGATATGTACGGCCGCTCGCAAGCTCGCGTCCTTCGATATCCCAACTCGGGACAATATTCACCGATATCAGTGCAATAACCCTATATTATTGCATAAATGCACGTGTCACATGATATTAACAACCATTAATTAATGAAGAGAAAGCCATGTATTAATATTGCATTTCATGTGCACATGTGCTGTTAATACATGGCCCTCACTAAATGCTAGTTACCGGGTGCCACACAAAGCACGTGCTAATGAGCCTGGAACGAGCATAAAAATGAAAGCTTTTAAGCGTATGAAAATGTGATGAGTCTGTAAAATATAGTGCACCATTATTTCTTGTTAGTGCAGAATTTATGCAATAATAGTGATCAAAATGATTTTGTCATTCATTAACATTCGCTAGGTCCCAAGGGGAGTGTTGAAAACCGAGGGACTTAGCTAATGTTAATGAATGGAAAATCATGTTTGATCCCTATATTAAGTGTAAATACCCGGTGGCAACTAAAATGAAATGACTGAGAAGTTGTATAAACAGCACAAGGATATTTTGTAAAAAAAATCTGTTCTGTGAATGCCTGTACTGATGATGGAAAAAAGAACAGCTATAATGTATTGGAGAAGTTAGAAATTAAGCCAGACTGGACCACAGACTGAGTTAGCTGCCCTTGTTTGTCTAGAAATTCACATAGACTTGTAATGACAAGGTCACAAGTCTGGAGAAGTAGAAATTTTTCCAGGTCGGGGAACTTTGCAGAGTTGGGGAAAATAAGGAATTATTGTTAAGTGTGGGGTACAAGATTGAACTACGGAGTTAATTCAGCATCATTAATGTCCCTGTCTATTTATAAGCATATTCTATAAAATATTATTTGGCAAATACGTTACTTTATGGGCGGCACCATTAGACCTATACTACTTTAAATATAGGTAAAACTTAAAAGCTAAAGGTTTTACGTTAGAAAATAAGAATGAAATAGGTATTTGCCAAATTCACTGGATAGGACAACATACAGGTAGCAGATTCCTAATGGAAATATGTAACTGCGGTATACGCTGAGTTTGCCTTTTCTATAATCTTAACGGACTAGTCAACCGCGCCCGGATATGAATATTAAAGTTGCCGCCTATACAGAAACCTATTTGCTAAACAATAACTCATTTTTAGCTCACCTGAGCCTTCAGGCTCGCATGTTGATTTGCTCGTTTTGAGGTTTACAAATCACAACAATTTTTCAGGCATGTCGATTTGCGCGTTTTGAGGTTTACAAGTCACAACATTTTTTCAGGCGTTTTGGGATGGAGCCACCACTTTCTGGGCATTAACCAGTACTCTGCGGAGTTAATGCTCCTTGCTCAAGGACACAACCATTTTCAAAAGGTTTTCCTCTAAAACCGCTTGGCCAAAAACAGTCGTATTTCTCTAACTGTTAGTAACACTCCTTTGGCAATGAAAAAAGAAAATTGATATATAGAGGATATTCAAGTTTTTGGAGTGAATATGAGTTTTATTTCATTGAGTGAAGTGAAAATTTTTTATATTTCATGAGTGCCGAAGGCACGAATGAAATATATAATTTTTCACTTCACGAGATGAAATAAAACTCATATTCACGACAAAAACTTGAATTTTCTTTTTATTATATTGCATGTAGTTGTAACGTTGCGCCCTAAAGCATATGACGTCAAAATCCTAAATGAGGTCATTACGTCACGTCATTACGTCGCTATTGTGTGTGAACGTTCATTGCGTCAACAATAGCATAGATTATAAAATTTAGTTATGATTGTATAAATTAGAAATGAAACGGTGGAATCGTAATTTGCGTATTCCCAAATCTTATATTTTCACATGTGAAAATATAACTTTTTTTATATTTTCACATGTGAAAATATAACTTTTTCAAATATTGGTTATATTTAATACATATTTCTCTATATTTCATCACTTGCCATATAATAAATGTATAATATTGAAGGTCACATATCTGAAATGTATGCCATGACCATATGTGGTCAAAATTTTCACAGAACCCAAAATGTCCCAAAAGCTTGAAACGGTTAGATCAACTTATGTTTCTGTTGCTTTTGAATGGGGGAAAATGATGTTTAATGGGAAAAACTTAATGGGAATAGACAAATTGTCAGGATTTATATAGATGAAAAACTTTTGGGACCATGAGGCTGTCAGCTCCTGCTTTGGGCTGTTACATGTATGACATATTCAAACAGGTCAACTTGTTTTTATGGGGACAACTGGAAAATCTCTTAATAGGGATAACTTGCTGAGAAAAGGCAAATGGATGTTGTCTACCCTTTTTAGCTCGCCTGTACGAAAGTACAGGAAGAGCTATTGCAGTCACCCCAGCGTCGGCGTCGGCGTCAGCGTTAGCGTTGGCGTTAGCGTCGGCGTCGGCGTTGCTCAAAATGTTAAAGTTTTTGGTTAAAGTTTTTATGAGTCTATGTCTCTTGAAGTTGTGGATGGATCAAGTTGATACTTTGCATGCTGGTAGATATTGGTCTGAAGTTTTATGCTGTACCATCATGACTCACCTGGGTGACCTTGAGGTCAAGGTCACGGACTTAGAAATTTTGTGTTAAAGTTTTTGGTTAAAGTTTTTATAAGTTTATATCTCTTGAAGTTGTTGATGGATCAAGTTGATACTTTGTATGTTTGTAGATATTGGTCTGAAGTATTATGCTGTACCATCATGACCCACCTGGGTGACCCTGAGGTCAAGGTCACGGACTTAGAAATTTTGTGTTAAAGTTTTTTGGTTAAGGTTTTTATAAGTCTATATCTCTTGGAAGTTGTTGATGGATCAAGTTGATACTTGGCATCTTGGTAGATATTGGTCTAATGTTTTATGCTGTACCATCATGACTCACCTGGGTGACCTTGAGGTCAAGGTTACGGTCTTAGAAATTTTGTGTTAGAGTTTTTGGTTAAAGTTTTTTATAATCTATATCTCTTGGATATGTAGATGGATCAAGTTGATACTTTGTATGTTGGTAGATATTGGTCTGAAGTTTTATGCTATACCATCATGACCCATCTGGGTGACCTTGAGTTCAAGGTCACAGACTTTGAAATTTTATAATAAAGCTTTTGCTTAAAGTGTTTTGAACTGTATATTTTTGGAGCAGATGGATGGATCTAGTCGATACTTTGCTGTTAGATATTATTCTTTTATTATGCTGTAGCATCTTGACTCACCTGTTGTCAAGGTCACAGACTTAGATTTTATGTTATAAGTCTATATCAAATATGTAGATGGATCAAGTTGAACTTAGCATGTTGGTAGATATTGGTCTGAAGTATCACGACCCACCTGAGTGACATTGAGGTCAATGTCTTTGGTCATAGATTTAATAGATTTAGTGGCAAAGCACAAGGCAGGCGAGCTACGCTGTCCTGCGACAGCTCTTATTAGCTTGCCTGTACGAAAGTACAGGAAGAGCTTTTGCAGTCACCCCGTCGTCGGCGTTGCTCAAAATGTTAAAGTTTTTGGTTAAAGTTTTTATAAGGCTATATCTCTTGAACATGTTGATGGATTAAGTTGATACTTTGCATGTTGGTAGATATTG
The DNA here is from genome assembly GCA_964017185.1 of Rugalucina vietnamica. Lineage (NCBI taxonomy): Eukaryota > Metazoa > Mollusca > Bivalvia > Lucinida > Lucinidae > Rugalucina > Rugalucina vietnamica. Next base: position 34,746,312 of record OZ024875.1, read on the forward strand.
GTCTGAAGTTTTATTCTGTACCATCATGACCCACCTGGGTGACCTTGAGGTCAAGGTCACGGACTTAGAAATTTTGTGTTAAAGTTTTTGGTTAAAGTTTTTGTAAGTCTACATCTCTTGAATATGTTGATGGATCGAGTTGATACTTTGCATATTGATAGATATTGGTCTGAAGTTTTATGCTGTACCATCATGGACCACCTGAGTGACTTTGAGATCAAGGTCACGGACTTAGAAATTTTGTGTTAAAGTTTTTGGTTAAAGTTTTTGTAAGTCTATATCTCTTGAATATATAGATGGATCAAGTTTATACTTTGCATATTGATAGATATTGGTCTGAAATTTTATGCTGTACCATCATGGACCACCTGAGTGACTTTAAGGTCAAGGTCACGGACTTAGAAATTTTGTGTTAAAGTTTTTGGTTAAAGTTTTTGTAAGTCTATATCTCTTGAATATATAGATGGATCAAATTGATACTTTGCATATTGATATATATTGGTCTGAAGTTTTATGCTGTACCATCACGACCCACCTGAGTGACCTTGAGGTCAAGGTCATGGACTTAGAAAGTTTGTGTTAAAGTTTTTGTAAGTCTGTATCTCTTGAATATATAGATGGATTAAGCTGATACTTTGCATATTGATAGATATTGGTCTGAAGTTTTATGCTGTACCATGCCCACCTGAGTGACTTTGAGGTCAAGGTCACAGACTTAGAAATTTTATGTTAAAAATATTTTGGGTTAAAGTTTTTGAAGTCTATATCTTTTGAATATGTTGATGGATCATGTTGGTATATACTGTACTGGTTTTAAGCTGTACCATCATGGCGAACCTGAGAGACCAAGGTCATAGATTTTAATAGATTTAGTGGCAAAGTATAAGTCAGGCGAGCTATGCTGTCCTGCGACAGCTCTTATTCAAGGGATATAAGCAAGAGCATGAATGAAAGTATTGGGGCATAAACCAGATCTCAGGTGAGCGTTTAAAAGACCATTGGTCTTTTTATGAAGAACAAGTTCTGATTTGTGCATTATGGGTGACATTGACGTTCCTTGTAATATCCAGAAGACTGACAAGAAAACGAAGTGACAAGGTGTCTGGATAAATTAGAAATTCTGTCGGAATTGTCATTAGTGTGGCAACTCCATCACGATCATGAACATGTCCGTGAAATGTTGACCCTATTGAACCCCATTTTTATATAGAAAAAATGGGGTATACAGGGGTATACCTATTTTTCTTATTTTTGCTCCAAAACATAGATTTGGGTACTCGTTAGAGCCACCACGGCGAGGCGGTCCTAACGTGTACCCACAATATGTTTAAGCAAAAATAAGAATAATAACAAAATTTTTCTGCTGAAAATTTTCAATATTTAAAGCTTAAAAAAATCTCTGTTTATTGCATGGGCAAGTTTTCGTAATGCTGAATAGGGAGGATGTTGCGAATACAGCCTTGTAGGTCAAGGAATTAGGCCAGCCCCATCACTGACTAGGGAGTAATCTGTCATTGACCATCTCAAACATGATTGTATGTTTATAATAAATTATGATTTTCTACCAACTTCATTTTTTATCCTTCTTCATTCTTGCAGGTTATGCACTATGCTGAATTCCGGGAAGCGATAGCACCATCCTGACTTGACTATCAAATTTTGATCAGGTCATTTTACCACAATATTGTGAAGTGTTTTTTTAAAGCTCCAAAAGCGCTTTTCTATAAAGTCTGATAATGAACTTAAACCTGAATTTTTCCCAATTTGTCGTACTAAAATATATAGTCAAAGATGGACTAGGTTTTAAAAAAATGAAAACTAAAATAATGAAACAAAGTTAAAATGTATTTAAATAAATGAGTAACAACAAACAGCCTTCTATGGATGATGAAATGAATGACTTAACATGTATCACAGATTGTAGAAGAACTGCTACTTTGTTAATCTGTACATTTATCAGAAAACAAAATACATGTAATCCTGCATTGAAACCCAGACCCAGGTTATTAAACTTTTCTCATGCTAAAGTCAGTTGGACAGAAGAGTTGTCCTCTTAAATGTTACAATTATTCACATATGTGGCTTGTGCGGAAACTATTGAGACACACAGATTTTAACATTTCTTTTGCATATGAGTATAGAATTTGACAATCCAATCCAAACCAGCTTTGATTTAGCTCTTAACAATTGTATAGTTTTTTAACACCATTTCATACTTTTTAACAGAACAGCAATTGTTTCATTGGTTTTCAAACAAGCCTCATATATTAGGACAATTTTTCTGACCTTTGTTGCAATTTGGTACAAATTCAAATTATGCTTATTTGCTTTTAGTGCTATAAAATTGGTTCCATAAAATTACATCAAAAATCACTCTAGTCCGAATCAGAATCCTGTGCACCAAGTTTATTTTCAAATTCCTCTATTTGTTTAATGGCATCTAAATCATCGTCATCGTCCAATGTTTCATATTCTTCTTTCTTGATGACATCTTTTTCTGTGTTTATCGGTCTCACTCCTTTATTACGGGATATTTCTTCCTTCTGAAATTATAAATTACAATTTATGATTTGCATCACAAGTAAACCTGTTTTTGGGTCTTTATTATGGGATATTAATTATAAATTTCAATTTATGATTTGCATCACAAGTAAACCTGTCTTTGGGTCTTTATTACGGGATATTTCTTCCTTCTGAAATTACAATTTATGTTTTGCATCACAAGTAAACCTGTTTGGGTTTTTGATCAGATCCAATGCAAACCAGCCTGAGCCTGTTCAGTCATAGAACTTTAAATTTCAGATTTGTTACTGTATTTTAGCATACCATTCCACCACAAAGATACTAATGAGCTGTGCAGAAACAGCACAGGGGACCTGTATCTTTGAAGGACAGTTAAGAATTGTGTAATATGACAGACCCAAACTTGAGCGTTACAAGGTCATTTACCAGTCACTGCATGTTAGCATGAGTATCAGGGATGGAGATTACTACACATTTGAGCCACGTTATGAGAAAACCTGATATTTGCCTATGCGAAAACAAAGGCGCAGATCAGCTGTGCAGTAACTGCACAGCTGATCAGCACCTTTGTTTTTGCTACACGGATAGTAGAATCCCTCTTCTTAAATACAAAATTTTAAAATTCTAGCTTTCTTCTGTGACTGTACAGACTGGTTTGTGTCTGACCTGGTCAGATCTCCCGAAGACCAGTTTTCTCGCATCGCGGCTCATTTACCTTCTTCCTTATTTCTCTTTGTTTAGTCAGTAATGCTTTATCCTCAGCTTTAGCTTCAGCAAATCTTTGTAATCTCTTGTATGTCTCCACATGCTCCATAGTTTTTGCCCTGCTCATGAAGTCTTGTAATACTGAAGGAAAGAAAACAGCAGCTTCACACATCTGCATGCAATATTTTTTTGTTTTAAGCAGCTGAACTGTATATGTACTTTCATTGTTTAAAATGCATGAAAATAAAAAAAAAAAAAAAACTCTATCAACCTTAAACAAGTAAGCAATATTGCCTTGATTTTTTCCTCTTTTTTCCTTTTTTTTTTTTTTTTTTATTAAAGATGAAAACAAGATGTTGCTTACCAGGAGAACTTTCAGGAATAGACTGGGCGACATTTCTTGCTGAAAAAAAAACACAACAAAACGTCTATTAGTAAGTGTCTTTTACAAGAAAATGTCTTGCTGAAAGGCTGAAAGTAACAATATGACCAGGGTGAAAATAGATACATGTAGTTTGGAGCCTGCAACAGAGGCCTAGTTAAGATGCGTATTTGCTTATTTCACGCATGCAAGATTGGAAATACGCTGCTTAATCGAAAATCGTGCGTACCATTTACGCTTGCATTCTCCGAGATACGCAAACATTACTGTTTGGCGTGAGTACTTTGTTTACATTGGAAATCGGTCGCCATGTTTGCAAGGTCAGAGAAGCGCTTGCATCGAATTTTGGGTGCGCTTGTTTGGTTCGGTAACAGGTGAGATCTGGACGTTCCGCTACCTATTCATGTCCACAATTCGGTTTTCCTCGTGTAAGTCAAGTTAAAGTAAAATATTTTAGTTACGTGCATGACCCCCCCGCATACATAACAGTTAATCAATTATCCCCTATCAAGAAATGGATTACCAAATTAACAATGTTGTCATAATCCAATTAGACATCCCATAATTTTTCACGCCTTCGGCAATTTATCAAACAATGTGCCTTCATCGCATGTTACAAAGTTATGGTTGATCAGTCAGCTATATGCAACAATAATTATTTACTTCGCAAGTCATTAAATCTTTTGAAAACCTAGCGATTTTCATTAAGAAATCAAATGAATTACATAAACATATAAAAAGAGCAAAACTTTTTGTACTTTTGGATCGGTTTTTCAAAATGTCATTAGTTTTCGCGACTTAAAAATACGTGATTTAAACTGATTATTTTTTGGATCACTTGCTTCTAAATCATAAATTGTTGGTAAAACCTTTTCAAAAGTGTTCTAAAAACGTTTGGGGTTGGTGTTTCAGAAATCAAGAATAATGACTTTACATTACTTACTAGGAAATCCCTCTCTTGAAGGGGGTCACCTCTTATTGACCCCAAACTCACAACTTAACATGTGAAAATAAATGATATTCACCTAGCATTATATACTAGACATATGTCAAAGAAAGGCTATGGCTACAATTGGAACTTATTTTGAAGTGCAGTATACACATTTCTCAGTCTGGTCTAGACAGTAGGTTAATCCCTCCAACCCACACAGAATTGCTGCACTCAAGCATTCATGTACCTAACCACACTACTAAGCATGTTGAATCTAGCCAATTCTACAACTGATAGCAAGTCATTATATAAACTGTACCATCAGGTTAAAGTAAAGGCTTGTAATTGAGTTTCTATAGTGGAACTCCTAAATTGTGTCTGGGACTCCTCCTTTTGCTTAGTCAAGAGTGCCAGACTGTTGTTTTAAAACTCCTATTGTGATCCCTGATGGTGTACCCTCAAAATTTGGCCTGTGCCCCCAAAATTGTGACACAAAGGGTACATCTACCCTCAGCTGAATAATGGAGTGGGCATGCTGTTCTTATGGGCACACACAACATAGGTTTTTATGAAGAATTAAGCAAAATAATTATCAAATACTCCTCTTCTGTGAAGTCTGACAAAGTGGCTTATGATATATATATTATGACTTCTCTGCTTTAATACAGTATTATAAAAAGAAAGTGTTTCGCAAATAGTGTTTATGTTTTTACCCCCTGAGTGAAAATTCCATGCTTAAAAGTTTACTTATCAATTCCTAGAATTTGGTTTTACCCCTTAGTTAGAAAAAATGATGCTTAAATACCCAACTGCTTCAAAAATTAACTAGGGCTCTGCTGCAAGTTAATAACATTTTTATTACATAATCAACTACCGGAATCAAAGAGAGTACATGTACCTCCTTTAGGCTCATATGGAATATGAAACATGCCTGCCCAGGAAAGTACTTTTTAAAAGTAAAATCATAGACACATCTTTCAGAAACTGTCTTTTTCAAAATATCCTTTTCATCAGGAAATTCATACCCCTTAAACCCCACTTTAATATAGTAAAACTGGGTTTACAGAGGTATACCTATTTTTCTCCAAAACACAAATTGTGGGTACTTGTTAGAACTGCCTCATATGGAGGCGGTTATAACATGTAACCACAATCAATGTTTGAGCAAAAATATATAACAAAAAAATATCAAAATTTTTCAAATTAAATTTTCAATTTTTGCAGCATGTTCAGAATTGATCAACTCAGTGTCTGAAGAAATAAGTGAATTTAATGCCTTGAGAAAAAGAATGAGAATTATTCTGACGCTGTCAACCTTTGTAATATTTTAGTATGACATCCAAAAATTGAGAAGTCCAAAAAATAAAGACAGCTTTCCGAAATGACAAAGGCTGTTGACTGGGACGTTGAGCAACAAATCAGACACAAATGTCAAACCTTGAGAACTCGGAGGGGCAACTTTGAGCCTCTGTTTTATGTCGCTAGAAACCAAACGCGACTCCATTGGTGGATGAAGTTGAATCGACTGCCAAAAATTAGTTGCATAGCTAATGTCCTCTTCAGATGAGCCACTAAATTCAGTAAAAACGTTCTGATTCGTGTAGTCGATCACAGCTGCCATGTTGAAACCGATGTAAACAAAAATCGGTATCACGATTCCCCGGAATCACCGGAATCACCGGAATCACCACCAAAATCACCGGAATCACCTCTGAAATTACCAAAATCACCATTAATAATGCAATTTAGTGCTTGAATTGTTGATTAGGTACCTTATTTGACTATTTTAAACCTAAAGTATACATATATTTCCCTGTTTTATATAGATTTTTTATGATATTTTACGACCGACAGACCATTCACCGAAATCACCACCGGAATCACCACTGAAATTATCCAAATCACTAATAATATTCTTTTTTTTTTTTCTTCTTCTTCACTTGTTAAATTGATATTTCATTTGAATATATCAAACATAAAGGAAATATCTTTTCCCGAGTGTACATGAAGTAATTAAGAATTCTTCAAGACCGACAAACCAATTAACCATTCCCTACCGGAATCACCGCTGAAATTACCAAAATCACTCATAATATAGCCATTGTTATAGACCATGGGCTTTAATTGTTGAATGAGTATCTAAATATGCTAGTTAAAATGTTAAGGACATAACGCTTTCACAATTTTACGTATAAATTTATTTCGCATCTTCAATTACAACAGTCGGCCTTCAATCTATCATCCGTGATTCAAATACAACGATTCCCAAAATCACCATAAAAGTATGCAAACTTCGAAATGATATTGGATGCAAAAGGGTAGTTTTGAGTGCCTAAAATGTATAATGCCGATTTTTATTTGTTTTGTTGAGTTTACATATTTTTGTTCAAGTTCCGTCCAGTGAACTCTAAGAAAGAAAGAAAGATGTACTGTTGATGATAATGTTAAGCTTGAGTTTGTGTCTCACTCCATCCCAGACGGAGAGACTGACGTACACCCTGTCACACTTACTGACGTAAAATCTCCCACATTCATACAACCTGACAAGGATACTTACGTTCCATCTGACGTAAAATCTCCCACATTCATACAACCTAACAAGGATACTTACGTTCCATCTGACGTAAAATCTCCCACATTCATACAACCTGACAAGGATACTTACGTTCCATCTGACGTAAAATCTCCCACATTCATACAACCTGACAAGGATACTTACGTTCCATCTGACGTAAAATCTCGCTGTTTGTAAAGACGGAACGTCAGAACCACCTCTCTTTATAGGGCCCCTTTTTATACATGATAATTCCGACTTTGACTTTGACACTTACAGCAATTTTTTCTTTAACATGAGGGTCAAACTTAATGACGTTGACACAACAAAGTTGGTTATTGGGACGGATGACGAACGGGCACTAGTCAATGCAATCAAGGCTGCATTCCCACAATCTCAACATATACTATGTACTAGACATTTGAGACAGAATGCCAGTCAAAAACTTACGGATGACGCGGTGGATAAGTATGACAAAGGGAAGATACTTGACAAAATCTTTGGAGATGACGGCTTATTGACTGCAGACGATACCATCTGCTTTGACGAACGGTGCGAAGAACTGGAGTCAATTAGCCAATCTATCTCGAGAAATTTTCTCAAGTACTTCCAGAAGAGACTGAAGGACATACTGAGACATACTGAGACAGAAACGACATGACCCAGAGGTTGCCACTCAGACTGACAAAATGTGGACTAACAACAACTGTGAGTCCATTAACCACGTACTGAAGCAAGCCATAGACTGGAAGCGACAGCCGCTTCTTGACTTCATTACGTGCGTTAATGAACTCGTCGATGCCCAGTTCAAGGACCTGAAGCGAGCTATGGTAAACATGGGTCGCTTTAGACTTGCTGAGACACATCGACAGTTCGTTGTTAGTAAGACTGTATGGACGAACAAAACTGACGATGAAAGGCAACGGCTGTATTTGAGATTCAGGAAGCATGAGGTTAAAAACCCACGACTGGTTACGTCTACGGACGGGCAGTCAGATGTAGTTGCTCCACGGACCAAGGGACAAAAACTTGGTCAACGCAAGCGACCCAGAACAGAGAGAACGACAACTGTGACAGTGAAAAAAACGAAGCGTTAAACTTGTTGGACAGTGAACTGAACGAGCCGTGAATTACAGCTCTTGGGAAACCAAGCGGCTACAACGTCGTAGCGTTGCACGGTTTCGTTCAGTTCTCTTCTCTGCAATACACTTCACGGGATGTTGTTCATGTTGCTAATATGCATTTATCTTGTTGCATACTAAGCCATTATCAAAGCAAACTTTAAGATGGTTCGTATAGTTATTAATGTTGCTTGAACGCTAGGCCATTGTCAAAGCAAACCCAATGTTTTTATGCATTTTAAAATGTTTTCATTGATTTCGTCCATTGCTTGATATGCATGTATCCTGTTGCATAATGCTTTAAGTATGACGGAAATTATGTTGCCTGAACGCTATGCCATTATCAAAACAAACCAATTCTTATACATATATGATGTTTTAATTGATTTTTACAATATATAGTTACGTATTGTGTATGCAATTTTCAAATACTCGCTTGGTATTTTCACTAAAACCATCTATATACATCATTTTGGTATATTTTCTACGTTTTATAATATTTATATATACATTTTCGTTTATTTTGAATGCATTTTTATGTTTATGTGCTCTTACAATTTTGTATCTTTAAAAGTGTGCTTTAAAATTTCAAAGTTTTATATGTAGATTTTACGTATTTTATATTTTAAGACAGTACTTTCATTTTTGTGCTCCATCTTTTTAAATCAATCTTTTATGAAGAGCAGGTTATACATAAGTTTTCATTTTTCGCAATGTTACATATTTGTTTACGTATTTTTCTAAGCTATTGTTGAAATTATTTTTGTCAAAATTGAATGATTTGAATTTTGAATAGGCAATATGCAATTATATATTATGTATTGAAGTGTTTTGTGTGTTTCAGTGTTTGTTCCAGTGTTTCATGTAGTTTTAGTAGTAAATAAAAATATAAAATAAAGCGTATTTAATTTTCATTTATATACCGAAATGCAAATTAAGAAGACTTGCCCATGAAATTTACATAGACATTTTCAGTTGTAAAAATGAAAATTTCATTTGAAACATCTGTTTTTATTTTCTTATAATTTTCTTATAATTATATTTTTGCTCAAGACATTAATTGTTGGGACACGATAGAACCGCCTCGGCGAGGCGGTTCTAAAGAGCACCAAAAATCTATGTTTTGGATCATAAACCACAGTTTTACTACATAAAAGTGGGATGCGGTGTTTAAGGGCGGTTTTAAGACCATGTGACAAGGGGCATTATTTGGTTTCTCTTTCATGATAAATTGTGTGGCCCTAAAAAGGGCCGTTTGGGGTAAGCACAGTGTGCTTATATGCTGCAAAGCACTCTTCGTATTCGACTTTCATACTTCTTCATTCCAGTGTTGTTTGTTGACTCAGAATGAGTTGAAACGTGGACGCCGTCTGAGGAGTAGTTTTTGGGGTATTTGATGTCGGGAAAGCGAATGAAATTGTCTTTGTAGCATTTTGCTAGCAAGGTATTGACCTTTTGGCGTATTTTGTCGAATGTTGGTTTGTCTAGGTTTGGGTCTGGGCTCTTTGAGAAATCGCCTCTGGTTATGATTTCCGCGATGAATACAGTCGTGGTACCGGCAGCTTGAAGGTCATCGACGATACGGACTACCCGGTTGAAGATGTCTCTAGGTTTGACGTCGGTTGTTATATCGTTGCCGGATACGTTGATGAAGGCGACGTTGGGACGTAAATCAATCATTCGAGAGTACATAGCCTGGGCGTCGGTGTCAATCTTTCCATCTCGTTTCTTGAAATCAGTACGAAGACCGCCTTTGCCGAACCAGTAGACTGTTGCTGGAACACGTAGGTTGCTGTTGCAGTGGTTCCGTAGATTCGCCACGTAGCTGTCACCGTAGAGTGCAATCGTCGTAGGCATTTTTGCTGTAATGAAATCCGATTAAACCACATTCAGTTATATATGCATGAAGAGCATGACACTTGCTACTTGAGAATAATAATTATTAACAACTAATTGTGAGATCAATCAAGTGAATTGACATTGAGTTGATAATGATGAGCCTCGCTAATTGCCATTATAATCTAATTTATCTTTGACCATTGACCTTGATTAATTGGTGAATTCAATATAATGAAAATATTTTAATGGGCAACAATTATTTTGATAATGAGGTCCAAAGAATAAACAAGCTACATGTACCTACACGTTTGTCAACAATAACGCTATGGAAGTACAAATACGGTTGAAATTCTTCATCGAAATCACCAAAAAGTCACTTAATAATTGATTAAAATTAAATTTTATTCTTTCAAATGCAATATTCCTTATTTAAATATATTCCTAAACCGAATCCTGGTTGATTTAGATGGTGATTCCGGTGATTTCAGTGGTGATTCCGGTGGTGATTCCGGTGATTCCGGTGATTCCGCGGTGATTCCGGTGATTCCGGGGAATCGTGTCACCCAACAAAAATAATGCGCATAGTTACTGCGCAAGTCGCGTACATCTTTATAAAAAGGAATTTAATTTTACTAAAAAACGGAATGTCAACAGCCATATACCGGTATAACACCGTTTTAGTGAAACTTCTACCCGACTGGGACGAATATCATGCAATTGCTATGTATAGTAACACTATTAAACCGAGTAAACAAATATGGATTATATATGTGGGCTATATAACCAAAGTTCTTGGTCAAAAGTTAAACATCACATTCAGATTGACCATATAACGCCAACATCCGCGCCTTCAAGAACGCGTATATAAGTTCAATGAGCTTTCTGTGTAATTGAAGTAAAATAAATAAAATTTAAAGATTGACAATAGGCCTAACTTAGATTTAGACACAAGTGCAAAAAAAAAAAAATACATATGATTAAAACTTGAGAAAAAAATGTAAGTGTTGTATTCAGAAATCTACAGTCATTTATCAAAAACTGTAAACGACTTGCAAAATAAATCACCGCAAAAGCTACATCAGAAAGTTTCAAAAGAAAAATCTCGCGCGACTCTCACGTCCGAGTGCACACACCCTTCCCCCTGAGAATGTTTGCTCTGCTGATTTCATTCGCAGCACAGATACTTGTACACTTTTCACTAACAAGGGCAGCACACAGCAACAAACTAACTAGGCAAAAAGTCATTGTTCCTAGTTTAGTGCAAAGGTTAAATATATAATAGGCTAAGCAATTAATATTAATTTATAACCAGCCATTGTTACAAAAAGTTGAACACATCCCCGGCATCAAAATCAAACGGAAACATTTTCGATATTTAGTGTCTACCAACACTTTCACACTCAAAATAGGAATCTTTTTAAACGCGGAGCAATACAGTTGTCAGTTACATTACAAGTGAAAGGGTGCCAATCGAGTATTTGTTAACCGCCTGTAACAAGCATGTATCCCTTGTGCATCGGAATATGTGGATAAGATATGCGACTACCCAGGCAACTGCTCGACCTTAGCTGCTTTTCGTGAATGAAACTGTTTTTCGTGAGCGGCATTTTGGTGGTGAATAATAGCCACGACCTGTGAGAAATGAAGGCCTGCTGAGCCCGTATAAAACGGATTTTCACCCTCCTCAAAATGATCGTTAAAATAGGGTTAAAGTAATGATAAAACTTTGAATTAGTCCAAACGCTTCTCATTGCCCGTTTTCTGAAAATGAAACCTAGTGATTTCTTCTATTATTTTAAAAGTATGCATTAATACCGACAGGGTATATTTCACATTATGATCGATTTGCATTTAGAAATGTAACACTATACTGTCATTTTGAATTTTATTATGAAACGAATCAGGAAGTTTTGATGGCCATGTATACAATCACAAATAAAGATAAGCAGAGCAATGTTTGATGTTTTCGTTAACATTTTCAAAATGGTGAGTGGGTTGTGGAGTGGGTTGTGTGTAGCTCTAAGGTAAGCAATTTTAAAACTTTCTGTGACTGCGTTTGCTTCGAACATAAATCAGCGATGCGTTGACAAAGCTTCGTGACCTGTAATCCCAGAATTATTGTGTTTTTGTGGAATCCGGTCATTACAAGTCGAATAGGCTAAATAGATTTCAGAAGCTTTTGAAACTTTTTGTAATTTTACAATATTTTGCATTGCATTTGGGGCCCTTGTACTTAATTTTGTGAATGCATTTATGTTCAGATCACTTAACTTGATGATACTCCCAGTGGTTAGACACGCGTTTGATAATGCATAATTCTAATGTTTGATATGCAATAAAAGAAGTGGAAAAAAGCTAATGTCTCTCAATAACATTCGCAGCCATGACGAAAATTTGTCTGAAATTTTATGCTTTAAAAATTGAAAATTTTCATTTGAAAAAAAAAAATGATTCAAAACATTGATGGTGGGTACACGTTAGTACTCGCAATCTATGTTTTGGATAAAAAAAAAAAAAAAAAAAAAAAAAAAAAAAAAAAAAAAACCGAAAAATATGTATAACCCTGCAAACCCCAGTTTTTTTTCTATATAAAAGTGGGGTTCAAGGGGGCATATATTTCATGGACATGTTTTCCTAGCGGCTGAAGATTAAACTGATATTCAGTGTAGATTTTATATTTTATTGCACGAACAATTAGGCTACTCATGTCAGAGATAAACCAATCACAGCCACAGAGTAGTCCTGCATGGTACAATCTGACGTCTTCACCATTATTGTAGTGTGACGAAGAAGCAGTCTGCTTGCTGCTTTAGCGAAGATTCTAATGAGGCTTGAAGTGGGTACCAAAGCTAATCTGCAACTTCGCTGTCCAAAACGACTGGATGCACAGCGACAGGGGTGAACAACATCAGCAACCAATAGTTCATACCAGAAAAAGACATAAGTATAGTGACACAATCATTAAAATGCAACCAATAATTCATACCAGAAAAAGACATAAAACCGTACTTTTTTCTGTGTTTTGTGAGCTTAGTACAGTATGATACGAAGAACCATTCATCGAAATCTAAAATATTTTTAACGATTGAAGATTGCCTCGCATCCTCGATAAAATCTTTGCAAACTGGCTTTTAGAAATGGATGTACATGCAGCCTGCAGACATGCGCATGTAATGCTTGGCGGCATAAATTAAAAAAGCAGAAAATGCACGAAGCACGTGCATGTAGAATGCGTTGAACGAAGCTCTTCCACACGTTTGTGTCGCATTTTGCGTCACACTGGACGGACTTTGCACATCGGTTAATTCTTGCTTATTTTTTGTAAAGTTCGGTTGCTTGTTTTGTGCACGTGGTTTAACGTCCCAGTCAACAACCTTAGTCATGTCGGATCGGACCCACAGCATCCTAAATGTTAATTGTAAAACACGAAAAAAGAAACAATGCTCGACAACCCCCCCCCCCCCCCCCCCCCCCCCCCCCCCCCCCAGGGGTAAACCTTCATTCAATTTTCTCTTTCTTTCTTTCTCTTTTTTTTTTTTTTTTTTTTTTTTTTTTTTTTTTTTTTTTTTTTTTTTTTTTTTTAACAACAACACATTTTCCCGTGAATTCAAAATCTCTGCTGAAATCAATCTTGTCTGTTTTTCAACAACGTTGTGCTTTTCACACCTTCATGAATAAGCAGGTACCCGATATCGGCTGTCATTTATGTGCCTCCGTACAATTTTTATCACTATTGATCGATTTCTGCCGTAGACAGTAGGATTGTAAACATGAGTATGTGACACAGTTAAAGATCTACATGTGGCTGTCACAGACTGCATTCTGTGAATGTACGGCATGGCGACAGGAGCATCAGGGTGGAAACTATTTTTCTTTATATCTTCTTTTTTGACAGCTGTCAAAGTTGCATCATCACTCATCAATCTACCAGAATGTAAAAGCTGTTCAGGACGGGTGAGTTGTTAGTTCATCTAATAGTAAAATACCTTCAGTTTTGTATGTATGTCAAAATATATTATTATCAATTGTTAGATCATAAGATGTAACAATAAAGGCTGAAACAGCAATAACAGTAATTCATTATTGTAATGGTAGATGTGTTAATCAAAATAAGCTAGGCTTGCATTTTTCAGTTATCTATATTTTGATAGTGTTTTCTCTCTTAATTACATACATGTAGATATCTCTGGTTTACTGGAATATAACTTGAAGTGCAGATATTAAGTTTTAATTAAATATTTTCTAAAACTATAAGAATAATAAAAAAGAAATGTTTAATTAATTAATTAATTAATTTTTTATCTTTTGTTCTATCACATTTGTTTTAATAAGCGCAGTTGAGAGCACATCAAGGTCTTTTCTGTACAACCTCTGCATAATTGTATTTATCTTTTTTTTTTTTTTTTTTTTTTTTTTTTTTTTTTTTTGTAATTGATTTACCATATTTGTTCTAATAAGCGCATATTAATAGTCTTTTAATTTTGCTAACTTACTTACTTTTTCTGTACAACCTCTGCATAATTGCATACTTTACCTTGCGAGGTCCCTTGGCATTTACTCTCCTTTTTCCAGCTTGATTTAGGTAGCATATTTACTCTGAAATAAGAACAGTTTTTAACCAGAGGCCAGAGAACAATTGGTTAAGCACTCACCCAAGTTGTTTTAATACTTCTAATGCATGTTATATCTCCCTATTTTGAAGGGATCTCCCTATTTTTGAGAAAATCTCGCTATTTCAAATTTCAGAAATTCCATATATATCTTATACATCTCTCTATTTGAAATTTCAGATCTCCCTACCAAAAATCAAGAATTTCCTTCTTTGTTTAATCATTCTCCCTATTTGGAAAGGGAAATCTCCCTATTTGGCTTCTCAGATGCATGATCATGCATCACATGTGTGTATTTTTATAGGGCTATTGTCGACCTTTCAAAGGTGATATGGACTTTAATGCACTTTAAGACCATTTTGCATGTGAAATTCTGCTTATGCATGCTTTGTCAGCTGTTCACTTCCTGGTCTCTGACTACAACTAGGCAACCATTCCTGCGTAGCAAGGCACTAAGTCATTCTTACGGCCAAGTAACATTAACAAGGGATGGATCAATTGTTTCATATTTTCAGATCATTCATGAACCTTGCCACAACCTTGCTTCAGATGATTATCCATCAAATTCTGTTGTTAATACAGGTGTCACCGTCATGATCATGTTTTTATAATGACTGAATTTCACACCTTCCACTGATGACTGATTGCCCGTTTATCATCAAGTGTCTTATTATCATGAGTTGCCGCATGAAAAAAATAATAATGCATATCTGGCAGTAAAATTGTGCATTATTGTGGTCCAGCCAGTTAACAACCAGACTAGCTGGAAGGCTGACAACAATATTGTTTCATACATGTCTGTGTTCATACATGTCTGTGTATCTATAGCTTAAGTAAATGCTGACTTATAATGTAAGCAAATACACTGTTATTTTTTGTTGATAAAATGCGAGAATCCTTTGCATTGAAAAGGATTCTCACATTTTATCAACAAAAAATAAGTTTATTTGTAATATTCATGTTTGAAATTTTAATGAATTGTTAACTAACAATGTCCTTAATTTTGAACGAGTGGGCCCTGGGTGTCAAATAGGGACCATTGATAAATTATTTGTCCCCTATCCCTTGGAAGCTTCACAATAAATTTGGCTTTAATTGGTCAAGTATCGTATTCTATTTAGTGCAAATTCATACATGTGATGCCTCCCTCCTCATCAGGGAGACTCAAGGAAATGAGCCATTGAAAACTGATCAAAATTCTTCTGAAATATATCTATCTTTCAAACAAAATTCAAAGTCTCCCTGAAATGGATCAGGACATTACCTATATATTCTATACATTATTCAAAAACATCCCTGAAATGAAACTTTATGAAAGAAAAATCTCCCTGAAGCTCATTTTCAACTCCTCACATGTATGCAAACGCTTCAATGAGCGCACACCCAAATATGACTGTGTACATACCGGTATAAGAGCACACTGGCTGGCTGGCACATTGGTATTTGTACACCAGTTTAATAAGTCATTGGAATATACCTAGGTATGTAACTAGTACTAAAATTTTGCAGTGTGTGAATATGTGAAACATTATGAAAACATGCCCATGCAATATATAGAGATTTTTAAAATTGTAAAAAATGCACATTTTCAGTAGAAAAATTTTGAAATTTTTCTTATGTTTGCCGAGGCGGTTCTAACGAGTACCCACAATCTATGTTTTAGAGCAAAAATAAGAAAAATAGGTATACCCCTGCGTACCCCAGTTTTGCTATATAAAAATGGGATATAAGGGGGTATACAATACACGGATATGTTTCCTGACGTATATCACCATTATAGTTTTGTGCCCGCTTCCTACAGTCATATGCCTGTATTCTTTTTTTGGTTAAAGCATACTTATTTGAGAAAATGCTATTGAGCATTTTAAAGCAACACTGAAAATTTAAATTCACTGTACACTAAATGGAACAAACATGGTAATTTCAGAGATTAAATTCTCATAAACATTATTCTCAATTTTGATATGCAACAGGTTTAAAACTATTTCAAGTGCCCACCTTTCAGTATTCTGCTTTGTCACGATTGATGCACTTTTTACATGTCGGTCAATTGCAAAAGTACATACATACATAGATAATTTCCTTTATTTTTAAAGTACTTGTACATCCAAATACAGCTTTTTTCCCTGTTTATCTCACCAGAGCTTAAGCCTCATGGGTGGGGGATTTTTTTCTTTCTTATTTTTTATTGTTTTACATAAGTTTTTGCTAACCAAGGGACTTCTCCTTTTGTTGTCTTACTTGTTTGTCGCATTTTTTTTTGTTTTTTAATTAATATTATTGTCATTTTTATAGCCGCGCTTAGTAAAAGTGCTTAGTAAAAGTGTAGCTATAGTGTATTCAACCTGTCCTTCTGTGGTTTGGTTATTATACTGACGTCAATAAAAAACGCCTCATCGAAAATGTTGCATAACTTGGTCAATAGATATACAATATAAATGAAATTTGCATTTTCCTTATTTTTTTACGTTCCCTCTCATGGTTTAGCATAAACCGAATTTGGTTAAGATGCGCAGTTTTCTCAAAACTTGCGTGGGTGCACCATTTTTAAAAATGCATCCTGACGTCATTAAACAGACGTGTTTGACGTGAAAATTCTTGAAAGCTGTTCAAAGTCGATTTACAAACTTAGGAACATCAAAATTTTGAAACGTAACATTACTGGACTACGAGAAGTTTAAATACTGAAAACAACATAGGGACTTTTCAGAAGAAAAGAAACAGACGGAACGAAAAAATGATCTTGTTCGGTTTCTGGCGTTCGAAGTGACTCCAAAGTCCGGGACCATCGTTCGCTTTGGTATAAAATTCCCTCTATGAATTTTTGTGACCGTAGCTCTTTTGCCGACGCTTCTGTAGCAAAATCTTTTTGACGTCGACGTCTTTTATGCTCACGAATTCTAATGATGAAACATTTCAATAACGATGTCGTTATATTCGGATGCACACCTTGAGTTAATTTTCATAACGCAATCGCATTATTTCAAATGAATAGCCAAGAATGGAGCAATGGTATTCTGACGCTTATTTCACTAGACGCCAAATACACATTATTCGTTAGGACGTTCGTTTCATGCTGAAAGGCAGGAGAAATAACAATAGAAACTATTCTTTGTCCGATAGCTATGCCAGGATAGCCTTTTAAAACTTTTTGATCATTTTGACGGCGATTACCATTCATTAGCTGCAGTGACGTCAATAACGCTAGAGAATGACAATCGGTTTTTAAAAAATGTGTTTCAACAACATATGGTCACGTGTGAATATCCCACTCTATGGCGTATGTGTTGGTATTGCAACGGAGACTTTCAGTAATCGAAAGAAGCGATGCCTGATAGACCGGTGTAACAGTTTATCTTGCCCCCCTGGACAGCTTGCCCCCCGGGGGGCAAAATTTCCCGGGAAATCTTACCCCCCACCCTGATTATCTTCACCCCCGGGGGGTAAGCTGTCCAGGCCAGTTTATCTTGCCCCCCACCCACTTGGAAAGAAAGTGTTTTTAGAATATATATGTTTATTTTCCTGCACCAATGAAATAATATCATGTCCTTCTACCATTATTTAGTGACATGTTGTCTAATCCACCCTTTTTAAAAAAAAAAAAAAAAAAAAAAAAAAAAAAAAAAAAAATATTTTATTTACCTAGGTGGGGGTGAAGCTGTCCAGGGCGGTTTATCTTGCCCCCCGCCTAGGTATTGGAGGATCAATTTTTCTAAGCTTATTACACTGTTTCAAAATTAATACCATAAGAAGACCTACCTTTTAGAAATGCAATTTATTTTATTAAAAAGCCCTTTTCCTTATCATTCAGTTTTATATCCTCAGTTACATAGGTGGGGGTGAAGCTGTCCAGGGCGGTTTATCTCGCCCCCCGCCTATGTATTGGATGATAAAATTTTCTAGGCTTATTACACTGATTAAAAATTAATGCAGTAGGAAGAATTATCAGATAGAAGTGCATTTAGTTTGAATACATATCTCTTTTCCTCCTCATTCAGTTCCAATCTTCACTTTCTCAGGTGGAGGTGAAGCTGTCCAGGGCGGTTTAACTCGCCCCCCGCCTAGGTATTGGATGATAAAATTTTCTATGCTTATTTCACTGATTAAACATTAATGCAGTAGGAAGAATTTCAGTAAGAAGTGCATTTAGTTTGAATACATAACCCTTTTCCTCCTCATTCAGTTCCTATCTTCACTTTCTCAGGCGGGGGTGAAGCTGTCCAGGGCGGTTTATCTTGCCCCCCACCTAGGTATTGGAGGATCAGTTTTTCAAAGCATGTTACACTGTTTCAAAATTAATACCATAAGAAGGTCTACCTTTTAGAAATGCAATTTATTTGATTAAAAAGCCCTTTTCCTCGTCATTCAGTTTTATACCCTCAGTTACATAGGCGGGGGTGAAGCTGTCCAGGGCGGTTTATCTTGCCCCCCGCCTATGTATTGGATGATAAAATTTTCTAGGCTTATTGCACTGATTAAAAATTAATGCAGTAGGAAGAATTATCAGATAGAAGTGCATTTAGTTTGAATACATATCTCTTTTCCTCCTCATTCAGTTCCTATCTTCACTTTCTCAGGTGGAGGTGAAGCTGTCCAGGGCGGTTTAACTCGCCCCCCGCCTAGGTATTGGATGATAAAATTTTCTATGCTTATTTCACTGATTAAACATTAATGCAGTAGGAAGAATTTCAGTAAGAAGTGCATTTAGTTTGAATACATAACCCTTTTCCTCCTCATTCAGTTCCTATCTTCACTTTCTCAGGCGGGGGTGAAGCTGTCCAGGGCGGTTTATCTTGCCCCCCACCTAGGTATTGGAGGATCAGTTTTTCAAAGCATGTTACACTGTTTCAAAATTAATACCATAAGAAGGTCTACCTTTTAGAAATGCAATTTATTTGATTAAAAAGCCCTTTTCCTTATCATTCAGTTTTATACCCTCAGTTACATAGACGGGGGTGAAGCTGTCCAGGGCGGTTTATCTCGCCCCCCGCCTATGTATTGGATGATAAAATTTTCTAGGCTTATTACAACTGTTTCCAATTAATACTTAAGAAGCTTTATCAGTTTTAACTGCAATCCATTTTATTATCAAGACATTTTCCTCGTCTTTCCATTCTATACCCTCAGTTATACAGGTGGGGGTGAAGCTGTCCAGGGCGGTTTATCTTGCCCCCCGCCTAGGTATTGGAGGATCAATTTTTCAAAGCATGTTACACCGTTTCAAAATTAATACCATAAGAAGGTCTCCATTTAGAAATGCAATTTATTTGATTAAAAAGCCCTTTTGCTCGTCATTCAGTTTTATACCCTCAGTTACATAGGCGTGGGTGAAGCTGTCCAGGGCGGTTTATCTTGCCCCCCGCCTATGTATTGGATGATAAAATTTTCTAGGCTTATTACACTGATTAAAAATTAATGCAGTAGGAAGAATTATCAGATAGAAGTGCATTTAGTTTGAATACATATCTCTTTTCCTCCTCATTCAGTTCCTATCTTCACTTTCTCAGGTGGGGGTGAAGCTGTCCAGGGCGGTTTAACTCGCCCCCCGCCTAGGGTTGGATGATAAAATTTTCTAGGCTTATTTCACTGATTAAACATTAATGCAGTAGGAAGAATTATCAGTAAGAAGTGCATTTAGTTTGAATACATAACCCTTTTCCTCCTCATTCAGTTCCGTTCTTCACTTTCTCAGGCGGGGGTGAAGCTGTCCAGGGCGGTTTATCTTGCCCCCCACCTAGGTATTGGAGGATCAGTTTTTCAAAGCATGTTACACTGTTTCAAAATTAATACCATAAGAAGGTCTACCTTTTAGAAATGCAATTTATTTGATTAAAAAGCCCTTTTCCTCGTCATTCAGTTTTATACCCTCAGTTACATAGACGGGGGTGAAGCTGTCCAGGGCGGTTTATCTTGCCCCCCGCCTATGTATTGGATGATAAAATTTTCTAGGCTTATTACACTGATTAAAAATTAATGCAGTGCATTTAGTTTGAATACATATCTCTTTTCCTCCTCATTCAGTTCCTATCTTCACTTTCTCAGGTGGGGGTGAAGCTGCCCAGGGCGGTTTAACTCGCCCCCCGCCTAGGTATTGGATGATAAAATTTTCTAGGCTTATTTCACTGATTAATCATTAATGCAGTAGGAAGAATTATCAGTTAGAAGTGCATTTAGTTTGAAAACATAACCCTTTTCCTCCTCATTCAGTTCCTATCTTCACTTTCTTAGGCGGGGGTGAAGCTGTCCAGGGCGGTTTATCTTGCCCCCCGCCTAGGTATTGGAGGATCAATTTTTCAAAGCATGTTACACTGTTTCAAAAATAATACCATAAGAAGGTCTACCTTTTAGAAATGCAATTTACTTGATAAAAAGCCCATTTTCCTCGTCATTCAGTTTTATACCCTCAGTTACATAGGCGGGGGTGAAGCTGTCCAGGGCGGTTTATCTTGCGCCCCCCCCCCCCGCCTATGTATTGGATGATAAAATTTTCTAGGCTTATTACACTGATTAAAAATTAATGCAGAAGGAAGAATTATCAGTTAGAAGTGCATTTAGTTTGAATACATATCTCTTTTTCTCCTCATTCAGTTCCTATCTTCACTTTCTCAGGTGGGGGTGAAGCTGCCCAGGGCGGTTTAACTCGCCCCCCGCCTAGGTATTGGATGATAAAATTTTCTAGGCTTATTTCACTGATTAAACATTAATGCAGTAGGAAGAATTATCAGTTAGAAGTGTATTTAGTTTGAATACATAACCCTTTTCCTCCTCATTCAGTTCCTATCTTCACTTTCTTAGGCGGGGATGAAGCTGTCCAGGGCGGTTTATCTTGCCCCCCCCCCCGCCTAGGTATTGGAGGATCAATTTTTCAAAGCATGTTACACTGTTTCAAAATTAATACCATAAGAAGGTCTACCTTTTAGAAATGCAATTTACTTGATTAAAAAGCCCATTTTCCTCATCATTCCTAGTTTTATATATCAACATCAAAAACCTGGGTGGGGGTCAGTTCAAACCGCCCTGGACAGGTTACCCCCCACCCCTGTACCAATAAGTTTCTTCTTTTCTGACACTGAAAACAAGTTTATAGGGCTTATCTTGTGATTTAAATCCAATATTATTTTATATGAAGGTTGTTCAAATGATGGTGAAGAAAAAAAAATCAACATCAAAAACCTAGGTGGGGGGCAAGATAAACCGCCCTGGACAGGTTACCCCCCACCCTTGTACCAATTACATGTAGTTTCTTCTTTTCCGACATTGAAAAAAGTTTATAGGACTCGTCTTGTGATTTTAAATCCACTTTTATTTTATATCAAGGTGGTTCACATGATGGTTAAGAAAAAAAAAAATCAACAACAAAAAACCTGGGTTGGGGGCGAGATAAACCGCCCTGGACAGGTTGCTCCCCACCCAGGTACCAAATTTTTTCTATTTTTCTGACACTGAAAACAAGTTTATAGGACTTGTCTTGTGATTATAAATCCAGTTTTATTTTAGATTTAGGTTGTACAAATAATGGTGAAGTAAAAAAATCAACATCAAAAACCTGGGTGGGGGGCGAGATAAACCGCCCTGGACAGGTTTCCCCCCACCCTTGTACCAATTAGTTTCTTCTTTTCCGACATTGAAAACAAGTTTATAGGGCTTGTGTTGTGAGTATAAAGCCAATACTTTTTATATTAATGTTGTTCAAGTGATGGTGAAGAAAAAAATATCAACATCAAAAACCTGGGTGGGGGTCAGTTCAAACCGCCCTGGACAGGTTACCCATCACCCCTGTACCAATAAGTTTCTTCTTTTCTGACACTGAAAACAAGTTTATAGGGCTTATCTTGTGATTTAAATCCAATATTATTTTATATTAAGGTTGTTCAAAATTAATGATGGTGAAGAAAAAAAAATCAACATCAAAAACCTAGGTGGGGGGCAAGATAAACCGCCCTGGACAGGTTACCCCCCACCCTTGTACCAATTACATGTAGTTTCTTCTTTTCCAACATTGAAAGAAAGTTCATAGGACTCGTCTTGTGATTTTAAATCCACTTTTATTTTATATCAAGGTGGTTCAAATGATGGTTAAGAAAAAAAAAATCAACATCAAAAAACCTGGGTGGGGGCGAGATAAACCGCCCTGGACAGGTTGCCCCCCACCCAGGTACCAAATTTTTTCTATTTTTCTGACATTGAAAACAAGTTTATAGGACTTGTCTTGTGATTTTAAATCCATTTTTATTTTAGATTTAGGTTGTACAAATGATGGTGAAGAAAAAAATCAACATCAAAAACCTGGGTGGGGGGCGAGATAAACCGCCCTGGACAGGTTACCCCCCACCCTTGTACCAATTAGTTTCTTCTTTTCCGACATTGAAAACAAGTTTATAGAGCTTGTCTTGTGAGTATAAAGCCAATACTTTTTTATATTAAGGTTGTTCAAGTGATGGTGAAGAAAAAAATATCAACATCAAAAACCTTGGTGGGGGTCAGTTCAAACCGCCCTGGACAGGTTACCCCCCACCCCTGTACCAGTAAGTTTCTTCTTTTCTGACACTGAAAACAAGTTTATAGGGCTTATCTTGTGATTTAAATCCAATATTATTTTATATGAAGGTTGTTCAAATGATGGTGAAGAAAAAAAAATCAGCATCAAAAACCTGGGTGGGGGGCAAGATAAACCGCCCTGGACAGGTTACCCCCCACCCTTGTACCAATTACATGTAGTTTCTTCTTTTCCGACATTGAAAAAAGTTTATAGCACTCGTCTTGTGATTTTAAATCCACTTTTATTTTAAATCAACGTGGTTCAAATGATGGTGACGAAAATAATATCACTATCAAAAACCTGGGTGGGGGTCAGTTCAAACCGCCCTGGACAGGTTACCCCACACCCTTATAACAATTAGTTTCTTCTTTTTGAACATTGAAAACAAGTTTATAGGGCTTGTCATGTGATTTAAATCCAATATTATTTTATATTAAGGTTGTTCAAATGATGGTGAAGAAAAAAAAATCAACATCAAAAACCTAGGTGGGGGGCAAGATAAACCGCCCTGGACAGGTTACCCCCCACCCTTGTACCAATTACATGTAGTTTCTTCTTTTCCGACATTGAAAAAAGTTTATAGGACTCGTCTTGTGATTTTAAATCCACTTTTATTTTAAATCAACGTGGTTCAAATGATGGTAATAATATCACTATCAAAAACCTGGGTGGGGGTCAATTCAAACCGCCCTGGACAGGTTACCCCACACCCTTATAACAAACCGCCCTGGACAGGTTACCCCACACCCCTTATTATTATATTAAGGTTGTTCAAGTGATAGTGAAGAAAAAAAAATCAACATCAAAAACCTGGTGGGGGGCAAGATAAACCGACCTGGACAGGTTACCCCCCGCCCTTGTACCAATTACATGTAGTTTCTTCTTTTCAGACATTCAAAACTCGTTTATAGGACGTACTTGTCTTTTGATTGAAATCCAATATTATTTCTTATTAAGGTTGTACAAATGATGATCAAGACAAAGAATATCAACATCAAAGTCTGGGTGGGGGGTAAGATAACCCCCCCCCCCCATCCTTTTACCAATTAGTTTCTACTTTTCCCTGTTTGTTATTTTAATTCAATATTCAATTATATGCAGATGCTTTGTATAGAAAATATAGTTATAATTGGGTGGGGGACAAGATAACCTGCCCAGGACAGGTAACCCCCCAATAAGTTTCCACTTTTGCCACTCTGAAAACAACTTTTTAGGACTTGTCTTGTGATCTTAATCCAACATTTTCATTTTTGGATAGTTAAAAAAATGTGTATAAAAATCAATCGCAACCAATACTTGAAACTGGGTGGGGGGCAAGATAAACCGGCCTGGACAGCTTGCCCCCCGGGGGTGAAGATATCCAGGGTGGGGGCAAGATTTCCTGGGACAGCTTACCCCCTGGGGGGTAAGCCAACCGCGGTCAGCTTACCCCCCGGGGGGTAAGCTGTCCAGGGGGTAAGATAAACTGGGACACCGGTTCATGACCAGAATAGGGATTTTGCGAGGGGTGTGCCTTTTCAACAGCATGTCATTTTTCAAGCAATTGTCTGAATAACTTCATTTCAGCATTTCTGAATGTGTCAAAGGTTCGTAAAAGTTATGATCAATATTTAAAATAATTTAAGTTGTTAATCTCGGCTGCATGACGTGTCAAAGTTGACTGAGGCGTTTTTTTGTTGACGTCAGTATATGTTTCTAATTGTTATCTTCTATTTGAATTGAAAGAATTCAACCATTTAATTTTGTCATTTACATTTACATTGACAATATCTATGCTGGGATTGTCAATATGCAACATTTTTGTCAAATTTAAGACAAGAGTTACCGTCCTTGATTAATGTCAAAGTTTTGTTCCTGCTGTATATATCTTGAGAACTATTTGACAGAATAATTTGACCAAATTTCGTTTGCACACCAACACTGTACATCTAACTTGGGATTGCTACACTTTATTTTTTTTTTAATTTAATGACAGAGTTATGGCCCTTCATTACATGTCGGATTGTGAATGAATTCAAATTTTGTATACACATCAACATTAAAAAGACCTAGTTTGGGTTTGTTATGTTAACTTATGAGTTTTTGGCCCTTGATGACCTCAAACTTTCGTTTCTGCTCAATACCTTGTCAATGCACTGACAGAACTTGGACAAAATTAAATTTAGCAACAATTCAATAATATATTCAAAGAGTATACATAATGGTTTTGATATTTTCTCATTTTTGTTCAAAACATTGATTGTCAGTGCACATTAGAACTTCTTCCTAGAGGTGGTTCTATCCATCATGAAAACATGTCCGTGTAATGTATACCCCCTTGAACCCCACTTTTGTATAGAATAACTTGGGTATGCAGAGGTATAACTATTTTTTTTTATTTTTGCTCCAAAACATAGAGTTTGGGTACTCATTAGAATCGCCTCGGCGAGGCAGTTCTAACGTGTACCCACAATCTATGTTTGGAGCAAAAATATTAAAAAATATCACAATTTTTCCTCTGAAAATATTCAATTTTTACAGTTGAAAAAATCTCTGTATGTTGCAGGGGCAAGTTTTAGTAATGTTCATCTGTGAAAACTTGAACAGTTTTGATGTTTTCTCATTTTTGTTCGAAACATTGATTGTCAGTGCGCGTTAGAACTGCCGTCTGGAGGTGGTTTCTATCTTCTAAGGTTCTAACAAGTATCACAATCTATGTTTTGAAGCCAAAATAAAAATTTATGTAAACCCCAGTTTTACAATAAGGGGTTTAAGGAGATATATTACATTACACTGACATGTTTTTCTGACAGTGATATTTTTTGTACATTTTTAGTGTCACCGTCACTCCCAGATATCATTGTTACTTCCATGACTCCAGATTTAGCTCACAGCAAGTTATATATACATGTTTATACTCTGTGACATAGAGAGTGAATGAAATTCAAAGCTGGTGACAAAAAACCATTACGAAAACATGCCCATGCAATAAACGGAGATTTTTTTAGCTTTGAAAATTGAAAATTTTCAGCTGATAAATTTTGATATTTTTCTTAATTTTGTTCAAAACATAGACTGTGGGTACCTGTACCCACAATCTATGTTTTGAAGCAAAAATAAGAAAAATAGGTATACCCCTCCATACCCCAGTTTTGCTACATAAAAGTGGGGTTCAAGGGGGTATACATGGCACGGACATGTTTTCCTGATGTATTATTGCTTATAATTATGTTTACATGTGAATGACATCTTCTGACATTTTCTTAGAAGGAAAAAAAATGTTTTTTATAAATAAAAAGAGCATTCCAGAACACTCAGCTAGATATAAACAAATCCCTTATGGATTTCCTTATAAATACGAGGTATATGGCAGGAAAGTTCATAGACACCATTGGTATTTTCAATAGGATATCTAGGTTTGCAAAAATATTTCATGAGCGAATAGACGAAATTTTATGAAAATCTGGCCAACACGACATCTTCTACAGCCTTTTATGTGCACCTCCCTAACCGGGAGCGGGGCAAGGGTCAACGTCTCAGTGACGTTACTTGAAGTTTATTGCTGTCAGTGCTTTATATATTTGTAACAAGTTTAACCGATGTTTCAGAGTTATTCCACATAGGGTCCTTGGAAATATCGGTACAATTTTATTATGTGTATCCAGCTGTCAAAATGCAGATCTGTGCCAACTGTCCTCAGGTTCTCTGATGACCGGTTGAACATATGAAACCATTTTCATTCGCTGAGAATGTAAGACGAGTGCCCTTCCGCCGCCGTTTATCATCTTAGATGATCTA
Organism: Rugalucina vietnamica; assembly: GCA_964017185.1. NCBI lineage: Eukaryota > Metazoa > Mollusca > Bivalvia > Lucinida > Lucinidae > Rugalucina > Rugalucina vietnamica. The sequence goes on from OZ024875.1 coordinate 34,773,293, forward strand.
TCGAGCATCCAAAAATCAACTCTGCCACTTGTAAACTAGTGACAGACAAGCTGATAGCTTTTATGTTGTTGTTTATATCATTTCCATCGTGTTTGTTGGCCATTTTCATAACAAAAACACACAATTTTATGGTGATCGGCTGTTCTCCAATGTCAAAATTATGCCATTTTTTCAAACAATTTTTTTGGACTGCATCTGAAATTTTATTCACAGATATCAAACTGTACTGCCGCCAAGGCCCAAACATTCAGAAAACGTTGCTGATTTAACATTCTTTCGGGATCAAAATATTTTAACGTTACAGCACACTTCCATGCCGTTTAACAAGCAAAAACAGAATGTGAAATTCGTCACATTTTATCATGTTTTGACACCTGCCCCGCAAGGCCCTACCCTCAAGCAGAAAAGTGGCCATATCAAGCGTGTTATTACTTCAAATTGCGCAAAATTTCTGAAATACGCTCATAAGATATTGCTGCTTGAAATTATGCAAAACGCTTCTTCAACAACGCGTTACTTTTTCTGATAGCTGAAGTGTCTACGAACTTTCCTGCCATACCTCGTACAATGTAATTTGAGTAACCAAAAAAGCAGATTTTATACTTGATGAATTTTATGACAATTAACTCTTTTAGCATGCTAGCTAGGTACTTGTATGCATGTCAGATTAACTCTCATTTTTTTTATTTGTTTTAAATTAATTAAAAAGTTCTTCAAGACATCTTCAGCGCATCATGAAAATATTTCCATGCAAGTGTCATATTGATCGTTAAAATTGTAAAAAATTAACATTATCATGAGCAAAAAAACAACAAAAAAAAAAAAAATCTTACATTTGCTCAAAACAAAGATTGTGGGTACATGATAAAACCGAAAATTTTCAAAATCTATGTTTGGTAGCAAAAATTAAAACAAAATGTATACCTCTGGTCCGTCTGGACGCACCCCAGTTTCATTACATAAAAGTGATGTGTAAGGGGGCTTTTATTTTACGGACATACATTACCCTTATGGTCAGGAGCTCATTCAGATTAGACCCTGATCTGGCCCAGTGATTTGTCCAGCCTGTAGCTGCCTGATCTTGGTGTCTGAAAAGTCTGTAAAATTATTAGTGGACTTTGTGTAGAATTTTTATTACTTAATAGTTTTGGACCAGTACTATAATGAAACAAAGGGTGCACAACATTTCGTCGAAAATGTGTTTTGTCGAAAATGTTGTAACTTCAAAAATATTCACCGCAAAATTTTGAGATTTATTCTGTAGAAGACTAGCCTATAGGTCCACATTTTGAGCCACCAACCACTAGGGTTAGGGTAAAGGTCTGGGCATGGGGACATTTTTGACAAATGTAATTTTCGACGAAATGTCGTGGAGGCAAAAAAAAAAAAAAAATCACTTTCCATTGTGCTCATTAACCTTCACACAAACAACATGAAAACATGTCCGTGAAATGTATACCCCCTTAAACCCCACTTTTATATAGCAACACTGGGGTATGCAGGGGTATACTTATTTTTAGCTTACCTGAGCCGGTAGGCTCACAAGGCGAGCTTATAGGATGGCCATGATCCGCCGTCCGTCGTCATTGTCTTCCACCATTTTCAAAGATCTTCTTCTCTGAAGCCGCTCGGCCAGTCTAAGCCAAATTTTATATGAAGCGCCTATTGGAAGGGGAATCAATGTGTTCATAAATATTCCAGGTCACATGACCAAGATAGCCGCCATGCCCATATATAAGTAAGTAAGTAAAGACTTTATTTTTTGAGGGTGACAACATTTAGCACATACATAATAAATACATATATGTAAAAGCTAATCTTCCATGAGGCCCTCAATAAAATTATACATATATACAGGTACAAACAATGACAGAGAAAAGCATAAATAAATGGTATATGGTAAATACACTTCAAAAATCTTCTTCTCCGGAACCGGTGGACCGTTCTCAACGAAACTTGGCATGTAGCATCAGGGACTGGAGTACTACAAAGTGTTTAGAAAACATGACCTTTGGATGCCCTTGACCTATTTTATGGCAAGGTCAATATAGGTGCCCATGCATTTAAATGGGGAAAATTGTTAAATGTAGTTTGAAAGGAAAATCGTGCAGGAAATAGGCAAATGAACTGAAGATATATGATTCTGAAAAAAAAAAAAAGATATTTGGACCCCAGGGATTGGTCTCCCCCCACCCCGGGGCAATATACATATATAGTACCATAATATTCAAAGGTCTTCTTCTCTGAAACCTCTTGGCCAATCAAAGCCAAATTTTATATGAAGCATCTATGGCAATAGGGAACCAAAATGTTTATAAATAATCCAGGTCACATGACCAAGATGGCCGCCATGCCCATATTTGATAAAAACGCTTAAAAAATCTTCTTTTCTGAAACTGCTAGACCGATTTCAACGAAATTTGACATGTAAAGGGTGTTAAGAAAGTTCGTTCCGCGCAAAAATTGTTTTCATCATATTTTAATTTTATTGCTTCAAATCTAAAAAATTGCATAACCAGACTTTAATTTGGAAGAATATTAAAAGATAAAAGCAAAGATTGTTTTAAATCAGATATCTGATCATGAATAAAATGGCCATCAAACACAGGCACCCATTTTCTAACCCTTGAACTTTTTCACAAAAATGGGGGTATACTAGTAAATATCTTTGCCATGCCAAGACCGATGCGTAAAAATCCACTATAACTTTAATGAATAAAGGCTTAACGAACTACTTATTCGCCATTTATAATAGTTTTGTGATATCTTTGATTATAAACATGGAAAGAAAAATCAAATGTCAAATTTTGTACATTTTTGTCAGAAAATCGAGATATTTCTAAATTCATGGAATGTAGTATCCTAAGAATTTATGCATCCTTGAAGAAACTGGATTGTAGACAGCATTTTAACTGCAATATTGTATCTGAGAAAACAACAGATTCATGGAAAGTGCATCATGTTATTAGTTTTGGGTTATAAAATGCTTTCAAAACATGTGTTAAAGTGCGGAACGAACTTTCTTAACACCCTTTAGCATTGGGGTTTGGAGTACTACAATGTATTTATAAATCACGACTTATGGATGATCTTGACCTATTTTACGGCAAGGTCAACATAGGTCGCCCATGCATTTGTATAGGGAAAATTGTTAAAATGTCATTTGAAATGAAAAACGCAGGAAATGGGCAAATGGACTGAAGATACTTAATTCTGAAAAAAAATGGGCCCCAGGGGTTGGTATGCCCCCACCCCAGGGCACATATACATGTATATTACAATAATATTCAAAGATCTTTTTCTCTGAAACCGCTTGGCCAATCAAAGCCAAATTTTATAGGAAGCATCTATGGGAATAGGGAACCCATGTGTTTATAAATAATCCAGGTTACCTGACCAAGATGGCCGCCATGCCCATATATGGTAAAAATGCTTCAAAAATCTTCTCCAGAACCGCTGGTCAGATTTCAGTGAAACTTGGCATGTAGCATCCTTATAAATTATGACCTTTGGATGACCTTGACCTATTTTACAGCAAGGTCAACATAGGTCGACCATGCATTTAAATGGGGAAAATTGTTAACATGTAGTTTGAAAGGGAAAAAAAACTTGCAGGCTATGGGCAAATGAACTGAAGATATTATGATTCTGAAAACAAAAAAATGGACCACAGGGGTTGGTCTGCTTCCACCATGGGGCAGTATACATGTATATTACCATAATATTCAAAGAAACTGCTTGGCCAATCAAAGCCAAATTTTATATGAAGCATCTATGACAATAGGGAACCAATATTGTGTTTATAAATAATCCAGGTCACATGACCAAGATGGCCACCATGCCCATATATGATAAAATTGCTATAAAAATCTTCTGTTTTGGAACAGCTAGACAGATTTCAACGCAACGTGGCATGTAGCATCGGGGTTTGGAGTACTATAATGTGTTTATAAACCTTTTTTATGGCAAGGTCAACATAGGTTGTCCATGCATTTGAATAGGGAAAATTGTTAAAATAAAAACATGCAGGAAATGGGCTAATGGACTGAAGATATATGATTCTGAAAAAATTTGGACCCCATGGGTTGATCTGCCTCCACCACGGGGCAATATACATGTATATTACAATAATATTCAAAGATCTTCTTCTCTGATATCATCTAGGCCAATCAAAGCCAAATTTTATGGGAAGTATCTATGGGAAGTGGGAACCAACTTTATTAAATCCAGGTCACATGACCAAGATGGACGCCATGCCCATATATGGTTAAAACCCAACAAAAATCTTCTCCAGAACCGGTGGACAGATCTCAATGAAACTTTGCATGAAGCATGGATGACTAAAATACTGATATATAAATCATGACCCTGTGATGACCTTGACCTATTTTAGGGCAAGGTCAACATAGGTCGTCTATGCATTTGAAAACTGTTAACAGGTCAATTAAAGGAATAAAATTGCAGGAAATGGGCAGGACTGAACATCAATGAATCCGAAAAAGATGGACCCCTCGGGCAGTAATTACATGTTAATTATTATAATATTCAAACATCTCCTATGAAACCACTTGTCCAATCAAAGCCAAATTTTATATGAAGCATCTATAGGAAGAGGGAATTACTGTGTATATAAGAAAACCAGGTCACATGACCAATATGGCCACCGTGCCCATATGTAAAACCCCCAATTTTCTTTTGGCCAAGGACTGTACATCCTGACTCATGCGCGGATCCAGAAATTTTCATGAGAGCGGGTCCAACGAAAATGGTAACTTTTGGTCACAGACGAGGGGGGGTCCAACCCCCAAAAAATCCCGAAATTACTTTTTTTAGGTAAAATTTTCAAATTCCAGGGGGGGTCCGGACCCCCGGTCCCCTCCTCTGGATCCGCGCATGTGACTCTCTGTTGATCTATCGTTGCCTTTTGGGCTAATTGCTTTTTTTTTTTTTTTTTTTTTTTTTTTTTTTTTTTTCATTCTTTATTTTTCTTTTCTTCATTTTTCTTTCTTTACATTATAGGGATCAATTATGATTTTCCATTCATTAACATTCGCTAGATCCCAAGGGGAGTGTTGAAAACCGAGGGCATAGCCCTAGGTTTTCAACACTCCTGAGGGACCTAGCAAATGTTAATGAATGACAGAATCATTTTTGATCGCTATGATTGCATAAATTCTGCAGAAACGAAAGAAATAATGGTACACTATATCTTACTGCCTCATCACATTTTCACAAGCGTAAAAGCATTCGTTGTTATGCTCGTTCCGGGCAGACTTCAGTACACATGCTTTGTGTAGTGCCCGGTAATGAGCATAAGTAAAAGCCATGTATTAACAGCATGTGCGCGCATGAATTGCAATATTAATGCATGGCTTTCTCTTCAATAAACGGCTGTTAATATCGTGTGACACGGGTATTTATGCAATAATAACTTAAAAATTGTTTATTAGCTCGCCGGCACGAAGTGCAGAGAGCTATTGTAGTCACCTCGGTCGTCTCCTTTTACGTGTACGTTTACATTTATGTCCGCGTCCGCGTCACACTTTCGGTTAAAGTTTTTAAAATTGTTATATCTTGATAGTCACTGACCAGAAATCATTCATATTTGGAACATTGCTACATATGAGGGTCCTCTGTGATTTAGTGTGAAGGGACCCATGGGGTCGTGCCTGGGGGCGGGGCTAGAGGTCAATATCTAGGACACCTTTGTACAATGCTCATATGCTGTGTAAGTTTCTCATCAACTGTAAAGCCTAGAACTGTCAAACCTTACATAAGGCTTCTCCTCGATGTCCCGACTCGGCACTTACATTGACCTACTGACCTTGACCTATATTTCATGCTCCAGTGACTTTGTCATTTTTTTTAAGCCAACCTTTAATATCTCATCAACTATAAAGCCTACAACCATCAAACCTTGTGTATGGCTTCTCCTCGATGTCCCAACTTTGCACCCACGTTGATCTAGTGACCTTGAGCTATATTTCGTGCTCTAGTAACTTTGTCATTTTTGAAGCCAACTCTTAATATCTCATCAACTATAAAGCCTACAACCATCAAACCTTGCATATGACTTCTCCTTGATGTCCCGACTCGGCACCCACATTCACCTAGTGACCTTGACCTATATTTCGTGCTCTCGTGACTTTGTCATTTTTGAAGCCAACTCTTAATATCTCATCAGTTATAAAGCCTACAATCATCAAACCTTGCATATGACTTCTCCTTGATGTCCCGACTCGGCACCCACATTCACCTAGTGACCTTGACCTGTATTTCGTGCTCTAGTGACTTTGTCATTTTTGAAGCCAACCCTTAATATCTCATCAACTATAAAGCCTACAACCATCAAACCTTGCATATGGCTTCTCCTCGATGTCCCGACTCGGCACCCATATTGGCCTACTGACCTTGACCTATATTTCATGCTCCAGTGACTTTGTCATTTTTTAAGCCAACCTTTAATATCTCATCAACTATAAAGCCTACAACCATCAAACCTTGCATATGGCTTCTCCTTGATGTCCCGACTTTGCACCCACATTGATCTAGTGACCTTGACCTATATTTCGTGCTCTAGTGACTTTTTCATTAAAGTTTTTAGAAGTCTATATCTCTTGAACATGTTGATGGATCAAGTCGATACTTTGCATGTTGGTAGATATTGGTCTGAAGTTTTATGCAGTACCATTATGACCCACCCTGGGTGAACTTGAGGTCAAGGTCATGGCCTTAGAAATTTTTGGTTAAAGTTTTGGGTTAAAGATTTTTGAAGTCTATATATCTCTATGTTGATGGATCAAGTTGAAACTTTGCATGTTGGTCTGAAATTTTATGCTGTACCATCACAACCCACCTGAGCGACCTTGAGGTCAAGGTCATGGGTCATAGATTTTGATAAGTTTAGTGACAAAGCACAAGTCAGGCGAGCTACGCTGTCCTGCGACAGCTCTTATGTATTCCTGTAGGGAATCTTGGTATCCCCTCTCTCCTATGGGAAAATATTAATATCATTGCATACTTTTCTCCACACAATCATGTCCACCTGCAGTGAAAAATGTCAATCATATGAGCTGCATCATGAGAAAACAAGATATTTGCTTATGCGATAACAAAGGCGCAGACCAGCTTCGCAGTAGCTGCAAAGCTGATAGTACAATTCCTTTACTTTCTAAATCCAAAGCTTCCAGACTCTAGCCATCTTTTGTGACTGTACAGGCCGCTTTGTGTCGGACCTGTCGGAAACCCTGAAGTTTTCTCTCATTGTGGCTCATATGGAGGTGAGTCGTTGAACAGCCTGATCCTTTTTTCATTGACCTGAACCAGGTTTTCTCTTTGTTCTCCGTGCAAGACTCCTGTGGTTTTAGGTGCAGCAGTCTAAGACTGTTATTCATAACCTTGTTTTTGCTTAATATGTCATCGTAGTCATGGTAACCATATTAGTCTATGACACTCTCTGCAGAAAGTCTTTAATGAAAACTGAACTACCATGTGACATAAGGGCTACATCAGGAGAAAACATGTCTCCTTGGTTTCTAACCGGGTCAGAAACTAACCGGCTGTACAAGTACAAAATGATAGCTCAATATTGAGGCTTGAGATGCGCCATTATTAAAAAACCTATATGTATTTTCTGTTTGACACAAATCAGGCTATGCACACTGGATGGGTAGTCAAGTTTGAAATATTTAGCAAGTGGAGGGACTGCATTTTCTATGCAGCACAGCAAAGCTGCAGATCAGCTGCTCAGTTGCTTATTACTTGAGAAGTCCTGGGTTTGAAACTTTAGACCTGCACCAGACTGTGTCCTAAAGCAAGACATATTTACTCTTTGTTACTCTGTTTATAAATGTACCAAAAAAAACATAGTCTTTGTCTGTACATAGCAATTCTTCTGTTACAAGGGTGGCCGGGTAGGAATATGGGCCCCTGCCTATTGGGGCATAAAGAAATAGATGGGCTGCGTCTGGCTCCAGGCAAAGCTACTGGTCATATGATTACTGGTTAACAGCTCAGGTTTGAGCCTGCCCAGGAAAAGTGATTCATCAAACCATCCAAACATATAAGCCTTAATGGCTTAAGTAAGCCTTTGAATGGCTTAAGTTGGGTGTTTATACATGAAACACTTTTTGGATGTCTTGATATCCTAATTTGGGTAAAAGTCCCATGAAATGGAGACAACGTCCCAACATGACCATAGCTGTTGACTGGGATGCTAAACCACAATTCAAACAAACAAAAAATTCTTCTGTAACACTTATGGTTATGTTTTGGTGTTGATTATGTCTCCCCCCGACAGGGTCGGGAGACATATTGTTTTTCCCCTTGCGTCTGTCCGTCCGTCCGTCCGTCCGTCCGTCTGTCCGTCACAAATCGTGTCCGCTCTATAACTTGAAAACCGTTAAAGATTTTTCAATGAAACTTGGTACACTTGTAAACCACGACGAGACAATGTGTCATGCACAAGAACCATAACTCTAGCTTGAGTATTTTTTGAGTTATTTCCCTTTGATTATTTTTGATACAATTTCGTGTCCGCTGTATAACTTGGAAACCGTTAAAGATATTACAATGAAACTTGGTACAATTGTAGACCTCGACGAGACAATGTGTCATGCACAAGAACCATAACTCTAGCTTGAGTATTTTTGGAGTTATTTCCCTTTGATTATTTTCGATACAATTTCGTGTCCGCTGTATAACTTAAAAACCGTTTAAGATTTTTCAATAAAACTTTATACACTTATTAAGCATGATTAGACGATGTGTCATGCACAAGAACCATAACTCTGGCTTGAGTATGTTATGAGTTATTTCCCTTTGATTATTTTCCATACAATTTCGTGACTGTTTTATAACTCGAAAACCGTAAGAGTTATTTCAATGAAACTTGGTACACTTATAAAGCACGATGAGATAATGTGTCATGCTAAAGAACCATAACTCTTGCTTGCATATCTTTGGAGTAATTTCCCTTTGATTATTTTCCATACAATTTTGTGTCCACCCTATAACTTGAAAACCGTAAGAGAAATTTCAGTGAAACTTGGTACACTTATAAAGCACGATGAGACGATGGGTCATGCTCAAGAATTATAACTCTTGCTTTCATATCTTTGGAGTTATTTCCCTTTGATTATTTTTCCATACAATTTCATGTCCACTCTATAATAAGAAAAATTTCAGTGAAACTTGGTACACTTATAAAGCACGATGAGATGATGTGTCATGCTAAAGAACCATAACTCTTGCTTGCATATCTTTGGAGTTATTTCCCTTTGATTATTTTTCATACAATTTTGTGTCGGCTCTATAACTCAAAAACCGTTAGAGATTTTTCAGTGAAACATGGTACACTTATAAAGCATGATGAGACGATGTGTCATGCACAAGAATCATTACTCTTGCTTTCATATCTTTGGAGTTATTTCCCTTTGATTATTTTCCATACAATTTCGTGCTCGCTCTATAACTTGAAAACAGTAAGAGATATTTCAATGAAACTTGGTACACTTATAAAACAGAATGACAGGATATGTGATGCACAAGAACTATAATTCTTGTGTGCATATTTTGGACATGCACGTAGAAATGGGGGAGACATCAGTTTTCACATAGAAAACAAATTCTAGTTTTATATGCTTTTTGCACCTTTTATGTGAGTCTCCATATATATTTAGTTGTGTTCAGGTAGCAAGGGCCACCTTTTTGGAAAGAGCTGCTCATGGCAGATTATGAAATGTTCTCTTTGTATAAGTACATGTAATGTATTTGTGTTTCATTTGCTTCCCACCTGGCTCTGAGATTATATAACATTTTTCATGCTCTGCTCAGCTGAGACTAAAATTTATCCTGCTGATAAATGTTAAAATGCCAACAATCGTTGGCATTTTAACATTTATTAGCAGGATAAATTACTAGCTTTGATGGTCTAAACTAAAACTTTCTTTTAATTTGGGCTATTTCAGTATTTGACTTTCATGCTCAGCTGAGTTGAGCATGAAAAAAGGTTTATAACCTCGGGGCCTGGTCTACTAAATACATGTACATGTATCTTTAAATTGACTTGGACATTAAGAATTGAATCAAACATACAACAATTTAAATGTTTTTCATTTATGCTTTTACAGTACTTTATTTTTCTTGTTTCAGCCTGAAATTCCTTGTGTTGTTCAGCAGATGCAGTACCCATGCTTTCACACAGGTATACTTTAACATCAGTACGAAAACATGCCCATACAGCTTGTAATTGAAATTTTTCAGTTAAATATTTTTTATATAATTTTCTTATTTTTGCTCAAAATGCGAATGTGGGTACACATTAGGTCCACCTTATCAAGGTGGTTCTAACGAGTACCCACAATATGTTTTGAAGCAAACATTGAAAAATGTATATCCCTATACACCCCAGTTTTACAACATGTATATAAAAGTGGGGGTGTTACACAATGTGATTAAAATGCGTATGCAATGTGACTTATAGAGGATCTTACACAAGTGGTCATTTCATATGAAATTTATTAAACAAGCCTTTGGCGAGTTTAATAAATTTCATATGAAATGACCAAGAGTGTAAGATTTGTTTCATCATATGACTTTTAAAATAGGATTTTATTGCCTTCGAAGTGGACATATTTTCAATGAAAATTTACATTGTTGTTACGAACGTTGTCAATGATGTTACGTATTCACGCAAAAGTGTTAATACATGTGTGGTCATACAATTTTTATGACATGACGTTATCCACTGGAAAACAGCGACTTCATATGATAATTGATTTTAAAAAAATACTGGACCTACAGAAATTATTAAGTTTGTGATAAAATTGATTAAATAGCATGCTCTTTGACTAAATGATCAATTATTTACATCCATTGGGACAATTTATAATTTCAACAATTAAATTATGTATGTATATTTTCAGGCAAAAAATATTATACCACAGCAAAGGCATGGTCATACATAAAAAGAATTCTTGTGTTTAATTTATTGCTTTATGTCCCTTTCAGTTAGCTAACGTCTCAGCTTGAGCTGTGTGTGGACATAAAGCAATAAATCAAACAAACAAAAACTGTTTTTTGCAATTAAACACAAGCCTACATCATGAGATTTTTGCTTATGTGTGATCAGGTCTTTGATCTCAGATCTTAAGGGCATTAACATATGAACCTCAACGCGACAAAATGTACCTTCGGACATTCTGACATAAATAGTAGAAAGCAGTAAAAATCGGAAAAATTATGTAATATACGTTTTAGAAATAACACTTTATTTGTAACCTTTGAACACTGGGCTACCAAATGAATGAGTTTTGAAACATATTTATTTTCAATATTTGGAGTTATCTGCCCTTGTTTTTGCCCATAATACTTATAAGCTTCCTATATATGTCGTTAAATGGTAACCATAGCAACCACATCACCATAAAAATAGACAAAATAATTACGGCAGACTGCCTGCAAGTATGGTATACTTCTATCTTAACATAGGTTCTGACCAGTGCTTAAACTGTTTTAAGCAAATGCATCGAGTTTTGTAAGCTCTACTAAAATGCAGAAATATATTACGCAACTTTGACGTCATTTTATCAGGACAATGACGTATGTAGGGTCCATATAGTAAATTGGTCATAACACACAAAATAACTGAAATAATCTGGTCAAATAAAGACTAACAGACTCTAGAAACATCATATATTCAAAGTAACTTTGTTTTTCTATTACTCAAAAAATTGTCCGAAGGTACATTTTCTCACGTTGTGGCCCATATAAGACTATATAAGGGCGAGATTGGGGCGAGACTCGAAGAGTCTATATGAGCCGCGACGTGAGAAAACCGGTCTTCTGGGTTTCCGACCAGGTCCGACACAAACCGACCTGTACCAGCTCAGAAAAGAGCTAGAAGCTTGAAATTTCGGATTTAAGTAGAAGAGGAATTGTACTATCCGAGTAGCGAAAACAAAGGCGCTGATCAGCTTCGCAGTTACTGCGAAGCTGATCTGCGCCTTTGTTTTCGCATAGGCAATAATCCCGTTTTCTCACGATGCGGCTCATATGTGGGTGTGTATTGTAACCTGTCTCATTTTGATTTTTCCATAAAAAAGGATACACCTCAACCTCTTTATAACACTATTGTTCGGGCCTAAGCCAATTTCCGTGTTAGCTAGCCAGTCTGTGTTATAAAGAATGTAAAATGTATAGACATATGAGCCGCATCGTGAGAAAACCGGAATTTTGCCTATGCGAAAACAAAGGTGCAGATCAGCTTCGCAGTAACTGCGAAGCTGATCAGCGCCTTTGTTTTCGCCACTCGGATAGTACAATTCCTCTTCTTCTTAAATCCGAAATTTCAAGCTGCTAGACCTTGTCTGTAACTGTACAGGCCGGTTTATGTCGGACCTGTTCGGAAACCCCGAAGACCGGTTTTCTTGCGTCGCGGCTCATATAGCAAAAATAGTCTGTAATGACTATTTGGGGTACAGCATTGATCAGTGTTATATCAAAACTGTGTTGTAACGAACCATGTTATAAAGAGATCTAGGAGTATTTACCAAGGCTTTACTGGTACAACAATAATAGATGCATCACCTATCAATTATCAAATTGATTGAATAACCTTCAATAATGCAATAAATTGTGAAATGCAGCCGAAAATAAGTTATCTGTCTAGACTAGAAATTATATCTTTTAAATGTTAAAAGTTTATCATGTCTTGAGTTTACTTTTTGCATATGAGCCTGTGCATGAGAAAACCAACAATTTTGGTTTCCGACCAGGTCCGACACAAACCAGGCTGTACAATCACAGCATAAAGCTAGAAGCTTGAAACTTTAAGAATAGTACTATCCGTGTGGCTAAAACAAAGGCGCTGATCAGCTGTGCAGCTGTGCTGATCGCCGAGCGGTTCTAACGAGTACCCACAATCTATGTTTTGGATCAAAAATAAGGAATATAGGTATACCCCTATAAACCCCAGTTTTACTATATAAAAGTGGGGTATAAGGGGCGATACATTACACGGACATGTTTTCATGATGTTACATATGGACATCTTGATGTCATCTCAGCCTTACTTGTGATAATGATCATGCATAATTTTTGTGCTGTGTCAACAAAATTTTTATCATGATGAGATGATCTGAGTTTGCACGTATAACTAATCACAAGCGTGTGTAGACGTTCATTTGCTTGCACTTTTCAGATTTTGTATGGTCACCAACATCTTGTTGCATAAATCTACCAGCATTTCACTTTGTAACCAGCATCACAAAAAATATGATGTGTGAAAATAATGATAATGTAGAAATTTTTAACAATTTTTTGTGATACTTAAAATCATAAATTAGTAAATTGACCTCTATGTGAGCCACGATTCAAGAAAACCTGTCTTCGGGGTTTCCGACCAGGTGCTACACAAACCGGCCTGTTCAGTCACTGAAACAGGCTAGAAGCTTGAAATTTTGGATTGACATAGAGGAGGAATTGTGTTATCCGTGTAGCTAAAACTGCACAGCTGATCTGCGCCTTTGTTTTTGCATAGGCAAAAATCTGGTTTTCTCATAACGGGGCTCAAGTGGTTTTTTATGCTTCCTGCGAAGCTGATCCATGCCTTTTATGTACAGAAAGCAGATTAAGTACAGTGCAGTTTGTATTTTTGTTTTTTTCAGAGTATCACGACTACTGGCCGGGGAAGCCTAAAAACCTAGAAGCCAAGTCAGTGAAAGTAGGAGACAGGAAATGGATAGCAAACTTCACATGGAGCCCACCTTACGATGGTTAGTTAAGGACTTTGTCCTTCTATATTGGCTACTTCACCATTGTTTTAAGCAGTAAAGGCCTAGGGTGTTTAAGGCCTGTTTTTGGCCTCAGATTTTGCTAAAAACACAATCTGGAATTTAGATGGGAAAATTATTCCTAAAAACAGCCATATGTCTTCTCTTTGAAAACCCAGAACAAGTTCTTCATTTATCCTACAAGCTTTGCCATGGCAATGTGCAGAAGAACCATAGATAGAGCACATTTTGCACTTTTTGGTCTATTTTGACCATTTCTGAACACATTTTTTAAGTGCTGGCCCACAGGATGAACAAAATAATACTTTGCATACAACATAATCTGGGTAATACTTCATAACTATATCATAATAAGAAATTGTTCGTTGCGTGGGCCGGTAGTTGAAATTGATGTTAAAATGCATTATGGTCACTGAAAAATAGACCCAAAATTGCAAAAAGTGGCATTTCTAAGCTTTTCTGAGTGTTGCCATGGTATCATTTGTAATTTGAATGTAATAGTTGTGCTAGAACTTATATGCAGGGACATATACCTGCTATTTGCAATACTTTTCTCGACAAAATTCCAAAAAGTAATTTTTTACGAATGCATGAGGCCGAAATCAGGCCTTAAAATCCCCAGGCCTTTAGCTTTGATAAAACAAAAAATCGTGAAGACAAACAACAATTGGCTCACATTTGTCCAAGATACTGGTAATACAATGCAGGGATTGCTAGAGTCTGTAACTTTCTTCTTTACTTATTGCATTATTGTTATGTTTAGGATTAAGTTTCCTAATGCTATGAGCCGCCTTATGGGTAAACCAACAAAGTGGTTTCCAAACAGGTCTGACACAAACTGGTCAGCACCGTCACAGAATATGGCTAGAAGCTCGAAATTTCGAATTTAGGAAGGAGAGGAAGTGTACTATCGGTGTAGCAAAAACAAAGGTGCTGATCAGCTTCGTGGTTACCGCAAAGCTGATCTGCGTCTTTGTGTTCCCATAATTATGCAAATTGTTGATTTTCTCATAAGGTGGCTCATAGGGTAAATAAAAACAACTTTGATTTTGACCAACTTGCATAACAGTATTCTCATAGTTTGGCTCTCATACTAATGAAGCTTTGGGGACATATTTCTTATTAAAGCTCCTCTCAAAGGAAATATTTCAAGATTAAAATTGGGGATGCATGTAAAGAGCCATGTCCCACGAAAGCAAGACTTCCATCAATCTTTGGCCAGTTTATTCGAAAGCTTTTCTGTTTGTTTGTTTAATTGATGCTTTACATCCTAGTCATAAGCTATGACCATGTCGGGACATTGCCTCCATTTTAAGGAACTAAGATGGAAAATAAAAATGAGCCTGTGCGTGAGAAAACAAACAATGTGGTTTCCGAACAGGTCCGACACAAACTGGCCTGTACAATCTCAGGAGGAGGCTAGAACCTTGAAATTTCAGATTTAAGAAGAAGAGGAAGTGTACTACCCATGTGGGGAAAACAAAGGCGCTGATCAGCTTTGCGGTTACCGCGAAGCTGATCTGCGTCTTTGTTTTCGCATATGCAGATTGTTGGTTTTCTCATGGGGCGGCTCAGATATCAACAAAAAGCATTAAGTGAATTTGTATGCATGTCTCAGACTGGCAAGCACAAGGTGAATTGAGTACACATTGCGTGCGCAACATGTAAAAGCATGTACTTTAATGATAAAAAATCTTTTTGCAGGCTTGACTATTAGTACTATATACGTCATATACAGTCTGGTCAGATTGCATCAAAATTAAATTTATTTTGAGAGTACGAGATCACAGTGCCTGGTTGAGCGTCAGATTCCAGGTTATAAAACCTTTTTCATGCTCAGCTCAACTGAGACTACAACTTATCCTGCTCATAAATGTTAAAATGCCAACAAATGTTGGCATTTTAACATTTATTAGCAGGCCTAGATAAATTAAGGCTTTGGTGAAACCTGAAATTTTGATTTATTTTGGCTATTTCCTTATTAATATGATCAGTTTAAATTTTATGCTCAGCTGAGTTGAGCATGAAAAATGTTTTATACATGGGGCAACTGTTGTGTTGTGACCCATAGCAAGATGCATTTTACTCCCCATAGTACTGGTTCATATTCAAGAACTGAGCAATGACTCTGTCTAGAAAGCTTGAAAAATGTTCACTTGGACATAAAGTTATATCTGATTAACATACAAACTTTGTTTGCATTTGTACAAACTGAATTATGAAATGATTTTCACACAGACGTCTAGCAATTTGTGATTTTGAAAGTTATGAAGCTACCAGTTTATAGCAAAAACAAAGGCACCTGATCTGCGGCTTTGTTTTTGCATATGCAAAAATGCCTTACACTGTTGTGACCCAGCTCGTTTCATTCAAGAGTTTAATTAGCACAAATTTATCGCCTCTACCTAATGCCTGTGGTCAAATATAGAAAATGCACTGAAAAACATGAGCCCCCTCGTGGGAAAACCAATATTGTGGTTTCTGACCAGGTCCGACACAAACCAGACTGCACAGTAACAGAAGACAGCTAGAAGCATGAAATTTCGTATTTAGGAAGTAGAGGGATTGCACTATCCGTGTAGCAAAAACAAAGGCGCTGATCAGCTTTGCGGTTACCGCGAAGCTGATCTGCGGCTTTGTTTTCGCATATGCAAATTGTTGGTTTTCCCTTGAGGTGGTTCGTATCTCTCTTATTTTCCCTCTGAAATTATCATGATTACTGCAAAAAATGTAACATCATGCCAACATGAATCTGACTATTTCACACATATAATGACTACAGAATATTACTTTGAAAACGAGAAACTTTAATTAAAGTGTGTTTCCTAGTGTCTGATAATGGTTTTTTGTAGATATATTACAACTGTTTGAATGTAGACCTGCTCAATTAGTAGAATTCTCTAAAAAGGCAAAGCCATATGCTCATGTCTAAAAGGCATGCCATACAAAAATGTGACAATTTAATTTGACCTAGAATTAAATTTTTATATCCTGTTAAAATTCTGACATGTTCATACATGTATTTTGTTTTTTGAGTCTTTATGCTCTGAGCAGGAGGCGGTAAATAAAGCAACCATCTGCTGATTTGCCTATCTCATATGAGATGAAATAATCATGAAATGGATGTGAAACTGATTTGCGATTCAATATTTTCCATTGCAATCAACATTTTGATGAATTCATTAACACAGAGACATTTAAACTGCTCACAAAAATCTGTTGAAGACTTACATGTCTGATAATATGATATAATCCCATTATGTAAACATGTCGTGGCAAAGGTCACTTTGGTTCCGTGTTTGGTTAACTTAACAGGCAAGCGGGACGAAGTTGGTCACGGGGAGGTGACAATCAACAATGCAAGGATTTGACTGGTGCTGAATACAGATATTTGAATGTCAATCTTACTGGACATTACAAAAACACGCCCATATTATACACTGATTGTTCCTAAGATATGAAAATTGAAAATTTGCAAAAGAAAAAAAAAATGAATATTTTTAATGTTTAGCTCAAATACACAAAACCCACAATATATGTTTTGGATCAAAACCAAGAAAAATAGGTTTACCCCTGCAAGCCCTAGCAAAAGTGGGATCTAAGGTTGCTACACCCGTCTGTATAAAACCATGGAATCAGTAACCAAAGTCCATGGAATCAGTGGACAAAATCCATGGAAAAAATTGGACAATTTCCAGTGAATCCATGGAAAATGTCCATGGATTTTTTCCAGTATGTCCATGGATTTTTTCCAGTATGTCCATGGATTTTTTCCAGGGAGACAGTGGACAAAATCCATGGAAATAATCCATGGACAATGTCCATGCACATAATCCATGGACATTGTCCTTGGACCTTTGAGCAGTAGGCTGTGCAGTGTAGACCCAGACAAGAGCCCTGATTCATGAATTACTTTTGAATAATATTATAGCTTTCATGAACATTATGGCTAGACTTAATAACTGCCAAATCTTAATATGGTGAAAGAGCTATCAAGAGCTTAGGACTCTTAATAAAGAGCATGGAGCCAAATCAGCAAATTTATACCAAGAACAACCAACACAGTTGCAATCAATATAGAGAGGGAATGGGTTTGCCTACTTGGCAACCTAATTGGTTGTTTCAGTAGCATGTGTGAATTGGAAGGATGTACCCAGAACGTGCCTCTGAAACGACTTCTCATTTAGGCCGAAATCTAACTTGCCCCAACCAGACACATCCGCAGTATGATAAATCATAAAGAACAATATGCACATATTTTCATCTTTTAACGTCAAAGTTCTTCTAAAATGCTTACCAGTGTAACAATCTTGTTTTTACAAGTCATATAGCTTTTATCAATTTATCTGGCCAGAAATGTTCATTCATTCCCCACATGTTTTCTACATAAGCTTTGTCTTGACCATTTTCCATCAATGTTTTTTGCAGTTTTCTCTTTCTGCTAGCATCTCTGAGCCTGTCTGCACTTTATTTATCAAGTTTCTTGCATGTAGGCATTCTGATGCCTTAGATGTTTGAAGATTAGTTCAAACTAGAGTTCTGTTTACTTTCTACAATTTTGTGAAACAGGAAAAGGAAGTGAGATCAGATGTCATGGGATTATGGGTAATTCTAACACTGGAAAAAGTCCATGGATGACACTGTACAATGTCCATGGATAATGTCCGCTCTTTATGAAGAGATAATGGAAAAATTCCATGGACAATGTCCACAGTACCCTGTACATTGTCCATAGATTCCATGGAATCCATGGACATTGTCCACACATTCCATGGATTCCATGGACAGTGTCCAACTGTCCATGGATTCCACAGTGTCCATGGATTCCATGAAAAATGTCCATGGATTCCATGGAAAATGTCCAGGATGTCCATGGATTATGGAATCCATGGACTTTCTACAGACTGTAGGTATATATTGCACGGATATGTTTTCCTGATGGATAGACGTCAAGCTAGGCATTTCTGGTTAGCTAAGCAATTCTGCTTGTCTGGTGGTAGGGGAAAGCCAGGGCAGTTCTCAACGGCCCTGTGACATGCGTGGATCCAAAGGGGGGGGGGGGGACAAGGGTCCTGACCCCCCCTGGAATTGCCAGATTATTAATTTTTGCCATGTTGAAATTTTCCTTCAGACCCCTTTTGGGAATTTGTGAGTATAGGCACAATTGTGAGTTAAGGCACATTGGTGAGTAAAGGCACAGTGGTGGGTTAAGGCATAACAGTGAGTTTAGGCACAATGGTGACTTTAGGTATAATGGTGATTTTAGGCACAATGGTGACTTTAGGCATATTTGTGAATATAGGCACAATTATGAGTTTAGGCACATTGGTGAGTAAAGACAGAATGGTGGGTTAAGTCGCATTGTTGAGTAAAGGCACTTTGGTGAGTAAAGACACAATGGTGAGTTTAGGCACACTGATGAGTTGATCAAGGCATATTGGTGAGTAAAGGCACACTTATGAGTTTAAGCACAATGATGAGTTTAGGCACATTGGTGAGGTTAGGCTTATAGGTGAGTTTAGGCATGTCAGTGATATTTTTGACACATTGTTGAGTTTTGTCACATTGGTGTATTAAGGCTTATTGGTAAGTTTTTCTACTGTCCTTAACTTACATTTTGTGATCTTCAGCTGACATTTAACTAGAACAGATAGTTCTGATGGATTGGTCTTGTGATGAGGTGTAGCTGGTTTGGTCCTTGGTAATGGTACATCATTTCATTGAGATTGGCCATGAAAGTTATTAGCTCACCTGAGCCGAAGGCTCAAAGCTAGGTGAGCTTATAGGATGGCCATGATCTGGCGTCCGTCCGTCGTCCACAATTTCAAATGACATCCCCTCTGAAGCTGTGTGGCCAAAACTTATGATATTTGGCATAAAGCATCCACAGGAGGGGGGGAACCAAAAATGTTGTTTTTTGTTCAGATCGGATAAGAACTCTGGGGTCGCCATGGCAACTTACACGTCCCATAGACTTAAAATGGAAAAAAGTGGAAATTGCAAATTTTTGCTTTCTCATTGGAGATATTTGAGTTTTATTTTTAGAGAAATGTTTATTGAGTAGTGCTCTGCATTTCAGATGACCTTCATCCTGATCGCTTATTTTGATTGGTTGCTGGGGCCCCAAAAAGGACAAATTTTCGAAAAAATCTATAAAAATCTTCTCCTCAGAAACTGTTTGCTTTATGAAGCTGATACTTTGCATATATGTTCCTGGCATTAGCCTCTGCAAAAAAAATGTTTTTTGTTCCAGTCAAATAAGAACTCTGGTTGCTATGGCAACTTTCAGTTTCCATAGACTTATAATGGGAAAAGTGAAAATTTGCTATTTCTGCAGTCTCATTGGAGATATTTGAATTTTATTTTTAGAGAAATGTTTATTGAGTACTGTAATGCACTATCTTTCAGATGACCATCATCCTGATCGCTTATTTTGATTGGTTGCTGGGGCCCCAAAAAGGGCAAATTTTCGAAAAAAAATCTTTAAAAATCCTCTTCTCAGAAACTGTTTGCTTTATGAAGCTGATACTTTGCATACATGTTCCTGGCATTAGCCTCTACAAAAAACATATAATGCACAAAAAGAGAGCAGATTTCCGAAAGGGTGCATTTTCATTACGCGTTACATTGTAGATTTTTGTAACAGAATCTGCCTCCACCCAACCCCTTGCATCTTTGGAAAAAATTGAATATATTAAATAAACTCCATATTCTCGCAACAAATGTGACAAATGCTTTCCATATAGAGATTATGGTGTAAACAAACTGCAACAAGACTAAATCTTGAAAAAAAATCAAAAAATCAGAAAGGGAAGAGGAAAAAGCGTAACAAGTGCAACAAATGGTTTTATATACAGATTTTGGTGTATCCTTCTGTGACAAACTGCAACAAGACTAAATCTTGAAAAAAAAATCAGAAAGGGAAGAGGAAAAAGCGTAACAAGTGCAACAAATGGTTTTATATAGAGATTTTGGTGTATCCTTCTGTGACAAACTGCAACAAGACTAAATCTTGAAAAAAAAATCAGAAAGGGAAGAGGAAAAAGCGTAACAAGTGCGACAAATGGTTTTATATGGAGATTTTGGTGTATCCTTCTGTGACAAACTGCAACAAGACTAAATCTTGAAAAAAAATCAGAAAGGGAAGAGGAAAAAGCATAACAAGTGCGACAAGTATTCCAGTCAGATAAGAACTCTGGTTGCTATGGCAACTTTCAGTTTCCATAGACTTATAGGGCCCCAAAAAGGGCAAATTTTCGAAAAAAAAATCTTTAAAAATCTTCTTCTCAGAAACTGTTTGCTTTATGAAGCTGATACTTTGCATATATGTTCCTGGCATTAGCCTCTACAAAAAAAAAATGTTTTTTGTTCCAGTCAGATAAGAACTCTGGTTGCTATGGCAACTTTCAGTTTCCATAGACTTATAATGGGAAAAGTGAAAATTTGCTATTTCTGCAGTTTCATTGGAGATATTTGAATTTTATTTTTAGAGAAATGTTTATTGAGTACCGTAATGCACTATCTTTCAGATGACCTTCATCCTGATCGCTTATTTTGATTGGTTGCTGGGGCCCCAAAAAGGGCAAATTTTTGAAAAAAAAAATTAAAAATCTTCTTCTTAGAAACTGTTTGCTTTATGAACCTGATACTTTGCATACATGTTCCTGGCATTAGCCTCTACAAAAAAGTTGTTTTTTTATTCCAGTCAGATAAGAACTCTGGTTGCTATGGCAACTTTCAGTTTCCATAGACTTTTAATGGGAAAAGTGGAAATTTGCTATTTCTGCAGTCTCATTTTTATTTTTAGAGAAATGTTTATTGAGTAATGCAGTACGTTTCAGATGACCTTCAACCTTCATCCTAATCGCTTATTTTGATTGGTTGCTGGGGCCCCAAAAAGGGCAAATTTTCGAAAAAAAAATCTTTAAAAATCTTCTTCTCAGAAACTGTTTGCTTTATGAAGCTGATACTTTGCATACATGTTCCTGGCATTAGCCTCTACAAAAAAAAAAAAAAAAAAAAAAAAAATGTTTTTTGTTCCAGTCAGATAAGAACTCTGGTTGCTGTGGCTACTATCAGTTTCCATAGACTTATAATGGGGGAAAAGTGAAAATTTGCTATTTCTGCAGTCTCATTGGAGATTTTGCAGAAATGTTTATATAGTAGTCCTCTATGTTTTATATTACTTTTGCCCTAATACCTTATTTTGATTGGTTGCTGGGGCCCCAAAAAAGGTGATTAATTAATTGAGTAGAGGTCAAGTTTACTTTTTACATTGACCAACATGACCTTAGCTAAAGGTCATGCAAGACCGAATCTCAGGTGAGCGGTTTCAGGACCAATGGTCCTATGGTTTCTTCGACCTTTCTATCCATTGCTTCACGTAGAGCACTTAAATTGTCAACTGACTTGGTAGAATGGATGTACCTTAACTCTACATAAACATAACCCACCCAGGAATGACATGGTTAGGAAAACTGATGCCTTGGGTGCCATGCTACCTTAAAACTCAATCATCATCTACAAACAAACTGATTTGGTGAATATAATCATCTGTGTTGGCAAAACGAAACAAAAACTGTCACTGTCTTTGTAATCTTAATATCTTCAGCAAAGAATGAGATCTTATGGAGTACACATATAGAGGATCTTACACGAGTGGTAATTTCATATGAAGTTTATTAAACGAGCCTTTGGCCAGTTTAATAAATTTCATATGAAATGACCACGAGTGTAAGATTAGTTTTATCATACGACTATTAAAATAGGATTTTATCACCCTCAGAGTGGATACATTTTCAAGGAAAATTTGCATTGTTGTTGCGGACGTCGTCAGTGATGTTATGTATTCCCGCAAAAGTGTTAATGCACATGTGGTCATAACGCTTTCATCACATGACCTTATCCACAGGAAAACATCCACGTCATCTGATAAAATTACATATTATGCTATTTAATAAAATCTAAATGGTCTTAAAAGCCAAAACAGCATGAATTATCATGTATTTGTTGTATAAGTATCAAATTAAATGTATTACATGATTTTCTTTTGCCTGCTAACTAAGCCTTTAGTTATTATCATGATTTCAAAAATAAAAAGCAAATTAAATGATATGAGAGTTTCCTATACACTATATACATAACTTCTTGAATTGTTATGCATGATTTTCTTTGCTACTTTCAAGATTTCAAAAAAAGCAACATGGTATAAAAGTTTCTTTACACTTCAGAAAATATCATGTACAGATAATTCAAAGATGCATGGTAATAAGGATATACCATAATTCACATGGACAGGTAAATAAAGGTAAATAAGTGTAATCAGTGCTGATGCACTCTAGCATCTTATTCTGTATCAATATTATTGAAATGTTATGCATGGTTTTCTTTGCACACCGACAAGCCATCTATGACATTGGCCTTATCATGATTTCAATTGAAACAAATGGTATTGTACTGAAACACTGTGCATGATTTTCTAATTCGTAATATGTAACAAATGAATCAAATCTTCCAACCTAAAGTAAACAACAGCTTATTTATTTGTTGTTTTTTATGCTATTGTGAAAATACTTTGACCGTGCCGCTTGTGAAAATTCACAGCGTAACACTAATGGTTTATGACTATCACATACTCACTTGTCTGAATTACAAAAACTACACTACCTAATATAATATGCGCATGATCCTGTCACATGAGTTCAGTAATTTGCACTCTAAAAGAAGTTTAAAAATGTGCCCTTGTTGAACAGCGGCTTTTAATACAATACTGTAAAAATGGCCGCGCTGAGGCGGTTCTAATGATTTCTCACAATCTATATTTTGAATCAAAAATAAGAAAAAAATGTATACCCCTGCACACCCAAATTTTACTATATAAAGTGGATTATTAGGGGATATACATTTCACAGCCATGTTATCCTGATGCTTGGTCGTTTAAAGATATCTGCACTAATGTTAGTCATATGACCAACTGGTACTAGTTAATTTTGATGCTTGTAGTCAATAAAAAGCGGATTTCAACTTTTTCTTTGGCATAAACTCACTGGGCAGTCTTTCACGACTTTCTTCACAGTTTCGAGAAATTGCAGACGGATGTGCACTGGAGGCAAGAGAAATACACTATAATACACCATGTTGAGGTCCAAGAAATTGCACACTAAAATCTTGGATTTGATAGCATAGAAAAATTGTGGCACCATTCAGTTATTAGCTCACCTGAGCAGAAGGCTCACAAGGTGAGCTTATAGGATGGCCATGATCCGGCGTCCGTCTGTCCGTCGTCTGTGGTCTGTTGTCCGTCGTCGTCGTCCACAATTTCAAGATCTTCTTCTCTGAAATCACTTGACCGATCTAGTTGAAATTTTATGTGGAGCCTCGTTGGATAGTGGCATTGTAATTTTGTTCGCGATATCTTATATCTTGGTCACATGACCAAGATGGCCGCCACACCCATATATGGTAAAAACACTTCAAAAATCTTCTTCTCCATAACCAGGTTGGCCGATTTCCACGAAACTTGGTATGTAGCATCGGGGACTTCAGCCCATAATAGTTTGATAAAATGATGACCCTTGGATGACCTTGACCTATTTTACGGCACGGTCAAATTTGGAAACATAGGCTTTTACGTGGGAAAAAGTGAAAACTATGGATTTTTTGAAAACTGTTGCAGTCTGAGGCCTGAAAAGTGGTAGATGCAAACAACTAATGGAGTAGATGAAGGTATGTGATTCATTTAGGTCAAGGTCATCTCTTGACCTTGGCCTGTCTGTCGTCCATACACACTTTTCAAAGAACTTCTTCTCTGAAACTGCTTGGCCAATCAAAGTGAAATTTTATGTGGAGCATCCATGGGTAGGGGAGACGAAAGTTTGATCGCAAAATTCAGGTCACATGACAAAGATGGCCGCCACGCACATATATGGTAAAAACCACTTAAAAATCTTCTTCTCCAGAACCGGAAGGCCGATTTTCACGAAACTTGGTATGTTTGAAAACCATTGCAGCCTGAGGCCTGAAAAGTGGTAGATGCAAACAACTAATGGAGAAGATGAAGGTATGTGATTCATTTAGGTCAAGGTCATCTCTTGACCTTGGCCTGTCTGTCGTCCATACACACTTTTCAAAGAACTTCTTCTCTGAAACTGCTTGGCCAATCAAAGTGAAATTTTATGTGGAGCATCCATGGGTAGGGGAGACCAAAGTTTGATCGCGAAATCCAGGTCACATGACCAAGATGGCCGCCACGCCCATATATGGTAAAAACCACTCAAAAATCTTCTTCTCCAGAACCGGCTGGCCGATGTTTATGAAACTTGGTATGTAGCATTTGGGACTCCAGCCCATGATAGTTTGATCAAATGATGACCCTAGGATGACCTTGACCTATTTTACTGCAATCTCAATTTTGGAAACATAGGCTTTTACATGGGAAAAGTGAAAACTATGGATTTTTTGAAAACTATTGCAGCCTGAGACCTGAAAAGTGGTAGATGCAAACAACTAATGGAGAAGATGAAGGTATGTGACTAATTTAGATCAAGGTCATCTCTTGACCTTGGCCAGTCTGTCGTTCATACACACTTTCAAAGATCTTCTTCTCTGAAACTGCTTGGCCAATCAAAGTAAAATTTTATGTGGAGCGTCTATGGAAAGTTTGATCGCAAAATTTGGGTCACATGACCAAGATGGCCGCTATGCCCAACTATGGTAAAAACCACTCAAAAATCTTCTCCAGAACCGGCTGGCCGATTTATGCGAAACTTGGTATGTAACATTTGGGACTCTAGTCCATCATAGTTTGTTGAAATAATGACACTAGGATGACCTTGACCTATTTTATGGCGAGGTCAATTTTGGAAACGACAACTAGTGGAGTCAATGAAGGTAGGTAATTAATGAAGGCCAAGGTCATTTCTTGACCTTGACCCAAGGTCATTTAAATATCAAAATTAAAATTATGTTTTTCTCAGAAATCACTGGGTAGCCTGAGACCTGAAACTTTGCAGATGCAGACAACTTATGAAGTCAATAAAGGTGTGTGAGTATTCAAGGTCAAGGTCATTTCATGATGACTTAATACTCTCAAGATCAGGCTTCAGGTGAGTGTTCTCGGGACCAATGGTCCTCTGGTTGTTCAAAAGCATTCTTAATGATTTCAGATAAAGATTAGAGGAAAATATCATTCGAAAGTTCAATGCATTTATTGTTGAACTCTGTATGTAAAGAAATGATTTCCACCTCTTTTTGATATGTTCCTTCAAACTTTTATTCTACTTTTTAATGGAGTAGACAATCTATCTATGATTTATGTTTACTTAATACATTCTTGCAGAACAATCTAGAACAGATAATGAACACCCTCATCAGAAAACATTGCGAAAACATGCCCTTGAATATACAGAGATTTTTAAAGTTGTAAAAAACTAAAAAAAATTCAGTAGATAAATTTTGATATTTTTCTTATTTTTGCTCAAAACATAGATTGTGGGTACACTGAGAAAAGTTCTAATGAGTACCCATAATCTATGTTTTGAGCAAAAATAAGAAAAATAGGTATACCCCTACATACCCCAGTTTTGCTATATAAAAGTGGGCTTTAAGGGGGTATACATTGCACGGACATGTTTTCCTGATGAAAGTCTCCAGTGTCACCATGTGTGACACCAACAAGGCTGTACAGCTTACAAGGCTTGTATGAAGCATAAACGTTTGCTTCAGTCAAGGTGATTGTAATAAGAGAAAACATAGACAAATGTGTATTGTCACTTGACAGCACAGCTAAACAGGTACTTTAAGAGCATGGTTACTCCGCAATTTGTTCAATTTTGCGTATACCAAAAGCAGGTTTCTTCATGATGTTGCTCAGTGTTAACCGATTTTACAAAATTACTGTATTATCAGTTGACATACACAATTAACCGACATTTGTTAAGAAATTCTAAGTAAACTGAAATGTCACAATAACTAAAATGTATAAAGAGAGAAATTCAATGTCATATGGATGACAATTTTTGCAAAATATTTGAGCCTGTGAGTGAGAAAATGAACAATTTGGGTTCCGACCAGGTCTGACATAAACGGGGCTGTACAGTAACAGAAGCAGGCTATAAGCTTGAAATTTTGAATTTAAGTAGAAGAGAGATTGTACTATCCGTGTAGCGAAAACAAAGGCGCTGATCTGCGCCTTTGTTTTCGCCTATGCAGATTGTTGGTTTTCCCATGCGGTGACTCATTTATACATGTACTGAACGTCTTTAGAAATAGCATTTTAGGCTAGAGAAAGTTACTTGTTGATCAAAAACATCTCACTTGGTCTTCTGGCGTGTTTTATTTCATATATGCTCCTTATGAAAACTTGCCCATGCAATATACACAGATGTTCTTTTTTTTTTTTTTTTTTTCCAAATTGTAAACATTGAAATTTTCATTTGAAAAAATTTGATATTTTTGCCCAAAATTTGATTATGGGTATACACATGGCCGTTCTAATGAGTACCCAGAATCTATGTTTTGGATCAAAATTAAAATAAATATATCTTGTAAACCCTAGTTTTAGTATATAAAAGTGGGGTTTAAGTGGGTATGTACTTTTCATGGACCTGTTATCCTGATGTTGAAGATATTAAAATGGCTGCATGCAGTCCAGACCATCGCCATCAGGATTACATGCCCATGTAATAAATACCCCCTTATACCCCACTTTTATATAGCAAAACTGGGGTATGCAGGGGTATACCTATTTTTCTTATTTTTGCTCCAAAACATAGATTGTGGGTACTCGTTAGAATCGCCTCGCCACATTTTTCTTATTTTTGCTCCAAAACATAGATTGTGGGTACTCGGCGAGGCGGTTCTAACTTGTACCCACAATCTATGTTTTGAGCAAAAATAAGAAAAATATCACAAATTTTCAGATGAAATTTTTTTTTTTTTACAGCTGAAAAAATCTCTGCATATTACATGGGTGCGTTTTCGTAATGGCTGAGTCTAGGGCCCGACCCATAAGCATGAAAAAGACTCTTTGGCATTACATGAGTGTTTATAACTTCCAGAGTTAATGGGTTTGAGCTAGAGCTTTTCCAATCTTTCAAACTCATGTCATCAGGATAACATTGTATACAGATATACAGTTATATAACTGGGTTGAACAGGGGTATCTTATTTTTTGTCCAAAACATAGATTGTGGGTGCTAATTATATCAATCTAAGAACTGCCTGACCGAGGTGGTTCTAAAGTGGACCTACATGCTATGTTTTATGAAAAAAAAAAAAAAAAAAAAATAGAGAATATACAACAAAAAAGCTGAAAAATTTTACTGTGTAATGCAATTGGGCGTGTGTGGGTATAATGAAAACTGAAGTTATATTAGGGCTTAGTGATTATGACCATAGATAAGGATACGGATCTTTGATTTCTGTGATCAAAATTTCAAGACTTTGCCAGGCAAGCTTATGTGACCTTGTCTGACCCGATTGAAAACAGGCTCAGAGGTTATAAAACTTTTTCCATGCTCAGCTCAGCTGAGACTAAAAATTTATCCTGCTCATAAATGTTAAGTCCAATTCGCATGCGCCAAAAATACACACGTGTAAATATACTCCGGTGTGCAAATTTTACTCGGGGTAAGTAAATGGCACATGCGAACGCAAATACACACAGGAGTATATTTACATATGGGTAAATTTACTCCTGGGTCTGACCAGATGCAAATTTTATTTTTACAAATACACACGTGTAAATTTACTATTATGTCCCATGCGAACGCAAAGTAAAATTTACCCATGAGTATTTTTATTTCAAGTCAATATTCTGCTTTTAGATAACAAATTTTCACATTTTTTGTTCCTAACTGATTATTTGACAGTTGCTGAAACTGTGGACATTGTTGCTAAATAAGAGTTTATTGCCATTCATAACATTTTAGATCATATGGAGTGCAAACAGCCACACTATTTCTTCATCATTCTTGGTTAGGATTCTTGGGGCATTTTAACAGTAATTCCTTGTGAAAGGATGAAAAAAGGGAACTGTATAACTGCTAAGGTTATGCCTGACCATTACATGATTCCCCTCTGCTGCCAAAGTCTACATGAACACCTCGAAGCAGCCTCTTCTTGTTTTGCAAATCCTAGTAGAATTCTTCTACAGGTCATCCTCATTATAAGGCTAACTTTGGGGTCCATGGATTCAGATTGTGTTGTAAGTGAAACTGTGATATAATGAGGTTATTTGCAGTAGACATATAGATTGCAAAATAATAAACATGGCCCCATTATATTGAAAACCGCTCTATAGTGAGGCACATTTTAATGAGGTTGAACTGAGCTTTGATAAAAAATAAAGAAAACTCAAGCCTCTGTATACTAAGCCTTCTGTGGCAGCACATTTACGCACATTTTCGAAAGAATGTGGTTCATTTGCACACACAATTTTCCCAGGTAAGCGTATTCATTTGCGCACACAATTTCCCCAGGTAAATGTTACATTTGCGCACACGAGATTTTCTCAGGTAAATCATATGTTTGCGCTCACAAGACTGTATAGACAAGCCACGCCCTCATCGCCAGTCCAAGCTATATATCTTTCAAGGCATATAGCCTGTGATGAATATGTGAATTAAACCTTGAGAAAGTATAAAGACAGTGCGTGATATGCCAAATGAACAAATCAAAGTGCCGCAAAATGTAAATACATGTATGGTAAATTAAAACTCATAACTGTCTTTTAAGTGACTTAATAATGTTAATCTATTCGAACTTTTCCACCTCCAGGTCTTTGAACAGGGATACATTACGAAAACATGCCCATGTAATATACAAAGATCTTTAAAGGTGTAAAAAATGAAAATTTTCAGAAGAAGAATTTAGATATTTTTCTTATTTTTGCTCAAAACATAGATTGTGGGTACACGTTAGAACCGCCTCGACGAGGTATACCCCTGCATACCCCAGTTTTTCTTTATAAAATTGGGGTTTAAGGGGGTATATGTTGCACAGACATGTTTTCCTGATGTTTTAATGTGTTGATATTCTATTTATTGTACCTTGATATAATAAAATACCAGCAGTTATAGTGCAAAAACATGTGCGCAAATGTAATACTAAAATTGTGCGCAAATGATATGCATTTTTGCGCACAAATGCAAACTATGCGCAAACAAAGTTTTCGGAAAATGTGCGCAAATGTAATAGCACCAAGCCTTCATTAGTGTCTGCAATCTTAAAGATAAGTTTACTTGTGATGCTGGTCATATTTTCTTGGAGAAATGATCTTTGTCAAGGAGGCATGCATTAGCCTATCATATGACTTGCTTTTATCATTTGAGCCTTCGCATGAGAAAACCAACAATTTGGCTTTCCAATCAGGCTGTATAGTCACAGAAGCAGGCTAGAGACTTGAACTTTTGGATTTAAGTAGAAGCTAGAGGAACTGTTTTATCTGAGTAGGGAAAACAAAGGCGCTGATCAGCTGTGCAGTTACTGCACAGCTGATCTGCGCCTTTGTTCTCGCCTATGGATTTTGTTGGTTTTCTTATGCAGCGGCTCATATGAAAGCGTTATTATTTGCAGACAACCTTGTCTTAGATTTTTGTGATATTATTGAAAAACAAGCTAGCTTCAGCGTGTCACTCGCACGTGTCACTCGCACGGTAGTTGTGACCACAATTCAGTCTGTGACAGTCACTGCTGTCATTGCAACCTGAGTTTGTGACAAAGCCTTGCCATTACGAAACATTTTTCTTCATATAAGAAAGCAAACTGTGTAATGTAACCATGCTGACTACATCAGAGCCTTAATGCTGTAGCTCATAATTCGTACAATCCATTAAATTATAACTTTCTGAACTTGAAATTTGAAGCATCTTGCTATGTCGTCTGTTGTAATATTGCTCCCTTAGAGTAATATTCGGCGGTTTCAGTGGCAGAGTGGTTAAGAGCGCTGATATTTCAATACCACACTTAATCATTCAATCATCTCACTTCTGTGTCTGGTGTGGGTTCGAGCCCCACATGCGCGGATCCAGAAAATTTTCTCAGGGGGGGTCCAAATTCCCAGAAGGGGTCTGATGAAATATTAACATGGCAAAAATTAATAATCTGGCAATTCCAGGGGGGGGGGGGGTCTGGACCCCCCCCCCCCCCTTTGCCCCCTCTGGATCCACCCATGCTGGGCCCACACAGTGCACATGTGAGACAAGCCAAGTTCTGCTTGTGGGTGTGCCAGGTGGTTTCTCTTGGGGTTCTCCCGTTTTCTCCCCACCTACTGATTGGCCCGTCTCATATGAGCAGAAAATTTTATAATCTTGAAAGGGACGTAAAACTGAATAAAAAAATAGTTATATTTAGGAAAATGTTTTGCTTACTGCTTAATTTAACTGAGAATCACAGATCTATCAGATTGAATGTGCCAATTAATGTCGCATGATTAATAGCTTTGTAAATTTACCATAATGGAATCTCATTTTTGAAAACATACCCATACACATGCCATTTCAAACAGTCAGGACCCAGTTGTTCAAAGCATCGTTAGCTTAATGATATCGTTTAGACATAAATTTGTTTAGCAAAACAGATACACTGTTATTTTTTGTTGAAAAAATGTGAGAATCCTTTGCAGTGCAAAGGATTCTCACATTTTTTCAACAAAAAATAACAGTGTATTTGTGATATTAATGTTTGAAATTTTAACAAAACTTTAACTAACGACGTCGTTAGTTTTGAACAACTGGTCCCTGATCAACAAATGCAAATCTATATCAAATGTAAACCAGCACGGCCAAAGAAATTGCTCTAATGTAGAAGATTTTTATTTTATCAATATGACTTTGCTGCTGTTCAGTGGATAAAATCATAACATAATTAAAGTCATTTGACCACATCAGGAAAAAAATAATAAAAAATAAAAATAAAAAATCATTTGACCCCACATAAAAGTCTATGGGAGTTAGTAACATCATGTGACAACACCCCCTAACAACCTTACCATGTAAATTTTCAGGTAAAATATGTCCTCTTTGAATGCGATAGAATCCCATTTTAAAGGTCATATTATAAAACAAATCTTTTACTTGTGGTCATTTTATATTGAAGTCGCCAGGCTCTTTAATAACACCTCTCATGTAAGATGCACAATATTTGAGCCGCCTTGTGGGAAAACCAACAATGTGGTTTCCGAACAGGTCCGACACAAACCGACCTGTACAGTCACAGAAAAGAGCTAGAAGCTTGAAATTTCGGATTTAAGTAGAAGAGGAATTGTACTATCCGAGTAGCAAAAACAAAGGCGCTGATCAGCTTTGCAGTTACTGCGAAGCTGATCTGCGCCTTTGTTTTTGCCTATGCAGATTGTTGGTTTTCCCATGTGGTGGCTCATTTGTTTATTTATTTTCAGCCTCAATAATGTCCCTGAATGGTTTCTTTCTGACTGTCAACATGGTGGCCCACATGAGGACCGTAATAGCGATAGGACCTCTGTGTTTCTATGCCAACCTGTCGGGAACTAACTGGAACAGTATCGATGAGCCACATGTAAGTATATGAGGCGCGATGTGAGAAAACCGGTCTTCAGGGTTTCTGACCTGATCCGACATAAACCGGCCTGTACAGTCCCAGAAGATGGTTAGAAGCTTGAAATTTTGGATTTAGGAAGAAGAGAAATTGTATTATCCGAGTGGCGAAATCAAAGGCGCTGATCAGCTGTGCAGTTACTGCACAGCTGATCTGCGCCTTTGTTTTCGCATAGGCAAAAATTCGGTTTTCTCATGATGCGGCTCATATTTTCCATGTCTTAGAGGGCCCCAAGGAAGATTGGTGGCTCAAATGCAGACTTTCTTAATTGGGTTTAAGCAATTTTAGGTGCGGGTTTCTATCCCTCACTCTAAATTGATGAGACTCTTGAGACATAAGAGAAATCCTACCACGGAAGATTACTAAAAGGTTGCTAAAAGAGAAACAGATAACTAAAAGATTAAGAAACGCAAAAATAGAGGTTTGAGAGGTTCTTAAACCCTGTTGATTATACTTCATATTGTAAGAATTCATCAGTTTAACAGTCAACAATTAAAAATGCAATCACAGTCTTAGGTTTTCCGAAACCCAACAGTTTGATTTATTTTCTGTATGAGGGTATTTGCTGGAAAACCTGTCGACAGATGTTTTCAGAGTAATATCAAAAACTGTTTTTATAGTAAAAAAAAATGGCTTGCTTGTTTAGATTTTGACCTACATCAATACGAAAACTTGTCCATACAGTATAGTATTACAGAGAATTTTTTTGCAGCAGTAAAAATTGAAAATTTTATCGGAAAAATTTTGATATTTTCAATTATTGATCAAAACATTGATTATGGGTACTTGTTAGAACCGTTTTAGAGCAAAAATAAGAAAAATAGGTATACCCCTGCATTCTCCAGTTTTACTATATAAAAATTGGGTATTAGGGGGTATACATTTCATGGACATGTTATCCTAATGATATTGAATTATTATAGAACTTGAACATGTATTTTTTAGCTCACCTGAGCCGAAGGCTCACAGGTGAGCTTATAGTATACCCATGCTCCGGCGTCCTTCCGTCGTCCGTCGTCGTCCGTCCGTCGTCCACAATTTCAAAGATCTTAATTCTCCTCTGAAACCGCTTGGCCAATCAAAGCCAAACTTCATATGGCGCATCCTTAGGAAGGAGGAACGAAAGTTTATATAAATGGTCCAGGTCACATGACCAAGATGGCCGCCATGGCTATAAATAGCAAAAACCTTTAAAAATCTTCTTCTCCAGAACCAGTGGGCCGATTTCCACGAAACTTGGTATGTAGCATTGAGGACGCAGGCCCATCATAGTTTATATAAAGAATGACCCTAGGATGACCTTGACCTATTTTACAGCAAGGTCAACTTAGGTCGAAAATGCATTTGAATTGGAAAAAATGGTAAAATGCTATTTAATGGGTAAAACTTACTGGGAATAGGCAAATGGACAGAAGATTAATGTTAATGGAAAATTTTAGCCCCTGGGGGGTTGTCTGCCCCTGCCCCGGGGCTATATACATGTATATGACCATAATATTCAAACATCTTCTTGTCTGAAACCGCTTAGCCAAGCAAAGCCAAACTTCATGTGGAGCATCCTTGGGAAGGGGGAATGAAAGTTTATATAAATGGTTCAGGTCACATGACCAAGATGGCCGCCAGGGCTATAAATAGCAAAAATGTTTAAAAATCTTCTTCTCAAGAACCAGTGGGCCGATTTCCATGAAACTTGGTATGTAGCAGTGGGGACGCAGGCCCATCGTAGTTTATATAAATCATGACCCTAGGATGACCTTGACCTATTTTACGGCAAGGTCAACTTAGGTCGAAAATGCATTTGAATGGGAAAAAATGGCAAAATGCTATTTAATGGGTAAAACTTACTGGGAATAGGCAGATGGACAGAAGATTAATGTTAATGGAAAATTTTAGCCCCTGGGGGGTTGTCTGCCCCTGCCCTGAGGCTATATACATGTATATGACCATAATATTCAAACATCTTCTCTGAAACCGCTAGGCCAATCAAAGCCAAACTTCATGTGTAGCATCCTTGGGAAGGAAGAATGAAAGTTTATATAAATGGTCTAGGTCACATGACCAAGATGACCGCCAGAGCTATAAATAGCAAAAACGTTTAAAAATCTTCTTTTCCAGAACCAGAAGGCCTATGATTTTGAAACTTGGCATGAAGCATCTGGGAATGGAGCTCTACAAAGTTTATATAAATCATGACCCTGGGATGACCTTGACCTATTTTACGGCAAGGTCAACTTTTGTCACATATCCCAGATCTCAGGTGAGCATTTATAGGACCATTGGTCCTCTGGTAATAATGAGATATGACGAACAGCAAGTTCTGATAATATACTGCACAATAAATTTAGCAATTTTTTTTTTTTTTTTGTAATACTATTAGGCATATTGACAAGGACTCACACATGAAAAATTACGTAAAAATCAAACTTTGTGGACTGGAGATGCTGAGATGACATCAGACTTTAAGACGGACGGCTGAATTTGACAGGTCTGCTAATAATGGAATACCAGTACCTAAAATCATGTGTAATCAATTTAGTCACTAACAGTAAGAAAAAGCAAAACAACTTTTGGAAACAAATGTTTATCGTCTGGAAATGAAGATCTTAATTTCCTGAATTTTGACGTTTTTCTCTGACTCCTACGTTATCGACTTAAATGAGGTGACTTCAGACTTTAAGACCGATGGCTGAATTTGACAGGTTTGATAATGGAATACCTAAATCATATGTAATCAATTTAGCCACTAACAGAAAGAAAAAGTAAAACAATTTTTGGAAACAAACGTTTTATTGTCTGGAAATATAGATCTTAAGTTCCTGAATTTTTTACGTTTTTCACTGACTCCTACATACAGTTGTATCTCTGAGTGGGATTGCCAGAAAAACTGCATTGAATGTAACTATCTAGTGCTAACCAGTACTTTAAGATAAAAAGGATTTGCAAAATTCTTTTTCGCAGCTGCAAAACAGGAGCTTAAAAAATGTGTCTAGCATCAGCCTTATCATGAGAAAACCGGATGTTTGCCTATGCGAAAACAAAGACGCAGATCAGCTTCGCAGTAACTGCGAAGCTGATCAGCGCCTTTGTTTTCGCTACACGGACAGTATAATTTTTCTTCTTTTTAAATCTGAAATTTCAAGCTTCTAGCCATCTTCTGTGGCTGCACAGACCGGTTTGTGTCGGACCTGGTCGGAAACCCCGAAGACCGGTTTTCTCGCGTCGTGGCTCATCTCATAGCATGCCATGCTAGGGTACAGAAACTTTCAAGTTTTACTTGCCCTGGTATTGGCTAAATTCTGTTTTGTTTCATTTGTTGTTTACCTGATCATTCATGGAAATCCATCACCAGAAAATCATGAAATCTTCGACCATTTGACAGCATGTTGACGTCAATGACGGCAAATAAGGTTATTCTGCAGTAAAGCCCAATCTCGTCTGTCACATGATCAGTATTATTGTGGATAATCAAGAATGAAAATGAGGGGTTGAGGGACAAAACAAAAATTTATTGTTTGGATGCAAATTTTGCCTGCATACCCTTTTGGCATTTTTGGTTGTCTCAAATTCTCCTTTTAAGTAAGGTGACTTGAGACCCTGTTCTCGTTATATCAATGAAAAATTATCCACTGTTGCTAATACAGTGACCACAACAAAGATAAGGCGGCCCCCGTGGCCGAGGGGTTAAGAGCGCTGTTTCTTAACTTACTCGATCATCTCACCGCTGTGTCTGGTGTGGGTTCGAGCCCCGCTCTGGCCACATGTGAGACAAGCCAAGGTCTGCTTGCGGGTGTGTCAGGTGGTTTTTCTCTGGGTTCTCCCGTTTTCGCCCCACCTACTGATTGGCCAGTCTCAAATGAGCTGAAATAATCTTGAAAGGGACATAACTGAATTAAAAAAAAAAAAAAAAAAAAAAAAAAAAACAAAGATAAAAAATAAAAAAATTGCTTAATGTATTGTGCGTAGTATACTATGGACATAGAATTTTTGTTTCCTGTCCTGACTCTAATTGTTTGCTTAAAACACAAATCGGGGCTCTATATTGCTATAAATTGTTTGTCATTGCCAGCTGTTCTG
Organism: Rugalucina vietnamica; assembly: GCA_964017185.1. Lineage (NCBI taxonomy): Eukaryota > Metazoa > Mollusca > Bivalvia > Lucinida > Lucinidae > Rugalucina > Rugalucina vietnamica. The sequence goes on from OZ024875.1 coordinate 34,809,733, forward strand.
TTTTTTATATTAAAAGTAAAGATCGAAAGTAGAGGAATTGATATAATTAAATTTGAGCCTGTGCGCGAGAAAAAGAACAGTTTGGGTTCGGAACAAGTCCGACACAAACTGTGCTGTACAGTCACAGGAGATGCTTAGTTGGATTAAAAAAGCAGAGGAATTATACTATCCGTGTAGCAAAAACAAAGGCGCTGATCAGTTTCACAGTTACTGCGAAGCTGATCTGCGCCTTTGTTTTCGCCTATGCAGATTGTTGGTTTTCCCATGCGGCGGCTCATTTAAAATCCCAACCCAGACACCAGGTTGTTACAATCTGTTACAATCTCATGCACTCTATAGGCAGTCTATATAGATGCACATGAGGTCAAAAACCGAAGTACAATTTTTAATAAAAGATGTTTCCAGTATTTGTTGATTTAGTTTCTTTGTTTGTCGATAAAGGTATTTTAACCAGAGGACCAATGGTCCTATAAATGCTCGCCTGAGATTTGCTATAATATACAAATAAACATGTTTGAATGTTATGGTATTATTTTAGCCCCAGTGTAGGGCAGATGAAGTCCTGGGCCCATATTTTTTTTCAGAACCATAAATCTTTAGTCCATTTGCCCATTTCCTGAAAGTTTTCCCTTCAAATGACATTTTAACAATTTTCTCCATTCAAATGCATGGTCGACCTATGTTGACCTTGCTGTAAAATAGGTCGAGGTCATCACAGGGTCATTTTTTATATGAACATTGTTGTTCTTTACTCATTAATGTTTCATGCCAAGTTTCGTTGATATTGGTCCACCGGTTTCAGAACTCATTGATATTCAGTTATACTGCCCATTTCCTGCAAGATGACATTTTAACAGTTTTCCCCATTCAAATGCACTGGTGACCTATGTTGACCTTGCTGTAAAATAGGTCGAGGTCATCACAGGATCATGTATTTTATACACATTGTAGGACGCAGATCAGCTTCGCAGTAATTGCGAAGCTGATCAGCGCCTTTGTTTTCGCTACACGGACAGTATAATTTTTCTTCTTTTTAAATCTGAAATTTCAAGCTTCTAGCCATCTTCTGTGGCTGCACAGACCGGTTTGTGTCGGACCTGGTCGGAAACCCCGAAGACCGGTTTTCTCGCGTCGTGGCTCATCTCATAGCATGCCATGCTAGGGTACAGAAACTTTCAAGTTTTACTTGCCCTGGTATTGGCTAAATTCTGTTTTGTTTCATTTGTTGTTTACCTGATCATTCATGGAAATCCATCACCAGAAAATCATGAAATCTTCGACCATTTGACAGCATGTTGACGTCAATGACGGCAAATAAGGTTATTCTGCAGTAAAGCCCAATCTCGTCTGTCACATGATCAGTATTATTGTGGATAATCAAGAATGAAAATGAGGGGTTGAGGGACAAAACAAAAATTTATTGTTTGGATGCAAATTTTGCCTGCATACCCTTTTGGCATTTTTGGTTGTCTCAAATTCTCCTTTTAAGTAAGGTGACTTGAGACCCTGTTCTCGTTATATCAATGAAAAATTATCCACTGTTGCTAATACAGTGACCACAACAAAGATAAGGCGGCCCCCGTGGCCGAGGGGTTAAGAGCGCTGTTTCTTAACTTACTTGATCATCTCACCGCTGTGTCTGGTGTGGGTTTGAGCCCCGCTCTGGCCACATGTGAGACAAGCCAAGGTCTGCTTGCGGGTGTGTCAGGTGGTTTTTCTCTGGGTTCTCCCGTTTTCGCCCCACCTACTGATTGACCAGTCTCAAATGAGCTGAAATAATCTTGAAAGGGACATAACTGAATTAAAAAAAAAAAAAAAAAAAAAAAAAAAAAAAAAAAAAAGATAAAAAATAAAAAAATTGCTTAATGTATTGTGCGTAGTATACTATGGACATAGAATTTTTGTTTCCTGTCCTGACTCTAATTGTTTGCTTAAAACACAAATCGGGGCTCTATATTGCTATAAATTGTTTGTCATTGCCAGCTGTTCTGTTTTTTATATTAAAAGTAAAGATCGAAAGTAGAGGAATTGATATAATTAAATTTGAGCCTGTGCGCGAGAAAAAGAACAGTTTGGGTTCGGAACAAGTTCGACACAAACTGTGCTGTACAGTCACAGGAGATGCTTAGTTGGATTAAAAAAGCAGAGGAATTATACTATCCGTGTAGCAAAAACAAAGGCGCTGATCAGTTTCACAGTTACTGCGAAGCTGATCTGCGCCTTTGTTTTCGCCTATGCAGATTGTTGGTTTTCCCATGCGGCGGCTCATTTAAAATCCCAACCCAGACACCAGGTTGTTACAATCTGTTACAATCTCATGCACTCTATAGGCAGTCTATATAGATGCACATGAGGTCAAAAACCGAAGTACAATTTTTAATAAAAGATGTTTCCAGTATTTGTTGATTTAGTTTCTTTGTTTGTCGATAAAGGTATTTTAACCAGAGGACCAATGGTCCTATAAATGCTCGCCTGAGATTTGCTATAATATACAAATAAACATGTTTGAATGTTATGGTATTATTTTAGCCCCAGTGTAGGGGCAGATGAAGTCCTGGGCCCATATTTTTTTTCAGAACCATAAATCTTTAGTCCATTTGCCCATTTCCTGAAAGTTTTCCCTTCAAATGACATTTTAACAATTTTCTCCATTCAAATGCATGGTCGACCTATGTTGACCTTGCTGTAAAATAGGTCGAGGTCATCACAGGGTCATTATTTATATGAACATTGTTGTTCTTTACTCATTAATGTTTCATGCCAAGTTTCGTTGATATTGGTCCACCGGTTTCAGAACTCATTGATATTCAGTTATACTGCCCATTTCCTGCAAGATGACATTTTAACAGTTTTCCCCATTCAAATGCACTGGTGACCTATGTTGACCTTGCTGTAAAATAGGTCGAGGTCATCACAGGATCATGTATTTTATACGCATTGTAGGACTTGAGTCAGTGATGCTTCATGCCAAGTTTTGTTGAAATCGGTCTACTTGTTCTGGAGAAGAAGATTTTTGAAGGGTTTTACCATATATGAGCATGGCGGCTATCTTGGTAATGTGACCTGGATTATTTATATACATATTGGTTACCCCATCCTATAGATGTTTCATATAAAATTTGGCTTTGATTGGCCAGTTGGTTTTAGAGAAGATGATCTTTGAAAATGGAAGACGACGGACGGACGACGGGTGCTTGTCTATCCTATAAGCTCACCTGTGAGCCTTTGGCTCAGGTGAGCTAAACATCTAGTACAGTATACAATCTGTTGTTATTAGATTTCTAATTAAATTCTAGAAGTTGACTTTCCTGGTTGAAAAATTCTAGCCAGGTGCATGTACTTTCAACAAAAATGCTAATGTAATATAAAATGGCTATAGAGACCATGATTTTCGGAAATTGCATCTTTTTTAGACAACATATTAAAGTTCTAAATGAAATTCAAAAGCCCGATTAAAAATATATACCGTATACACGTATATTTATTTATTTTTTTTTTAATTTTTAACTATTACCATAAGCTCTGTGATAAGGTGGAATTTTTGGTGTCTGAAAAATCCTGTCAGATTTGGCCCTCTAATGTACCTTGTAGATTAGCTCTGTCATGAGATTTTGCATAAGCAAAAATCAGAGTAAGTTCCAGCTCTTACCACAGAGACAACCCATCATCTATTTTGCACTGCCTGGTGAAGTATGTAGCTTCTGTATCTGAATCCAAATTTTCAAGCATCTATCATGAATGTGTTACTTACTTCATGTGTTACTTTGCACCTGGCCCCGAGGTTATAAAACTTTTTTCATGCTCAGCTCAGCTGAGACTAAAATTTATCCTGCTCATAAATGTTAAAATGCCAACAATTGTTGGCATTTTAACATTTATGAGCAGGATAAATTACTAGTTTTTGTGTTTTGAACCTGAATTTTCCACAATTTTTGAAATTTTAAACATTTATGAGCAGTTGAATTTTCATGCTCAGCTGAGCTGAGCTTGAAAAAAGTTTTATAACCTTGGGGCCTGATCTTGTCAAAACTATTGGGACAATTTTTACTATGAAATTGCTCAAATCAAACCAAGTATAGATTGATTTTACCTCAGAATCCATGAAGTAGCATGTGAAAAATCAGTACCAAATGACGCAAGTTTTCAGTTACACTTCGGTTGCATGCAGAGTATGTATTTGTACTGTTTCAATGTAAATATCCTATCACGTGCTACTAAGTAGAGACGTGCCTGAGGTCAAAATCAAGCTTTATAAGTTATATTGTCTATTCCAGCTCAAAGATACATTTTATCAACCACCTGCCAATGAATAAAAAGTTTATTATGTTATGTTATGTTTTTGGTTGAAAGGTCCTGGTTAACAAGTCATCTGAGTATGAAACGCCCGAGTCTGTCATTGTTAAGGCCCTAGTCATAGGCCCTACCACCAGGCCAGTGATTGTTATTGTTCCATCCTTATTAATATTTGAGCCGCCTCATGGGAAAACCAACAATGTGGTTTCCTACCAGGTCCGACATAAACCGACCTGTACAGTCACAGAAAAGAGCTAGAATCTTGCAGTTTCAGATTTAGGAAGAAGAGGAACTGTACTATCCAAGCAGTGAAAACAGGCGCTGATCAGCTTCGCAGTTACTGTGAAGCTGATCTGCGCCTTTCTTTTTGCCTAGGCAGATTGTTTGTTTTCCCATGTGGCGGCTCATTATAGCCCCGCTTTGGAAAAGTGGGGCTATATTGGATTGATCCTGTCCTTCCATGGTTCTGTGATTCCGTCATTCCGTGGTTCCGTCATTCCGTGAACATTTTGTTTCCATTCAATATCTTGAGAATGGCTTGAAAGAATCGGACCAAATTTTGTATACACATCAACATTGACCAGATCTAGCTTGTGATTGTTACCCATCCTTTTTTGCCAAATTTTGATGGAGTTATGGCCCTTGATTTACATCAAAATTTTGTTTCCGCTCAATATCTTGAGAACAAATTGACAGAATCTGACCAAATTTGGTATGCACATCAATATTGACAAGCTCTAGCTTGGGATTGTTGCCCATAATTTTTTGCAAAATTTTGACAGAGTAACGACCCTTGATTGACGTCAGAATTTTGTTTCCGCTCAATATCTTAAGAACGAATTGACAGAAGCTGACCAAATTTTGTTTGCACATCAACATTGACAAGCTAGAGCTTGGGATTGTTGCCTGTCATTTTTCACAATTTTTTGACAGAGTTACAGCCCTTTATTGCTGTCAGAATTTTGTTTCCTGTCAATATCTTGAGAACTGATTGACAGAATCTGACCAAATTTTGTATTCGCATTAACATTGACAAGATTTAGCTTGGGATTGTTGCCTGTCATTTTTTGCCCAAGCTTGACGGAGTTACGGCCCTTGATTGACATCAGAATTTCATTTCCGCTCAATATCTTGAGAACAAACTGACAGAATCTGACCAAATTTTGTATGCACATCAACACTGACAAGATCTAGCTTGGGATTGTTGCCCATAATTTTTCGCAAAATTTTGATTGAGTTATGGCCCTTCATTGACATCAGAATTTCATTTCTGCTCAAGATCTTGAGAACCAATTGACAAAATCTGACAAAATTTTGTATGCCCATCAACATTGACAAGATCTAGCTTTGGATTGTTGCCTGTCATTTTTCACAAAATTTTGACAGAGTTACTGCCCTTGATTGACGTTAGAATTTTGTTTCCGCTAAATATCTTGAGAACAAATTGCATGGCGTACACATGTCTTATTGTTTTGGACCCCGAGATGCCTTTCACTCTGCTTGAGATGAAAGGTATCTCGGGTACAGATGGTGCAAATTACAAAGTAATAAAAAAATTAACTCCCCCAGTGCTACTGCGGTCATTATGCAAATTTTGCTATGGTTATCTTGTGATTAATTATCTGTTAATAATTGATATGTCTATATAAAAATCAAAATATTTAATTCTACATTTTAGACGAAAACAAAGTAGAAATTCATAATTATCAGAATCTTTTGAATAAAATTGCATTTTCAATCCGTTTTCTACATGAAATATTAACAATTTTGCACATTGATGAAAATATTTTTTATCTGACATTATCAGCTAATAACACACCCCCTGCAGTGAGATGCTGCATCAGCACCACTTTATTGCCCAGTTTATAAATGAAACCATATGCCAACTTCATGGTTCAGGGAAGAAAAAATGTACAGAAATTTAATAAGAGATGTGTACGCTATGGACAGAATTTGACCAAATTTTGTATGCACATTGACATGATCTAGTTTGGGATTGTTGCCCATAATTTTTCGCAAAATTTTGATGGAGTAACGGCCCTCGACTGACGTCAGAATTTCGTTCGCTCCATATCTTGAGAACAAATTGACAGAATCTGACCAAATTTTGTATGCACATAAATATTGACAAGATCTAGCTTGGGATTGTTGCCCGTCATTTTTCGCAAAATTTTGATGGAGTTTCTGCCCTTGATTGATGTCAGAATTTTGTTTTCGCTCAATATCTTCAGAACGAATTGACAGAATCTAACCAAATTTTGTATGCACATCAACATTGACAAGATCTAGCTTGGAATTGTTGAACGCCATTTTTTGCAAAATATTGAGGGCGTTACAGACCTTGATTGATGTCAGAACAAATTGACAGAATCTGACCAATCTTTTTATGTGCATCAATATTAACATGATATAGCTTGGGATTTTTGCCCATCATTGTTTTTCTCAACCTGGCAAGAAGCTCAGAAGTGGGGCTATAGTCAGATCCTCTGACAATTCTAGTTTATACAGGATATGAGATAAGTTGCATATAAGGTGGCTATCTCTAAGATTTTAGCAATCGGTGGCTAATATTCTGTAATATTTCTAGCAAGGTGGCTTTCTGTAATATCCTTGCAAGGTAGCTTTCTGTAATATTCTAGCAAGAAGATGGCTTTCTCTAATATTATAGGAAGGTGGCTGTCCCTAAAATTCTAGGAAGCTGACTTTCTCTAAACTCTAGCAAGGACCAGCTTTCTCTAATATTCTAGCAAGGTGGCTTCCTCGTACACTGTACATTCTAGCAAAGTCATTTCAAGGATCCTCTAAGATTCTGACAGGTGGCTTCCTCAAAGATTCCAGCAGAATGGCTTCCTCTAAAATTTTAGCAAGGTGGCCTTCTCTTAGATTCTAGCTAAGCTAATAATATTGTTTTCTCTAGAATTCTTACAATGTGTCAAGGTCACTTCCTCTAAAATTTTAGCCAAGTGGCTTCCTCTAAGTTTCTAGCAAGGTGGCTTACTCTTAAATTTCCTTGAAGATTCTAGCAAGGTGGCTTCCTCTTACATTCTAGCAAGATAGCTTGCTCTTACATTCTAGCAAAATGGCTTACTCTTACATTCTAGCAAGATGGCTTACTCTTACATTCTAGGAAGATGGCTTACTCTTACATTCTAGCAAGATGGCTTACTCTTACATTCTAGCAAGATGGCTTACTCTTACATTCTAGCAAGATGGCTTACTCTTACATTCTAGCAAGATGGCTTACTCTTACATTCTAGCAAGATGGCTTACTCTTACATTCTAGCAAGATAGATGGCTTGCTCTTACATTCTAGCAAGATGGCTTACTCTTACATTCTAGCAAGATGGCTTACTCTTACATTCTAGCAAGATAGATGGCTTACTCTTACATTCTAGCAAGATGGCTTGCTCTTACATTCTAGCAAGATAGATGGCTTGCTCTTACATTCTAGCAAGGTGGCTTGCTCTTACATTCTAGCAAAGTCATTTCAAGGATCCTCTAAGATTCTTATAGGTGCCAAGCAAAATGGCTTCCTCTAAAATTTTAGTGAGGTGGCCTTCTCTTAAATTCTAGCTAATAAATAGCAGTTTTTCACATAATGCAGCTTATACCATAATTGCTGCATACACTGACAGGATGTTTTCTTGCATGTCAAATTGCTCTTTAGTGTTATTAACCCATATTTGACCAATGGATTCTCCCATCATTATCAATTGGATGAGTCTACTTGCATTTTAAGGTGTGTTAGGAGTGATTTTTATTTTTCATCCCTTGTTTCAATGAAATTTTCTCTGTGCAAGCAGAATAGCCCCAGATGGGACGCCGCGTTCTGCGGCGTCCCATCTGGGGCTATTCTGTTTGCCTATGTCCCACAAAAAGGACACCAGACATACATGAGTTAATGCAGTTTGATGTTTCATACACTTTTAATGAAGTGAAAAAGGTCTCATCATGCATTAGATAAGATATATATGAGCCGCCCCAGGGGAAAACCAACAATCTGCATAGGCGAAAACAAAGACGCAGAACAGCTTCGCGGTAACCGCGAAGCTGATCAGCGCCTTTGTTTTCGCTATTCGGATAGTACAATTCCTCTTTTACTTAAATCCGAAATTTCAAGCTTCTAGCTCTTTTCTGAGAGTGTACAGGCCGGTTTGTGTCGGACCTGGTCGGAAACCACATTGTTGGTTTTCCCACGAGGCGGCTCATGTATAATCAGCAGAGCCAGGCTCCGACATAGCCAGTGCTATGGGCTTGTAAATGTCCAGAAAATGTTAAGAAAGAAAGCATGAAGTTTATGATCCGCTAAATCTTAGCACATATCAAGGCTTGCAATGTATATTTAATAGTTGAAAGCTTAAAACCATGGTGTTCATGTTCATATGTGAAGAGTCTTTGTAGTATATCACAAGGAAACTGATCTGCCTAAGATGAGCTGCGTCATGAAAAAACTGGATTTTTCCCTATGCAAAAACAAATGTGCAGAACAGCTGTGCAGTACGTAACTGCACAGCTGATCAGCACCTTTGTTTTCGCTTCGCTTTACGCAAAAATAGTACAATTCGTCTTCTTCTTAAATCCAAAACCTGTTTCTGTGACTGTACAGACTGGTTTGTTTCAGACCTGGTCGGAAACCCTGAAGACCAGTTTTCTCGTGTCATGGCTCAGATAAACCTGGTCCCATGGTTACGAAACTTTTCCTGCTCAACTCAGCTGAGACTTATATTTATTCTGCTCACAAATGTTAAAATGTCAACACATGTTGGCATTTTTACATTTATTTATAAGCAGGATAAATTACAGACTTTGCTAATCTAAACCTGAATGTTCTAATACTTTCGATTATTTCTGTACATGTATTTATGAGCAGTTTAAATTTCATGCTCAACTGAGTTGAGCATGAAAAAAGTTTTATAACCTCGCGACCTGGCAAGGGTTTTGAACCCGGAACAAGACAAATTATCTCTGCATAGGTGGCCCGGTCCCTGCATGACTAGATGTAAACCACAAATGAACCAACCACACTGAAACTTCATCAGTTTTTGTCATGCTATGACTGAAATTATTTTAAAGACATAAAATTACTTTTTATGGCCAAAATTGATACAGTCACAGTCATGTGTCAATTGTCTGTAGAAATATGATATCATCCTTATTTTTTTTTTTTTCTTTAATTTTTGGGGGGTACATTTTTATTCATTTAGTCCCTGCATATAGTACAATAGTGATTCTGTATGTTATTAGAGGTAGGTTTCTGCTACAAATTTTCGGACTTTGATAAATCAGACTGCTCCTTTAGAACTGTTCAATGAAGTGGGCATGAAGTTGGCATACTGGCTGATACCCTTTTCTGCTGTTTCAATTCTGGCTAAGCGTTTTTTAATTTTTTAGAAAGTGTTTGTGGTAGAAATTGATACAAAAGGAAAGCAGAAAACAGGAACACTTCCTAATTCATTTGAGCTGCCACATGGGAAAACCAACAATCTGCCTAGGCGAAAACAAAGGCGCAGATCAGCTTCGCGGTAACCGCGAAGCTGATCAGCGCCTTTGTTTTCGCTACATGGATAGTACAACCCCTCTTCTTCTTACATCCAAAATTTCAAGCTTCTAGCCTGCTTCTGTGACTGTACAGGTCAGTTTGTGTCGGACCTGGTCGGAAACCACAATGTTGGTTTTCCCGACAGGCGGCTCATTTGGTGCAGCTTTGCTATCGTTACGAAAACTTTTCCATGTGTTATACAGAGATTATTCTTCAGCTGTAAAAATTGAAAATTTCATTAGAAAAAAAAATTGATTTTTTTTTAAATATTTTTGCTCAAAACATTGATTGAGGGTACACATTAGAACCGCCTCGATGAGGCGGTTCTAACAAGTACCCACAATCTATGTTAAGAAAAATAGGTATACCCTTGTAAATCCCAGTTTTACTATATAAAAATGGGGTATGATGGGGTATACATTTCATAGACATGAAAGCGTGATACATAGCTATTTTAGGGTATACATGCAGAGGGTAGATTATGATTTTAGTGTGTTTTAGTCAGTTCTTCATAAAAAGAAATTGTTGTAGATGCTCTGTATGAATACCCTCATCTAATGTTAAAAAAACAAGCAATTTTCTTTTTTATTTTTTGAGGCTAGGCAGTGTTGGGTCAGACATTACATTAGATTACATTGCAATTCTGCATTATGGAAATATTTGCATGGATTTTATTATTGTGGGCTCAGGTAATAATATTTGCTTAGATCTTGTTTTCAACTGGAGATGCTGGATTTATGGTTCTTTAAAATGCACCACATTTCATTATAGCATATGCCAAAGATAAAAAGTGCATGTTGAAAGACAACAGTGCAATGCAGTTTTAATACTTTAAGTGCCACAGATTTGCTGTTCACTGCCTCCAATGACTCTAGTCGTTTTATGGATATCCCGGTATGTCCCAGCTTTTAGTTGAAAGTTCTGTATGGAGCTACATGTAACTGTATTGTATATCAGATTTTTCAGCATAATTTTAAGTCCTTTGTAGTTTGCGCATATATCTATCAATATAATATTTGATAAATGATTTAAGTTATAGATAATCAACTGATTTTTGCTTCAAGTGCAGGGTTTTGTAAATTAAAAAAATTAATTCCACTGACTTTTTATCAGGACCTTATGAGCCCATTGAGATATTGATTTTTTGAGAGGCCTGACAATATAATAGCCTTAATATTTTTGATAAATGTAGTATTAATTTGAGATGCAACCCCTTTAAATCACACTTGCTGGTATGCATTTAACTTTACCTATGAACATACCTATGTGTAGCTTTTCACCTTTTACCTATGTACCTATGAATAGCTATTAACACGCTACTATGAATAGCTATTAACAGACAACCTATATAATGAATGGTTATCTTGAATGAAACTGTAATAATATGATTTTTATAAAACAAAAATAAACAGCAGATGACAAAAAAAAAAATCATGCAAGATAAAATTACCCGGAATACATTTTTCCATTGCAGGCTGTGACCTTTCATTTTGACTGCATCGTAGCCGAGGTGAAGACGGAGGTTCATCTTTTCTTGATGAGTAGCCCTAAACCAGATCATGGTGCAGACTATACCGACACTTTGTTATCCATGGGAGGTATGACCTTCATCTGATTTGAACCATATGACTCAGCCACTCTCTTAGTAAACATTTTGTCAAGGTTTTTGACCAGGCGAGAGTTGCATAAGCATAGCGCTATCCAGCGCTTCGCAGCTATTTGCCATGCAACGTTACGTTACAAGAAAGGGCTCGCGAGCGCTACTTAACGTTCCTCCAAGCTGCCTCTCAGAAAGCAGCCTGCCTTTGCTAAGGAACAAAGAAAAACAAAATGGCGTTGTCAATATTTCGACCACATGAATTTTGAATGACGGAATAAAATTCTACTGAAAGCATGTCAGAAATCATCTGTTCAGTCCACAAAACAAAATTCTAGCCTTCTGAACGGAAAATACAGTGTCATCTTCACGTTTTTGTTATCGTCCATTTTGAAAAGCGCTCTAATGTAACGAACCGTTGCATAGAACAAACAGAACATAAAAAAGCACTACAAAAAAGCGTTAGCCTTATGCAACTCTCATCTGGTCTGACATAGACCAGCAGATAAAGCTGCTGAAGATAGATTGTCTTATAGCTTACTAGACCTCTGTTAAAAAGATAAAATTATCTTTTTGTCAAGTCACCAATACATGAAAAACTTGTTTATTTGTTTGTTTGTTTGGGTTTAACGTCGCTTTCAACATTATCTGTCATATCACGACGGTGTCTGGTTGTGACAGGGAGCTCAATGCTCACTTTTATAGTGCTGCCTCACTGTGGTATCAGATCCCAGACACATTTACCTGATACCACCTCCAGTCACATTATTCTGACACCGGAGTGACCAGTCCTAGCCCTACCCCGAAAATCCGAGTGCCAAGCGGGGAGCAACTAGTACCATTGTTAACGACTTTGGTATGTCGCGGCCCGATCTCGGAGCGGACACTCTACCTACTGAGCTACCGAGGCCGGTGAAATAAACTTGTTTAATCTGCTATCACCATTCTGATGTATTTTATTACATGTACTTATTTTGCACTTTTACCTTAATCGGTTATTAATCAGATGCTGCTTCCAAGTGAATGATTTTGCAGAATAGACTGTCACAAAAAATGAAGCATAGTGTAACATGACACAAGTGCATTGATTGACTTGGCAACTGCGATTCAAGGACTTTTTTCTGGTGCATTAATGATTAAATATTTTAATAGTACATATACAATCCTGTATGGTAGCTCCATGGTTAGAGCAGCCACTTCAGGAGCGACAGGTAGTGGGTTCGCGGCCTGGTTTGGGTCATACCATTGTCTTTTAAAATTGTACCATTGACTACCTTGCTTTGTGCTTAGCATTTAAAGGTGAGCACATGAACAACTGTCATGTTAATGACTTATGTGCATCCTGACTAATTCAAGACAAACCACCCATATCAGGGGAGGGGGTGGGGATGTTCAGTTCAGTCAATAGCTTATATATTTCCTAACAGACACATGATTAATGCACATATCATTTGTATCTAGCCCCCCCCCCTTTCTCTGCCCAGCCTAGGGAACATAGCTGTGATGTTGAATTTTGTCCAGTAAACCCTTGCCAAAACCTGACACCGTGGGAGGGTCAGTTAGTAAAAACTGTCTTCAATATTTATATTACACTCCCCTTTTATGCCTTAATAAAACCTGCAGTATTTCCCCATGCACTGCATGAAATGCTGGTGGTGAAGACAAGCCTAAAGGGCTTACCATTATCACTGTTGGATCAAGTACGCCAAAAGGTCTAAACTTGGCTAGATTTCCTGCCCTGCCCGCAGTTGTGGTGGGTTGGGGTTACAAATGATGGTGCATTAAAGTCTTTACATATAGCCACCCCTGCAAGAGCATGTCAGTTACTCATGAAAAATGGGTACTAAATAATGGTAAATTGCCTCTGTGAGGCTTGCTAGGGAACTGTGTGATTAAGAAACCACTGTCTCCATTCTAATGTACTTTTTATTATGTTTTTTACTTATTTTCCCGGGCTTATTTTGCACTTCAAGTAAAATTAATAAGCTTGATTAGTCAGCAGTTAGGATTCCGAGTGTGTGTCAAACTTTGCAGACTAGACTGTCACAAACATCATTCCTGGTGTAATATGACACATGCCTTGAGTAAGGTAGCCACTTGTCCATTGAAGTACATGTATATTTATTCTTAGGCTTGCCACTGAGTTCCAGTTATGAGCCGTCATGTGAGAAAACCAACAATTTTGGTTTACGGCCATGTCCGACACAAATCGGGCTGTACAGTCACAGGAGCATGCTAGAAGCTTGAAATTTTGGATTTAGTAAGAAGTGGGATGATACTATTTATGCCTATGGAGCGAAAACAAAAGCTGCTGCACAGCTGATCTGCGCCTTTGGTTTGCATATGCAGATTGTTGGTTTTCTGGTGTGGCGGCTCAATTAATAGTACAACTGAGTATGCTGCCGCAGTATTTTGTAGACATGCAGGCAACCAATCTTCACATACAGCACATATGCCCCCTTTTCAGTGATTCAAGAAAAACAAAAACTATCAGAAAACATGTTGGTTGACATCAGTGGACAAGTCTACAGGCACCGCTGCATCAAATATTTAAGTAAATTGTACTTTGAAAAATAAGCTGTAGTTGAAAGCAAATCATTCTCAGAGTGTATGATTTAATGTCCTAATTTCAAATATACTCAACATTGACAAAATAAGTGAAAGAAAAACAATGATATTGTAATAAAACTGAATCAAAATGCATCAATAATCTTCTCATGGTCTACAGATATCTCATTGGACATCTTCATATAGTTTCATGAACAATCGCTTGTTGTAACGACGTAACAGTTACTTGCCAAATTAATGTCCACAACGTCAGAATCTCCATAGACTTCAATGTATTTTCACGTTTACAAGAAAAATTATCCTGCCTCTGCTGGTCAACCGATTTTCACGATTTTGTTGTCATTTGAAAGGTTAATAATTCAAGCAATTAATAAGATATTTTCATTAAATTCTATGCATGCGTTTCACGGCTGCAATTATTTAAAGATAATGTGAGATTATTTTTACAGTTTTTGAGGAACGTCACCATTGGCGTCAATGGGGAAATGAATTTTTCAAAACTTCCTACATTTTTAAATTGTTGTATATGAAAAATGCAAATAAGTATTCTTATTCCTATTGCTTTATTCATTCACCTTTCAAATGAAACCAAAATTATGAAAATGTGTCGACCAGGAGAGAGGGAATATTTTTCTTGTAAACGTGAAAATACATTGGAGTCTGTGGGGTTTGCGACATTGTGGACATTAATTTGGCACGTCACTGTAAACTTTGCTAAGTGGTGTCCTATTACTGCATGCTAGGAAGAACACTATTTTAACTCCCAGATTTAAAGGAGAAATGAATTGATGCAAACTAAAAATTTACATGGTCGTTCGTCTCTCAGTAATGAAATTAACCATCTTTATTTTTTTGAATAATAGATCATCATCACGTTCATGTGTGTTGATGAGTTCACTACGAAAACATGCCCATGTAATAAATAGGTTTTTCTTAAGTTGAAAAATTGAAAATTTTCATCAGAAATTTTTTTATATTTTCCTTATTTTTGCTCAAAACATAGATTGTGGGTACACGTTAGAACCGCCTTGCCGAGGCAGTTCTAACGAGTACCCACAATGTATGTTTTGGAGCAAAAATAGGAAAAATAGGTATACCCCTGCATACCCCAGTTTTACTATATAAAAGTGGGATTTAAGGGGGGTATTCATTGCACGGACATGTTTTCCTGATGTCTTTGATGGCTGACCAGGCTGATTCTAGCTCTTAACTGTTGGTTGCAAGTAGAGCAAGTCAATGTCAAGGAATCTGATGGAGGTCCATTGGTCTTGGCTTTGCATTCTCTACACTTTCTTTCAGCCTCACAAATTCTCTTTTCTTCAAAATGAGCTGCTCCTTTGTTGATGAGACAACGCCACTTTGATCACTCCTATGCAGCCTATCTCTAAGACTATTGGTATGTCAAAATCCTTCAGAGTGGCTTTGAGGGTATCATTGTAGTCTTTCTTCTGGCCACCTTGAGTCTGCGCTTTCCCTCAGTATTCTCCATAGAATTCTTTCTTTGGAAGCCACGAAGGAGCAGCATGATTACGAAACTGACTGTCCTCATATGGCCACAGTGCAGTCACCATTCTAATGTACCATCATGAAAACATGTCCGTGTGATGTATACCCCCTTGAACCCCACTTTTATATAGCAGAACTTGCGTATGCAGGGGTTTATCTAATTTTCTTATTTTTGCTCCAAATCATAGATTGTGGGTACTCGTTAGAACCGCCTTGGCGAGGCGGTTCTAACGTGTACCCACAATCTATGTTTTGAGCAAAATTATGAAAAATATCAAACTTTTTCTGCTGAAAATTTTCATTTTTAAAGCTAAAAAAATCTCTGTTTATTGCATGGGCAAGTTTTCGTAATGATGTACTTTTTATGTTGTTTTTTTACCTTACGTTAGATTAATAAGCTTGATTAGTCGGAACTTATGTATCCAAGTGTATAATTTTGCAGAATAGGCTGTCACAAAAATCATGTATGGTGTTATGTGACAATGTGCTTTGATTAAGGTGGCCGTATTTCCATTGTGATTCTGAGGTCAAAGATTCTTAATAGTACAAATGGGCATGGCTGGCAACTGATCTTTGTATGCAGTGATTTTTACCCCGTTCTACTGACTCAAGAAAAACAAATTACATGTTCAGTTATGAGTGAAATAATGGGTACTTAATAATGGTAAACTGCCTCAACTTCGTGGGGCTTGCCAAGGACTGGTATGATTCAGTAAGTGACTGTCTTCAGTTGACCTGTCTCATCTAATGTACTTTATGATGTATGCTTATCTGCACTTTAAGAAAGATTAATTAGCTTGATTACTCAGTATTAAATTTTGTGACGTATCTAAGGTTTCGAAGTCTATAATTTATAGAATGTCAGGCGTAGTGTAATATGTTGCAAGTATGTTTTGATCAAGTTCGTCACATGTCTGTTCAGACATGCTAAGTTTATAATTATTATATGGGCCGCGAAGTGAGAAAACATGTCTTTGGGTTTCTGACTAGGTCTGACACAAACCAGCCTGTACAGTCACAGAAGCAGGCTAAAAGCTAGAGATTTGGGATTTAAGAAGAGTAGGTATTGTACTATTTGTGTAGCGAAAGCAAAGGCACTAATCAGCTGTGCATTTACTGCACAGCTGATCTACGCCTTTGTTTCGCATAGGCAAATATCCATTTTTCTCATGACACAGCTTAGATGGAGGTACACCATGCTTTTATGAAAGTTCCTACCCAAATCATTTTCGAAAGCGAATCCTTGGATTACAAGTACTTGTACTTTGAAAGAGACAAACAGACAGACAGACAGGCTAAGATAGAGAGACAGAAAGACAGTCAGATATAATTTGAGCAGCGACGCGAGAAAAGCGGTCTTCGGGGTTTCCGACCAGGTCCGACACAAACCGGCCTGTAGAAGCTCAAAAAAGAGCTAGAAGCTTGAAATTTCTAATTTAAATAGGAGAGGAATTGTACTATCCGAGTAGCGAAAACAAAGGCGCTGATCAGCTTCGCGGTTACCGCGAAGCTGATCTGCGCCTTTGTTTTCGCATAGGCAATAATCCGGTTTTCTCACGATGCGGCTCATTTTATTTTGCATGTTTTGTTCTGCAGTTTCCATGAGGAAATCTAGACGTACATTTGACTCGTGGAAAAATCAGAGAGATCAAATTATGCTAAGAAACAAACGCCAGAATTTCATTCTTACACCGCGGCCAGGTGACATTTTAGACATTTTCTGCATGTTATGTACATTAATATTTCCAGCAAGTAATTACATGTATAATCTAAGCTTTTTCTTCATTTTTCTAAAACAATGTATCATACTAACATAGTCTATGATCTGAGGTCATGAATTCAGTTTTGATGGTAGGAGTTGAGAAAGGAGACTCACAAAACCGTAGCATATGTTTCTGATGGGATAGAGTTGAAAATAGAGGACTGATCCAGGATGCCTGGTACAGGGATTCAAATTTACTGTAAATTCGAAAATTTTTGCATGACTTTTATTTCGCGAATTTTTATTATCGATTTATTCTCGAGGTTTTGATTTCGCGAACTATTGTTCATGTAGTCTTTATGGCTATAAGAGATTCTTTATTAGTGAAAACCTTGAATTCTTGAGGCACCAAATTTGCAAATATTCGCGAAAGTAAAGTTCTCGGGAACTTACAGTACCAATGGTACCTGTCGAGAAAACTGAAACAGTCGATCCCAAGTCTTATCAAAATGGGGTTGATAGGAAACAAGGGTTTGCTTGAATCTGCTATTAAACCATGTGCCTCTAAATCTATCAGCAAGCCTTTAGTATATGATCTTTAACTGATAAAATTCGTCTTTGGGGGTTTCTGACCAGACATGACACAAAGAAGTCTATAATAGTTTGATATCTAGTGAAACTTTTAAACATAGGAAAATGAGGGGGTGAATATTAATTGCTCAGTTTTAATACCATAATATTATAGCTAAAGCTTCATCTTTGATTGTTGCTAATACAAAAGGGATGTAAATATCATTTGAAGAACAATCCTCCTACATCAGAAACCTTCCAAAGCATTTAAAATTTTGAGAATGCATTCAGACAGATTCTGTTGCCAATCCCAGTTTTATAGGCCTTGAAGTGGTCTATTAAACTCTTCAATCTCCTGCAACCTCCGCAGACTGACTGTGCTTCAATTTTTATCAAGGATTGGATTGATTTGCACTTCATCGGAAAAAAATATAGTTGATGAAAGAAATTGGATTGTCTGAGCCATTTCATTGAGAGATGAAACAAAATAGATATTATGATCCCTTATGAGAAGGACATGGTTTCAGCAAATGCCAAATAAGATAAAAGATTCAACTGTAAATTTCTCTTTGTACAGTTGTAAGATAAAATCTGTATATTTCATATGTCTGTTTTCATAATGTGCTGCTTGCACCACAGACTCGTCTACCTACTGTAGATTTGGAAATATTTGCGAGAACTTAATTTTCCCTAATATTTGTGAATTGGTTGCCTCGCGAATTCAAAATTTCACTAAAAAATATCACTGTAAGCATGATAAGCTTAAGAGAACATAACATGGACACTCCCTCGCAAAATCAAGAACTAGCTAATATATCGAAAAAAGAAAATTCGCATAATAAAAGTCACGCAAAAATTTCTGAACTTTGTGTGTAGTTTTTGTTTTCCATGGACTTGCATCCCTGTGATATCTTACTATTCTGAAGGGATCTCCATTTTCTGGGGAGATCTCATCTCCCTATTTGGAATTTCAGATCTCCCTACCAAAATTTTAGAATTTCCTTCTGTGTTTAATCATTCTCCCTATTTGGAAAAGGCAATCTCCCCATTTGGCATCTCAGATGTATCATGTGTATGTGGGCTAGAAAGAAAAACTACAACATCTTTTGGAAACCACATTTTTTGCATTTCACCGTCTTCAGAAACACAGCTAGACAAATACATGTATGATACATGTATTATCATATTTTAGCATTACAAGTCATATAAAAACTGCTGCAGAAATTTTATAGATCAGTTCATAGATAAGAATGACAAAAATAATCTTAAATAGGAAAATAGTCTCTAAATTTCTTTAGATTCATGAACTTTTTAAGTTCAGTTTTTGCTTGTCCTTAAGGGGAACCCACTTATAGGTTTGTGCGTTTTGTTTCAAAGAAATCAGAACAGTATACCTCTGGGCTTCACTCTGTATTCACAGTTTTTTCTATAATAACACTACAAAATGAACTCTTACATTAAAAGGTGATAAACTGTGTCTGACTGACTAAGGTGATAAACTGTGTCTGTGACTATTTCCAGAAAAATTCCAGTAACTTTTTCTATATAATGACACTTCAGAAGGACTTTTATACGAGGTTTGGCAGGAAAGTTCGTAGACACTTTAGCTATCAGAAAAAGTAACGCCTTAATTATTGAAGAAGTGTTTTGTATAATTTCAAACAGCAATATATCTTATGACTACATGTATATTTTAGAATTTTTTTACTATTTGAAATAATAACACGCTTGATATTATATGAACAGTTTTCGGCTTGAGTGCTGGGCCGCCGGGGCAGGTGTTAAAATGTGATAAAATGTGACGATTTTCACATTTTGATTTTGCATGTGAAATGGCACTGAAGTGTGCTGTAACGTTAAAATCATCCTGAAAGAATGTTCAATCATCAACATTTTCTATATGTTTGGGCCTTGGTGGCAGTATAGTTTGATATCTGTGAATAAAATTTCAGATGCAGTCCAAAAAAATTGTTTGAAAAAAGGGTGTAATTTGATGACGGAGAACAGCCAACATTCAAACAATTGTGTGTTTTTGTTATGGAAATCGCCAATGAACACAATGGAAATGCTACAAACAACAACAAAAAAGCTATCAGCTTGTTGGTCACTGCAGGTTTACAAGTGGCATAGTTGATTTTTGGATGCTCGAAAGATCATCTGTGACGATAAACGGTGGCAGAAGAGCACTCGTCTTACATGCTCAGCGCATGAAATATGGTTTCGTATGTTCAACCAGTCGTCAGAGAACTTAGCCACATTTGGCACAGATCTGCATTTGACAGCTGGATTATGTAACACATAATAAAAATGTACCAATATCCAAGAACCCTATGTGGAAAAACTCTGAATCATCGGTTGAACTTGTTACAAATAAATAAAGCACTGACAGCAATAAACTTCAAGTGATGTCACTGAGACGTTGACCCTTACCCCGCGCCCGGTCAGGGAGGTGCACAGGAAAGGCTGTAGAAGATGTCTTGTTGGTCAGATTTTCATAAAATTTAATCTATTTGCTCATGAAATGTTTTTGTAAAACCAGTTTAATAATATTCATTTTGACTGCATTTCTTTTCCTGTTGAAAATATAAATGGTGTCTACGAACTTTCCGGACAAACTATGTAATATAGCTGGAACGAAAGTTGACAAAATTGTGTCTGCAATATTTCATTACATAGAAAACTTTCTGTTCAACTTCTGTTGGTTTGAGGGTATTAATGGGGTAATTTTGCTCATTTCTTTTTTACTGATAAGT
Organism: Rugalucina vietnamica; assembly: GCA_964017185.1. NCBI lineage: Eukaryota > Metazoa > Mollusca > Bivalvia > Lucinida > Lucinidae > Rugalucina > Rugalucina vietnamica. The sequence goes on from OZ024875.1 coordinate 34,830,261, forward strand.
GATTTTTGGGCCAAATTTTTACTGATTAGCGTTTTTTGGACCAATTTTTTTAAAATGATTCCTAGTGATTAGCGATTTTCAGGCCAAAATTTTACTAATTTGCGATTTTTGGGCCAAAATTTTACTGATTAGCATTTTCAGTGGTACCTATGGCAAGCCAAATGCACACTAATTCGGGAAACCTAGGATATGTCCGTAAAACCTGGTTTATCTATTACATAAACCAGGTTTAACGGACATAAACCAGGTTTAACGGACATATACTAGGTTTCTCGATCGTTATCCTAAGTTTCATTACATAAACCAGGTTTAACGGACATAAACCAGGTTTAACGGACATATACCAGGTTTCTCGATCGTTATCCAAGGTTTTCTTCCTTAAACCTATGTTTTCGATCGTTATACCAGGTTTCTCTTTGTGAAACCTAGGATAACAATCGAGAAACCTAGTATATGTCCGTTAAACCTGGTTTATGTCCGTTAAACCTGGTTTATGTGATGAAACTCAGGATAACGACCCATAAACCTAGTATATGTCCGTTAAACCTGGTTTATGTCCGTTAAACCTAGTTTATGTGCGTTTAACCTGGTATATGTGCGTTAAACCTGGTTTATGGACTGTTATCATAGGTTTTACTTAAAACTTGCGATATCACAGGTAAGAAAGTGTTAAACCTGGTTTAACAACCCTTTCGTAAAATCTCTAGTTAGGCTGCAAGCCAAATGCACACTAATTCCGTTAAACCTGTCCTCCGGATAGGTTTCCTTCTCTAAACCTGTGCGGAGGATAGGTTTCCTTCCCTAAACCTGTGCGGAGGATAGGATTCCATAAACCTATCCCGAGCATAGGTTTTTCTCCCAGGTCACGTGTTTTCATATCACAAGTTTCTCGGTATTCCATTGGCCCAAATGCACACTAATTCTGTTAAACCTGTCCTCCGGATAGGTTTCCTTCCCTAAACCTGTTCCATAAACCTATCCCGAGCATAGGTTTTTCTCCCAGGTCACGTGTTTTCATATCACAAGTTTCTCGGTATTCCACTGGCCCAAATGCACACTAATTCTGTTAAACCTGTCCTCCGGATAGGTTTCCTTCCCTAAACCTGTGCGGAGGATAGGTTTCCATAAACCTATCCCGAGCATAGGTTTTTCTCCCAGGTCAGGTGTTTTCATATCACAAGTTTCTCGGTATTCC